>JBAMJR010000379.1:165000-870000 GCA_038501785.1 Myoxocephalus aenaeus
GCAAGAACGAGGAAGAACTACACAGCACGCACATGCGGGAGAGCGCGAGCTCTTTCTTTTTTTTCACCTCCTCCTTCTTCTTCTTCTTTCTAGAAAACCTGCACGTCGCACGATGACTTGTACATGAGCGCGACACTTTGGGATGCGGACATTACCGAGCGCCCCCCGCGGAGCGAAGCGCGTGAGAAAACACTACGCCGTCCGACGCCGAGAAGGACTCCTCCCCGCCTCGGCCGTGACACCTCCGCTGTGTAACCGAGAGAGGATAACAAGTCTTTTTTAATTTTTTTTAATTTTTAATTTTTAGTCTAACGTCACCATTCATCTGCCAGTGGCTGACTGGCTGTATGGCTTTAAAAAGTTGCATGGAGAACATGGACATCTGACGTGCGCCACACGGCGTCATTGGACACATTGAGCCTCTCGCTCTCTCTCTTTTCTCCATCACACCGTGGACTGACTATAACCCCCCCCCGCCCCCCCCCCCCCCTCCCTCCCTCCACCCCCCTCCCCTTGGCTGTGGAGTAAGAAGAAGTGTTCGGCAGTTGTCGTTCGCCCTGACACAGGCTACATCCAGTAGCTCCCTGCATCCGAGGGAACCGCCGCGCCGCGCCGCGCCGCACCGCAACACCAGCGCCCGCTGTGCTGCGCATTCGCCGTGCGCTGCCCTCGCTGTTTGTGCGCGTTAAAGCTGGGGGAGACATATTTTGTCAGCGCCGACATCCTGCGTGACATTTTTTTTTTTAAAGCCTGCTGTGATCCATCCGGACAATCGACCCGCATCAGAGAAGACGACCCGGTGACGCGTCGGGTGTTTTTTTTTTCTTGATGGGGATTTGTTGCTGTTGCAACTTTAAATCCCCGCCAACCCGAACCCGAACAAGTGTCCCTCTTCGCATGGTCACGTCCTCCTTTTTTTGTCTTCTTCTTCTTCTTCTTCTCCCGTCAACTGATTTGTATCCACGTTGCGCGACACATTTTTGGCTGCATGAGGCGCGCCTCACCTGTCCCTTCTCAACAACCCGACTGACTGACCGCCACTGAAGAGGAATACGTGCCGAAGTTTCGCTGTAGTGATGCTGCAAATGGAAATGGTCATCTTCCTCTGGCTGGTGCTGTTGATGTGTGTATTTAGCCAGGAGCCCAGTTCCAAAGTGGTGGCCGACCGCTTCGCCGTCTTCTGGAACCGAACCAACGCCAAGTAAGTGGCCTTTCTCCCCCCCCCCCCCCCCCCCCCCCCCCCGTGAAGGTTCGGCGACGCTCCGGTCATCCTCCTCTTCCTCCCCCAAGCGTGATCTGCATGAGCCACGGGGGTTCGCAGGTTGGCTGGACCACATCGGTGTTTATTCTCCGCAGTGAGGGCATAATGCCAGTAGCTGTATAGGTACAGGCTATATGGGGGGAAAAGGGGCAGCAGCGTGTAAAAACTAAAGCCACCGTGTCTTATTTTCCAATGGCTGCTCATTAACGGAACCTCTCGATCTAAACCCGTGCGTAATAAGGCCTGGACGCGACATCCATCGCGTGGTGTTGCAGCCCGCTGTCCATGCTGTCCGTTTTCCCTGCGAGTTATTCTCGCTGGTTCAAGAGCATTGTCTTGTGTTGTTTCTAAAGCTATTTATTCACACGACCCCATCGGACCCATTAGCAGCAGCATCTAAGTATAGTCTCCACGAAGTCCGTCTAATGGGGCCGTTCGTGGACTCACTGTCACACTGACAAACTTCCATTGTGGGCCAAACGCGCCAGCCCTGTGCTGCTCTTAGTGTGTTGTACTGTGAGGGGTGTTTACTGTCCCCCAGTGAGAATGTAATGTAGCCCATCAGTCAATATATTTATATATATGTATATAGAAAAAAATAATCTCCTTCACCTAATTCAGTACAGTTCTCATAATGCAATGTAAGGACCCACCTATAAGCTCTAAGTACATAAAGGAGTGCTTCGTGAATATAATAAAGGCACCGTGGCAGACAAAGTGACAGAAAAGGACAAACTCGTCTGTGAGTATAAGCTTCAGCACCATAGTTATGGTGATTTTTTTTTTCTTCTTCTTATTAACTATTCATCTTTAAAATACTTTTTGAATCACTTTTTCCTGTGAGTAAAAACGTTTCCTTGAGCAGAATGTTATTCACTGAAGTTAAAAGTTCAGAAGTCTACACAATACAGTGTTTATAAAAAAAAAAAAATTGTGAAGCATTATAATATTGGATTGTTGACATTTTGGAGCTTTGTAAAGTAAAAAAAAAAAAAAAAAAAGAGAATGAAAGTAGGTAAGAATGTTTTTTTTTCTTAAATATTTCTTAAAGATCAAATAATAGATTTGATAAAATTCATAATAAATAATGCAGACAAATTCTAGATCCTAAACTCCAGTGTAGAGGTATTATTTAACACTGTGGAGGTTTTTTCATTTGTATTCCACTAAGTGTGGTGTGGAAACCGTGGACTTTCCCATGCACAACTTTGTGTAGCTTCTTCATTCTAAGATGGACAAAGTTTCCCCAAATTGTTTTGCATGTTAGTGAGCAGTCCATACGTCTCAAAATAATAACACTCAAACTGTTTAATTCAATAGTATTAAAAGCTTCAGGAATATAAAAAGTGTGCACTTTTCACTTTTCCTTTATCATAATAAAAGCACGGCAGCATTAGACTCAGCACTGTCGGCTTAGTGAAGTGAGGACTTCACTCGGATGGAGCGACGCGAGAGTACCTCAGCAAAGTTGAAATAAAAGTTTCTCAGAGTCGAACCCCTCTCTCTAATCGGACCGGCTCCACTCAGTGTTCGTTTGTGGAGACGGCGTTCCCCTAAAAGTCCCTCGTGGAGTCAGACTGTACAGCCTTGTCTCCGGCTTATTAAGTCTAAACACTGCTGCCCGGAGTTTACAGAGATCTTTCACTCAACTGCCAACGGCACTTAGCATTTGTTGAATAAAATGCACAGCACAAAGCCATTAATAGCACAAGCTGAATTTGTTGCACAACTATTTATATTCGGTTTGAAGTTTCGGCAAAACATGATTTATTGCTTGAAGCAATTAGTGGTCAGGGGCACGAACAAACGGACGGCTGACTGCGAGCCCTTCTCCTGAAGCCGGGCAGGGTGCGCAGATCCTCGGCCTGATACACCGTAGACCGTGACTGTTGTGGTCTTGCTCTTTACTCTGACTTTGCCCCGGCTGTTTATTTATGGACCGCTTTTTTCCTCAATAGACGCAAACACAATTTGGAGTTGAATCTAGATCCCTGCAGTTGATAGGCTTTTTCCTGAGACTGTATATATATATTTTTTTTGTGGGGGGGGGTGTTATTTTCCTCTTCTTTTTTCTTTCGACAGTTTTCACTTGACTGGCTGCTCGGTTAACTTGATATCTTCCAGATGTGCTGACAAGTTTTAGTGAAGGGGGGAAAAAAGAAAAGAAGGGAAATTTAAGTAAATCTGTTAATCTCAGATCTGACACACTGAGAGCGAGAGAGGGAGAGAGAGAGAGGGGAGAAAACAAGAACTCTGTGATCCACTTGGCTGCCTGCATGTTGTGTCTTTTGCTCTCTTCGCGTCCGTAGTCACATCTGAGAAATAGATAGCTTCCTGAGCCCGACTCGCCCGAGGAAAAGAAAGCAGGTTTTCACAGGGGCTGTAATGCTGCGAAACACCAGTCACTCTCCGTCCTACTTCCTCTAAATAGAGTCAGTCTGACTCTCTCAGCCCTCTGGCTCGAGGCAGGAAGCCAGAAAAGGTAACACAGCGGAGGCAGGGAAGGAGACGGAGAGATGGCCAAGCTTGTCTCATTGATGACTCGGATAATAAATATCGAGTCCCTTTCTGCGTGCATTAGGCGACTGGAGAAAGCTGGAGTGGAACTGGCTCCACAGTCCCAGCTCCAAGAGTTACCCGTGTGCACACAACGGACAGACGTGTTAACTTTATGATGGCAATGCACTTCAAATCCATAATGCAATTTGCCATAATGATGAGAGCAGGTCACTTCAGAGATGTTTGACTTCCTCTTTCACATTCTTTCCTGTTGGTGTCTGAACACAGCTCTTTTTACTACCCCACAGAAGGAAAAAACTCAAAAAGAAGGGGAAAAAATAAATATTTTTTTTGGTTGCCATTCATTTTCTGGCACCGTTCTGAAATTGCAGCTTCCGCAGACGTGAAAATTGCCCGATAGCGAGATGATCCATCACACTAAACGCTGCAGTTTTTTTTTTGGTCACAGTGTCTGTTTTTTGCTCTGAAACCATTGTGCCCAAGTTGGACGTCTCGCATCACAGAGCGTGCAATACGCTGCGCTCCGCTCACTTCATCGCACCCGCTCGTGGAAACAGCTGCGAAAAAACAGTTTCGGTGACAAACTTTGTCGCAGCAATCCGTTTAGAATTGTTGTATCGTTAAAAAAAACGACTGGGGAAAAGTTTGAACTAGACAAATACCAGTGGAAGGGCCACTTCTGCTGTGGTTTGGAGACGATGGTAGACAAAACATGCTGGCGCAGCCGAGACTATCAGTAGTGTTGAATGTGGAATCTCAGATAACAACTTTCTGTGTCTGAAATGGAACCTTTAGTCTGCAAAATGTTTTCTGCAGGTTGTAATCTCCCCCATTTGGTTTCCCCAGAAGTAAAGCAAATCGGTAGTTTGTTTATTGGTTCAGTGTACCGTAGTTAGCGTTAGCGGATCTTTTCCGCTGTTGGTGCCGTTGGGCCGATCGGGGTTCGGAGCAGAGGGGGGTTTCCGTTGTGTCTTGTTGGCTTCAGTCCACTGTTGTGTATCAACTCTAGCATGAAACGTCTTTTCATTTTCAACCCAATTTCCCCTCCTTCTTTTGTTCAGACATCTCTCTCTCTCTTTAACATATCTGCTCAGCACAAAAAGTGATTCTTTTGGGACAGTTGGGAAATGTGTGTCCGTCCTTTCCCTTCAGCTTGAGATAGATACGGGGACATTTCTCTCTGGATCCTGCCCTCTGACTGTCTTTGCTTGTGAGTATTTATTCTAATGAGGGGACAGCTAATGGTGTCTCAGCCGTGATGCCGAAGAGACGGCCCTTCCCTTCCCTTCTCCCCCCGTGCCCTTTCTTCTTCCACATATTCCTCCTTGCCTTTTCTCCTGTGGTGCCTCTCGGCCGCTCGGCCTCTCCCCGTCTCTTTCTCCCTCCCTCCCTCCCCTCCCTCCATCTCTCTGTCTGTCTCCTTGCCGGGGCACAGAAAATGAATGAATACAATTAGATATTTCGGGAGTCCCTCCGCGGTTCATGGTGGAGAAAGACGCGCAGAGGTCAGGCGCACTCTGAGAGGAGCTCAGGGAGAGGTCACACACATACGGCGAGGAATAACGAAGCGGAAAGTTGGCCTGTGAATGGCAAAGTAGTGACTACAACTCTCTCCTTGAAGTGGAGGGTGCCACTTACATTAGGAGTTTGATGCAGTTGTGGTCATACAAATTACTCAAGATGATTTTGTATTTTGCTGCTTAATTTGTAGCTCAACAAGCAGCCCGGAAAGTCTTTTTCTAGCCCTCGTGTGTATGTGTGTGTGTGTGTGTGTGTGTGTGTGTGTGTGTGTGTAGTATTTATTCCATTCTCCTGTAACTGGAGGCCCGCGCACAGTAGTAATGTCTGGCTCGTCTTTGTCTATGCACGCTTTTTTGTGTTTCAGCGTGTGTGTGTGCGTGTGTGTGTGTGTGTGTGTGTGTGTGTGTGTGTGTGTGTGTGTGTGTGTGTGTGACTGCAACCGACCAAATGAGCCATGAGGTCATATCGGGCTTGTTTCCTCTCCTTCAGACTCATAGATACCAGAATAATTACATCTAGCTCCCCTGGACTTCTCATTACCTGTCACAGACCAGTGGGACATGAATAAGCGTCTTGTCAATCTGTGTGTGTGTGTGTGTGTGTGTGTGTGTGCAAACGCTGACTGTATGCTAACAAAGGCACGTACGCATGGAGGTGGAATGTTATCCCACACACCAATCCGTCTCCAACAGATATATTGCAGTGCTCATTTTTGATTTATCATTAACATTCTCTATACCTGGTTTAAAAAAATTAAAAAAATAAAACATACATTGACTTTGAATGCGAAAGTGGACGTTTTTGCTGGTGTTTTGCTCTCTCTCCACTCCTCTCCTCCGCCCTGGCTCTCGTCCTCTCCCTCCGTCTCCCTGTCTGAGTGCTGATTAGTTTGCGTTAATGACCCTCTTGCTCTGTCATTCTTTTTGCGCCTGTGGCATTGGCAAGCACGAGCCCCGGCCGGGGGTAAAGGGACGCGAGCAAGCAGAAGATGCAGAAAAAAACCAAACCACCAAACTGTAGTGATGGTGTTGTGTGTGTGTGTGTGTGTGTGTGTGTGTGTGTGTGCGAGACGTAATACTTATACTACTTTAAATGGCACTCTGTGTTTTCTCACCAGACCTGTAAATGCACTTTCCATTTAAATTAGTTTTTTTCTTCTTCTTCTTTTTCCTCTATTAAGTAGACAGTGAGCCCAGCAGGCAGTAGCCAATGCTTAGTCAATGTGCTCGGCAGAGCAGCTGTTCTCCAGCGCGCGGTGGGAGAGCGGAGGCCGGCTGGCCGTGACCCTTGTGGAGGTGCTAGGCGGCGGACAGAAGCAGCACTGTCGCCGCGGGTGCCTGGTGGTCAGGCTGTTGTCTTGGTTATGCTAATTCTATGTAATGGCAGCCTACAACTGGATAGAAAAAGACATAGCCAACAATTCTTGTATATTTATTTAAATATATATATATATATATATATATATTAGATGGCATTATTATTGATTTATATATATATATATATATATATTTTTTTTTAATTATATATATATATATATATATATATATTTTTTTTTTTATTATATATATATATATATATATATATATATATATATATATATATATATATATATATGAACAATTTATGTATGTGTTATTTAATATTTTGGTATCGGTTAATAGTTTGCTTTTGTGAATAAATAAATAAATTCTCTGACCTTCATTTTGCCGATTTAGTCATTCGAACACAGCCTCAGAAGACCTGTGTTTGTTAATGATTAGATAAATATTTCTCATACTGACCAAGGTTAACCGTGTTGAATCGGTGCTGAGAGCCTTAAAAATACCGGCGCCACGATAAATGTTTGTTTATCCAGACTCTTATCGCGCCGACAGAAATGGACAGTGTTGCATGGCAGCTTCCCTTCGGTTGCACGTGTTCCCCTCCCTTGCCCGGGGAAACCAGATTTTAATGTCCAGGTTTTTGTTTTCAGAGCAATCACTCCAAGGTCAGCCGGAGTGCTGAAAACGCTGCTATCAGCTGAGCGATCTGTCTTTGAGCCCTCGCTCAACCCGTGGCTGCGTGGAGCTCTGCTTGGAAACAATAAAGTATTAACCAGCTTGTGCCGCAAAACTCCATTGAAAATAATGTTGTTTTTTTTCCAATTTTATGCTCGTTGCTTGCCACTAGATGCGTGTGTTTGTTTATTCGGGGGCAAGTTTTTCTCTCTCTCTCTCTCTCCCTGCTCTCACCGTCTCAGTTTCACTCAAAATGTCAAAGTTGTGGGAAGTCCCCCCCCGACCTCTCGGACTATTTCTTTATTTTTCCTAAAGTTACTTCGTGACTACAGATCTGTCTGTCCAAACTTGTATTTTATTTTTTTACAGAGAACACCTGAGTAGAATTGTAGTTGAAGTGAACAGAGTAGACAGATAAAGGGAATTAACTATTTCCCTGCGAGGTTTATTCGGCTCCCGTATCAGAAAAGCTTGTATTTCAGCTCATAAATAGTGATCAACAGGAATACCGGCCTGCCGCCGGTCCATTTAAGGGCCCAAACGCCACCCCATGAATCTCCCCATTGTGTATGATAAGTCCTCGTTCATGGCGGAAAATGGCGCCACCATATCCTTCTCCGGCTCCTCTGTAAGATGGAGGCTCAGAAGCAGCTGTTACTGTAGCTACGCTTGGTTGATCTATCACCCCTGACCAGGAAGGGGCGCTACTGAGGGAACTCTGACACCCCGTTTTGCCCTCTGAGCGTTTCAAGTGTACAGTTGGGAAGCGACGTGCCATTTGCTTGATTTAAACCAGCTCTTTCTGCCTTGGTTGATTTGACCTCCTTGAAACTCATTCACTGTCAACGTCATATTATATTTACTGGAACTATGCGCCAGCTTGTAAAGGCCAAAAAAATGTTTTCTCTCGCTGTCACCGTTCACTATTCAGCTGGAAAATGTGACGGGAACGATTGAGACCGTTCGGGTTTTTTTTTCTTCGCCAGACACATTTTCCACAGATAATTCCTTTCATGGTAGGCTGACTTCGGACCTTGCGCTGCCATTTTCCTTATTTAACTTGGGGGGCTGCGGGGGAGTGACTGGATGTTTTTCTAGCTGGTCAGCAGTGTGGAGAATAGATCCCAGAAGAGAACACATCTCCAGCTTGTGAATAAAGACCTAATTGACGGGTTGTAGCCAGTTGTAAATGACTCATGAGGTAATTCGTCTTCACAGACAGACTGAGAAACACACAGAGGGACTGTACAGTTGTGTGGTCTGCTTTCCCTTTGGAATTAAGACAATCTGCTTGGGTTATTTCCAAACGTTTGCATCCAAAAAAATGAAAATTTCAGCTTTTAGCAGCACTATGATGTTATCACCTCCTCACCTGTGTGGCGCGTATCCACGGACGGCTTCTTGTGTTTCCCTTTGGCGTTTCTTTGCTTTTCGTTGGCCAAGTAGTGAAAAGGTGAAGGCACTAATTGATTCCCGGGCCTTATATATATTTTTTTTTTTAACATGAACACCCCTTTTGTAAAGAGCTGCTAGAATTTCCCAACGACATGAATATGAATGAACAAAAATAATGCTCCTTTCACGACGCTCAGTCTACCGTTGGGGCGAGACAGACATGCCGATAATAAGCTAGCTGCATTAGCCCCGTTTGAATTGACAGTAGAGAAAAATACTAGCAGCCATTGCCCCCCCCCCCACCCCCCTACTCCACCCCCCCCCAACGCTAGGCCGTGAGACTGAAAGGCAGCCATTGTTCTGCTCTGTCTGTCCACTCCACACAGCCCGGGCTGAAAGTAATGCATGCGCTTTAAACGGAGAGAGAGAGGGAGGAAAAAAAAAGGGAGGGCAAAGGACAGGAGCGAGGGAGAATGGTGTGAATGGCTCGGGGAAAAAGGGAGAGTGCAGCACAGCTGAAGTTGTAGTGCGCTTTTTGGATAGGAAAAAAAAAAAAGAAGGGAGGAGAGGAGGAGTGTAACGCGAGCGCCAGACACGAGGGGAGAGCCGTGTAGTGACACAGTGTGTGTGTGTGTGTGTGTGGAAAGGAAGAGGTGGCAGTTTCCCTCCTTTCCAACTCGCCTCATCCATCCTCTCTCATCTGCCTCCCTCCACACCATCCAGCTCATCAGCCCCCCACCGCCTGCCTGTCCTTGCCAAGGTTTAAAGATGCATGCGGCTCGCTGGCTGTCTCCCTGTCTCCCTGGTGGTGACCGGGGTTGCGTGGTGGGTCAGTGGGTTGGTGGTGGTTCTCGGAAGGGACAGACTCCGGGTCTTCACCCTGAGGAGGCGTCCTCTTTGCGGTCCGGATTTAGTGACACTGGGGGGCTATTTTCTACAGAGACAGGATTAAGGCCGCTCAGGTTTAGACCCCTGCTTTTGTTTCCCCCTGACACTGAAGACACGCACACACACACACACACACACACACACACACACACACACACACACACACACACACACACACACACACACACACACACACACACACACGCACACGGAGGCCTGTGTTTACTTGGCTGCCGGTTGCTGTGACGCTAAGTTGCATCTTCGTATTAACTGTGGGACACGTTGCCCACTGTGCCCTTGAAAAGCGATTTTCCCCGACGACGTGCGTGCGTCGCAGTCGGAATGCCACGGTTTCGCGTAATGCGGGCGGCTTAATGGCGGGTTCCCTTCCAACATGCCGTACATCTGCTGTGGCGACAAATTGGCGCAATAAGAATGAGCTGTTTTCGTCCCCAGCGGTGGATCCGCTTCCCAAGCGAAGGTCATAAAACGATGCGTTCCATCCGGTGCGATGTATAATGTGTATAATTAAGCATGATTGTAATTCAAATGGTGGATATTTTGTGACAAATCTCTTCGTGTGTGTGTCTCTCACTCACTCTATCTTATAAGGCTGGGGGGGGTTTGGGCCCGCAAAATAAAATGCAAGACTACATTTACTTAGAAATCTGTCGCGCTGTGTGATAAAAGTCAAAATGTGAAATCAGCTAAACTAAGCATCACTGGCTGATACTTTTGGCGTGTTAGAGCTCCGTTTCAGATCCAAGCCTTTAATTAGGCAACACATGTGCGTCTGATCTGAGCTCTAAGAAGATCCTGGAATCAAGCAGATAACGAATCGTGTTTTCAAAAATGTATAACACAGAACCGATGCCGACGTCGTCAGATGACTCTGGGTTTGATGTCGAGTGTTTGCGGGTGTCCGCTGGCGACGACGTGCACGTATGCGTCGTTTTTGGGGCCCTATAGTAAATGTGTGTGTGTGTGTGTGTGTGTGTATCCTGAGCCGACCTCCGCTTTAATGAAGCAACAGAAAGCACAAACCCGTTACTACAGCAGAGCACAGCACTATTCTTGACCCAATTCTCTGAGCCTGCTCCTCTGAGATGTTTTCCCATTTTCGTGAAGTTGCATCGTGCGCACGGCGGCGGCGGCCTTTGTTTACGTGCGGCGGTTGGTATTCCTGTGTGAAGCTGCGATAGGGTGTGTATTTTTCCCCTGAAGGGGAAGACAATTGATCCCCAGAATGTGCGATAAATCCCATCTTCACCCTCCCCTCTCATCTGAGCCCAGCTTTGACTGGTCTGGCTTACTCCAAACATTATCCCACAAAACCAAATATGACACCCTAAAGAACATAGACCGACAGACACACACAAACACACACACACACACGCGCGCAGGTTTGAAAGGGCAGTTCATTATTTCTTAAGTGAGGTTCAAGTTGCAGGAGATGTGGTATTTATTCTGCTTGTTTATTTTCTCCCTCCTAAATCGGGGAGCGGCGAGCCTCGGAGTGCAGCAGCCTTTGAACCGCGGCCTATCCCATGACTGCAGCCCTGGGTATTAACCCAGAGCCACTGAGAGGCTTAAAAAGCCATCAGCTCATTGTCCGGAGACACAAAAACCCCCTTCCTCTAAAATCCCCCCCCCCCCCCCCATCCCTCTCTTCCCTTCTCCTCCTTCCCTCCTTCCTTAAGAATGCCTTGAGCTGGCCTCTGCTGGCATTCATATTAATCAGTTTTAAGGGTCTAATGAGATAAGTGAGACTTAAGGGGAGTCCCCAAAGTGGCCTAAGCCCTCCGGATAAGCGGAGGTGATGAGCGCTGCCTATGGCTACATCCTCAGCGGCGTTTTTAGTTTTTTTTCTTCTTCCTCTTCTTCTTCTTTTTCTTCTTCCACCATAGTCATGCATACAAAAGGTTTTAATGTCCTTAATCTCACTGTTGTGCTTTGAAAAGCAAAACATCACTTCACTAGATTTATTGAAGAGGAAATCATCGCCTCTTCACATTGAACGGCGAGGCGCTGGTGAAAAGCTTTCATGAGTTTTGGGGTTCTCTCCGGGCTTGTGGACGGTTTTGAGAAGCGAGTGCATCTGTGGGTTTGACCATCACCGGGTTTCTTCTTCTTCTTGATATCTCCCTCCTTTGTCCTAACACCCTCCCCTCTTCCTCGCCCCGCCAAGTAACCCCCGGAATATAGGCCAGTCGGTTTCCTCCCGCTCTTTTGGTGCCATTTCCCCCTCTCTTTCTTCCTCCCGTCCTCCCACCCTTCCTCTCTTCTGTCTCTGGGATTACCAGATCCTTAACCGTGCGGCCCATGTGTTTTGGCTCTGGTGGCCCTACTGAGGTGACTCGGCATGCCCACTGTCAGCATTAGGTTCAATGTTGTGGCTGCAGCACTTGACGGACTCTCTATCTCATTCCCCCTGTTTCTTTTTGTCTGTTTGTCTTTTTCTTTTAGTCGTTTTTTTATAAACATGCGCCCCTCTAATCCCCTTCCCGTTTGTACTTAAGCTCTCACCTCGAAGATGGAGACAAGAGCCACAGTGTTTGTGTGTGTGTGTGTGTATGTGTGTGTGTTTGATGAAATATGTCGACCAAATAAAACAAATAAAAAAATGAGGTAGATATAGCAGCAATGGTTGAATCAGTTTTAAATTTAAAAAGAAAGAAACAAATAGGATTAATTAGGGAACATAGATTAAAGCTACTTACCGAGGATAACCTTCATAGGCAAATTAAATAATCTATAATCTCTAATAATCTGCCAATAATTCAAAAGGTGCAGTTCTAAGAGGTGTTAAAACATGAAGACAGACATTTAAGAATCTCAGTTCGGGTTGAAAAAAATAAACCGGAAAAAAGTTTATGTGATTGATTGATTCGATTTTTTTATTTTTGTGTTGGTTTTTCCATTCCTGCTTCAGAGAATACTTTTCCCGCACGTTTGTGCTCTTTAACGGAGAGTCTGGCTCAACTATTTGAGTAGAACTACTGGAGGAGCCGTGAGGCGGCACCAGTCCTCGGGGAGTTGAGTTTCACCTGCTGTTCTGCTCCTCAGGGCCGCGGGACTCCACGACCGGAGACATTCCAGCCAGGATTAGAGCGTGCATGACAAACGGAAGCACAAATAAGAAAGAAAGAAAAGAAGGAGTGAAGGGGCTTTTTTCCCCTTCTTTTTTTTGAAACTACATTGTGTTTGGACAGGCTGTTTTAAGTTTAGTATGCCCTTTGACATTTAAAAAAAAAAAAAATTGCAAAATTCTCTATCAAAATGTGTGGTTCCTACAAGTATTTTACTATTGAAGCACAATTTCGGAAAGTTAGATTGTTTAATATTGAAACACTTAAAACTCCTGCTCTGGTGCGTGGAAACAATAATAGCAGGCCTCATGTGAAATACATTAATCCAGCAGTAGGACAGTTGAGCTCTGATTGTTAGCAACAAAAAATTCACAAAATACAGCTGCTGCTGTTATCAACTAATTACAATGGGGTATTGTGAAATTCTCAAAATTGTGTTACAATTTTTGTAATTGTGTTTGCTTTTTTTATATGTCATGGTCGACAAAATACAATTTTACAGTAAAATGCAATCCAATACATTTTTATATTTCACTACATTTTAACATTTATTTTTACATTTAATATTTACACCCTAATTTCAGGTGTAGTTTTTTTTTCAAATTTATATTAATTTAAGGGGTACTACACACTAAAATGTGTTCTTTTTAGCTGTAAATGTAATTATATGACTGTACTGTGATGACATACATTAATGCTGGTGGTAAAATTCATGTTAAGACCTTTCTTAGCAAATTTATAAAGAAATCAGCATTTCATGGGTTAATTTAAAAAAATTAATGTAATTATTGAACTTTTAGTCAAGGTCCCATTGAGATTCAAAATGTATTTTCATAGGGAGTCCTGGCTACTGATTTAAATCTTTAGCCCCTTGCCCACTTTTTTGTTGTTGCATTTTTCTTAAATTATGTGTGGTGTTAGGCTCTGGCCTGGGAGTGAAGTTACACCATAATAAATATATGCATTCTTTTGCCAAAATCAATTTGAATGGATTTGAGAGTTTCCACAATTTTAGTTTGGCTTTAGAAAATGCTAATTTGCCCTCTGTTCATTTCACCTACTACTACGGAAAAAGCCTGACACTTTGCAGATGTTTCGGTAGTATTACTTTTCACAAGTTCCAGAGTTGAAGTAGATTATTAGCCTGTGGGAAAAGACATGCATCGTGTTTCTCGCGTTGGATTAGAGTGCGTGCCTGGCCGTGGGTGGAGAGATGAAATATTCATTACTGTTTGTGATCTCGAAGAAGAGCAGCACTTGTAAACCTCTGCACGCAATTCATGAAAAATGAAGTCAAGGTAGACATGTTTTGAGCGTGAAAGTGATGGAAGGCTCGTCTGACCCGAACCCAAAGCGTCCATGATGGCTGCTTCAACATTTCCTCCATGGGAGCTTGTCTGCTTTGTCTGCTCTCCGGATTCAATCATCCCTTCGCTTTTACCTTTTCTTTTTAAAGTCCTTTCCATAAGTTGCTTAAAAAGTTGAACAACATGCGTTCCACGATGAATTGCCACTTTTCCCCCGTTAACAGATTGACAGGTGTCAGTCGGCATGTCCGTGACAGTGTCAGCCTCGTCGGCGCGAGTGACGTTTGGTTCGCGGCCGCTTTTAATAATGCAGCGCAGCCACGCTTTTCATGCCCCCCCCCCACCCCCTCCGGCTCGCCACCCGCTCCTCTCTCTGGGCATGCAGAGAGCCGTCCTTCGCATTAAGACCAGGTCAGATTGCGTCTGCCGTCGTACATTAGCAGCAAAGCCTTTCCTGCCTGTATCACTGGTAAGAGGAACATGGCACGAAGATGGCTGAATTATTCACACTCATAATCGGCCTTTATGTCCTGCTGCTGAGCCGGGCCCCACTGTTATTCTAGTGCATAATTGATAGTGCTCATGAGTGGAAAAGTTAGAATAGCAGAAGTAATGCAAAGCGAAAGTGTAGTCAGGCAGCACCAGGAGGGGAAGAGAGGGATTGGTGGGGTGGCGAGGGGGTTTAGAGGGATGGAGGTGGGCCCCTATAGGAGTTTTTACACCGAGTTTGTGTTAGCCTTTACGGGGCTTAGGTCCAGCTAGCGTGAGGATCGCGTGTGTAGGCCAGCCAGACTCGTCTAGGGGAGAGGGGGATAAGAGGGGGATGAAAGGAGGTGGGAGGGAGAGGAGATGGAGATCCAGAGTAACAAGGCCTGACGCTGAGCCGGCCCAGAATGTGGTCTGTTTCTCCACTGTGGGCAAATATGCTTTTTTTGAAAATTGATTTTCTACGAATGGAAAAAGTTTGTTTTGTGTGTCTTTTTGAACGACCGGGGGGGAGGGGTAATCACAACCGGTATCTGCACGGTACATTTGTACTCACGGGTTTTGGTTTTCCCTTTTTGGATCTAATCCAGCGTGCTTCTTTCTCAGTGCCTGCTTGCTCAGGCAGGTAAGAGAGGCACGGACATCACATTACAACCACGCGATACAATGATCGATAAGCGGCAGCCCCCGGAGGGAGAGCGGCGATTGGCTCGGTTCCAATAGTAAAGAGAGGCCATCTATTAGGAAATTGAGTGAAACAACCTTTTTGAATATGAAGACTACAATACTCCACTCTTGGAAAAAGAAAAAAAATAGTTTTCTGTCGCACATTTAATTTCACGTTACCTGCCATCGCGTGTCAACTTCACCTAATTCTTCACGTGGTCAATTCCCACATTATATTGCAGATATCATGTTTTAATGGTTTGATACTTCTGCCTCCTCACGCCTCCCATCGGGCCGTTTTCGTGCGCTCCCTCCCCTCGAACGCAACAGACCTCCGCGTAAGTTTGCATGTCTCAGGTGAAGGTGTTAACACGGCCCCAGGTGGAGTCTATTTAACACCTCTCTGACCCTGAACAAAGCCTCACTAACTGCTGCCGAGCTCTGCCTTTTGTGCTCCATAACAAAGCCCTTTAGCTTCTAATAACACCACGGCACTGGCGGTGTCAGGAGAAACCTGAGATAAGGTCCACATCAGAGAGTTGGTGGGAAACTGTTTAATCCGCTTCTCGAAACCAAACCAACACACAACAGGCCGGGGGATCATGTTTGGTAAAGTGGCCCCGCTTTGATGGAGGGATCGGATGGTGCGAGTAGGTGGAGCGGGGACGACGGGAAATAGAAAGGCGGCTGAACGCCGGTAGGCTTTTGACGGAGCTGTGAAAGAGAACATCTGGAGAATAATACAGAGTTGTACACAGACTTGTGTGCTAATGCTCCCTCAGCACACACACACACACACACACACACACACACACACACACACACACACAGTATTACACGCTGTTCTCGATTCTGCTGATTCATTCTGCGATTTTCCTCCTCTAATCACAATAAAAGTAAATGATTTGCCCAATTACATACAATTTTTACATGCATGCAAATATAATGACCACGCCTGGTCACAAATGCATGAATAAATAGCGGTCGAAAGAGGTATAATTATTTTTTTTAAACAAGGAGTGGAGTAGCAGTGCCGAACACTCCGTTATCATTGATACAAAAGCTCCACATCCATCTCTATATATATGTTTTGTCAACATCTCTTTTGCAATATATTAGAAAGTATCTTTCACCAGAGTCGCTGCAATGTGGCCATAAAACCGTCGAGTGGAAACATTAGTAGCGATATGTCTCAGAAACTCATAAAACCAATTTACGAGCGCACTTAAGGCCCATACACCTACTGGAGCCATTCTATAAAGATGCAGACAGAGATTGCACCAAACTCTCCCCAATTACCCGCATTTAAAAGTAATAAATGTGGATCGATAAGTGATAGAGGGCCTGTTAATCGCGGACTTACCCAGTTCTTTCCAATTGAGACTCTCCTTTTCAAACTAAAATTGCAGCATTTACAAGCTTACCATTGATTTGTTTGATTGTTTTCTTCCTACAGGCTCCATGCTGCATTGAGCTGTTTTTGTAGTCGACCTCTGGAATGAACGTTTTTTTTTTCTTTTGCAGTGCTTAAATTCTTAAGAGACTCGCCTTTTATCTTATTAAAAGAGAAATTGGAAGGGCCCGAATGCTTTTGATTGCAATTATTCTTTTTTAGATGCGACAAATTTGTACTTTTTTTTTTAAATCCTCACTGAGAGAGGAATTTTAATGAAAGGAAAACTTCAATAATCAACACAGTATTAAGTAAACAACGTTGCTGGCGCGTGGAAACAATGGTGCCCCCCCCCTCGTGAAATACATTCCTGGTCATCCAGCTCTTGTGAATGTGGCCAGTTTGTGTCGCTGAGCTTGTTTATCCACAGCTCCGGGGCTCCGACTCTATCGGCGCTAGCAGGTATGGATTAGACCCCTTTCTGTCTCACTGTGAAGTTAATTGAGGGAATCCTCCTCCCACGGTGGACCTGGTCTCAGATCTGCAAAACTAGACTCGGCTACGCGTTCACTTTTCATCCCAGTTGACGATTTCTGACGCCCGAACCGACGAGGCTGCATCCGATGAATCGTTCCTCGCTGACCTTTTACGCGCTCGTTCTGAAACGAGCCCCCTCCCTATACCGCCATTAATGTAATGCTGTTAATACGATACAATGGCTTATTACGCCGTCACAAATTAGATTGTGCGGCAGTTAGATGTGTCATCAACCCATTCCACCATTAATTGCTCCACTAATGGTTTACCTTTGCATATTTACATGTTAGCTGTGCAATAATTCTACATGGCTTTATGTATAAACATATAACCGCCCCCCTCCTTTGCAACCCAGGGACGAACAATTATCTCGACCTAATTAGTGTAATATCAAGCAAAAAGTCTCATCAGGAAATGCCACTGCTTATCTGCCGGCTGGCATTTGGTATAAATACCCACACGGCTGATGGGAGGATGATCTACTGTCATTTTGCTACATTTGTCTGAACATGTGTTATTTATGTGCCGCTTTTTCACGTAAACAGCCAATTAATTAAATGTCACAGCGAAGCTCAGATTAGCCATGTGCTTATTTGCTCACGGAGCACAGCGGTGATGTATGAGAATTTGAGAAAAGCCAATTGATTTGTGATTGATGTGGTATTATTTGCTTGTCATGGCTCATCATACGGATTTATGTCGAAACACTTCCATTAAGAGGATGGGTGTTTGTATCTCAGAGGTCATTTTATGAATTTCTTTGACTCTTTTATCCCTTAAACCCATCGAGAAGACGGTACATATTGTTCTCCCGGTAGAATTGTGTGCGTCATTGTGCCAATGTTTTCCTTCCACATATCTGGAAACAGAGTAATTCCACTCCTCCGGCATGGCTTTGTTTTTTCGGGCGTCTCTGTTGGTCTTTTTAATTGTGATTTTTTTTTTTTTCCTCAGTCTTTTACAGCCCAGTAATGATTTTATTGCGGCCTGTTTTATACCGGTGTCCAAACCTGCAGCCTGGGGGAGATTTAGTGTGTTGCCGCTGTTGGGTAGTGAGCTCTAATTGGAAGGTCAGGAGGACGTGTTTGAGAGTAGCAGGAGATCACCCGCGCACTGCAGATTTAAAGGTTATCCAAACCCACCCGCAGA
The DNA here is from genome assembly GCA_038501785.1 of Myoxocephalus aenaeus. Taxonomy (NCBI): domain Eukaryota; kingdom Metazoa; phylum Chordata; class Actinopteri; order Perciformes; family Cottidae; genus Myoxocephalus; species Myoxocephalus aenaeus. The sequence goes on from JBAMJR010000379.1 coordinate 183,210, forward strand.
CATAAATATGTAATTTTCCTGTTATTATATTAGCCATCTGGATAGAGGGAACTGCGTGACGAACTGATTCAGAAAATTGAATTTTATTAATCTGGCTGAAACTTGCTTCAGAGGATCATTTAGATTACACCATATAAAATATTTGACCTTTTTGAAAAATAGAGTAAAGCTGCTAATATGCTCATTTCATTCCATGGTTTGTACGAGATAAGATCGTGAACACAGTATTCTAGTTTGATAGGCACACACTGTGCTATTTTGAACATTTTTAGACGCAAGTGGAATAGCGCTCTTGGTTGCTGTGACACCGGGAAGAATTTTTTTTCCATCCAGCCATGGCGTCTCTCTTAAGAACAGCTGCCTCTGGTCCTGCGTGGCATGCCAGAAGTTAACCACACTGCAGGCTCGGCTGGAAGGCTGAGACGTCTGTGTGCGCCGCTCGTATGTGTGTGTGTGTGTGTCTGAGGGGCTCCGTTTCGGCATTTCGTGCCACATTTCGTGTCTATCGCCAGCCCTTCTCTCACGCTTGCCTGGTCCTGTGTCGTTGATGGGGTTTGGGTGGAGTGAGGAGGGCGTGAGGAGGAGGAGGAGGAGGGTGGAGTGAGGAGGGCGTGAGGAGGAGGAGGAGGAGGAGGAGGAGGAGGAGGAGGGTGGCGGCGGCGGCTGGTAGATAAGTGGTCGATGTCTGGCTTATGCTGTCGATGTAGGCTGGGTCACATGGTGGGCCCATATAAAGATCTCCCTGGGTGATTCTTGGCACGCAATGTTTTGAACTCAATGTACCACACACACACACACACCCGCTCCTGACATTTGGTTCTGATGACCTAATTGAGCCTGGATTCGATGTGAATTTTGTGCACCTGTCTGTATCCATGTCTATGAGTGTGTGTGTGTGTGTGTGTTTATGTGTGTGTTTGTGGCTCGGTCTGTGCCTTTCCACCCACCCTTGGTAGCAACACGGTTATTGACAACAGAAGAAGAGGTGAAGGTTCTGCAGACAGAGAGGACCGAATGTGCTGACCGGAGCATCCGGGGACAAAAGGAGCGAGGAGTGTGGGCTGAGGCGAGGGTGCAGAGGACGTACAGTAGGTCCTCCGTAAACAGCCGGGCTCCAAAGTACCTGCCGGGCTTGCTGACCAACACTGCTTTATTTTATTTCCTCCCTTTTCTCTCTCTCTCTCTCTCTCTCTCTCTCTCTGTCTGTTTCTTTTTACTTCCTCTTTCTCAGTCTGCCATTAAAGCAGAAGCAATTGATTTTCTAATCCCACCCCCTCCCCCCACCTCTTTCTTTTATTTAATACCCCTCTGCCATTGCCTACCCCTCGCAGCCCAAATCAATACACTATCTGCATGTTCACCGGGATACAATACAAGCGCACACTATAACAGTGTCACAGCGGGGGTCGGCTATTCTTAAGCCAAGCGTCCTTTTGTTCCTCATCCTCTTTTTTACCCGTTTCCTGTCGCGCGCTCTGTTTGTCCCCGTGTCTCTCCTCCACCTCCTCTTCGAGTCCACACGCTCCTCTCCTTCCACCGCTACCTCCCTCTCATCGATGCAAAGATGTAATGCAGACGGGTGAGAAAGTTAAGAGACTGAAAATGCATTTACGGTGCCCCTCCCTCCTCCTCCTCCCCCCGATGGCTTGTAATGAGAGTCTGACTGCCGTGTTTGCGTGTGCAAGTTACGAGAGTGATATTGGTTCTCATGGGGTCAGCGAGCGCGGAACACGCACCGCAGAGCAGAGCAGGACACTCCCCGCCGTGACCCCCTTGGCCGTGCGCGGATGTCGTGCGTGGGCGTAAGTGCACTCGCAGTTCTGTGTGTGTGTGTGTGTGTGTGTGTGGTGTGTGTGTGTGTGTGTGTGTGTGTGTGTAGGTTACACTATATATGCAGAGCTCACTCTATCCACTGTCCTCCACCGCTTTGACCTTCTCTTTGTCCCGCCCCCCCCACCCCCAGCCGGGCTGCGTCCTGATAGAAGAAGAAAAAACGAGGCTGGCGAGCACATGCAGGCCCCCCCAAAAAAGGCACGTTGAGGCGGTCAGGGAGAAGGACCGACACACAGTGGGGGAACACACTGACACCACTTCTCCGTCCCTGTCTCTCTTCCTCTCCGGCTGCTACTTGACTACTTTTGACCGCATTCAGCGGTTCTGTGGAGCGCCACCGAGAGCTGTCGGGGCCCAGCGTGGAGCTCCCATGCTGGGCTTGCTGTTTCCTTCGAGCTCCCCTCTCTGATGACAAATGACCCGCGTCTCCAGATCAGACACCGTGGGGGCGGGGCGGGGCGGGGGAGGGTTTAATAGTGTAAAGTGCCCTGTTATATGGACTGAATTTAAAAAAGGTGCTACTGGAAGGCGGTAGAGGAAGAAAAAAAATGAAAAAACAAGGGGGCAAAAAACCCACAGAGTGATAGAGTGACCCATATCTGTGAGAAATGGACCTCGTTCACCTTCATTGAGTCACCTCTGCTTTCTGTTCAAAATGCAATGTGTGTGTTTGTGCCGTGAATCATGTCTCGCGTAATTTTCAGGCGAACAGACGTTTAGTTTCACAGACGTTTGTCACAGCAACCCCACCAGATAGATACACCCACATCTGTGTAAAGTACACAACAATTAAATAGACGCACCTATCTTGCACAATGAAGCTCATCATCGCCGCAGTGTTCGGAGAACATTGCCTGGAGACTCAATGCATTGTTTTCATTGAGTCCTCTGGCTAGACACATAATACAATAAGGTTACATTCACCTCAAGGAGAAAGAATTTCAAAATTGACAAGGCGGCGTTGCCGAGTAATTTAGGCCTATTATTTCTGCGTATTACCAAGTAAATGGCCTCTGATTCACTGCTTGTCACAGAGGGGCCGGTGTGCCTAACAGTTCCTCTTTTGTTCACACCAAGGTTTTTTTAGTCGGGCCTTCAAGACCTCCATTTTTTTAAACAGAAATGCCTAATTCATACCACATGGTTCCTTCCTCTCATATTATTCCCCCTTCTTCTTTGGTTCATTTTCACATTCATGCGCACACGTCACGGGGTCACACCTGGGCACACCCGCGGCCCGACCACGCATGGAAGACGCTAACATTTACATATCGCACGCTAGCACAACACACACACACCCGCGGCCCGACCACGCATGGAAGACGCTAACATTTACATATCGCACGCTAGCACAAACACACACACACACACACACACACACACACACACACACACACACACACACACACACACACACACACACACACACACACACACGCACACCTTCACCCTCGGCTCCCGCTTGGCTGTAGCTTCCCCAGTTGGTCAGTCAATGTTGGATGTTGCTGATTCAGACAGCTGTCGCGGCAGCATCAGCAGTGGGGGCTACGCCAGACAGACACCATGCAAAGCCACGTAGACATTATGCTGTGTGTGTGTGTGTGTGTGCATTAAAGGGGGATGAGTGCATATGTGTCTGAGCATGCATCAGTGGTTTCGGTTAATTCACTTTATACTGTATACAACCCGCATGCACGCTTGCAACTGCGCTCCCTATATTCCTTCACAAGGGCAGACAGGACGGCCGTGCGGTGGCAGAGATGCTGCCAGGAACGAGAAGTCGCAGGTCTGACAGCCAGTGTTCAGCGTCGTCGAGTGCTCTCGGTGTTGCACCCCCCCTTTACCCCGCTTATTCATCAGAATTTGGCCCCCGCATAAAAGTGTCGGCTAAAGGAGCTAATTCTGTGACAGATGGGATATGACAGCCATTTGATGACGAAAATGTTTTCAGTTATTTGATTCGTGAGAAAATTCGCCCCCTGGAATTACCTCCGTGGTAAAAATGAATTAACCTCAAACTCAAAGGGTCAGCTCACCCAAATTACCCAAAAAAAAGACTAGCATATTTACCTGTAGTTGTGTCTAGTCATGCAGAAAGTTTTCATTTTTGGTGGGTTTGAGTTATTCTTCTCTGAGACTTCTGCTTTCACCCTCTCCCACTGCCTCCCACCCACTCAGCAATGTCCCTTCTGCACGGGATAATCCATAAACCCGGCAAGAGTTTTCATAGGCACTATTTCTCTGGTATAAAGTAGTTCCAATAAAAACATGCTGAAATTGTATTCTGTGGACTTTCCAGAGTAGCTGGGACATGAAATCTAAAAACCAAAACTATGTGCATGGCTATATACATCACGTTTGTTTGTATTTCGAGTGAGCTGATGAGTGAGTGTTTAAGTACAGCTTATATATGAATTGTTCCTATACCATTGCCTCCAATACAGCCTAAAATGCCGGATTGGGTATCGACCAGTACGCTAGTCTATATGCACCGATCCAGTATCACGTTACTCTGAAATTTATCAGCTTGTTTAGGCTACGCAGGAACAACAACAACAACAACAACAACAACAACACAGGTCACACTCTACTCGATCCATACGCCCTGCTGCACATGTGCAAGGCTCACCGTGAGGATGGAAAGCAGCTAACTTCCATATCTGTTGCACATGTGCAGTACCGGTCAGCATGTCACGCAATATTTGACCCTGGAAAATCGGTCAAACTAGATATATTCTTTTAGTTTTTAACGCACTGGTACCGGTACTCGGTACACAAGTTCAGGTATCTGAATCGGGAAGGAGAGAATGGAATCGGAGCGCCTCCAGCTTAATGTGTCATGTCTGGATGCATGAGTCGTGTGTGTGTGTGTGTTGTTCTTTTTAGCGGGCAAGTCCATTGGTGGACGATGGCTGTGAGCACCACTTGGGGTCCTCAGCTCCCGCTGTGCCCTGAGGGGGTGAGGATGTCCTCCATAGATTACACACCATCTGTTAGCTGGCACTTGACAAACACACTGCCTTCTTCTGCACACACAAACCCACAGACAACCTTATTAACATCGTTCACTCATTTCCTTTCTTCTAAACTTTTCCGTCACCTTTCGTCCTTTAACTTTTCCCTTTTTGTTTTTAGTGTAGGCTTCCCCCTTAATCTTGTTTTTCTTCCTCCATGTGGCCAATATTGAATGCATCCATGTCCTGTTTTCCCAGACTGTACTTTCCCTCCCTTTTTCCCCTTCCTTCTCTATCTCCTTCTCCCTCATTTCCTCGACCCCCCCCCCCCCCCTCATCTTGTTCCCTCCCTCTGGTGGGAGTGTTTGGGTGTGAAAGACTGTCATTAAAGAGATGCCCCCTCTCCTGCTGGGAGTAATCATCTATGAAAGAGGACACATTAATGTTACCAAAGCTAACACTGTTTGCTCTGTGTGTGTCGCCGTCTGAGTGGCCCATGATGCCAACATGGCCCCGCCCCTCCCAGCACCCCCTCCTCAAACACTGGCCAAATCCTCCCTCAAGGTCACAGTCACTCAGACCTGTGTGTGTGTGTGTGTGTGTGTGTGTGTGTGTGTGTGTGTGTGTGTGTGTGTGTGTGTGTGTGTGTAGATCTCAGTCCGTTGCTGATCCCATGACTCTTGCTTTCTTCTACCTTTATGAATAGAGCTCATTCTCCATAGAATCACAGGCATATTTTTTTCAAATCCTATTTTTGAAATTGGCATATAATCCGCCGACCAATTTCACAGGTATTGATGCTGAACTTAAATAAATATGTGCATACCAGTGTGTGTGTGACTGTGCTTGTGTCAGCGGTATGTGTGTGTGTGTATGTGTTTCGTGAGTGTGTCGGTGCCCAGCTTCTGTTTTTTTGTGTCCGCGTTGTTTGTGTTTGTGTGCGGCGTCTCTGTGTTTCATCCTGCCTCCTTTGGGTTCAATGCTCTCTGGCTATTCTGAAGGTCGGAGATGACACCGTGGGAGAGGGGTCAGTCATCACTGCCACCCGTCCGTCTCCTCCTCTCACCATCTCTCCATCTCCCCTTTCATGTGTTCTCATCTCGCTCTTGTGTGTGGCTCTTGGTATGTGGACTTTATTAAATTTTCCTCCGGGTGGGTGACGGAGAAGACAGGAGGGGGGGGGGATCAGGGGAGTCATCCCCTCTTTGCCGCTTTCATCTGTCGCTCCTCTTTCATTCCCGCGAGGGGACTGTGGTTGGAGGGTGCACGCGGTGAAAAGGTAGCCCGGGAAACCTCTGCCCTCTTTGGGCACTGCGCGCCACGACAGCTCCCTGATTCCATCTGGAGGTCAGGGAGTGGAAAAAAATCTCTCTCTCTCTCATATCACATGCTGCACTGTCTTTACGGCCTTACGCCTGACAGAAGGGGGGGGGGAGAGGAGAATAATTGTTCTGCAGCTCCGCTCTTTCTCGTCAATCTTCCCCAAATCAATGGAAATTAAAAAATGCGCTTTACGCCAGCGAAATAAGACGCAGCCTGGGATTGCTTTGCAAATTCAGTTATTTGGATCGCGAGCTCTTCTTTTAATGAACGGGCCGACAGATCCTGTTCTGCTAATGCATATTCTTAAACACGCACGAGGGTATACGTCTGATCATCGATGTGTGCGTGTAGATGAATGTAGTTATAGTGTAATTGCAGCATTACATGTATTTTATTCGCTCCTTATCTGCTGTGATAAGGCATTCCTTCCCTTAGTCACATGATCAGGTTTCTGGTATTGTGAGTGTGGTTGCACACTTGGGAGACTGAGTGTCTCAGGGACGGCGGTATTACTGAGAATGTATTTGAATATTATGTATATAAAGCTGAAATGGAAGCCTGTGAAGCTCCATGAATTTGAATATGAATCCCAGAACAGAAAGGCATATAACTTCCTTTTTCGTTAAGTTTTCTTCTTCTTTCGTCCAGGTCTTCAGTAGCTGCTCGGTCCTGGTGATACTGTGTTGTTTTATTTTCTGTTTTGGTCCCATTATGAATCACATGGTGAGCTTCTCCTTCCCTGTGGCTTTCTGGCTCACGCTGTCTCTGTTACAGCCAGGGAATCAGATGAGGTAATTGATTGCTTGAAATAATCCTTCTCCCCTTTTGTTTGCCGCTTACGCTGTTTGTTTACTGTAGCTAAAGCTTGTTTATTGGCTGATATTAATTATCCACATTCCCCATTGGGAAAATGGGGAGATAATTAATTTAAGTCAATGGGTTCTATTTTGCCATCACATAGGGCAAACATGATCAAATAAGTAAAGCCTGCTATTCGACATGTCACTCTAGCTTTGATAAAACATAGACACAGAGTCGGAGGCTGGAGAGGCATACGCTTTGAATGTCTTTATTGTTTTCGAAAACAAATATGTTCCCCCAGGGATGTTCTACTTCCATCCTCCAAACCTTAATGGTGGCCTGCACAGCAGATCATTTGAAAGGAAAAGCAGATGCTTAGTCAAACACACAGATGACTATTCGTCATGCACAGCCTTTCACCCATTGTTTTGAATGATGTGTTTTTTATGCAACTGGTTAGGAAGAAGACCTGACCTTGTATTTGCTTATTGTGGTCATGTCGAGGTCACGGTTACAAGAATACCAATCCTAGGAGTGTGTTCAACCAGAAATTGAGTTTACACCCAGTGGGCAATTTGTAATCTCTTGTTTTAAAATCTGCAGCCAACAGACCGGGATTAATAATTTGTGTTAACAAGAGGGATGCCAGCCTTTTTTCATCCATCCTCAAGTTGCTTCCCTCTTTGCTTCCACCCCTGTCACCCTGCTGATTACACCTGACAGTTCCTCCCTCTCATCGTCAGAGATGACAAAGTGTCTCTCCTTTGCTCTCGGTGTCTCATCCCTCACCCACGGATGGCCCTGATCACAGTAGAAGCAGATATGAGACCAGGGAGCAGATCCGTCACAACTCCCCGTTCTACCTGGAAGTCGTTTTTCAGCTCCCGGATAGGCGAGCGTGTGGCATCTCTTAGCGGTAAATGTGATTTATCCACTAAGCGGTTGCGCGGGGTGGCGGCCAACGTGGCTACAAGACTTACAATTAACACAGATTTATCTGCGAGCTCAACTCTGAATCATCAGTGTTGATAAAGAAGAAGCCTCTGGTCGAACACGGGAGGAGTTTTTAGTGTTAAATCGATTTAAAAGTCCATTTGTGTTTATTTTCGTGTGCGGAGAAGAAAGACATATCGTTTTTTGGTAAAAATAAATAAATAATGTTATGTATTAATCGTCCCCATAGACTGCATGTAAGAAGTGGATGTACCGTAAAAGTCGGGTTACACGCCGCTACTACCTTCGGTCAGTGTTCCCGTTTGCTCCCCGCTGTAGCCAGCTGGCGCTCATGCTAGTTCCCCGCTAACTTCCACTAGCTCTCCGCTAACTTCCGCTAGCTCTCCGCTAGCTCCCCGACAACCACCGAAGGTAGCAGGACCAGCCCCGGCTCAACACCCGACTTGGGCAGAGGGGACGCGGGCAGTAGCAGCAGCAGCGGGGAGCTAGCAGCAGGAGCGGGGAGCAAGCAGCAGCGCTAGCAGCAGCGCTAGCAGCAGCGCTAGCAGCAGCGCTAGCAGCAGCGCTAGCTAGCGCTGTTCCTAGCTTGCTACAGCGGGACACTGACCGGAGGTAGGAGCGGCTTGTAACCAGACTTTTACGGTAGTCGCCATGACATCACCCACTGGTTTGAGGACTACGGTTTTTGAAGCATCGAGTTTGGCTTTTTGGCCGTCGCCATCTTGGAAGTTAGCCATCGCCATCTTTGCTTTTGGCCGTCGCCCTCTTTGTGTTGTGCCAAAGGAGTCGCCCTCTGGTGACCATTAGAAAGAATGCATGTTTAAGCCACTTCAGCATTGGCTTCACTTTTCAGACCCGCAGGCTTTGTAACACTTAATCAAGCACTTTTAGAATACTAGCATACTTAAGACAAATGGAAGAAAGCGAGAAAAACAGATGACAACTCAAATACCAACTGGCCACCAGGACGCCTCATGACCATAATGGTATAACAGTATTAAAATAAATTCTATTTGTATCCGCACCACTGCTTTCTTTTTCTCCGGTGCCACAATAGGAGGAAGAGCCAAGCCACATAATTTGACACAACGCTAGGCTAATGAAAGACATTGGAGGCAACAAAGACAGACATTTAGCAGTACAGCATTAGACAGGATTAGGACGATTCCGTGTAGAAAGGAGCCGCCACAGATGACAGCTTTGGCCACACGTTTCACTAGGTGTCATTTAATACAGCTCCACTGCTGAGCCAAAATTAATTCCCTCATGATGACTCCTGCTCGCTGCGTTCTCTTTTATTTATATATTTGCCCTCGTTGCATTTGTTCCTCCGTCTCCTTTTTTTTTTTCTTTTACATTTCGCACAGTTTTAATGGATTTATTTTAATTCCAGTCTTTCTTTCCAACGTGGCAGCATTCAGAATACCGCCAATTTGCTAGAAAATTAGTCCATTTCATCTCTGTAATTATTGACATGAGGGTGGGTTGGGGGTGTGTTTGAAACGCTCACACACAGGCATTACTGGTTTCTTTGAAGCCTGCAGAAGCTTGCTCTGTCAACAGGTTTGCCGAGAAACCACGACGTGATTTACTATCACCCAGACGGTTTGCTTCATGTCAAGTAGTTTACACGCGCATGCAGCGAAACGGTGACCACGCTTCATAACGGATCAGAATCATCCATCAAAACTGTTTTACGTCACGGGGGGGGGGGGGGGGGGGGGGGGGGAAGTCATGTTTGTTGTCAGGGGAATGGAAGGACTGAGAGGGGTGACGGGGTTTAGGTCTGAGCTTAATCTAACTCCAATCTGGCGTCGTCGTGTGAAGAAATGCTGAGATTGGGCCACGGCTGGAGGTTAGGTCAAGTCCCCCGTGTAAACCTACAGCATTCCTCCAGCCCTAATGGTGTATTGCATTCGTGCCTCCTGCAGCCCGTGCGTGTGCATGTGTGTCCGTGTGCATTTTCACACCTCCACCATATCAACTTGTATTTCCACTGTGTGGCGTAGCATAGGGAGCCGGGGGTCCCCGAGGGCTCTGGGTTTATGCTAAGACCATTATAAAGGGTCGTGATTGCGGACGATTGTGTGAGAACGTGTTTATGTATGTCTGCATGGGGCGCCAACAGGGCCCTCCCTCGGGCTGGGTTTTAATTCCAAATGGACGTGTGTGAACGGATAAAATGTGTGTGTGTGTGTGGGTGGAGGGGGTCCGTGTAGAGGCAGTGTGTAAAATGGTTATTGTAGTGTAATCAGCGTGTTGACCCGAGCCAGAGTTAATATTGAGGAGCTTGACCTTTTCTGTTGGCGGGAAAAGAGGAGTGCCCTCCATCCCCTGTAGCTTTATGCTGCACACGCACACACGCACACACACGCGCGCGCGCACACGCACTAGAAGGAGTCATCATTCTCTCAAATGCCGGACATATGGTAGAATAAGAAACAGCAGTCCCCCCACACACATGCATATATAAAACTGCGCCTCAGTTTCAATCCGTTCACGCACAACAAAAAAAAGCACATTTGTTTCGTTGAAATATCTGACAATGGAACGTCTTCTGCTGAAACTAGAAACAGATGGACGGCTCCACAAGATGCAGAGGCAGACAGACTCGTTGGGTGTTCTAAGCGAGCCCTTGTTCTTTCAAAGAAAGACACCTGATTCACTTGCTCTCATCTGTTGTTTAATTTCTATCTGGGAAACCCGCCCAGTCATACCTACCCATGCCCGGAAGAAATAGCGGCGTACTTTGATCACAGGAAAGACTGGTTTGCTAGCAACCGTCTCCTCATCCTTGCATTTCCCCACTCTTCTGACTCAGTTCTCTTCCTGGCTTCATCTGCTTTCATAACCTCCCGTGCTCTCTCCCTTACTCTCACCTCCTAAATCCTCCCAGTGGTATTACATTTGTGTTTATCCCTCCAGCCTGCCTCCCCCATGTCCTCCGAGTCCCCACGGAAACATCCAAAGCACAGCGCCCCAGGTAGGGAGCCCTAGGCCGGGCTTGTAGCTGCCATGGGAGCCCTCACAGGGATTTGCGATCCCGAGGGACCCTTTAATAGCTGCACAAGGTCTGGTATTGCACCACAGAGAGGTGTATATGGAGAGCAGGCAGAAATAGAGATAGATTGAGAGGGAAAAAAGGACGCAGAAAAAAGAAAATAAGTGGTTTTGTGCACATTTAGGATCATAAACATTTGTAATTTGTTTTAAATCTACACTGCTGGAATGTAAATGTAAAGCCCCCCCCCCGGCATGTGTGCCTCGAGCCCCTCCCACATGTGAACCCCTGCCTCCCCATTTGTCCAACAGAGAGGGAACAATTGGTCGCAGTGGTTTCGGAGGCCCCGTCTCGGCCTCGGCTTTGTACGTGGATAAGATGATGTCCCAAGCTTGGAACAAAGCGGGATAATTGACCCCCTTCAGTTTCGCTAGTGCGGCTCATGTGGACTGTTGGACTTCCCGTACACACATGAATGCACTGACAAGCGCAATCACGCTCACGCACACACACACACACACACACACACACACACACACACACACACACACACACACACACACACACACACACACACACACACAGGAGCTCCGAAATGCAAACAAAATGTGTTGCACTGGTTTCATTCTGATTGAACTAAAACAGTGCGCGGGTAAATGTAAGCTCTGTGTCATTTCTGTCTCTCTGCCGTCACGGTGCATTTTGGCTGATCCGCTCAGAGTGCCTTTCGGGAGCTGAACATATACACCCTGTAATCTTTTCTGCTTTGTTACGCAGCCGAGGTGTAAACTTTCAGATTTGATGGACAACTTTACAATAGGCGGGGTTTGCCCATTCTTCTGTGTGAATGGAGCATTCTTGGTGCCCGATGATAGCACTTAACTGTGATGGAACAATAAGAAGTATTACACATGTTTGGTTGGAGTTGATGTACACCAGGTTGCTCTTAATGTCTTCATTTAGTCTCTTAAGTCCATTCTCTCTCTGTGTGTACAATATAGACATAAGTACATCAAGAAATGTGAACAGCATTCTTGAAAATCACTTCCGTCACAATTTAATTGGATTGGTTTACTCTGGCAAAAAATCCATTTAGTATTCAAAACGGTGTCAAAACGACTTTAATCACACTAAATGCTTTGTTTTTGAGAGAAACAACAGAACATATTGCGCTTGAGTCTGCAGCCATGCTCATGAGCTCAGTGTTTGTGTGCATTTCTCTCTCTCCCCCTCACTGTGTTATTGAGCTTGTGCCTCGTGTGGGTCAGCCACATCAGTCATTCTCAGACGGCCAGAGTAGCAATATACTGTATGCTAATTGTTTGCTGCTTAATATGCTACATCAATCAGGACTAATTATGACATTGTTCCAGCGCTCGGCGTTATTTCAGCAAATGAGGCCGAGTGGGTGAGAGACGGGGAGAGAGGGAGAGAGAGAGCGAGAGAAGAAAAAAAAAAAAAAACAGAGAGACGCTCCATAATCGGAGTAGAACACGAATGCAAATGCCAGTGAGGATGTGCGGTGTGTAGCAAGTTTTTCGAGCGTCGGGGGAACTCCTGTACCACGTGATCATCCAGCGTTATTTAAACGTAACTTTCCATTTTGATGGGAAGTTACTTCCCGCTGTCGCTCTCTCCCGCAATTGGATGACTTTTTGCAGGAGCTCCAATTGCATGCGCCGCAAAAAACCCAAAATGCACAGCACAAATATTCTTAAAATGTAGTTTAGCGAGAGCTTGCTATGATTTCCCTCCGCGTTAATCGCCTTTCATGAGTGATTACCTCAGGAATTCCTTTTTAATGGGCTCCCGCCGCACGGTAGAAGCGCCTCTTGTTACGCTGAATTATTGTCAGATATTGTGACGTGCCAGGCTATCAAAATATTATTCCACTGGCAAAGAAACTTGAAAGTATGCACACATGCACGCTCAGCCGTGTACACACACACTCTCTCTCTCTCACACACATACACACACCTTTAAAAATTCTTGACTGCAGTGTGTGTGTGACCTCCTGGTCGTTGCCAAGTGCCTGGGATGGGGCCCTCTGGCTTTTTAATGGACTCCTCGACAGTCCATTTCCATTGTGTGTGGAGGACAACCCTGGTGAATGCAGCAAATTAATCACATTTGGGCCCAGATTGGCTGCCACTTCCCAGAGTGAGCCCCCTCGCTAAGGTGCAACTCGGAGGACTCGAGGGGTCAGACAAGCACAAAATGGAGGGCCGAGGGGAGAACAGAGGGGAACTCTTTAGTTTAACCCTCAGCTGAAAGAGGAACAAGGCTGTCATTTTGTATTCCAGCGCGGCCCCCTTTCGGTGCTCCTGCTGGCATTCCTGTTGCATTTTGTAGTAGCAGGTCCACGTGCCATTGTGTGTTTGCGCGGAGTGTGTGTTTGCGCGGAGACAGAGAGCGCTCTCGCTGTTTTGTTGTGGCAAAGGTCAGCGTGTAGTGCCAGCTGGAGAGAGAGGCCTGTGAGGCCCACTGGGTAGGCAGACGTGGAACAGAGGGCTGGGATGGATGAATGAGAGGTGGGGGAGGCGGCGGCGGCGACGGTGGACTGGAGCGGGTTTGCAGGACGTGATGCGGAGGCAACGCAGATTTGCTATCTGATGGTGTGATCTTTATTTCATCACATCGCACTTGAGAAAGCAGGTGATGCTGTCCGATAAGAAAAACAACCAGGAGGAGGAGGAGGAGGGGTGGGCGGAGGAGAGCGTAATGGGCGAGGGGGAGGCGAAAGGCATGGAGAAAGAGGAGAAAATAGGCTAAGCAGCGAGAAGAACCCGTTGGCTTGTCGCGGCCCCTGTTCAGTATGCATCCCCACTGATAGTGGGGGCAGAAGAAGCCCATTGTTCCTTTTCGGATCATCCTCCCCCCCCCCCCCCCCCCCCCCCCCGCCGTTGAAAAAAGAGAGATGGATGGAAGAGAGGAAGAGAAGAAGGCAAGAGACCGAAAGAGGGTTAGGGTGTGGGGCTGACCCGTGAACCCCCTCTCCCCCCGACCCGCAGACACCCGCCACAACCGGGGCTTTTGTCTGAGCATCGGGCTCTCCGCGACCTTCTCCGTGTAAAATCGAACCCTTAGAACCCCCCTCCCGCCCCGAGCCCACTCAAATGTGACAAGGTCAGGGTTCAAACACTGTAAGGGGCCCCGGGGGCAGTCAAATAGAACTGAGAAGCGGCATAGTGCATATGTTTCTGTGTGTGTGTGTGTGTGTGTGTGTGTGTGTGTGTGTGTGCACCTGGATATGTGGATATGTGTTTATATGCCTGTGCGTGCAGTTGTTAAAAAAAGCTGTGGTCATGTAATGTAATAAGGGGGTGGGTTTTAAAAGAACGACTCTCCAAGGATTTTAGGGCGGTTAAACTAATGCCGGCTTTATGTTCATTTCAACACCCTTTCAGTCCTTTTCTACCTGTGTGTGTGTGTGTGTGTGTGTGTGTGTGTGTGTGCGTGTGTGTGTGTAGTGTCTACTCTGGTTCCAGTTTGCTGCAGGGGCTCATTACCGTTTGTCCTCTGGTATCAGCGGCTGGAAACTAACGTGAATGTGAGAAGAAAGACTCGAAGCGAGAACGACTCAATTGAATCTTTAACAGAGACAGACAGAGTTGAGTATTTTCAACAACCCTCGGAGCTAAAGGTGACATCAACCACACTGTATCCCAGACAATCAGACACACTCCTTTACACAATATGTCTCCTTCTTTTACTTCTTTACCCCTCTACACCCAACTTTATGCTCTGTTTAGGCTTTCATCATTGGTACATCATGGTTTATATTCATTGGAGAGCCCATATACTGCTGCGAAATCACAGGAGCCTGACTGTTTCCATGTGTTGGCTTTTATTGCCGGTTTCCTGCCTCACTAATGTGGATTTTATCAACTCAGCATGTGGATATTGATGTTTGAACGTTTCCCTCTTTTGAACATTTCCAACCCAGCCCCTTCACGACACAGTCGGCGCTCAAGCTTTTGGGGATATGTTCTTGGACACGCGTAGACTTAAATAATGTATAATATAAACACATAAACACAGGCTCTCTTTCTCGCTTTCTCTTTCAGACACACACGCTCACGCACACACAATCGCCACATTCACACTTTACAATAATATGCTTTTAGGATAAAATAAATCACTGCAAGATCACACGCACCGGCCATCTACCCCTTTGGCACAGCATCCATGAATATAAACGCATTTCGTAGACCTGGCCAGTGACTTGAAAACATACATTAACATTTTCCTCGATATTTCAAGCTTGTCAAATGAAGCGGGGGGACGGGACATGCCTCTGGTAAAAACTTTTTGACTGATGATTGCCGACAGGAGTGGAGCATTTAAAGCTGGAGCGAGTGGGAGGGAGAGCAGGAAGGAGAGAGTGAGAAGAGCTAAATGTGGAAAACATGAGGATGCTGGCAGGAAGGCAGGCCGGCGAGCAGTGGGAGATCAACACAGGGATGGTTTGACATGGCTCTGTCAAACCAGTGTAATTACTAAACACCCCAAATTACATACCCTCATTTAGTTGTACCCTATCATTTACCACGATCCGCATAGCTCTGCTTTTACTCCTACTCTCTGTCCCGCTCTTTCCTGCTCTCTCTCTCTTTCCTCCCTCTCCCCTTCTCTGCTTTGCCTCTCATTTTTTCTCAATTACGTCTTTCTGCTTCTCCACCTGTGATTCTCCTGAGGTCTCCAGTGTTATGTTGCATCCCTGTAAAGAGTCCCAGTGTTATAAAAATTTCATTTTCACGTAGCCTACACAGCGTTGCCGTTTGCTCTCGGAAAAAGGTAACACGTGAAGAAACAACGGCCTTGAATAGCATCCAACCGTCATTTGTCCGCCCTAGATACCATTTTTTCCACTACACGTTAAATTCCAACTCACTGGGGGGGGGGGGGCGTGAGGCTTTGTTGTGAACACATTTATTAACATTAGTCTCCTGACAGCGAGTGAAACATCACTTCCATGGACGCGGTCTCTCGCATTCCCACAGGCAAAATGGAGACGGCCATATGCTCAGAAATCAGGAGCTCGACTCTGGGGTTAGAGTGCCCACTGTGCACATCTGTGGGCTCCTTTTTGTGTGTACGCCCAAGTGTGTGTTTGCACGCGCTTGCATATTTTTAAGTGTCTTAATGTGCATGTGTGCTGATGGGTGTATGCTGGTATTAATCCCCTGTGAGTGTCCTGTTCTGATTACAGCCTGGCTAGTTTGCTTGGATTGGCACCGAGCGTGGCGAGCAGCCGAGCCCCCTGCCACAGACTACATACCGGGCTAAAATGCCTATATCCAGTGTCCCTCTGTCTCACCCACAACACACTCGCAGGCTTTCCTGGTTGTCTTTCAGTGTGTACCTTTTCCGATCTCTGTTTGGGAAAGCATGAAGTACTTTCCGAGCGAGTGGCGTTCCAATACTTTGTGGCTGTTTGCGCGACTCGGGACCTTGCAGGTAGATCAGACTTGTCAGGACTCTCGGCGCCATATCTCTGCTTTGGCAGCACACTGATGATGTCATAAACCTGCTCCAGCCCCTCTAGATCATGGCTGACATTTTCACGGTTGACGGGGCCTCCGAATGGGCCGAGCACCTCACATCAAGGAGGGGATTCCATTATCTCGTAACTCACGACGCTCTCACACACACACTGCCCACCGCTTATTCCCAAAAGGTAGACTTGAGCTAGAGGACACCCGCCCATTGGACGCCCATTCTGCATGTCTGAGGAGGTGTGTATCATTCCCAATGAGGACATTTGGGGTTTTCAGGGTCGAGGAGTGTGGGCTCGGTTGGTCTCTGCGGTGATGATCGCCAGGCGCGGCCTCTGATTTATCGTCCCATCAACGGCCACGGAAACCATCAGCGGAGCGATGCAGATGAGCGGAGGGGTAACGAGATGAGAAACGGCAAGCGCAACGGAGGAGGGCAAGAGAAGGGGCTGTGATCAATAAGAGAGAGTGGTGTCCATTTGGGTAATGGCAAGAGGATCATAAGTGGACAGGGTCAGACGAAGTTTCATTATCCACTCCGTCCCGATCGCCGTCTCGTGGCCGCGCGCTCGCAGGTTTACGCACGAGCGAGAACCAATGCTCGCCGAACGTCCGCGCAAATATTAACAATGCCGCTCCTTGGTCCACGCGTCGGATTTGATTTCCTCGCTTGAGCCTTCGCAGCTTCCTCCTGCTCTCCTCCGAGAATTTCGGCATCTCCTTTTTTATTTTGTCCCGCGTTCGGGGTGCACATCGGCGTTTGCATGCGTTTTGAAGATGCAGGTTAAGTTCCCAAAGTCACCTCCGAGAAGCCCATCTCTCTGCAGCATTCACTATCTGATCCCACCTTTTGCGGCAGCGATGCTTTGAAGTGTATTTGCACTGTGGACTGGCTGCCAGGTGCTCCCTTTACCCCCACTCTCTCGCTACACTCTCTCTCTCTTTGTTCCCGTCTGCATTTTCTTCCTCAATCTGTCTCCTTGCATCTCTGCCTCTCCTTACCTTTTCTCTGTCTCCCTATTTGTCTTCCGACCCTTTTCTTCTTCTTTTTTTCTTTCAATTCCGCTATTCACGCTCTTCTTTCTTCATTTCTTTTGCCTCTAAGCCGAAAATGGACTTAAATGGATGAGGTCATGGAGAGCTGTCAACACTGTGATCATATGGCCGCTACCGGCTCTGATAACAGCTGAGGATGCGCTTTCAATGGCAACTCTGTGCTTCGTAATCTCGGGAAAAACATTGGCTGAAACTAGATGTTTTGTATTGGGAAATATAAATATTAGAAATACAAACTGTCTATAAACGAATGTGAACTAAACTGTTCTCAGGGAAAAAACCCATGCTGCTTTCAGGCAACGTGTGCGTCTGGTTATGTGTGTGGTCACAGTTAGTCTGACTCGGGTGGCGTACCTTTTCAACACACACTGAGACATCAGAGAGTGAGAGAGAGAGAGCCTGTGAGAAGGTGTTGATTTGATCACACACACACACACACACACACACACACACACACACACACACACACACACACATTCACACCCTTTGTCTGAGGGCCTCTCAGCCCTGGAGCAACATAATTAATGATTTCAGACAGATAGGATCACATGCTCAGCTCACATGCACCATCCTATTTTCATCCAGCCATATTTTTTTGTTCTTTGCCAACTTTTTGTCAACAAATGTTGGATTTATTGGAGCCCAAATGGTGTTTTCTTTCTTCCGCAAACGCCTGAAATATTAACCCCGACAGCAAGTTCACAACTACCTTCAGCCAAGGAAAAAAATGATCTATACTTTGACCCAATACTCAAGTCATGCACACGAGTCAGCTGATATAGAAAAAATGAAACAATTGAGCAATTTAAATCCGCCGTTCCTACTGAATCCCTCAGCTCCTCATCCATCCTTGTGGTTCTTTCCCTGCTGTTGTTGCTGATAGACAGAGTATACTGCCTCCGACACCCGAGCCTCCTCGAGCCCATTTCCTAATGAAACACTATACTTTCCATGACCAGGCTTGTCTCTGGAAGTTATGTAATCCATATGTCAATAATAAGTGTTTTCTGTGTTGTCTTCTCTTACCCCTGGGCGGTGAGTTAAATCTTTAGCATGCTGCCGGATTAATGCATGAGACAGCCGAGCCCGCATTGTTAAGTGTAACCATACAAACCGCCTTCCTGACTAAACGGCGGATTCGAATGGCAACCGGCGTAAAGCCGCGTCGATGCTTTTGCGAAGCGTCGATGCTTTTGCGAAGCGCCGTGAAGGGCGGAACCTCCACGAGCGCGGAAAATTTAAAACCCAGAAACGTAATAATATTGAAAATAAATAAATAATTTGGCTTCTTGATGAAGGCACTTGCTGTTATCAGTATTTGTGCAAAAATGTTGCACTCCTTATTAGTCACTGGTTAACATTTACACTCACAACCAGTGGCGACATCTCAGTTTGTCGGCAAGTTGTTGGCTTGTTGGATTGTGAGTTGCCAGGAAAAGTATCCACGCGGCAAGCATTCAAACAAGCGGCGCTTTCCAGCGATGCTTTCCACACAACATGCGGCTCTTCCCGGCAGGATGCTAAAACTCTTTGCGTCACCTCCAGGTAATCGTAGAGCCGCCCCTCAGGCCTACCGCTGTTCAAACATGGACGGCATAGGCTAATGGCTAACAGCAGGTGCGTGTTGCGGATGAGGTGCATCTGCTTTTTAATGTCCCCCCTGTCTTCTAATCACTCCACACACACACACACACACACACACACACACACACACACACACACACACACACACACACACACACACACACACACACAGTCGCCCTGTCTGGCTGGTTATAAATGGCTGGGTGTGTTGTGCCTGCAAGCTGTCATTAGGAAGCCATTAGCAGCATGCAGGGGAAGGACAAAACGATACAGAACCCAACAGAGGAGGGAACATGCTACTAAGATGGTCTTGGATCAGCCTCCTCTTCCTCCTCTTCCTCCTCTCACCCTGCAGCAAACTGGAGGTGCTTGGCTAATAGCTAATGGCTAATGGCTAGCACACCTCCTTCCAACTGCCCCGGGACCCCAGCGCTGCTGTCAGACAGAACAATATACAAGGAGGATGAGCTGTTGGTGACTGGAGGGGAGGGGAGTGGAGACGGACGAGGATAGAAATCTAGAAATCTGGCAGAGCAAAGGGATGCTGGTATTGTAAATTAGAGGGAGAGGGGGGAGGGCAGGTAAAAAGAACAAGAAAAGGGTAGAAAATGAGAAAGAGACGGAGAAATTACACGGGCCCTTTTTGATTTCACAAGCGGCCCCTTGTGTGACACAACGCTGGAGACGGGAGGAGAGGAGCGCAAAAATCAATAGTCTGACTTTCTTATCCTCCTCTTCAAGTTTCCCCTCATTTCTCTGCAACATATAGAAACCCTCTTCGTGCCTACTCTCCATTTCACTGGTGTTTATCTGGCCCTCTCTATCTTTCTCTTAGTTTGCCAGATAGTGAGATATTAAGTAACCGGACAATAAACAGATACAGTGAATCAGAGTAAGGGGTAGAAAACAAGGAAAGAGAGAGAGGGAGAGAGGGAGGTACAAGCTTGTGAATAGCTGCTTGAAGCGTGGACACAGGGTCTCTTAGCAACCGGGACCAGCTATGCACTTCTTCTCTCTTTGTTTGATTTCCTTTAAGAGACTGAAAGGGGAAAATGCACTTTGATTAGGAAAAGGGTACTGTGGATTTGTTCTCTATGGACCAGCAAAGGGACAACAACGGGGGTTTAGTGCACTTCTTAGAAGGCCGGGCTACAGGGGGACTGGGATGAGGGGAAGTGATGGAGAGGACTGGAAGTGGATAGTACACCGCGTTCCACATTATTAGGCAAATTGTATTTAAGGGTCATAAACATTCATTTTTTGGTTTTCAATGAAACTCATGGATGGTATTGTGTCTCAGGGCTATTTGGATGATTGAAATCATCCAAATAGTAATAATAATAATTAGTTTGCCAGGTGAGCCCAATCAAAGAAAAACTACTTAAGAAGGATGTTCCACATTATTAAGCAAGCTACATGTTTCAGGCAAAATGGGGAATAAAAAGGATCTCTCTGCTGCTGAAAAGCGGCAAATAGTGCAATACCTTGGTCAAGGTATCACAACATTGGATATTTCCAAAAGAATTGCGCGTGATCATCGGACGGTGAAGAAATTTGTCACCGATTCACAGCACAAGCGGGTTCGTTCAGACAAAGGCAAAATAAGGAAGATTTCTGCCAAACAAATGCGTAGGGTTAAGAGAGCAGCCACTAAAATGCCATTGAATAGCAGCAAACAGGTGTTTGAAGCCGCTGGTGCCTCTGGAGTCTCGCGAACTTCAAGATGTAGGATGCTCAAGAGGTTTGCAAGTGTCCTTAAACCTGTTATTCGGCCACCCCTAAACCAAGCTCATAAGCAAAAAAGGTTGCAGTGGGCTCAGGACTACATGAAGACTAACTTTCAAACTGTTTTGTTTACGGATGAGTGCCGTGCAACCCTTGATGGTCCTGATGGATGGAGTAGTGGATGGTTGGTGAATGGCCACCATGTCCCAACAAGGCTGAGACGTCAACAAGGAGGTGGCGGAGTCATGTTTTGGGCCGGAATCATGGGGAGAGAGCTGGTAGGCCCCTTCAGGGTCCCTGACGGTGTGAAAATGACCTCGGCAAAGTATGTAGAGTTTCTGACTGACCACTTTCTTCTGTGGTACAAAAAGAAGAACCGTGCCTTCCGTAGCAAAATCATATTCATGCATGACAATGCACTATGTCATGCTGCAAAGAATACCTCTGGGGCATTGGCTGCTATGGGCATAAAAGGAGAGAAACTCATGGTGTGGCCCCCATCTTCCCCTGACCTTAACCCTATTGAGAACCTTTGGAGCATCATCAAGCAAAAGATCTATGTGGGTGGAAGGCAGTTCACATCCAAGCAGGTGCTCTGGGAGGCTATTATGGCATCCTGCAAAGACATTAAAGCAGAAACTATCAAAGAACTCACAAGTTCAATGGATGCAAGAATTGTGAAGTTGATATCAAAGAAGGGGTCCTATGTTAACATGTAACTTGACCTGTTAAGATGTTTTTGATTCAAACTTTTCTTGATTTCAGTAAATATGACCTCCTAATGCTGCAAATTCAACAAATGACAATTTTTTGTTCTTTACAACCTATAAAATATCTTGAAACTCTGAAATTCTGAAATTCTGCATAATAATTTGGAACACTGCATTTTGAGTTTTTTATTTTTGAAAAAAATACTGTTATCATTAGGAGGTTTGTTCAATAGAATTTGACTTATACTCTAACAGTTGATGACTTGAAAATTATACTGACTGACTGTGCATTACTATTTAGGAAAATCTGAGCAAAGTGTAATTTGCATAATAATGTGGAACGCGGTGTATATGGAACAATGACTTAATAGGGAGGAGGGTTGGCCCGAAACCAGGACACTGGGACACACCCTGTTATGAGAGAGGAGTTGGACCTGTCTTGGGATGATGTGAGGACTGAGGCAGAGCAAAGGAATGTAGGCCAGAACAGACATTTTGGAGGGGACAACGACAGAAGGGAGGGCGGAGGTGACCGAGGGCGAGGGATGAGGGGACGGCAGGCATGACAGGAGGCAAGAAGAGGGCAGGAAGCTCCAGATTTCCCGTCTCCCATATTCTCGCCACACCGCTGCTCCAAAACCAAACACATTTTGAGTTTGTCTTCCTATTGATGTGCCAGTGTTGACAAAAATGAGGATAAATGGCTGTGTGTGTGTGTGTGTGTGCCCACAGTTTTGTTTTAGTTGCACACATTTGCCTTCGCCCCATAAGCAATGAGTTCATGCAGCCGTGTTAGGATTGGGCTTTCCTTACAATAGCAGCCTCAGCTATCCAAACTGTGACGCCACGGGCACCGAGGGAAACCGCCGGTGTATGCGAGTGAGCTTATGTGGAATTGCTTGTGTGTGTTTAAGTATTCATCTCAACCAGCATGAGGGAACAGCAACAAAATAAGTGGAGGTCCGTTTCCTGGAAGAACAATAGATAATAGGATCGGATATATACAGTAAACAGCAGTTATTAAAACTCGGAAAATTACACAGCAAATACAGCTCACTATAAATAACACTTTACGCCGACGAGGCCCCCGAGTCGCTGCTTAACAACAGCGTGCTGATGGAGACGGCGGCGAGCGCAGTTGGCGTGGATCAGAAGTAGACAGGAAGAGAAAGAAAAGCGGTTCAAAGACGGGAGAGATTAGATCATATCTCAAAATTGACTTGGCGGTGCCGCCCTTGACTTAAGATAATTAACACCCCCACCGACAGGCAGATAGAGAGGCAAACTATGGCAGATGGATGTGGGGGAGCAGAAAGCGAGACGGTCGCCGGTGAACGTGCACCGAGGTATAAAATGTGTCCGCGCGTTTGTTTGACCGAGAGCCGCTTGTCAAAGAGGAGGAGATTGCGATTACAAATGGCGTCGGCGGCACCCGTTTGTCTGTTGTTAGAAAGAGACGAGACGTGTCAGAAGGATGTTTATGAGCGATTAAGAGCAGTGTGCCGTTTGATCGTAGCCGTTTCCAGATCGGATGGTCGAACTTTACTTTGAAAAACTCTCCTCGACTAATCATGTGTGTGGGCATCAATGGGGATCAATGGGGATAATTCACACATGTGTTACAGCGACACTATATTGCTGCAGTGTTTGGTGCTTCCTGGGGTGGTTAGAGCCAGCCAAAGAAAAAAAAAGCGACAAAAAAAAAGAAGCAAAGAGTGAGGATGAGGGCAGGGTGCATTCCTGCGTAATAGCCAGCCAGCCTGCCAGCCCTTGTTCTTGTTTACTGTAAACACCCTCATGCCAATCACTCGATCCCTCTTTCGGTGCTCCGACTCCGAGCCAGCGCGTTGCCCCCGGGCCACTTTCAGGACTGTTGTGTTGAAGCTTGCGCTCACATGTTCCGTCGACGCCCGCAGAGGCAGCTCTCGGTTGCATTTCCACAAGCAACACACACACACATACATACATACACGACCACGTGGTCAACTTTTTGTCACTTCCGCGCAACGACCTATTTCCTGCGTCCTGATGGGACGGATTGGCAGAGGCAAGGGAGGACCTGTGATCGGTATAGATACGTGACGCCGATACATTGCCCGCAATCCTTGCCAGCAGTAAGTCACCTAATTAGTGTCCCCGAGGACACAACCGGCCATTTACCTGCTCTGACAATGCACCGACGTGTCTGCCCGTCTCCCAGCCGGCCTGCCGGTTACTCACCGTGCATGTGGATGTTTCTTAAGGTGTCCGTGTGCTTGTCTTGTGGATGTGTGAGACTGTTTCCTGACAGGCAAACCCGCGAGCAAGCCGGGGGGGCTTTGCCGAAGAGTGGATGCATAGCGCGGCCAGGTGTGTGTGTGTGTGTGTGTGTAGAGATGTTTGTTTGTGTGAGGAGTGGGGAAGGGGGGGAGGAGGGGGAGTGAGACAGGAAGAGATGGAGAAAAAGAGAGCGAAAGCAACGCAGAAGGAGAAATACGAGCTCTTTCGGGCACCAGGAATGGGCGGTTTGTTCCAGCATGCTGTACCCACTGCAGTGCTACAGTGAGTCAGCTCAATGAGGCGTAAGGTGAACGCTCCATCGACTCTGCGAGGATGGGCGGGCGTCTCTGCCTCGGGAGCAGCTTACTCAAACTTCCAGCATAGACAGTGGTCCTTCTCAAGGTTTTGGATGGGGGGGGCATGTCACTTTCGGCCACTGTAGTTGTTTTTTTACTCGCTGTCCAGCGCTCTCTTCGCGATGCAGAGGAAAAGCGCAGCGAACGCCTGAGTCCAGACGCCTTTTTTTCTTTGAGGCTGCACTGTGTGACAATTTGTTGGTCTCACACCGAGGCGTTCACACATTAGTTATAATCTCACGCGGCAGGCTCAGTCCTCTAATGCCCACAACTTGAGAAACTTTAACGACGCCATCTCATTAACAAATGTCCTTCTTTGTGTTTGTTTACGCCATATGGAGTTTGGAGCCCGAAGGGCAAAAGAAGGTTTTGACTCGTTTTTACATCCCAAATAGTTATGACCTTCTCATTGAAATTTAATGTGAAATTTGATCTCTTATTAGTGCTGGTAGGTTCAGTGGTTCACATTAGTATGTACAGCAAAGGCCAGGGGAAGGGTTGCAGAGGGAGAAAGGATCAGACACACACACACACATACACCTGGAATAGGTATTTACCTAAGCGCCATGCTCAAGGACACACCATCTTTGCCCAGATTTTCGTAGTTAGACATTTTGCATTTCTGTTTACTCAAATGCCAAAAAATGTCCCATGGATTTGATCACTTTAAAGGGTTGCGCCGGTTATTTTGCACGTTTTAGACAATTATACAAATCCCGCATGGTTCACGTCAGTGCATTCTATGAGCTTTAGACACTTTACTTTTAGTCATGGGTTACGCTGGATGCTTCAGTTGGAACGTTGTGAAAACGTTCTCAGTTGGAAACTGACATCCGAGACGTTTTCATTTTTGCTGCTCAACAACAATCTTCTCAATGCAAGAAACAACCAAATTCTCATTATCCTTTTCACATCAACCATGTATTTATTTTATTTTTTTCATCCCGAATTGATTTTCTGACAGCGTAACTTGTGAATGTGATGCTTTTTGGCAGCTGACTCTTCTGAATCTTGGATGTTGAAGCTTGCTTCAAGCAAGGCAACGCACCAGACGTATCCAATAACAAATGTGCTTTGCTTATTTTTTTTATCAGCTTTGATTTGATAATGAGAAAAAAAACAAAAAAAGAATGAACTTGGATGCTTGAACATAAAGATGTTTTAATTGTATCCTCACCCTCTAAGAGGAGCTGACTATCCTTGCCACTGCTTCAAACACAGGCCTATGCGTTTAGTATAATCCTCTGAGACTACACACATCATTTCCACTCCAGTCAGGATTTACAATTTAACCATCAACCCTGGCAGTTATGTTTCATACGTTTCCTAGTGCACTATATTATCCACACTGCCTTAATCCCATCCATCATCCCCCACTGAATTCGAGACAATAATGCTCATCTTCTTTTCCTCAAAAAGATGACATTCCCTTTGGAGATATTACATTCTATATGGATTAAGACAATCCCCGCCTGGGTTGACAAAAACCTCCCACGCAGCGCGTGTTGTCGAGGTGAGAGAACTCTGGGGTTCAAGAAGCAGCAAACGGCCTCTTTAGAGTCGCTTCTGACATGAGTTGTGGCAAGACTAAATTAATTTAGTGTGTGTGCGACCACAATCTGATGCACAACAACACACCAATTTGAAGAAAACGCCACATGGAGGGTAACTGCTTTGTGATGGGGTGGGGGTGTTACATGTTTACATAGCCCTCGGCCACTTGTGTGTGTGTGTGTGTGTGTGTGTGTGTGTGTGTGTGTGTGTGTGTGTGTGTGTGTGTGTGTGTGTGTGTGTGTGTGTGTGTGCGCGCGTACGTACGTGCATCGGAGATGGAGAGAGTGCCTATGAGCGTCAGCGTTTACATATGTGTATCTAATGAACAGTAATTTCATTTAGCGAGCAGTTATGGGCGGTGCAATCAGGCGTCCCATTTCAAAACTCTATCCACGCACACGCACACACACACACACACACACACACACACACACACACACACACACACACACACACACACACACACACACACACACACTTATACAGAGTGACTCCTCGAATAAATGTCTCTTGGCTGCTATCTAGCTATCTAATTATTCCTTTTTTCATTAAATGGGTAAATCAGATTCTAATTAGCTAGGCTGTCATTCAGTGGCCGGGGAGATTGTGTGTGTGTGGGTGGGTGTGTGTGTATCTGATAGCATATGCTCTCCTCTCTGTCCCTAGGGCGAGGTAGAGGTCTCTAGTAATTACTTTTGTTGCACCAGGAAAGAATGCCGGTGGAGAGCAGGAAGGGGAGCCAGCAGGAACCAATCAGGTGTTAGACCTCTGATTAAAGCTTCGTCAGACGTATCAACGCGCGCGGTCTGTAAGGTAGACACAGCCATCCTCAGGATACATGTCGAGTATTGGAAGCACGATCTTTACTTTACTAAACAATGACCAAAAAAAAGAGAAGAGGAAACGACACCAGAACCCGCTGCCTTCCCCAATTTGCCCTGCTTTGTTTTACATGTTTTAATGGTGGGTAAAGGAGCCATCAGAGGAAATGAAGCGGAGAAGAGGCTCGTGTAACATTAACCATGGCTCCTCGGACTAATTGGCCCTCACGAGACGCACTGCTGAAGGACGACACTTTCTTTCTTGTCGTTTCCGCCGCTGTCGCTGCTCCGGCTCGCTGCGAGAACACGGTTCGCCCGGCTATGCTCCTTAAGGGCATGTGTTTGCGTACATGTGGGTGTGTTTATGATGCTGACTCGGGGGGGGGGGGGGGGAGGAATGCAGCGCTGCTGTTTGTCCACACCCCATTCAAATTGGTTGAATTGATGTAAAACACGAAAATGCCCATCTCCCCATGATAAGATACACATCAGCTCATCAGGATTTCCAGCCCGGCGCCACCGAACAAGCACTGCCCAAGTTTCCCATCGCCAGACCTGGTGTAGAATGTCAATGTCTACGCACGGACTGATTCTGATTCTAATCCTAACCCAGCCCCCCCCCCCCCCCTCTCTCTCTAGGGGGCCCGCTAAAGATTTGTTTGGGACGCTTTTGAAATTTGCAAGACCTTTGCATCGGGCTTCCTTGTTTTGTGCCCGCCTGGTGTTTTAAAGTTTTAATTGCAATGGGGAAATAAAGAGCGAGGCCTTGTGCTGTTTTCGATGTGTTCGTATGCGCGTGTCCCATGTGTTCAAACGTGTGTGTGTGTGTGTGTGTCTGTATGAGAAACAGTGTTTGAAAGTGCTGGTGGGAATTTGTATTTTGTTAAAATGAGAACAAAAACATTCCTGCATAATGTTCAGTACTGAGCTTCGCCACTTAACGCTCTTTCTCACACACACACACACACACACACACACACACACACACACACACACACACACACACACACACACACACACACACACACACACACACACACACACACACTTCGGGCATCAAAAGGGGCAGGAGGTGGGAGAAAGTTTCTGCGCTGTGTGATGGTTCGCTCCGAGAAGCAAAGACGCAAGTGGCGCGACGCCTCCAAGGAGTTCGAGGGACGGTCGGATGCACACGAGTGTCACACTATGACACCTACTTTGTCTCCCAGCGGCGGTTAATATTGGTTTCTTTTAATCAAGGCCTTAATCGTTTACTAAACTTTACCGGAGCCAGGTAGTTTTATTTGCCTGAACTTGACCACTGCTATCCCCCCAGTGGTGGCAGATCAGAGGACTCGTTGTACTGGTCATGCGGGTCTTTTTAAAGGTTCACAGATACTGGCACCAGTCTTTCGTTTTAAACCGTTTAAGGCCTTTACACGCCTGTCAATATATTTTTCTCGATCTGCCATTTTTTGTCATGACTACTTTCACACAGAACGTGAATATTATGCGTAAAAAAAGTTCAATTTTTCTGAGCTTTTGCACCGCGAATAAAGTCCTCAACCAACCAGCACAGACCATGTGCTTTCCTTCCGCTCTTACCATATCAAAATAAAAGCCCAGTATATACGCGGTGTAACTGTTTACCGGAGGGAACTCAAATGCACTCGGAGCATTTTGCTGAAAGGATATACAATAAAACAGGTTACAGCAGATTATACAATGTCATACAAACTCATACAGAATGACAGGAGCTGCTCCGGGTCAAAAGCATCCTGCTCGTTGGTCCTCCTCCGCCTGCGCAAATCTATTCAAACATTTAATTGAAACTGTTGGCATCGCTTGCTGATCTGAATAGTTTTGATGCAAAAATATTTACCGGCAAGCAATTTGCATTTCTGTGTTGCCACGCCCCCCCCCCCCTAGTAAATAAAGGCCTTTTGAAATGGCCACCTGCACTGCGCTCCCCTCTCACGTACCTGCCT
Organism: Myoxocephalus aenaeus; assembly: GCA_038501785.1. NCBI lineage: Eukaryota > Metazoa > Chordata > Actinopteri > Perciformes > Cottidae > Myoxocephalus > Myoxocephalus aenaeus. The sequence continues at coordinate 211,606 of JBAMJR010000379.1, forward strand.
CAGCTGCTGTTGGTGTGTGTGTGTGTGTGTGTGTGTGTGTGTGTGTGTGTGTGTGTGTGTTTGTCTGTCTGCACTCCTACTGTACAGAAAACTAAATCCTTCATTGACCCACACAGATTGTGTTCAGATAGCGACACCTATCACCGCGGTATGTGCTGCTGCTGCTGTGCGTGTCTGAATAGACGGCACTGTACGTGTGCAACACAGCTGCTCACTGCAATCCGGCACAAAGCCCGGTGAGGATCCAAAGCCTCTGGGGGGGAGAGGAAGTAACAAGAAATACACAGGGTTGTGATGGAGATTTGGAAACGTGCTCTTCAGAAAACAACGGATGAGTCATCATGTAAATAGTTTAAGGCTCACATTTAAATACATTTGTTCACTCGTTCAAAGTGCTTCAAAGCAGAACCCGTTAGCATATTTATGACGCTCTTTTTCTTCTGGACCAGCGATTGAAAGAGATCCAGAAGAAAGACAAGAAATGTCTGTCTGCAGTTGCTCTCTCCTCACATGGATGACATCACCACTCAGGAGGTCATACTATATGCGTGGAAAAGGTGTGTGTGGTATCCGTGAAGTTGTAGCTCATGGGTTTTTAAGGATATTACAAGACGGAAGAGATGAAATATCTTTTCTTTATTCATTTGCAGCGATTGCTTTCTGAAAACCATCATCTGGCAGAAAAGAAGAATTCTCTCTCTCTCTCTCTCTCTCTCTCTCTCTCTCTCTCTCTCTCTCTCTCTCTTTACCATGTTTATCCCTCAGTCTCTCTCTCGTTTTCTCTCTCAGTTCTGTGTGGGTGTTCTCACCACATCTGGCCGCTGTCTGAATGTACACTGTTATTCCGGCAATTAGGCTTAAAAACAAATAGAATACATTCGGTTTATGCTTGCCAGTTGGCATATAAATAGCGCCACGCCACGCTTGTCACACACACACACACACACACACACACACACACACACACACACACACACACACACACACACACACACACACACACACACACACACACACCCCAAAATGATAGTTGCTGTTCATGTTTGTCATCCATTTTTCATGGCCAATTAGGTGAAATGGAGTGCATGTTTCACTGAAACCTCAGCTATGGCAGCAACATCTCATCTCCAGCTTTAAAGGATGCAGACAGAGATGAGACAGAGATGGGTGTGTGTGTGGTTTTGTGCATCCCCACCAGGAACGCTGTTTGTGCTGTGTGTGTGTGTGTGTGTGTGTGTGTGTGTGTGTGTGTGTGTGTGCTGCTGTGTGGACGTTTGCAGTGTACAGTAACGTTTCATCTGTTTGGGACCCGCACATCAATCACAGCAGATTAGCTGACATCTCTCCTACCCACACTGCTCTGCTCCCTGCCTGCAGGCCCCTCCCCCCCCCCGACTGATAGGTGGGCACTAGAAAAACAACACACACTCTCGCCCGATAGCAAACAGATATACAAGAGCTCTCCCTCTCTCGCTCTCACACAAACTCCCACATGCACATATTCATCCCCCCCCCCCCCCCCCCCCCCCCCTTCCCGCTTATTTTCTTTTTCTCTGTCTTTGTTTTTCTCCCACTAACTCAATATTGTTTCTGCCCACTCACTGGATCAGTCTATTTCCATTTATACCGTTTTCTAGTGGCTCTACCGCGTGTGTGTGTGTGTGTGTGTGTGTGCAAATATAACCATTTTTGCGCGCTCCGGACCTTTTCTGTGTGAATATTTCACTGATTGTCGTCTCCCTCCGCGGTGGCTCATTGCCCACTGGGCTCGCTATCAGCCTGATCAAACGCTCAGCGCTCTGTGTGCCCGATCACACAGGCAGACGAGCGGATCCCCGATGATAGGAGCTCCGGATTACAGTCTGCTCTGGACCGCCGACCAATTCAGCCCCGAGGCCGACAGACTGATGGATAGAGGGACAGTCGATAGTTAGGAATGTGGGTGGCATCGTTGGCTTGAAACACTCCAGGATAAATTAGCACTATGATAGATGTTTTGTTCACTTGACCTTCAAACAGAGATGTTGTCCCAGTGATTAGTCATCACTGGCCTGCACAAGAGAGTCATGTTGCACTGATTTTTTATTATTTTTAAATAAGAGATGTAGGAGGACACATGGGAACTGAGAGTTTTGCAAATGATGAAGAATAATCTGTGATCATAAAAGCGAATATAGCGGCTTTTATCTGACTTGAAATAGCACACAGTGTTTGTGGCTTCAGGCTTTCCTGACATTTCAACATTCCCTACTTGCAGAGCAGTGTTCAGATTGAATGCCAGCCCAGCGTCATAGTTTGCTTTGTTCATGTGAAGTTTGACCGCCGTGGCTTACCAGCAATTTATGTTCAGACCATCTGCGCTTTAGTGTCACCGCTCAGACCCCACTGATCAAAACCTTCTACAAACACTTCTTTTGCTCCAGATTCATCTCTTCCTTTCCTCTCCATGTATGTTCATGGAATGGTATCGCACAGCCTGGGCATAGAGGCCATAAACATCCTCCCTTCACTTCTGTCTGTGTCCACATGTTTGCATCGGCTTCACACCTACCGTAAACGTCGGGTTACGAGCCGCTACTACCTTCGGTCAGTGTCCCCGTTAGCTCCCCGCTGTAGCCAGCTGGAGCTCCTGCTAGCGCTCCGTTACTTCCCCGCTAACTTCCGCTAGCTCCCCGAAAACCACCCAAGCTAGCGGGACCAGGCTCGACACCCGACTTGGGCAGAGGGGACGCGGGCAGTAGCAGCGCCAGCGGCCGGTAGCAGCAGCAGCGCTAGCTAGCGCTGCTACTAGCTTGCTACAGCGGGGACACTGACCGGCCGTAGGAGCGGCTTGTAACCCGATGTTTACGGTACTCTAAAGTCTTGAAAGTCCATTTTAACAATGCACGGCTACCTCCAGACACCATACGCCTGTACAGTGGCAGCGTTTGAGCTGTAATAGGCCCAGCGAGGAGTGATGTGGGTGGCAGGCACCATGGGAGGAGCTCTGAGCGGTGAACACGACCAGGCTGCAGTCATGTGGACGTGAGCGCCGCCACTACCTTTTGTCGGATGTTGATAGCGCAGGATGCAAAATCAAATTCATTCACTGGAGGGCTGGAGTGTGAGCGCAGCTGACTAATCATCTCAGCAGGAAGTGAGATGAAGAGAGAATCACAGCAACACTCAGAGATATCAAATACTACATTAATGAGAACCACCTGCTCAGCTTGGCGAGGCCCGATGGTGGAAACACGGCCAATCGTAATCGCACTCTCCCCGGATGTCGTCTACCTTAGAGCTTGAATCATATTCACTTTAAAAAGAATATATGGGCTTACACGTACACACACCCCTGTGCACACCTGTACAGTAGACTGCATGCTATTGTGTCTGACCTGGTTCAGTGGACCAGTAACATCAGCCTATGGGACCAGCTAAAATTGGCAGACCACACAGGGCGAGGATACGTGTCAGCGCTGCATTTCTGTGCGTGTGTGTGTTCGTGCATTTTTGTGAGACTACACTTCGCCTTTTCTTGATTAATGGAGTGTGAAGGGATTATGCTGATTCAGTTCATAACTGGGGCACGGTGACACAGTCATTACACAGGTGAGCGTGAGTGTGTGTCCTTGCGTGGCTGTTTCTCTCCTCATACACACACACACACACACACAAACACACACACGAAGACAGGTGAATGGAGATGGCGGAGCAGTGAAAACGTCCCGGTCCTTTTGTCCTCTGTGCCAAAGGCAAACATGGCAGAGAGCTCTCACTAATCCCCTCCTCTAGCCTTATCTAAACAACACCTGAGAGCAAAGGAGAGAGAGAGAGAAAGGAGGGGTGTGAGCAGAGAGAGAGAAGAGTAATGCGGAAACTAAAAGGGATGTATGGTGAATGCGTGCCGGAAAGATGGAAGGAAGAGTGGAATGACATGCTGACAGGCGAGATCAGGAGATATAACAGGTGTGAAGATTGAGAAAGGGATAAAAGAAGTGAGTTTGGCGAGGAAAGAAAGAACAGTAGAATACATGGTTTAAGAAGAATAACTAGAAGCTCAGTGACAGTTACACTGTATGTTATCCAGTACGACAATCTGTGAGTAAAGTAATACCTGTGATGTGTTCAGCCTGCCTTCAATACAGACAAGCTTTCAAGGGGAATCTCTGACTAAGAGACTGACAAAAGACCACATATTTCATCTATCTCAGTCACTGAAAAAAAATTACATTTTATGAGATATGCAAAAGAATGCATTGGCTCCCAATGCAAGAACATTCCCGAAAACTAATTATTGTTGTCCACTTCTTAGTTAAAATCAAATATAACCATCCGGACAGAAGAGTCCTCCTTAAAGGCCTTTACACACCCGGGGCACGATGAACACGCAGCATGAAATTGTGAACATTTAGCAAAACTATTCATACCAGCAGCAATGCAAATTTGCGACAGTTGCAAAACCTTTTTTTTGTAATTACGAGGTTCAAATCGAGGACCAACTACCAGGATCCTATTGACCCAGAGCGGCGTCTGGCAGTCTGTCTCAGGTAAACCATTGTAATGCCTAAGCTATGGTAATAGCTTACAGTAGCTTAGGCTATTTGCTTTGAGTGAATTTAAGTTCCCTCTGGTTGACAATTACGCATTGTACTGTACATGTCGAGGGCTTTTATTGTGAAAGGTAAGAACACACGCTGCCTTTTGTCAAGGTTGATAGGAGTCATAATGTTTGCTGTGGTTCAGTCTATGAACTACATCAGATTGGTGGATGCCTTTATTTGCTGGCGAAATCTCAGAAAAATCAACCTTGCTCCATAAAACATGAGAATGAATCTTCACAGAAAGAGCAATATATCAAATTGATAAAGTTATTAGGTGACGGCCAAAAGGCGGAGCTTGAGCTTGTTTTTGGACAAATAAACGTCTGAGCATGACAACTTTGTTTCAAATCGGAAATATTTCTCTATTACACGACATCATTTCTCATCATATTGATGACGGTCCCAAACAACATTGCATTTCATGGAGAGCACCACTATCTTCATATCTTTTTACTCCAGCCTTGCCTGGAACAATGCTAGCCGGCACTGCTGCCAAGCTTAAGAACGGTAACACGTACCAGAACAGGTTTTTACTCTTGTGAATCAACAGAATCCCAAAGAGAAAATGTGAGTCAGTATTTTGAACAAGATGAGCAAAGAAGCCTGGGAAAACAGTGCTGGATTTCTTGCCAATTCCTTGAACCAGTTAAGTGAAACATTTCTTTTTGTTTGAGAGACACTATGATGTGGGATTTTCTCAGCTGCTGTGATAAGGCTTCAGTTAAATGCAAAAAACAGTCATGTTGGCTTACATGGAGGGTACAGTTACATGTATCGATGTTTCCGGCCTGAGGGCTTTACGACAGCTTTGTCTTGTATTTTTTTTAATTTTCTCCATTCAATGTGCTCACATGCTCCCTCCAGTCACACACAACAAGCTAATAGATTATCACATTGTGTGTTCCCGGAGGCTGCTGAAAGCTAGAGAGGAGCAGAGGATGGATAATGGCAGAGGAGGCAGAAGATTAGGTGGATGATGGAGCTGGTTGTGTTGGAAGAACACAAAAGGATGTTTGTCTCCCTCCTTCCACCTTCCTTCTGTCGCTCCCATGTTCTTGCACCCATCTCTGTGTGTGTGTGTGTGTGTGTGTGTGTGTGTGTGTGTGTGGTGCTGAATGCCAGTTGTGGAAAACAGGAGCTGCGTCATGAGCATTTTACGCAGATCAACACCTGCACACAACACACTAGCTAGGCATGTGGAAGGCCAACAGACAGGCAGACAGGCAGACAGACAGGCAGACAGACACCTGCTCTCTCAAACACTGTGTGCATTTATGTGGAATCCAATAAAGATCGTCCCAGCTGTCTGTCCGTCCTTTTCTCCAAATCCCCACACCAATAATCACACAATTCTTCTTTTTTTGCTTCCACCGAGTCTTAAAAGTCTGGTTAAAATGCTTGCATGAGAGATGTGTGTGTGTGTGTGTGTGTGTGTGTGTGTGTGTGTGTGTGTGTGTGTGTGTGTGTGTGTGTGTGTGTGTGTGTGTGTGTGTCTGTGTGTTATACAATATCTGTTGTGTCTCTCTTGGGCCTTAAGACCCATGTGACAATATTCCCCCTGGATTTAGTTCTGTTTAAAAAAAAAAGAAGATATTCCCATTTCTAGCTTCAGGCTTGGTTGCAAACAAACCAATGCTTGATTTATGTGTGTGTTGAGGGAAGAAATGGAGACATGTTATGCCTCCAACCAAAAAAATATATGCACGTGAACCCACAGACGGCATGTTTTCATGTGCCAGCATGTGTCTTCAACTACTGCTGTGGTGTCAGAGTGTGAGCAAACAGGACTTGGCTTAAGGAGAAACGTGTCACAGTGGGTGTTTGGCCAAAGGCGCGTCTTGATGACTCGTCATCTGCATGTTCAAGTGTGTGCTTGCGTTTAGTGTCTATTTTGTCTTTGTGTGCGCGTGTGTACGTGCAAGTGGGTGTGGGTGTGTGTGCGTGTGTGTGTGCATGATGAAGTGCCAGGCAACGAGTTGATTGGCCATATGTCTGCACAAATGAGCTCTTTATTTAATAAGGCCGATGAACTAAATTGTCATTACTGTCAACATTTAACTCTGGCCCTCCCTGCCAGATGGTATTTGGTAATATATCACGGCGATGAGCTTTCTCGGATTACTCTTTACTCATTACATGATGAATCCATCCCAGATTAGAAAACGCTCCAGTTTGCTTACAGTCGGATTACCTCGAAGCCCTCTTCAGATTTCTCTTCAGTTTGCTCTTAGTGTCAAATGTCTCTTCAGAAAAATCTTTTGATTCCACTAGTTTTTTCCCCCAACATTATAGTTATAGTATATAGCTTTATCTCAGATTGTTTGTAGTCTACCGTCTGTGAGCATTTGAAACATCACTTTACTTTTCGGAACTGATCACATTTTTGTCACTCACTGAAGTACAGTTATTTGTATAAAGCTTCACAAAATCAAAATACCTGATTATAATAATAACTAGTAATTACTTAATTAGATTCCCAATGCCAACGCCTTCATTCAGGCATTCACTTCGGCCCGGTTCAGACCTGACACTGACAACTAAGTTTAAAGCTCTAACTCTTCATGTCTCACCTCACATTAGAACCCATCTCCACGTGGCACCACTTGTTATTGGACACCTCCCTCTATATGCATATACACGCAGCGTTGTTGCTTTTAACCGACCGGAGACAGCAGTCGTCAACCCAATATCCTACGCATTTGTGAATTCGGATACATGAGCATAAGAATACCTGGTTATAAGGTTACCTGTGGTCCCTGCTGACCGCTGGAACCGAGAGCTTCAGATGGCCGGGAACAAAAACACCTCCACATCCCCGACAAGCTATTAAGCTGTATAAGTATATATCAAGATGCCTCCTGATGATGTCTGGGGCTTTTATTATGAAAGGTCAGAATGGAAAGAGTGGAGCTGTTATCCCTGTTGACAATGTGGGAGTAACAAAGTGTTTCCTGTTATTTTATTACTATGTGAAAATATAGGCACGACGTAACCTCTTGGCAACACAAGCTGTCGTGGGACACCTCTCTCAAATAACACACACACACGCACACACAGTTGAGTAGGCGGTGCTTCAATGTGGTCCAGGGCACATTTGCGTACACACTGCTCAAAGAATATGCGGCATAGACGGTCTCTAAACGTGGTCCGAGCATCCTCAGTCCACTGTCTACTTGTAACGTGTTCGTTTCCGGTCTGAACGGGGACCGAAGTCATCTCATCGGCGCACGTCTCGCAGCACACTATAATAATTTCGCTCCTGAGATTGGCTGAGCGATAATGCAGCTCGCTGGCATTAGAGGGCCGTTGATGAAAATGTCAGACGTGTTTTGTTAATGATCGGGATGTCCCAGACGGGGTCGGGAGGCAATCAAACAGGGGGGCTCGTCCGTCCTTTCACAGCAGTGACTCGCAGGCACTTTCACAGCAGCACAGACATTTAGTGGACCCTGAGGCTTCATCCACATGCTGGTGTCGCTTCACCGTATGCACGTGTACACATTTTCTTTTGCATCATGAGAGTATGAGGAGGAGGGATAAGTGTCACATAATGGCAGGGTGAAAGTGTGATAGAGTGGCAAGGCGGAGCGTGAAGTGGAGCTACACATTCAGAGTGATTTGCGCAGCCAGAAGGGAATGGATGGAGAGATGTGCAAAGAGCTGTTCCAAGGCCAAGAAGAAGAAAGGAGGAGAGACGAACAGAGAAGGAAGAATAGACCTGAAACTGCACTATCACACATTTTTCTTCAAACCTCCTGACATCAAACAACACTCACTGCTTATTGTATCTGCTTCTTTTGTACGTCTTTGTCCTGTGACTCGTCTCCCCAGCGCGATGTATTCTGGCAATACTTTGAATCAATGGTCATGCCATGAAAGCCTTACTCGATGGGACAGAATTGAGTGCAGGAAGACAAAAGGAGAGGCTGCTTCCTTTCTCGCTGTCGGGACAATACTTCAGACCGCTTCTCGCCCTGCCAGAGAAATTCATTCACAGATTTTGGGGGCTTGGATCGATGTGAGGATACGAAAAAAAGATATTACTTCAAGAAAAAAGTAACAAATCATCTCGCTGAGAATGAAAAGTGAAAAGGAAAGACGTCTATAATGAGCCACGCCGAGAGACGCAGCCAATTCAACTCCGGAGCAGAAATCCGTTGTGCCTAAAGTGGAGACGCGCCGTGGCCTCGGCAGTTTGTCGTAGCGAGCTTTTAATAAGAAACAAACTCGAGAGACGGGGGCAGAAGTGCTCGCCGTTGATGTAGTGGGGGCAATCTTAGCCGTTCAATTCAAGAGACATCTTCTTTTCAATTGATGGTCAGCTCTCTCCTTCTCTAATGGGCTCAGGCCGTTCAAAGTTTCCATTCAGACCGATTTTTTTGTCCGTTTCTCTCTCTCTCTCTCTCTCTGCCTCCGTCTCCCTGATGGGGGTTAAGTGTGCAGGTTAATTGCAGCCCAAAGTGGAGCCCCCCGCTGCAGCTAAAGAGGGAGTTTCCACGCCTTTCCTTAATGTCCTCTTAGTCTTTCTCTCACAACATCGTCTGTCCTCTATTGTTTCAGAGCAACGCTTTGGGAAACACAGTGGTCCACTTCACTTCTCTGTCGGCCCCCGACTCACTGGCTCTCTCTCGCTTGCACAAGGTTACTTGGCACATCTGCTAAAGCTGGTGTATATTTGGGGAAATATTCAAAATTGTCCACAGAGCTGTTTCATTACTGTTGTTTACAGGGCTTTGAATGTGAGCGCGTACAATCCTCACAGCTTACTGTACGATGTTGGAGGGGCATCAACAGACAACAGCCCATTCTTTCTCTCCTCGGTGTCTCCGTCTCTTGTTTCCTCCCTCTCATCTGTCATTCCTCCTGTTCTGCCAAAAGACAGCCAGGAGGCAGGGAATAAGAGCGCGGTAATAACAGGGAGGAAAGGAAGGAAGGAAGGAAGGAGAGGGAGATATATAGAGTGGAGAGGGGGGATGAGCGGTGTGTATGATAATTGCACAATAGAGTTGAGAAAAGTACAGTGATGGTGTTCACCTGCTGCGTCGAGGCCTTCCAGAGAGCTCAGGTGTAGTTTAAGATGTTCTTTAATTTTGAATTATGGTGGAAAAACAACAGCATTTATGTTTATTTATTTTATTTTTTGGGTGGATGATAGTGCAACACCTTTGGTATCCCTATATACAACAAGTACATTCATATATATACACTCGGTATAGAGATTGTTGTCAATGCAGTCATGCAAATGTTGTCATTAAAGGGCAGATTAAAAACTCTTCACTCAGACACATTGTTTCTTGCTTGGCGACCAATAAGCAGTAAATAAATAAAGTGTATTACTGTGATTACTATTATTTTACCCTTACTGATTAGACATGGAGGGCTTTGTGCGGTAGTTCCAACCAAATATCTGCGGTGCCATCAGTGCTTCTGCTTTACTCCTTTTCTTTTCTTCATATATGTGAAGTGTGCTGCTGTGCTGAGAAAAGATTGACTGTAGATTTATAGGCTGCACATCATCCCTTCTCTCTCTCTCTCTCTCTCTCTCTCTCTCTCTCTGTCACCCGGTGTTTACTGTCATTCTACTTCCCCTTCTGTTGGTCTTTATTTGCCTTTGTTTTTTACTCCATCTCCGCACTGACTTCCTCTCCCTCTTTCTCCTCTCTAATTCTATTCATGAGAGGTGCACACTCCATCATTCTGTCTCCCTGTATCTCTGTCTGCCCTTCATTTTCTCTACACCTTTCTGCACCAGAGCGAGATGAAGGAAGGAAGGGAGGGAGGGAGGGAGGGGGGCAGGCAGAAAGAAACAGAGAGGGAGAGATGGACAGATTAGGTGACAGTGATAAGCGATCGATCTCAAGGCCAAACAGCCCAGAGAGGATCCCCTCCCTCCCTCCACTCTATTCTTTTTTCTATCCCCCCACTCTCCTCTCCTCCGCACCTCTTCCCTCTCTTCTTTCTCTCTAACCTTTGTTCCCCTCATACTGACAAGGGTTCATTAAGGATCCACTTTGTGTGTATAAGTGCGTGTAAGTGTGTGCGTCCATGTGTGGACGCCGTATACACGCACGTTTGCCTGTCTGCCTAGTTGATAAGTCATGAAGGATAGCTCCCTGAGGTGCCCCTAAAGAGCTCTTAGTGGCTTTCGATCACACACACACACACATGCGCACACACACACACACACACACACACACACCCACACACACACACACACACACATACAACCCGTTCTCGTTAGAGCTTTTCACAAGCACAAAGCACTTGGTTGGTGATTGTTGGACATTCCTTGCGTCCGTGTATTCATTTTGCACTCCTGTTACAAACCCCGCCCCATCCACACTATCCCCCCGCCTCCCCCGTCCCACCCGCCTCCCATCACCCCCCCCACCCCTTGTGTTTCTCAGAATGTGCCCGCCACAGCATATTGCCCTAACGAGGTTGTCTGTTGATCAATTGATGGTCTTTGTTCTGGACGCCTAAATGGACCGTCCGCCACTCTCACCAGGCCTTTATGGGAGCTGCTATGGCTTTGGCCTGATTACAATAGAAGCACTTAAAATGCTCAACGCCTGATGTTTTATGCAAGAGCACGCCCGGGCCTCGGAAGCGCACGTCTGCTATATTACAGCGCTCCCTAAGTGTGTGCATTTCAGCTTGTTTTACCTCGCGGTGCTCACTGGTGGTTGGCCATCGGCCTGCGTCCGGTGTGAGAGAGTGTATTTGTTTAGCGTAGGTGTATACACACACTTTCAGTTGATTCGCTCTGTGTCTGATTGATTGTCTGTACATGTTTAAAATTCCGGTTCGTGCAGTTTATGCATGTTTTTTGGGCGGGGTTCTTGGTGTGTGTGTGTGTGTGTGTGTGTTTGCGTACACGCACGCGTGCGAGCTCAGATATGTCGGCGTGCCCTCCTGTGTGCCGGTTTAATTCAGTGCCAATCAACTGTGACAGTGGAAATACTACCCACAATCCCTCTCACTAAATCCCAGGATTCCCTCCCTTTAGCGCCGCCATCACCTCGCCACCCCTGTCGCATCCTCCCGATAAATAAGCTTTTTCCAGACAATCATTTCCTCCGCTGTTTATTCATGATGCATTCACTTCAAATATTTCACCATTCATCGGGCAATATATTGAGTCGAGGCTGATGAATAATGGAAGTGTCTTTGACGTTACGTGTGTGTGTGTGTGTGTGTGTGTGTGTGTGTCACAGACCATCCGTAACATCAGCCAGTGAGTTTTAACGGCAGCCTCGACTTTTGTAGTATTTTGTGAAACACTGATTGTTTCTGGTATTACTTTGAACCATTGTCATCCGTCAAATTTCCTCAAATGTGATGTGCAAGTGTTCTCTGTAGTTTATCAGATGCCCTCTCTCTCTCTCTCTCTCTCTCTCTCTCTCTCCCTCTCTCTCTCCACAAGTTGGTGTTTCACATGAGCCCATTTCATTCAAACAGCATGGAACTGAGTGATGTTAAACCAGCCCCTCCTCATACTGCATGCTGATGTGCTGAACCTCAGAGATGGCCAACTGGATAGCAACATGTGATTTTAATTCAAATACTTGGATAATCTCCTTTCCTTTGCTTTCCTTTTGTCCGTTACCTTATGACATTTCTTTCATAATCACATTTCTTCTTCTCTCACACCCCTGCATTCTTTGAAATATTACTTCTTCTTTTTTTCACGGCAGAAATCTGTCTCGAAGCTCGTCTTGGATCTTTCCCCCTCATTTTATTATCTCGAGCTGTCTTTCGCTCAGCCACTCCCCACATATCTGCCTGATGTTTCTTTTTTTTCTTTCTTTTTTCATGTAACAGAAACAAAAGGTCAGCAGTATATTATGGGGATTTATGTTCTTTTTTTTTTTGTACTCATTGCTTGAAAAAGGAGAAAAAAGGACGAGATAAAGCCGCGTCTGTTAACAGCCGCGTGACGTCAGAAACTGTAAAACATGCAGGTGCGGGGCGTGAGTAGTGATTAATGCAAGACATGATTTGTGTTTGAATTGATCCCCGACACCTGTGGGCGCTTTCAGCCAACCCTCCTAAGTACACTGCTGACTTGATATGGACCATGCCACACACACACACACACACACACTTGACTAATGCCTCAACTGGGACATCTCTCCCAGGCATCTGTGTGTCTGCGAGTGTGTGTCCGTGTTGAAGGGGCCCCCGCTGTGCCCTGATGGGGACATCAATAGCAGGCAGTTTAGGCTTTCGACACACTCGCATCAGAGTGTGGAGGAAGAGCAGCAGGTGGAGGGAGACGGGGCAACAAAATGGAGGACAGGCCGAAGCTATCGCATGGGACAGACGCTTGTTTTTTGTTGCAAATGTAAATATGAACAAATATCGCCACGAATAAACTTGATCGAAGTTTAAAAAATACATTTGAAATTATATGAAACCAATGTAGCCCCAAACTATTAAAGATTGCCGTAATAATACACCATATGTACCGTGTGCAGCACAACACATGGTCTTAGTTTTTGTCGTTAAGTGACAATCGGGCCCCTCTTTCATACGACTGATTGATAGACATTTTGTTTTATGAGGTCTTGCAGTACCCGGCCGCGGTATGTGGCGAACGTGCAGAATGCTGCGTTGAGGCAGGAGGCCCTGACAGCCAGCTCAGGTCAGAGGATGAGAAGGAGACAGCTGGGGAGGAGTGTATGTTCAGGGATGGATGGAAGGCATTCGCCAACTGCGCTAACTTTAGACCACACATGTCGGTAAACCTCCCCAAACCTGTCCACAGCGTGTCACCACTTGCTTCCATAAAACCCCCTTTGTGCGTGTGTGTGTGTGTGTGTGTGTGTGTGTGTGTGTGTGTGGGAGGGTATATTCGGGAGCGTTTCTCTGTTTGCCCAAACCAACCAGAGTGCATAAACAGAAAAAACGGGGCCGAGTCATTTGCTAGCATAACAAATCCTGTCTCCGTGTTGAAATGTCATTTTCATTACCCAGAAGCTTATTGTTTCAATTCCCCGCTCTGCGAGTTCAAAAGTTCACGATCTCACAGTTGGAAGTGTGAACAGTAATGTAGCTTGTGCCCACCAAGACATGACCTACAGACCTCGTTTCACTGCCAAAAAGCTTCTGTGTCTCTACACGCGGGGAACAAAAAAAGGGCAACCAGGCCAATTAGTTTGAATGCAGAACTAGTTTTGGTTCAGAAAGAATCAATCAGGAACTCTATTATCAGACGGATGATTTGGGAAGGGACTTGTTCACGTGTGTGTGTGTGTGTGTGTGTGTGTGTGTGTGTGTGTGTGTGTGTGTGTGTGTGTGTGTGTGTGTGTGTGTGTGTGTGTGTGTGTGCATGTGTTTGGATAAGTGGAATGATGAGGTTCTGGGTTGTGTGCGCTGTGTTTCCTTGCTTCATGTGTCTTTTCTTCTTCTCGAGTAATGGTTTGGTGAAGGACAGTAAAGATTTCACACACATATGCACATAGAGTAAAAGGTCATACTTTTCTCTTTTTTTTTTTTAAACGGGGCTGAGTTGGGATCAAAGGCAAGGACAGCACTGACTCGTCCCACTTTGCCCGGTTTGATCCCGCTCGCTGCTCTTTCCAAAGCGAAACACACTCCGTCGCCTCGGAGGGAAACAGAAAAGGGGAGGAAAGTTCCACCGTTCTTGCAAAGTGTTCATAAGCCGTCGCACAAAGAAAAAAAAACCTTGTCTATCCGTAACATTTTCACTTGGAGGTCATTCGCGCCGGTGAGATTTATTATACCGTTTGACTGAAATAGGCAGCTGTGCTGCATTGATTAAGCCGTTTTAAAATATGGAACACGAGTCTGCTTATGGAGGATATATAGAACGGGAATTTAATAGAAATGTAAATATATAGTGAGACTGCAATGCATTTATATCACCACTGCAACTTAATTAACCACACATGGTTTTCAATAAAGCACTTGTTTAGTTTTTTTTAACCATTTTCCGTTGAATAGAGTTGCTTGCCGGATTCGGCTGTCTGCACGTCAACACTGAACAAGGTCTCCTTGCAATAAACGCACAAAAAGTATCCAGACCCTGACCCCAGAAACACAAGGGTAAACTGCAAAGTGTCCCTGAACTGTACAGTTTAACATCTCTGGATTTATGTGTTTTAGATTTATGTCATGTGTATGTATGCATGGAAATCTGTGTGTGTGAGAGTGTGTGTCTATAAGCTCATGTCTATATTATATAGTGACCTTTGCCGCCCTATATAACGCAGACATTGCCCACATAAGACGCGCAGCACAAGTAGCCGACACAGCGCTTAACCCCCTGCCTGGGACCTTGACAGCTTCTCCATAGGAGGCTGACCCTGAAGGTCCTGGAAAATACTTTGTTCATAACACACACACACACACACACACACACACACACACACACACACACACACACACACACACACACACACACACACACACATACAGAACCTCGGTACATTAATACAGACTTGCACTCTGCCCATGCAT
This sequence comes from Myoxocephalus aenaeus, assembly GCA_038501785.1. Taxonomy (NCBI): domain Eukaryota; kingdom Metazoa; phylum Chordata; class Actinopteri; order Perciformes; family Cottidae; genus Myoxocephalus; species Myoxocephalus aenaeus. The sequence continues at coordinate 226,674 of JBAMJR010000379.1, forward strand.
GTGTATACAGGGTAGGGGCTAAAGGAGCATATAGCTTTTAAACAAGCATGAGGAATTAGCAGAGAGGCCCATGTGTCAGCACCCCCGCTGACAACAACACCCTGTTGATCCCCCTGGAGTTGCAGCTCCTGACCGCCTCTATAGATCTCCCTCCGACAAAGCACAAGTGCAATAAGACCTTGAAATATTTGTCAACACAAATATGCACATTTTAGAGATTTGGACAGTTTTTTTCCTGAACAAAACAAAACAAGCTCTGTGAACGAATCACCTTGGATAAAATGGGATTGGTCTTTTTCGCCATTAAATTACATTTCAAAAAGAACATAGACAAATGAACTGATGTTGAAAATAGTTGTATTAGGAATGCATCAATACCAATAACGATATCAGGCCGGTACAAACAGCTGGATTGGTGACAATGGAATTATATGTTTATATATTGCATTAAACACGTTTACACTTGAATTGTAATTTCTAATTTTGAAGATTCCTTACCTAGTGGCTGGTGTGCGATAATATTATGATACAAATAAATATCTACATGTATATCTAATTTTGGAAAAGCCATGTTTAGGTCAAGCCTTAAATGAAGGATCCCAGTCACTTCCACTACCTGAAGCCCAGGATGCCATCGGGACTAAACAAGTCAGATCGGTGCATCCCGAGAACGTGCACACCAGCATACAAAGGTTATCGTTGCATGAATGCAAACATCCTTGTTTTACAGCGGTGCTCAGGATTAAAACAGATCTCTCCCCCACGTCTAGAAACAGCAGTCCCCTTGTTGGAAAACACTGCCGCTGTTGCCTGCTTATGAAGGAATTCTATCATCCCTCCATAACCATCTGCTCTTAAAACACTCTGCCTTTTACAATCAGCAGATGCTCTGGAAATTACCTCCTCTTCCCCTCCACTGCCGCATCAACCGCATCTCTCGTCTGCCGGATCTGCGGTTCAATAACCGAGTCATAACTCTGAGGACGCCGGCGATTCTCCATTGTTCTTCAAACTTATGATTGAACTTGAAAGTTGTTATCCGACCGGAGAGAAGAAGACGGCGCCGTGCAGCCCCACCCCCCCCCCCCTTTCTGATCGTTATCCCTGTGATACATGTTCGCTGTGAAGATGAAAGTATGCATATTAGCACCTTTTGTAAACCCCGGTTCGGCCAGGATGATAGCTATCAGGGAATATTGCTGTTTTTTCCCGGATCGTTATGGATGTGTCAACACTGCCTTCCCGGCTGTATTGTGTCGACTATGACTAAGACAAGTCTACGCTGTCTAGACCGATGCAGATAATGAAGATGGCAAAACGTGACACGATGCGATAAAACATGTCGCCGCATATTCCGTGGGAATGAAATAAAGCAATATCTGTTGGCCTTAGTTCGAGCCCTCCTCTGTCGGTTGAGCAACATAGAGCGAGTGAATCAGACTTTTCTGAAATTAGCATGGGCTGGTTTTGTCTAATGTAAGATGCCAATGTTGTACTGCATTTCCCTTGTATTGCCCGAGGAGAGCAATTAGTGTAGTAATGAATGGTTGACGTATCATCTCGTTATGTGAATGAGCTAAATCCATTTAATGTAATACCTTGTAACTTTTTTTTTTACGAGGGGCACAAGTGTGGGAGAGCTGGAGGAGGAAAGATATAGATTACGGTGGAAAATGTGAGAAAATCCATTTAGAGCAAACATTTGCGAGGAATCCCAAACACGCTTTGCCATGTAGTTTTAACTCGCCGTCGTGGGGGTTTGACGCCTCGCAAAAAAAACATTTCCAGAAGTCTAGTTTTGATCCAAAAATCAAGCTCACACAATATGAAACCATCCCGGAGCGATCGAGACCGAAATCTAGGAATGATCCTGGAAATATGAGCGTTAAGCCGGGGGGGAGGAGGACCGAGTATTAACCAATGGAGAGATTCCTTGCTCACCTCTTTAGAAGCAGATATACAATTTAATATGCAGTTGATCAATACGCTTCACAAAAAGGTCAGCGCGCCAGGACGAGACCACATACTGTACATAGACGTGTACAACAAAAAAGTATTAAAAAAAGATGAACCTTCTCCGTAATCGTTGTGATGATAAGACACCAACTCACAATTCGTTTGCACCGCATTGGAACTTCCAGATTTCCCACATAATTTAAAGTAATCCCATCCGAAGCGCTTCTCAAAAGGCAAACAGCAAACACACGACAACAGTGATGTATGGACAAGCACAACCATAGCTACAATCTGTCAGTAGAGCAATTACATCCCACGGATAAACACGCGGCGTTTGGCTTCCCGTGGCTCCCTCTGTTCTGTTACATGACTCAAACTGCAGCGATCAGAGAAAGCTTAACACACACACACACAGTAACACATGCAGCACGGCCGTATACAGTCAGTGGTTTGTGAACTGTGAAAGGGGCGAAGGGCTTTATGAAAGTGGTGACATTATAGCACCCTGACACAGCTCCATGGCAACCTACCTTGAAGGTCAGTGCGCGGTTCGCCCGTGTGCATTCAGCGTATGGATATATATATATATATATATATATATATATATATATATATATATATATATATATATATGAGGGGTGTCAGCGTGGGTCAGTGTGTTCACGGCCGAGATGCCAGACTTAATGATCAGGTGCAATGGCTGAAAACAACAGGCTCGCTTAGATGAAACAAACAAGGCCCATACATGTTTGTTTCATCCTCGCTCCTCTGTTTTCTTCCCACATGTTTACCCTTTTCTCCTAAGTGTTGCCCACCATCTTTTGCAGCTTTTATTCCTCCATACATGGCTTTTTTTGTGTGTGTTCTTCCTCCCCTCCTCCCACACTGGATCTCTCCTTCTTCTCCCACATGGCATGCTTCCTTTTATTGTTTATTTTTTTCTCTCCCTCTGCCCTTTTTTTTTGCCAGTTTTTCTACTCATTTCAACTCCTCCATCCATCTGCTGATCATTTGTCCTGGGAGACGGAGTGAGACAGGGAGTGAGCAACATAGCAATAACGGAGGACAAGTGGGCCGACATTCTTCTGTAATGTGTTGGGGGATCATGCACCGATCCCGCTTTTCCAGTCCCGATACCGATACCGATACCTGCGCTTTGAGTACCGATCCGCTGCCAGAGTTTAATAAATACCCTGTGTGGAGGAGACGGTCATCATTCTGTCCTTGGCAACATCAGGCGTTACGTAAATATTGCCGAAACTAACTTTGTAGAAACTAAATGTAACACATAAATACATAGATTTACTGAATATATAATAGATTGTACACAGCATCTTGGTAAAAAAATTAAATAAAAATTATACTGTCTATAATATACAGTAGTGTTTAAGCAAAGAACTGAACTAAATAGATAAAATCCAACTAAAAAAGGAATCACAGTATAACCCACTTTATCTAACATGTTTTACTTATCCAGAAGAAAACAGGTGCATCATGTCTATATAACATCACACCGCATTTACATCAACATGTACTGTGTGCTGCAGCTGCTGTGGAGATCGGTCTGGCTATGCGTGACTAGTATGTGAGCATCGTGTGTGTGTATGTGTATGTGTGTGTGTGTGTGTGTGTGTGTGTGTGTGTGTGTGTGTGTGTGTGTGTGTGTGTGTGTGTGTGTGTGTGTGTGTGTGTGTGTGTGGTGACGTTACACATCTGGCTAGTGGAGATCGCCAGGGCACTTAAAGATTGCGACCAACGCCCCTACGATAGTTATTTGGAAATTACACATAATATATCCAGCAACACTGCTGGATATATTATGTGTAATTTCCAAATAACTATCACCATATTTTAAAGGACTAGCGGCTGTACTCACTCATCTTTGTAAGTGGTTACGGGCTAACGTAACGGATTCAATGTGGACAGAGAGTTTGTAAATGTGGCCGTCGGAACAACGGAAAATACGAGATTGTATTATAATCCTATAATAATATTATATTATCGTGGGCCGATTGATCGGTCCATTCTTACTGTTCACAGAAATAGGAGCAGAGCAGTGTCCAGTCCATGAGGTTGGAATGCCGGGTCAAGAGGATTTGTCAGCGATCAAACCCTATTTATTGAGCTGTAATGCAAGTTTGCCCAGACGAAGGCCTCGGCTTCATTAAATTCTCATATTGGAGTGTGCAGAGTCCTCTGTTCTCCGTGTGCAGAGTCTCGCTCCCCGAGTGCAGTGATCTTCTCAAAAGTACGGCAGAAAGTGCCCGAATTTGAATTTACGCGACGCCTTTTACTTAATCCAGCCACAGCTTTCGCCGCCTTTGAAGAGGCTCTTTTTCTTCCATTCAAGGTCTCCACCATGGGGGACATTATGTAACGCAACTAAGCATTGCATTGTAAGTACGATGAGAAGGAATTAGAGGAAAAAACGGTTCATTTCGACATTTTTCTTTCTTCTTTCTTTCATAATCCGCCGACTGCCTCCGCTGCTGAGACCTGATTAATTCTATTCACCCTTTGCGTCACGATGAGACGTTTACAATGGAAAGACACGACGTTTCCTTGTGTTCTGTGTGTTCGCGTGCGCGTTGCCACCACCTGTCAAGGTGGGTTTGGTTTTGTCACCTTTTACTTCCAGTGGGCATGTGGGGTGTTTGTGTTTACCTAACCTGGAACATGTTCACAGCCAGCGGGTAATGGAGTCGACAGCAGACCAGCTCTGTCCCTTTCTGTATCGGATGTCCTTCTCTCTCTCTCTCTCTCTCTCTCTCTCTCTCTGTCTCTCACACACATTAGGAAGACATGTTACGCGGCTCAGAGACGTTTCATTGCTGCTGTTCTGTCTCAGCTGCCAAATACCTTGTCGCCATAAAACAATGACTTATGATTAATGGCAAACACGTCTCCCGCTCGATGATGTACGGCCATTAATTGACACTAACTGCCCGCGCGTGACCGCGCATAAACTCGCGTGCATCTACTGGGCGCGCGCGCACACACACACACACACGCACACACGCACGCACGCACGCACGCACACACACGGTCCTGGTATACATGTCAGAGTGTACAGTATTTACAAAGGGACCGAGTGGGTTTGGGGGCAGCAATGTTTCAGGAGAATGGCCCCAGGGTCTGACAGGATGTTGGGGGTGGGGGGGGATGTGTCATTTTTTCCCCTGACTCCCTTGGTGACTTGCAGGGACATAAAGAAATCCTTTTACACACAGGGATGTACACACAGACCCACAAACACACACCCAGAGCCATTCACTCGCATATTAAGCCTACACACATCAGTGTTATACAGCCATAAAAATGGTTGTTTGGCAGAGTAGATGAGCTCAGAGGAAGTATGCTTTTTTTTTTTTCTTCTCTTCTTCTCTGTTTTGAGGTCGAGCTGCAGCATGCTAATGCGGACGACATCAAACACTCACTGGAGCCCTGCATCTCGCCGTTTCACTCGGCACCAAACGCAGAACAAGAACTTGTCTGTCGCTGCTCTTAATTCATTGTCTCCCTGGGGCAAAATGAGCGCTGACGGACATAAATGGCAGAAGTGAATATCGTAAGATCACAGTCGAGGGTGGCGAGGTGGGAGAAGAGCAGGGGGTGATAAGAGTGAGGGAGCAGATGGGGATGGGGAGGTGTGGGGACAGGGGACAGCCTCAGAGAGAGGAGAAGTGTAGGAGTCGAGATGGGAGGTTGAATACTTGTGAGAAAGAGAGATGAAGGAATGCATGGGTACGTCCCCGTGTCCCTCACTGCTGACAGTCAGTATATTATACTGGGCTGACCACCTGCTCTGAGCCTGCAGTACACCCTCCATAAAGCTGCAGCAGATGGACACAGTAAAATGCACCATGACCAGCAGCAATGCATTCATACGTGTGTGTGAGTGTGTTTGTCCATTACAGCAGATATCCCCTATAAATATAAAATATTCCAACATTCACATACACACACAGCAGCCCTCCACCATGTCCCGGAGGCATTATCAGTAACATGTGATACTCTATAGGTCTGATGTCTCCGTGTCTTCTCCCGATGCTGTAAGCCTATCGGCCAGTTAGCCGGCGAGGAATGTGGCTGTCAACTCGTATAACAAGCGACCCTCTCGAATGCTCTTCCTCTGACTTCACCGGCCTCTTCTTAGCCGTCCCTCTACCTCCATGCCGGTATTTCGGGGTGTTGTATCTCTTCCCCCTCACGGTATAATGTTCGCCAGCCAAAATCCGAGTAAGAACTTGGAACGCGCTCTTGGATTTCTCGAGGATGACTCGGCCACCCTTCCATCATCGCGGCTAATTGTGCATTGTAGTCGGGGGGCCGGGCGACGTGGCCAACAGTTTCTATGATGACATCGGTCTGTTGTGATTATCCCAGAGGGTGGTATTGTCGCTTCTTGCCCGCGCCTCAGACAAAAAAAAGAAAAAGAGGAATTGCTGAATGGCTCTCGTCGCTCTTCCATCAGTGATAACAAGGTGAAAACCTCTACGGACAGAAGGCCGAGTCCCTTTCCTGACAGCTGTTAAGATCAACATGATCAATCGCAACACTCTGTTCTCTTCTTCCCCTCTGCCTCCCTCCGTCTTTCAATCCTTTCTTTCTGCTCCCCTCGCTCTTTCATCCTCTGACGCCAAACCAATCATCTGTAATTAGACAACTGCAGAAACTAAATCGAGAAGTGTTAGCGATGTGCGTTTGCTACGTACGTGTTGAAAGGTCCTGAATGGGCCTTTTTCTACTTCTTCACGTGTGTACTTTAGTCGGGGGTTGAGTCAGAGTTCATCTCCGCTTGGCTAAACATATTTCCCCCCACGGACCAAAATCAACAAATGATGTTTCACTTGAGGAACACGCACACGCATACACACTCAACTGGGTACCGCAGGTTTGCCTTTTAAGGGTCCAGCGCATTTCTTCTCCTTTTTTTTATGTGTGTGTGCGGGGTTACTGTGATTTGATTTATCAGGCAACAGGAACATTGCCTGAGGATATTGAATTGAAAATATATATCAGATGTATGAATTTCAACGCGGGGAGTTGAAATAATGTAAATAGATCTGATTTGGGGTCGTGAGCGCGCGGCTGGGCCCGGGCGAGAAACTCAGGCGGGCGGAAAGAAAGAAAGAAGAGGGGTGGGAGCGAGAAAATGCAGAGGGAACGGAAAAGGGAAAAGGGAAAAGGAGGTGTAGACAAACAAAGATGATCTCTTGTACTCGGGTACAGGAGGCTTTGACTTTGTAATGCGTGCAGCTGTCAGCAGTGGCTCAGCGCTGCAGTCTTGACACTTCCTGTCAAAGTTTCTGCAGCTTTTCTTTCAGGCATTTCTTTCTTTTTTTACTTGAAAAAGCTCACCATCAGCCGTGAAAACGTTGCCAATGCGGCTTCGCGCTGACAACAGTGGCAATCTCTCTCACGGTGCGAGCCCTTCCATCCACAGCTGCCCCCGAGGTTTCGCCTTGAGAAGTGCATGTTGGCTTGCGTGGCGTTGCTTTGATTTCCTGCCGCGTTGCCCTTTGTGTGTGTGTGTACAACACAGGAGATTGACGACAAGAGTGCACATTTCTTAGACTATCCTTTCCCAGACTATACAAGAACATCTTGCGCAGGATCTTTACAAAACTGCTACGTTAGTAATTGCTCTCCGGGGTCACAGCTTTTGAGCGCTGCTATTTAGGGCGCGCGCTGCTAGCCGGCAGCACAATGAAAAGTTCCTCTTTCTACTGAACCTCACTTATTCAACTGGTTAGATGGCCTCGGATTGCTCCGTACCGCCGAGTTCTTGCTCCGCTCCGTCTCTCTGTCTTTCTGTTTCGCTCAGGTTCGCTATCTGTCCCTGTCCTTCTCGCTTTCGGTCTGCAGCCGCCGGTGCACAGCTCGGAGAGGTGGCTGATGGGAGTTCATTGGGTACGGTGTGTTGCGAGTGTGCGCACAGGGCCGGTGCGCGCGAGCGCGGTCGTGCGTGTGTGTTTTTGTCTGTGTGTCTGTGTCTGTGTGTGTGTGTGTGTGTGTGTGTGTGTGTGTGTGTGTGTGTGTGTGTGTGTGTGTGTGTGTGTGTGTGTGTGCACATCGATGTCACTGGGCTGTGTAATTGAAATGGAAATGAGCCAATCAGCGACTGCAGTGGTGTGCCACCTCACCCAGCATTCACTTCACTGTTCCAGCTCTCCCAAACTCACTCTCTCTGTTTGTGACTCTGTGTGCAAGTGTCTCTATGTATCTGTGTGTGTGTGTGTGTGTCTGTGTGTTTTTGTGCTGACAATAGTTGGCCCTTCAGTTTCAGCCCTGCGGGCCTGAGGAGGCAGTGTAAAAATGTAATCAGTTGGTAATAAACATTATCTCTCTCTCTCGCTCGCGCACACACGCACGCACACGCACACGCACACACAAACACGCCCACGCGCATATGCATGCAACCACCCTCTGTGTCCAGTGGATTTCCCCGGCTTTGTGTTGTGACCCACGGCGCGCAGCGACAGCTGTGGCTTAACAAAGACATGCAATTATCACCATTTGACAATTAGCCCACCATCCAACTTTGCTCCTTAATTACCTATTTTACTGCTCGGAGGCCTCCGCTGCCACTCTCAGCTGCTGCTCTTTGCTCACAAGAATGGGAAAGATTGTCGCTCATGATGTTGCCGCTCGCGTGCCGTGAAGTAGGGCGCGATCGTGGTGGTTGGGGTGGAGCGCACCGCGCGTTTGTGTGGCATCGGAGGAGGAGCCGGGGAAACTCGGCGCCCAACTCCATCTGGACAGTTTCACTTTTAACTTGTCTTTAATCTGCCGATTAGCGGGAATATACATGTATGTTATGTTTGTATGGTTCTTGCATATGCCATCAGACTTTTTAGTGCTTAGTGGTGACATGTAATAACTAAAACATATATTAAGGTGATATTGATCAATTAAATTAGCATTTATTCAATTTACTAATGTGTCATATGCCATCTCACAATGAATTTGCCTCCTACTTCCGTTTTGGAATACCTGTCTATGTGTGTCTATACATGCATATCAAATCATTTTTGAAGAGTAACAGGTGGCTTCATACACACCAGGTATGTGGATATGACATTATTCACAGTGTATATAGCAATGCTTGTATTTTTGTATTCGTGAGGATATGAACATGTTCAAAAACTGAGAGTATTAAAACTTAAAAATATATAATCTACCTGCAAATGATATTGACACCCTGTGGCTGATTTAACTGAGAAAACGTGTCATTATCATTCATCCAGAAGCGCACTCCAAACAAAAAGAAATACCGCTGACACAAAACGCACATAACAGCCAATTTTGATGCAGCCCTGAATTTGAATTAACAATTTCTTTTGTGCCCACCGGTTTAGTCGATCCCGCGGTATCTTTGCAATTACTCTCGTCTATTGACCCCAGCGGTATTGTACCGTCTCCCCCCCTGCTTATATGTCACTCTTTTGGGCGTTCTCACCGAGCGCAGCCTCGCTTTACATTCCAGTGGTGCGACCTCTCGGGGCTCCGGCGTCTGAACAGCGGGCGGCGAAGAACGCGTTCCTCTTCCCGCTGAAAAAAGCGGGAGCGGTTTATAGAACGGCAGCGGACGATTAAAGCTGCCATCGCCATAAACGAGACGCCGGCCGCATCTAAAACTCCCACATTAGTCCCTTGATAACAGGTTTATTTTATAAGGACAATAAACACCGCTTTTTTTTTCCTCTCCGGGAGACATCTTGGTGATGGCCTTCGCACTGAATAGACTTTAAAATTCACAGCTTTGGCTGCAAACACAGTCATGTCATACACATAGAGTTTTAGTAGAATCTCCTTTAATGATAAATGTGTTGTTGAATAAACGGGGCCTGGCAATACTCTCTACATTATTCAGTCGTGCTGCCTCTGTTTTTGTATATTCCCTCACCTTCTTTTGGAAGCCGTACCTTTTCTCTCCCCCATGCTGTCTGTTTCTCACCCTCACTCTCTTTCTCACTCGGTGCCATTAGCAGCTTCTGGCCGTCTCACTGCTGTTCCTTTGCCAATGTGCCAGGGAGCTCACTGAACTGATAACACAAACCTAATGTGTGTGCGTGAGCATGGAGGCGTGTGCGTGTGTGCAGGGTGTGGGTTTGTTGCATATGCAGAATGTGTGTGTGTGTGTGTGTGTGAGAGTGTTATACATGTTACAAATGCCTGTCCTGTCCCTTTTATGTGCTCACTCACCCAAACATCCTCTGCTTCATTTGCAGTCAGGGCCACGAGCCACTATTCTGACTGCTGAGACAGGGAGAGAAGGGCAGCTGAAACATCACACACACACACACACACACACATTCTTTTCTCTCTCTCTCTCTCTCTCTCTCTCTCTCTCTCTCTCTCTCTCTCTCTCTCTCTCTCACACACAAACACAGTGCACGCACACACACATACACACACAGCCGGGCGAGCGGATGGGAGGATGTGACCATTAAGTCAGTGACATTTTAAAGCAGTGAGAGAGATGCATGGCTCTTCCCGGACCTCCGCCGACATGTTTTAAATGAGATGTTACAGATGAGCAACTCCATGCCTTGGTTGTAAACAGCCTCACATTAGTATTTAGCCTGCGCGGGTAAACACAGCAACATTTCATGCTAGCTCATGCTCACACCCACACACTTGAATAAATACACAGAGCAGAAACCAGCAGACACACATGATCACATTAATGAGAAATGGCTGCGGCGCGATTTGTCGCCGCTCTTATTTGTTGCATTAATCATTCGGAGAACAACAGAGGGGAATTAGGCGGCGAGTGACGGCGGGCAAAAGCAGATTTTTGCTCAAATTGCTATTTGATCTCGGAAACGAGCGGCCTTGTTTGCATTAGGATTGCGATTCTGAGTCGCTTCTCTCTCGACTGACGTAAACGCAGCCGTGAGGAACGAGCGTGTTCAGATTTTGATCTCTTGAAAAAAAGAAAGACATTCTTTAGAATCCAAACATCACATGGAGATAATGAGCCTGTACTTTTTGAAAAGAGAGAGCAGATAAGTGGGTGGCAAGACAGCGACACTGAAAATGAGGCAGAAAATAATTATAATTACCTTTTCATACCATTGTGCAGCATTGTATTTTCATCAACATCCGAATATCCAACTGGTATTTTTAGATGAACTGCCAAGAAAGAAAGAATTGTCCCCCCTTTTGAAGCTCTGCCGCTGAATCGTTCTGTACAAAATCTTTACGACATAATGGACACTTTGTACACGAGAGCAACAGAAAGGTCCCGGCAATTTTATGTATGTAGCCCGAAATTTGGCTTGAGGGGCTTTACAATCTGTACAGCACACAACGCCCTCTATAATTAGATTCTCAGCTCGGGAGAAGTCTAACAGGAGAAAAAAAAATGCTAGAAACTTTAGGAAAGGATCAGACATGCAGTATATGTTGTGTGCACAGAATAGAAAAACACAAACACACAGGACCGCATGGCGGAAGAGAAAGAGCTGCTCCAGCACGTTAATCCTGAGCCTCCAGAGTCCCCGGGATGAAATTATTTTAGCCTCTTTACACGCCACGACTGCCCCTTGTGCGCTCCCCCGAGCTCGAGGAGCCCTTCTTCCAGACAGCAGTGGCAGTTTTCAATTAAAAGTTTTGTCTTAACTCTCGTCAGGTTGTGCTCTTACAGCACTAAAGACTTGGTCTCAATTATAAACTAACACCACCAGGTGAAATGAGTCATTGACACCAGCTGTGTGTGTGTGTGTGTGTGTGTGTGTGTGTGTGTGTGTGTGTGTGTGTGTGTGTGTGTGTGTGTGTGTGTGTGTGTGTGGACGTGTGCGTGCAGCTGTGGGGTTTGCATCGATCCTCGATCCTCTTCGAGCGCTTCAAGAGTGTGTGTGTGTGTGTGTGTGTGTGTGTGTGTGTGTGTGTGTGTGTGTGTGTGTGGTCAATGTTTTCTCTGTGTGGCCGATCTGTGACCCCGAGGTTAGGGGTCATGTCGTCCTACACCCAGCCAGAAGCTCACAACACAGGATTGCGCTCTAATTTTGGATTAGCTGTGAAAATTCCACAGGTGAGAGAGACCTATTTTGTGGGCAGCAGAGAGGAAATTGTGTGTGTGTGTGTGTGTGTGTGTGTGTGTGTGTGTGTGTGTGTGTGTGTGTGTGTGTGTGTGTGTGTGTGTGTGTGTGTGTGTGTGTGTGTGTGTGTGTGTGTAGATGGGAGCTTGTGACAGTGTGTGGCCCTTTTGATGAATCTGCCTGTATGTATTGAAGCCCTCTGACCCTGTGTGGCCTGTTCTAGATCATTGCAGTTGTAAAGATGCCTCAGCAGACAGCCCTCAGGGACACCCGGGCTCTTTATTTTTCCTATCATGACATTTACTGTCCGGACCGTCCCGTAACCTCGTGATCATTTTCGTCGTCTCATTCTGCACGTTGTTTTTGTTGGGGGGGGGATTTTTTTCTCATTAGACCAAAAACAGTTTCTTCTCAGCGACACTTGAGTTTGCTATCACTGGAAAAGCAGATGTGTGTACGTGTGAGTAAATATCTGCTGCAATGAGAGATTTATAGATAAACCAACCCCTCCCAAATTTATTGAAGCCGGGAGATGAGAGCGCTGGCGCTTGTAAATTTCCACGCGGCACCGAAAGAGTGCCGAGAGATCAAACCTGCAGTCGCTGCATATGTGTCGAGTTCAAACCGCCTTTTATCCGTGATAATTGAAGCAATGTTGACACATCAACACACGGGTGCATGAAGATCAGAATGATTTGTCTCCATAACTTCACACTTGCACAAAAGTCAACTTTGGATTCACGCTGCGTTACGATTTGTCTCTGAAATCCGGTTTCGGAACATCACTGCAGTTTGTATGAGAGAGTTGGTTTTCTCTCGTTGTACAACCGCAGAAAGGAACGTGAACGGCCTGCTTATGTTTGTTCTCTACTGAAAACAAGAACTCTAAGTAGTTGCAACCTCCATTGCTGTTGACAAATTGTGTTTGTTATTTCTAGAGCCTTTTGGAGAAATGCTTTTTTAAATACATTATTTCATAAACAAAGCAGGATTAAGGATCATTTGATCACTGGACATATGGGCCTTAAATTGGAATGAAAACTGCTTTGATTGGTCAAATTTACTGGTTTATTATAAGTCTGTTTTTAGGACATTTGTTGTTTTTAACTGCTGTTTAGTCTGTGTTTGTATTATTTATTTTTTTCATGCACAATGCCATCTTGACCACCTTGACCACCTTTTTCTGGAAAAAATAAAGAGTTAAATAGTATGCTAATAAAATCTCTCCTCTCTATTTTCCAGGTTCCACCGTGGAGACTACCACATCGACGTGTGCATAAACGACTACCTGGACGTCTACTGTCCTCACTATGAAGAGTCGGTGCCCGAGGAGCGCACAGAGCGCTACGTCCTCTACATGGTCAACTACGACGGCTACAGCACGTGCGACCACACCGCCAAGGGCTTCAAGCGCTGGGAGTGCAACAGGCCGCACTCCCCCAACGGGCCGCTCAAGTTCTCGGAGAAGTTCCAGCTCTTCACCCCGTTCTCCCTGGGCTTCGAGTTCCGACCGGGCAGAGAGTACTACTACATATGTGAGTCCCCAAAGCAACGGCGACGTATCGCAAGGGCTGCAGTGAAGCATGATGTACATATTGTATATCATTTCAATATTATGCCACGATGCTGTTTGGAGGCGTCTTCCAAAACGCTGCACATGATGTCACAGACACGTACACAGTGAATTTGTTCAAAAGAATATAACATTTGGTCCCAGTCTAAATAGAGTAAAATCTACTCTTGCCTCAGAGTTAAGAATTCAGAGTATTTTTTACTCTATTCAGTGTTCATATTTAACTCTACATGATTATATATTTAACTCTACATGATGATAATTTACTAGAATTGGATTCAACTCTATATAGAATTCTATATAGAATTAGATTCAATTCTATAAAGAGTTGGATTCAATTAGAATTCTCATAGAATCTCATTCTATTCTAGCATTCTATTCTAGCATTCTATTCTAGCATTCTTTATAGAACTAGATTCAAGTCTACATAGAATTGTATTCAACTCCCTTCAGCTCGTTCCAGCGTAGCGAGAGGTTTCATGGCGGCGGAAACGGAACTTAAGGAACCGTGGTGGGCGTGGTCACGCCGTTTTACTCCAATAGATTTGATTATGAATATTTGCTCCTACTCTACTGGCTACGGCTAGTGATTACGCTCCAATATTATGAAATCTTCCTCCTTCAGAGGAAAATTATAATAACTCCGGAAAAATTACTCCCCCGTTTTTCCCTGTGTAGAGAGCCACGGATTACAAACCTAAATGGCCCTTTCCTGACATAATGTTATTCTTTTAACACGCCGAGCATGAGCGATAGAGACACGCACCCTGTTCCTAACCGGTGTTTTCACAGCTTCACCACAGAGCTTTGCAGAGTGGCATTACAGTGATCCCAGTAGGCGCTCTCATGCTGTGCTTTCAGCCAAGCTTTTCACACGGCTCTCAGCGCTCGCGGAGAACTCTTCCCTAAAATGGCAATGGAATTCGCATGGCGGCAGTTAAATTGAGACAGTTTGTAAAAGTTATACCTCGCTTTCCCCCCTGCCGCACAGCACTGTATCCCTCGAAAACAAAAAAAGGAGTGCCCTCCCCTCCGCATTATGTCATGCTTTGCGTTAGACGTTAAGTTAGACGTTAAGTTGTCTGCTTCTTGGCGTCGAAACTGAGCCTAACCGAGTTCATCGGAAGTTGAAGCCCCTGGGAAATTATGATTATATCAAAGAAAGGTGATAGAGTTGAATTGAGTTGAGTTTGTCCTCCCACCACAGACGATACGGAGGAGTTACTGTCGGTGTGCGCAGTGGCCGCCACTCGCTCAAAACGCATTTGTCACAGGGATAACGCTGATATTACAAAATAGGAAGCACGGTTATGCTCTCTTATTGGTGGCATTAGTGCGATACCATGCAGTGCGCTGCGTTATTGCTTCAGCTGTTGAGGGAAAGTTGAAACTTTAGTGGGCCCGACGTATGAGGGAACATTGTATGAATTCCTTCCCAGCGAGGGGGTGTCACTTTTGACAGTTAAGGCTCTCCTGTTAAATGCTGCGGGTTAAGCCGCGCTGGTGTGTGTTTATCAGGAGAGTTTGGACGTGTGGCGTTAACGCAGATCGAGGTGGCTGTCGAACGCCCGCCTCTTTGCCTTCTCTCCTTCGCTCAGACACGGCGTCGAGCGAGTCTGGAGTCTGTTTTCTAAATTGACACCTTTTTATGAAGCAGTTAACCTGACAGCCAGCCAAGACGTCTGTACTTTATTCATTTAATCTCTCTATTTCTCTCTCTCTCTCTCTCCCTCCTTGCTCCGTAACACTTAAAAAGCTAGAGACTGTAAAAAAAAAAAAAAAATCGAAACATAAGAGTGCCTCCGTAGTGTTTGCCGTTGTTTCCGCTGTGAATAGGTGTTTTCTCTCTCAAGCTTGTCCACACAACAAATAGCCTGAGCTCTTTTCTAGAAGCCTTTCAACAACCAGGGGTTTGGCCATTTGTCTGTTAAAAAGTAACCAGATTTCCCTTCGCTGCTATAGCCGATTTGCATTGACAGTCATACTAAATGGGACAAGGGAAAAATGAAAGTCTCCGAAGTTGGGAGCATAGATGGGGGTTAGGGAAGGGTCATGCAATTCATCCACTCCTACAAGTCACTATTTCTAACATATATATAAATTTTTTCTTCTTCTTCCATTTCTGTTGAGAGATGCTTGTCCTAAGGGCTGGATTAAATTACACTGCGACCGACAGGGCTTCCATGGAGCACATCCATTCTGCTGGTGCACGCCATATTGGTTTAGTGGCCCGCGGCTTCATTGGCTATTGAATGATTCTAGCGTATAGCCTCTCTGGCTACTGCGGCGGATATTAAAGTCATCCACCATGAAGTACTCTGACATGTGATTCCCCACCGCCACTGTATCCAGCCTGAATGCTCATAAGTAGCAGGGAGGATGGCTGCTGATGGATCGGACAGTCTCTCTTTAGCGGACAGCATGTAGACCTGAAGGATGGAGATGAAGCGAGGGAGAGAGGTAGTTGCATTACTACACCTGCCGATTTATCTGCAACATCTGTTTCCATCGCTACCACTATCATCATCATCCCCAAGGGAGACGGCGGGGGGGAAGCATAGTCCTAGTAGAAGCATACGAGACCTTTCAGCTTGCATTGGGTTACATCATTCACTAAAACAACTTTCAAACTGAGGAATAAGTAAACATGCTGCAAAAATCAATCACAACAAGAGTCTTTTTAAAAGAATATAACCCAATTACTGTTTTGTTTTTTTATCATAAATATTCAGGAGTGACGATGGCTCCAAAAATATGGTTATGTCCAATCTTTTTAAAAGAGCAACACTGAATGCCACGGTACACCTGGAGTAGGTCATGTGACTTATGTGTGAACAAAACACGTCACAACTAAATTGGCGTGACCATCCCACTTGAGTCGATTGTCCCGCGACGTTGGCTCACAGTGTGGCCGCGGTTTGGTCTGCCAACTTTTTGGGATTTCCTCTGGCCCAAGCATCCGATATCTGTGTTCAGGAACAATACACCTGACAGGATTGGGTGCATGCAATTTCTGTATCAACGTTAAGACGCGGCTCTACAACAGGAAGCACATTGAGAGAGCGGTCATTTCTTACAAGGCTGTGACCAGTCAACATAGTCTTCTACTTAAAGAAATGTCACGTCGAGCCTTGCACTTCTGCATTGAGGCTTCCTGGAGTGAAGATATCACTTTTGAATGAATTTAAATGAGAATATTTTAATGTAATATCCGTCATGGCCGACACAGTGGAGGAGTCCACTGTCCTTTACGGCCTTGTCTATTTCCTGCTCTGGTGCACAACCTGAATTTACCCTTTTTTTTCTTTTCCCCACAAGGATCATTAAATATTCATCGTATCCTCTTTTACTTTGCATAAGCACCCAAGGCCAAATGTCTAAATAATGATTCTCAAGCAGTTATTAGTGACTGATTCCTTTCATTTTTATACATTGAGTAAATTGTTATTTTTCATTGACTTAAGGTCTGTAATCATGTGTGCCAGAAGCCTACAACTAGCTTCAACATAGCAAAGACATGTTTGCCCTTGTGGGCCGTGTGCCTACATTGTGTGATTGCGTAGTGCAGCGTAGCTAACAGAGAAAACCTCACGCATCATTACCCGCTGAAGCCGGCTGCAGAGCTACGCTGAGCAGAAATGTCAATGTGTCCCGAGGCAGAGGTGACCAATAGTGAGCTGCGAATGGGCTCATGACAGTATGTCCTATTCATGATATATATGTATTCATGAAATGCGTAATTTCTTTGGTTTTTAATAAGCACAGATTTAACGGGGACAGAATATTTATTCACAATGAATATGCCACGGATTTCACTCAAGTATTCGTTTAGAGTAACTAATATTTAACCACACGCAGAACAGCAGATACCTTATGTATAAATGGTGCCCTTTACACACAGTATCAGAATATTAATCTTTTGCTCAGCTCTAATAACTTTCCGTTGTCAAATGACCCGAGGGAATGGGGGGGGGGGGGATGGGAAAATCTGCCCTCGGTGGCGTGATTGATCTGCGTTATGTTTGCAGATGAAAATTAAGCTGTCAAATCACATTCCCGCCTGAGAAAATGCCCGTTAATGGTGTTTTCGCCCCGCGAGTCGGATGCGGGTCGAGGCCTGATTTGTTGCGTCTCTGATAAAATTAGAGAGAGGAGACAGGGTTCTGCTGTCATCTGCTTCAACAACAGAAACAGCTTAATCAACGCCAGCAGGACGGCGGGAATTGACTCAAATGGAAGTCATAATTCTTCATTTTGGTTAGTGTCAGCCTCTTCTCTCTGGCAGGTAATTGAGGACGAGACGGAAGTCAGTCAGGAGATAACATCCAGCTGTGTTTTCTTCCAGTTTTAACACAAGGCAGGGCAGAGAGAGAGAAATCATTAACAGAGGAGTACGTTAAAGATGTAAACTGTATGGAATGATGTCCACATGCAAGCAATTCTGCAAAATGCAGTATTTGCTGTGCTGTGGCAGAGAGTGAGTTACAGCACCGAGGTGTCTGCCTCTGTGACAGGCCGGGAGAGGATAAGCGGATAATTGGAGCATTTCTCGGGTCGGAGTTCACAAGCGCGTTCATAGAAACCCATCTCGCAGGATGCTGATGCGAGCACGTTTGTCTAATATCGACAACGATCCACAATCTTCAATTTAAAGTGAATTTAATCTGAAAAGGGCAGCAATCCAATATCAGTGGCGAGAGATGAGTGCGCCGAGTCGCGGCGTCTTTGGGAGTGTGAGATGTGTGGCACAAAGGAAACCGCTTGGTGTGATCCCGCTGTGGCAGATTGTCGGGCCGAGCAGATGTCGTTTACTTGCCGTCTGACTTGTTCCCCTACATGGGCTGGTGCTGCTTCCCACAGGGGAAGAAAAGAAAAAAAACACAATCAATAACACTTTTGCGTCTCGCTTGTGGATGGAGTTATTTTATAGATATTTCTGGGTTTTCACACTGCGAGGGGAAAAGAGGGATATTACAGAAACAGCGTTGGAGAATGAACACTTGTTAAATGACCGACAAGGCGGGCCAGAGCTGGGCAATGATTCTACCCATGTTTGGATCTTTTTTTTTTTTTTTTTTTTTGGTGAGGCTTCAATCACTCTGCAGATGCCCCATAGGCCAATATGCAAAATGCGACACAAGACTAAGATTGATCATAAATACCAAGCAAGAAAACCTTTTGATATTGATCAGGCTTTCCTACAAGATCTAACCAGGTATTCTCTTCAGTCTTACTGGACTGCTACATGCACACACAAAGCTCAAACAGATTCTCCAAGACATGGGCTCTATAGCTGCCGTCTGATTGATCATAAATCCTGTGATGCAACATGCTCCTTCAAGCCGCTCCCAGGAGGAGGACGGAGCAGAGATCGCCGAGCGGCAGCAGCAGCAGGAAAACCGCATTAATGGACAAATGAAACAGAGGCCGGGGCCGGTGTGTGTGCGCAGTCTGTATTTTGTTAGAGCTCTGCTAATAATGATGAAGAGCCGGCGCTGTTCCGTTTGCGGTTTTTCGGGGAGGAAACATGCATATGGACACCATCATAACTCAGCCCTTTCATTCATTCACGTGAAAAAAGCAACCCTGTCATCGGGATTCAGAAATGATCTGGCAACACGGAGTAATGTGGGAGAAAGACACACACACACACACACACACACACACACACAGACACACACACACACACACTCTCGCATGGCTACACATCCACACATCCCAAAAAAAATCCATACACACATGCATGAACAGACATACATAAAAGGCACACAGATGCGAGCTGTCTGGAATGCATTATTATAATCCTGATAGATGGATAGACATTCCATCACCATTCCATCATTGTCTCCCCCTTTTAATCTAATCTCTCTCTTTGGACAGTACTAACAAACTAACCCTCCCGTGTCTCTTTTGCAGCAGATTCTTCTGCCCTTCGTATTGCACGTTACGGACATGACGGCCATGCACACAGACTGGTGACAAATAGAAGAGAAAACCTTGAATACAGCCTTCCATACAGGGCACAAGGTGTTTAATGCATGGTTTGTTGGCGTATTAAAAGGATGTGAGTCATGTGCAGTCGCCTTAACCGCCTCAAGATGTGTCAAGTGAACGCCCATTAGAGCTTTTGGATGGACGGGTTTAACGGCGCTCTTCAAAGCAACAAATGATGGAGTCCAATAGACGCGTTGTGGAAGTCCGTGGGGTGGTCCGACGCCTTACCGAGACACTTTTATTTTGAAATGTATTCAATCTGTCACCAGTCTGACTATGCACACGCAGTTCGGTCATGACAAGCCCATTGGAGTTTCAAGAATAAACTGGAAACAGTCCACCCAGCGAGCGAGCCCATTGGCCAGGACTCGGGTTATTAATACGCCGCGAGCAAAGTGACGCCGCACTTGTTGACAGCCCCGGAGAAAGCAGAGCGAGCGAGAAAAGCCTCTAATCAAGTTACTTTGAGTGGGACCGCCAATAAAGTAGTCGTCACTTCTTCGTCTTGCCCAGAGATCAGAGGAAAAGCGGGGCAGGCGAGGGCTGTGATTCAGAGGCCACGCGGTTCCTCTCAGCACAATATGATTCATGCTCCGGACGGCCGTCTCCAGGAGCTGATTATGATTCACTGCAACAACGACAAGGACATGTTATCCTTGGCCATTAAAGCATTAACGCATATATTATTAACCCGGTGCATTGGTCATTATTTTTAATTGGTTATTGTTCATTTATTCATTCTTTTTCATTCTCTCTCTCTCTATTGCAATGTCCACATTTGTGCTCACGCACACATCCACGCACAGCTTTTCCTCATTTATCCAGTGGGAGGGATACCCGAGCCATAACAATAATATTTTGATTCTGCGGGGTACGCTAAGTGCAGTAATGACACATCATTGTGTAGAGTGATTTATTATTTGTGTGCCTGCTTTTAAGAAGCCGAACTCCCCTCAGATTAATAAATCACCAAGTTCATTGTGATTTGAGTGCGAGGATGCGAATGAGTTGATGAAATTCAAGGGTTCTCAGACCTTCAAGGAGCTTTTGATTTTCGAGAAGAGAGGGAGAGAGCAATTTGTTGGATTGTCATTATGGGATTTTTCACAAAATGACGATACTTGATGTAGATTGACATAATAGCGAGGAGGAAATGATTGTATCCCCCACCCCCTCTCATATCGATGTACAACGTTGTGAGGGAACTAGTGCGATGTTTAATTAGGCTTTATCGATTTCAACTCACTTTTACCTATCGACTCACGTGCCCCACCCCTTCCCTTCCCTTGTTTCTCTTACTCTCCCCCCCCCCCCCCCCGTTGCCTGTGACCTCGTCACCTCAGAGCATGCGCCATGAGGAATGACTTTGGTTCACTTTTGGCGGCGGTTTAAAGATGCAAGGAGAGAGCAAAAGGCCAGCTATCACCAGGAGGGAGGGAGGGGGGCGGAGTCTCCCTCGGTTGCCTGAATCCGCTCCTCCCGGCTTCCTCGTTCCCCTCCTATTGTGTGCTCGCTGTAGTAGCATCTGCCTAATGGGCATCTTCAGTGGACAGTCTCTTCCGTCTTCTCACACGTGCACATTTTGTGAGTGGGCCCCCGCACACACACACACACACACACCGGCTGCAGTGCAGATAGTTTGCATCGTATGCGCTCTTAGTTTCTTTATGATATTTCTTCCCTTCTTTCTGTCTTTGTGTAACTGTACGCTGCTTTGTAACCGGTTGAATGTGGGAAGGACATCTTGTGAAGGACACTCAGTAATTCCGAGCGTTTCTGTATAATATTTCATTTCATATGGGTTTGCTATGTACTGCATGCGTGTGCTATTGTAGGCATTAACAAGGTTCTTTTGGACAGTGCAGCGGATGATATTACCTATTGGAGGGGGTCATATAGATATTCTCTCCCTCTCTCTCGGTCTGAAACTCCCCCTCGTCTCTTGAATTCAAGGTTTTCTTCCACGTGTTTGGTTCAACGTTGTCCTTTTGTAAATGATTCCATACCCTGAAACCAGAACGAGGAACGATAATGAATCCCAGCAGTGATTTCTGTCCACGGAATAGAGGAAATGTATTCTGGCTGCATACTGTCTAATTAACTGGATGGAGACGTGGGTAGAAGATGCTGCAAAGGGTCTAGAGAATAACAGTGTGTGTGTGTGTGTGTGTTTTGATCAATGTGTGTCCTCGCTCTTGGACACCGGTTTATATAAACTCCTGGACCTAAACTCTGACTCGGTTCGCATGGTATAAGCCACATGAGTAATCTCTGCGAATCAAAGACAAGGCCAGCAGCCTTTTTTCTCTCGCATTTTTTCTTCAGAGAGCTGGCAGAATTAGCTCGCTAGGAATGCTCAGCGCTGGACACGACATTACAGGGCATTCTGCTTAACCCACCGCGTCCTCCTAACAAATAAGCAGGGATCAAAGGATTAGAGCGCCATTATTAAAGCCAGCTGGAGACCTGAAGCCGACTACAGGCACGCTAACAAGATGCTATTAATGTAACGTGTGCACATGATGGCATACGAGTCTCTGCCAGGCCTTCTTGTTGTCACCGCGTGTTTAGCCGTGCGGACACTTGGGACAAGTAGTCTCAACGGATTGTTTACTGATGTTGTAGTGGACCGCTGCAACCCTCTTCAACGTGGCTGTCAAAGGAGGGAACTGGAAACTATATTAAACCGTCCGCGCTCGCTAATCTGCAATATTGCATTTGGCGCTGTGGTTTGTGGTGACACTGCCATATGTCTGCTGCTCAGCGATGGTTCCCTGACTGTGAGAAAAACTCCAGATGACACCTGAGTCGAAAGAAATAACAAACAAAGCCTCGCCTCGCAGTTTGATTGACTCGCCCGGCAGTATTCTTTTACAGCTGAGCCATTACAGCTCCTAAATGACGGATAAGAAATCAATATCCCACCATGATATCACCTGGTGTATTTAGCCAGTGTAAACTTTGCTTTTAGCTCCCCATCGCTGCAGACGCACGCGTCCGTGTCCTCGTGTCTGGAATGTGCTGTTGAGTCGTTCATTGAAAGGCAATGGAAATGTGTTTTCCAGATAACATTACAGTTGCAATAAAGCTTGGCTCGGGCTGTGATTGAAACAATGCTGCGCCTAAGCCGCACTGAGCCCACCTGTTTGTTCTTCCGTAATTGGATTCTGCTTCATTCCATTTGCCTTAATGCTGATGCATAATGCAGTGCACTGAGGGGACCAGCCATTACTAGCCAGGGGACAAGGCTTGGAGGAGTAACTCGACCTCGCCCCCGCCCAACTCTGGGACATCTTTTCAGGGCCCCTGTCCTTCAAAGCAGCCACTTGCTCCGTCCGGCTGGATGGATTGATGGTTGAGGCTGCTGGCCTGATGGGGACCAGAATAGCAGGTGTTGATGTTACGGCCTGCAAGAACAATAAGCTGGCCCTCAGCAGCATGTTAATCCAAAATAAACAGGAGCTGGCGCGGACGGTTTGGCGGAGGGGTCCTCATCAAACACACAGAGTACGAAGCTCCGCGACCAAGAACGGAATGTAGAGCCAAAGCTAATCTTTCCTTTGTGGTCGAGAATGTACAGCAGCACACCTCAGTCACCCGCAGCATGCCAACGCAATCCCAGCTCAGGCGAGCGTATTCTCACACTAGCATGAACTGCTTAAACTTAAAAAATAATGAATTCCATTGTAATACAACTGGTGAAAGCTACTTTGACCACGGCAGCCGATTGTGATATGTGTCCCATCGTGCACCTCGTGTCCATGATTCCTCTCGTGTCGAAGGTGCATAGCGTGTCACGGCCAAATCTTTAAAACGTCACGACTAGCTTCACTAACTGTCATCATGACAGAGACTCCCACTTACGTTTTTGCCATTTTCAGCGGGGGCCATACTTCTCTCATGATCAGCTGCCTTTGCTAAGTGGCTGGTGTCGATGGCTGTGACTCAGCTCTGCCCCCAACAATGATGAAGATAAGACATCTGGAGAGTGTGTGTGTGTGTGTGTGTGTGTGTGTGTGCGTGCGTGGCCATATGCAGTATGTGCACACGTTGAATATGGAAGCATTAAGTAGAGTGTTGGAGGAGAAGAGAGCGATAGAGCAATAAGAAGACAGACAAATTGTGTGGGCACTGGTATATATCTGAGTGGGTGAGCGACTGTGGTCAAGGTTCATTAGCGTGTCATCGGCTGCCTCCACACCAAAATAATAAGGCTTCTCTCTCTCTCTCTTTCTCTCTCTCTCTCTTCTTTTCTTCCTCCTGTGCATCTGCTGAATATGAACTGAGCTGGGGGAAAAAAACAAAGAATTAAGCGTGTGATCTCAAGTCACCTCTGACAGATGACTAAGAAACCGGCTGATGGAGCTAACGACATTAAAACGGTAACTGCGAGGTTCAGAGGGACAGAGAGGGAGCTTGATGAGCAGCAGAGAAGGTTTCAGCGAAATGAAAGTGATTGAAAAGAGTGTGCGGCGTGCATTTGATGAAAAAAAAACGGCATCTTGATCTCCGGGTGAGTGCGAGAAAGGACTAGATTTCCATTTCTTCTGACCCTTTTTCTATGGTTATTCGTCAATAACTCTCCTAATGAACACATCCCCTGGCTACAGAGACAGTTCACTGCTTTTTCAACTGCCTCCACATGAAATACAAGCTGGGACATCGATTGCAGCAATGTGTACGCACGTTTTTTCAATGTGTAAGATTCTGCAGGCCGGGAGAAATCAGGGCATTCTGAATAGGGTTATTATAAAGGGACGTGGAGCAGGCGGATATTAAAATCTGCGTCCTGCGTGCGTATGTGCACACATCGGCCGTAGAGTGTGTGCCGTAGAAGAAAAAAAAAAAACGATGAAGGCGAGTCAGTTGAGCTTTGATGAATGGATACGGCCGCGCTGACAGACGAGAAGAGAGGGTGACACAGCTGGGAGAGAGGGAAGGGAAGGGAGGGGTTAGGTAAAGGTTCACTAGAGAGGAGTTGACAGATCCCAAATGGTCGCCTCTGGAAATGCTCGGCTTCATTGCATCAGCTGTGGAAGGATTCACAGAAGGCATAAAATGATGCCCGGAAGACATCTTAACGGACAGTGTGGTCTCGCTAGAGCTGAGGATCGCAGAAATGAAAACTGGTTTGCTTTAAGTAACATTAATACATCAGAATAGTGGGGAATGCTAAATATCCTTCATTGGATATGAGGCCCTGACACAAGACAACAGCGTGTATATTTTTAATAACTACTTTATTTTCCCCTGATGGATGCTTGCATTACGCTCCCACCATGCTCCAACTGACATGTGTTTGACCCCTATCCCCGTCTACAGGAGAAAGCACCTGGTGCCTCACCACAACACCATTAGTGGTCAACCACACACACCCACACACACACACACACTGTCTCGCACACTGCTTCACATGAGATATTTTTAGGGGATGTGATACAACCACTATGATAGCTAACGCTCAGAGATTCACACCCCATGGGCTTGACAGGAAGGGATCCATTTCCTGACAGCAACCGCAAACCATCCGCACACGCAGCACATACATCCTCGCCGTGTGAACGCCATGTCCCTCGGAGAGGTTTTTAAGAGAGGAAAATGTGTGTATACACGCATGAAGTATTCGCACAACATGAGATCTTCCAGTTTTGAGTGTTTTTTTTCTTCAGAGGATGTAAATTCCTTGATCCTTATTAAGCTGCTGCCAGTTGTAGAATCTAATGCGCTACAATTAAACTGAGCAAAGCACTCCACTTTCCCCAGAGACTCTTCCCAAGCACATCTGTAAATACTTTCTGGCTATAATTCCAATAGAACCATGACTAACCCTACAAAATCCACTTAAGAGTCAACATTAACAACTGAAGGTTTATGCTTGTTTTCTGAATAAACTACCTCAGTTTTAACTGACCCTGCTCGGAAGATGTATTCATTATTACAAATCTATTGACGCAGAGCTTTTTATACGAAGGGCAAATACAGTCGGGAACTACAGTATGTGCCGCTACGCGTGGTCTTATATTAACACCCGCTTTACTTTTGTCTTGTGATTTTTTCTTCCTCAGCCTCCACCATTGCCGAGAACGGGAGGAAAACATGCCTGAAGCTCAAAGTTTTCGTCCGACCATCAAGTGAGTGTTTGCATGCAGCGCACGGCTTTGTAATGAAGCTTGTTGAAGTCCACATTCGGATTGGAAATCACAACAGTTTACTTCCACTTCTCTGGTTACCTCACTTCCTCCTCAACTACCTTTTTTTGCTCGCTCTCCAACGCACCCCTTTCATTTATCACCCCACCCCCCCCAAAAAAAAAAATGCTTTACCTGCTAAGAATTGATTTTCCTGAAAACATGAAAAGGATGATAGATGATCACATCAAATGAAATCCAGGTCACTTCATACTTCATCTGAATGTTGCCATGAGCTTTGTTGCTTGGGATGTTTGGTTCCAGGGCTGAGAGGGGTGGTGGGGGCTTCAAATGTCACTAACCTATTTGGCATCAACCTCTAATGATCTTTTCATTCTCTTTATTTTCTGTTATAGACAGCTGTGTGAAAACTATAGGCGTACATGACCGCGTATTTGACGTAAACGACAAAGTAGACAATACATTAGAACCACGAGGTTAGTATGGCTTCCTGCTTATTTGATTCTCTTCAGTGTGACCGCCCTACATCTATCTGTCCATGTGTTTCCTGTCTCTGTGCCTGTTTCCTTTGATGCTGTTTGTCTGGAAGCTGATCTGCCCTTCCACATCTCTGCCTGGTGCTTCTCTTCTACTGATTCTTCTCCAGATGTTGTGTCATGCTACTGTCGCTTGCATATTAAAGTAATTGCATTGCATTGCATGTTGAATATATATATATATATATATATATATGTATATATATATATATATATCACATTCGTGGAGTGTGTCAGTTTATGGTTCTTGTGATGGTCTCACAGATGTGCATGTTTTGCATGCTGTTTTCAAACCTTCTCACTTCCAGCTGCATGTTGTGCCCCATAACATTTTGATTATTATTTTTTCTTACGAGAATCATTCGGCGCCAATATATCAGTCACTTGAGTGCTAATTAAATCATATTTAAAAAAAAAAGCTGTATTTGCAAAATAAAAAAATGCCACAAATTGGACCCGTGCACACACACACACACACACAAGGCCAGATCCTCGGACATTTGTGGCGCCCATCTGCCTCTCCTCCCGCCTGATTGTCTCTCGGCCTGTTTGCCGGCCTCGCTATCCTGCCTGCATCTTTCATGGCTGCCTCTCACCTCTGGCTCACTCCCCGATTATGCTCTCCAAAGGAGGGAAATTAAAACATTCATCCGTCATCTGCTGTTGCCATATCCCTCAGCATCCTACCACACACACACACACACACACACACACACACACACACACACACACACACACACACACACACACACACACACACACACACACACACACACACCTCTTATAGTTATATAACTGCCAGGTCCTCTGTTCTGTCAGCTGTCCTTTGCTGTGCATGGTTCAGCTACTTTCCCATGATGCTGAGGGCACATTACTAGATCAGAGATTCCGGTGCCGCTGCCACACACGAGGCACCCTCCATTATCACCTGGGAGTTGAATTCAAAATGTTCCCAACGAGATTCGAATGCATGACAAAGCAACCCAAGTTCACATGGCAACTCAGACTTCACCTTTCCAAACTCTATGAACTTAATGAACCTGAGCCCAAACATCTCAGTAGTGCATAAATCACGGCCTTGTACGCCAGAATAGAGCCTTACATATATGATTCTAAATGAATTGCACAAGGTGGTCTTTTGTCCACGATGCACTGTTGCAAAAGATCCGTTTGTAGCATAAATAACAATCCCTTGTTTCTTTTCCTTGTCCTGTAGACGACACCAGCCATGAACCGGCTGAGCCTTCCCGAAGTGACGAGACGAATGCTGCGCCACACCTGCAGAACACAAGTCCGCTCCTGGCTTTGTTGCTGGTCTGCCTATCAGAGCTCTTCACTTTATAGCGCCTCCCTCTGTCCCCGGAGGGCATTTACACCTAGCGTGGCCTGAAGCTGCCCGAGGCTGCAGGGAAGTGGCGGGATCTGCGTGGAGCGTGTTTGCCTGCTTGGGCGTCAGAGCAGGCTTCTCAAGGAACCCTCTATTTTTTTCAGAAATATATTTAAGTGGTCTTTTTCTCCGTCTGTGAGTGAAAAAAAGTTGATGTTGGAAGTGGGAGAGACAGTTCCCCCCCCTCTTAAACTTTCAACTAAGATGCCAAATCCCGTTTTTTGACACTTAGTGATTCTTATTTTCCGGTGACTTTTGACATCCCTTTACATCATGTTTCATGTCATTGCAGCACTGACGTTTACCCATACACACACACACACACACGCACGCACACATCCAGCACATACACAGACACATGCTTTGAGAGTCCAACGTGCGACATTACACTACACGAACAGTCAATAGCAGTAGTTTTTTTTCACAGTGGTTTATAGTAGCAGCAGTAGAAAAGTGAAGATGCTAGGTCTTAGAACTGTACATACACAAGTGAAAAGTTGTCCCGAGACCTCTCAAGAAGCCTTTCGGGAACATGTCTTGATCAAGTTCTGCTTGGTTAAAGGGAGCAGGTGATTTTTACGCCTCCATTTTACAGGGATCTGAAGTGCAAAGCTGAAAAATGAAGATGTAAGAAGAGAAAAGAATGTGTCAGACTGCAATCCACAGCACTAAGAAATACGTACATGGCACGCACCTTAGCCCGCTGATCTTCAGACGGCCGCGGTTTAAAAGATAGAGCCCTATTTTCTCTTGAATACAGAGTGTGTGTTTAGGCGAGTAAGCTGCTGATGGCTTGAGCGAGTGAGTGTAAAGCCGATGGAAACACGAGGCATCTTCTTTCCTGCCCTCCTTAAGAGCGCGCCACTCGGCTCAATAAAACACCTCTCAAACACATTCAGCGTGACTCGCCAAACGGCTAAATTGAAACTTTCTCACCAGACACTTTGCAGGCCGCCATTGAGACGGGGGATCAATACCTTTTTTTGAAAGTTGATCACACAATTTCACGGCAACAGTCACAGTCATTTTATGCAATGTTTACTGAGCAGGGCTGCAATTGTTCTGTCCTTTCCGTTGGACTATTAGTCGATTTTTAACACTCCCATGAACATTTGCATTCACAGCTTTCTTTTCAGTTATATTGATTGTTTAAAATAAATACATTGGAGACTTTATTTCTTCTTAACTTTTTAAGTTATTTGACTTTTTTGCCAAATTATGTTCCCCAAAAACAATGTCTCTGACAGTGGAGACTCTATCAACTTTGCATTTTTGTACTTTTCTGAAACCCACTAAAATTAGAACATTAACAGATGCCATGGGAAAGTGTTTGACACTTTATTTCCCACATACTTTTTCTCACGTCTGTGTCACTTAAACCACAGCTGTGACACGTCGAGTATTAGTTAGCTGGTCATCGCGTTCAGTTTACAGCATCGCTTCAGTTAGTTGAAAACACATAGTGTGAATGGAGAAGGTCTCCATTTAGTTTAAGGCAATGCACAGCTCTTTTTAGTCTGGCCACATTAATGTTAGCACTTACATGAAAAATAAATCCACTGTTTTTTTTTAATGACATTCAGCATCCTTCAGCTCCCACAGATGCACATGGTGAGTTAGCATAATGAAGGCCATTACGACTCCTTTCAAACGAAAAAGAGGGACTTGTTTCTGCTAGCTTTCAAAGGAAATGTTTGATGGATAGAGAAATTAACTCCCTCCTTTTTAGAGACAGGTTTTTGCATGAGGAATATGCGCCAGCTGGTGTGGAAAGAGAGAAATAGAGCAAGAAAAAGGATCACCAGAGCAATTGCGTGTCCACCGTCAGCTCCTAGTGTTACAGGTTTAAGTGACTCTTTAATGAGGTTCAAAATGACAGGCATGTGGACTCCATGTTGTGGCAAGGGGAGTTATTCCTGGTATTAAAAATAGATGGCGGAAGGCTTGGGGGGTCTCGGGAGGGGGGGGGGGGGGGTGTAGATTTCCTTCATGGGGGGGGGGTTTAAAGCACCGATGACCTTCCAGTTTGAGAGAATTGGTCTTTGAAGGAGACGGAGAAAATGAACGGGAGGGCCGCACAAAGAGATGGAAAGACATGGGAGGTAGCCGAAGACGGTGCGACTAGAGTGCCTAACAAAACAAGACAAAACAACTTAAAAATCCATGCTACACTACTGAAAAACAACCACCCGATTTAATGACAAACTTATTGTTCAGTATCATTCTTTCTCAAAAAGGCACGCACTGTTTTTGCTTTTTTCTCTTTCTTTTCATTTTTGTGTCTGCCTTTGTTATCTCTTTTTTTTTCTTCCCATAACTGCCTTTGCCTTTTGCCAATTTATTTTTTTTGCGCTACGGTAACAATGCTATTACACCAGAATAGCAGCTCAGCTATGGGGGGTAATAGGAGCCGAGGCCATTTAATGAGGTACTATGAGGTACTAATTTTCTGGAGAACACCACGGGGAATGAGCACCGCATCAGATTCAAAATCGACGCCTGTCAGCAGATTAACACCAGACTTTTATCAGATACCAGCTTCAATTGTACTCTCTTATACCAATACTACTCTTCGTCATTATTGCTATTATTACCATGGTTTATTCTGTACACACTTTGACCTGGGAAATGAGGATCAACTTAAAAACTGGATACTGTGTATCCTGAGGTAGTCAACCATAGAACAAGTAGTCTTAGGTTAGTATCTGTTTTGTACCTTTCTTGAGGACAAAAGAAAGAAGAAAAAAAAATAAACGAGATCATTGTTAAAACTGTATAATTATTATTATTGTTATGATGATGATGATTATGACTATTATTATTAGGAAACCTTCTTGATGTAAATAGTGTTTGATATTAAAGTATTAATTTGGTTCGTATGTCTTTTCTAAAAAAACGAATACGGTATTATCTCTGGGTTTTCCGGAGTGTGTGCCGTCCTCAAACAACGCATTGTGTGCTTTGATCCTCAATGCCTAAGGAAACTTTGAGCTAATATGAAGGGGACACCTGTGGGAGCTGTACACGCGTGTACAGAAGGCTGAACAGTAGCCAAACGAGTGGCTCACCTGTTACATGTTTCAACCCAGTCACCGACTTCACATCTCTTCATCAGGATCCTGCCTTGGAAAGTAACACTTTGGACTTAACGGACGGCTTATTTGTACTTTTTTGCCTTCAGTGTTTGAGAGCAACGTCGGTCAGCTCAAAGATCTGCCATGAGTGCACTGTTTGCTTTTTAATGGGAGGATCCCGCCAGTTTCATTATGTGGCATGCGCATGAACTTGATGACATGTATATATATAAAAAAAAAAAAAAAAAAAAAACAGAAAAAAAAATCTCAAAAAAAGTTTCAAAAAGAAAGTTTTCTTTTGCTCTTATTTTCTTTTCCTTTTAAGTCGTGTTAGATTTTCGGATCACTTTCATGTCGTGTGTGTTTTTGCATCCCCATTTGAGTGATGTCATTAGAGCTGTGTAGTGACAGATGACAAATGTACATAACACAAACCATTGTTGTGAAGTTACAGTGGGGGTCGGCCATTTTGTAGTTCAAAAGCAACTCTTTTTCTTTTTCTCTCTCTCTCCGAAGAATGACTCTTTCTGTACCCATCTACTGAATTCATCCCATGTAGTTGCAGTTCGTCTCCTAGGACTATTCATCCTCTTTCTGCCCTCCCAAGAGGAGGCGTTTTGGGAGTGTACACATCAGTGTGTGGACGTTTTTCAGTGTTTGAGACCTTTTTTGAGTTTGTGTGTGTGTGTGCGTGTCTCATTTGCTGTTGCCGCAGTGAATGGGAAGCGGCAACCCTCTTTGGCAACGAAGAGTGTTTCCCATGCCTTAGCCCTTCAGCCTCTGCCCTGGCAGCCCCGTCTGTGTACAAGACGCTTTCTGCCATTGTGCTTTTACACGGAACGGCTGCTGGCGTCGACGAGACTACAACGGGGCCCTTCACTTTCTCTCCCTTTTTAACAACCCTCGGAATCACTCGTCCCCACGGTAGACGTCGGTCTCGGGCACGGTTCAAGGATTAGTGCAACCCCTTCCACCGAATCCTAAACCTGGATCGTTAGCGGGTTAAAGCCGATCATCGATCCAGGTTCTGTGTGTACAGGGCAAAGCCTCTCCTTTCGCCAGCCCCCCCCCCCCCCCCCCCCCATTACCCCTCGTGCCGATGAGCCACTTGTTCATTTTAATGCGCCCGTCCCGTCCCATTTCTCTTGTGCTTGTATAACCTCCACCACACCACCTGCTGTTCCCTCACTTGTCCCGCTCCCACTTTGGCCATCCGTGGGGGGATATTTCCAACCTGCTCTTTTACAGTATATAGACAACAACAAAAATTTGACAAAAAATGATCTGTATTTGTATATACACGTGTCTGAACTATGAGTAATACAATAAAACAGAAATACATTGCTTTAATCATTGTGCTACTCTTTCTGCTCCTCCTTGAACACACATTTACGGTGGGATGAAAGTGCAACTGACAGTTATAGCCTTGAGAATAGAAGCACTGACACATTTGACAGTGCTTCTAATGACAAGGCTAACAATGATCATGATTGGGTTATGTATACGGTATTGAACATCCCTACCGTAATGCAGCAAATACACCTACACCTCTCAGAATCATGTCATGAATGCCACACACGCACACTCACCCATCTTCATGTATCGCCCTATCAGTGCCTCTGCTGGAATCGCACCCTCTAAAGACAGACTGAGAGGAAAACCATCCATCAGGATCACAATAAGACCTTAAAACCTCCTTTCACTTCACTCGGGCACTAATGAGGACACCTAATAACCTTCTGCTGGACCCCATCAGCGCCATTTAGCTTCACCCTCCATTATCTCTGGTAATTAGACTGAGTGCCAGCAAGCCCCGAGGGCCACATGGGTGGGGAAAGGCCTCCTGATAAGCAATTGGAGCGATGTTGTGAGGATGGGTGAAATTTGACTGAAGAGAATACAAACACAACTCTCCATATGGAAGGTACATATAAATAGATGTATTTATAAAAAAGAGAGTTTGAGAGATATGCAGAAAGCTTGGATTTGTGGCGCGCAGGTTTTTCTGTAACGTGGAGACTGGAGTAAAAAAAATCATGAATTCTCACCTCGGATGCAATCCTCTCCAATCTCTTTTTTTTTTTTTTTTAAGCTGCTACTTTTTTTCTGCATCAGAAGAAGAAAAGCTCTATTCATGAACACGCACTCGACACGATGAGCCAATTAGTGTCAAGTTGTTCTTCCTGGTGTTATTACCAAAGGAAGGCTCTGGAGATGCAGGTGTGTGTACGTGCGTGTGTGTGTGTGTGTGTGTGTGTGTGTGTAGGTGTGTGTGTGTGTGTGTGTGTGTGTGTGTGTGTGTGTGTCTATGAAGACCAATAAAGATAAATCACTGCAGCTCATCATTCAATCTGAAGTAATGATGGTTCCTGCAAAGATGCGTCCCAGATGTACTATAAAGCTATGATCATAGTCGAGGTGTGTGACCAGCGGTAAGTGTGAGGAGGGCACCGGGATGAGATGGCGTTCAACTGGAACCGTGTCACCCTTGAGATGGCGAGATGAATGTGCACCGATTTACCTGAGCCTTTTGATTCTGTTTCCCCGGCTGCCAGTGCAGCTTTTTGATAGAAGAAGTTTGATTTTCACACATTAACAACGCCACTGACAGTCTTGAAGAGGCCACTTCAGCGAAAGGCTTTTGAAGGCATCGTTCTCAAGTCAGCTGGCTCCCTCATTGGCTGGATGCGGTTTCGTTTCCATGTGAACAATCAGTTTGATTGACAGCTCTGAATGATGTCTTCAGTTAATCGCTCCAGTGGTGTGAAAAGGTCATAAATCACCCAATTATGTCGCCCCGCTTTATGAATAGATATTTTTGGGGGGGATATTTAAATTGCCTCCGAGGCATATCAACTTAGTCAACCCCATATTTATTGAGAGGGAGTTGGGGGGCGGCTGCTTGTGCCAGAAATAACTGATAAGCTGAATACATTTTCAGAGTCTCAGTCACACTGGTGAATGTCACTGTGTTACTGGGTTGGAAAGTTGGAACGGCATTCAAGGTCAGGATTTGTGATTTATGGCTGCTTTGACATGTTTCAAGCGAAAGTTCAGAAAGAAAAATAGAAATAATTATAGAGGGACGTCAAAATAAAACAGAAACTGCTAGCTGGAGAAACAAAAATATATTCTTTTAACAAAGCCATCAGCACATTGTTTTACAGCAGATTTATCAGCACAAAACACATTTATTTGAAACGGCTTGTCCCCTGTCAAAAGCAGGCGGAATGTGTCAGCTGGGTTTGATCAATACCCATCAAAATAAAATGTCTAAGTTACATTCATTGTATACTTGCAGAGCCGGTACCTCAGAGGAAACAGCGAGCCACAGATCTCCAGCTTGCAGAATGTATGAAGCATTTGCAGAATTTCCGCAAAATAAATCAGACATATTAACTGCCTCAACCCTGGGAAAGATGTCAGGCTGTAAATACTGGAAAGCAACATCCTGTAAACGATAAGGTGAAACCCTTTTGTTGCAAAGATTTGGATAAATGGTCCACAGTACATGCAGTGTATAGGTTTTGAAGATGTTTTATTTGCATGAGTCTTTTTTTTTTTAATGAATTATGAACCCCATCTTCTCTCCACTTGTTTTTCTACAAATCCAAGGTAGGTCGCCATCAGCTCAGGTGGAGGTTAATGCATTGTGTTTCACGCAGGTCATTTTCTTTTACTGATGCCTCTCACATGTTGACCTTCAGGGCTGAGAGATGAGGGGCTGCAGCCGATCCAGAGGAGGATTACGGGGAAGATGTGACGCCACTGCAGAAATATCGACTTGAAGGGAATTGAGATGGAGATTGAAAGAGGGCGATGCTGGAAAAGCGAGGACTGTGACTTCGGACCACATGCGTGTGTCTATGTTCTATGTATTGAGCTTGTTTGTCTTAAGTTTCAATCTCATTTTCAAATCGTGACTGAAATGGAGAAGAAGAAGAAGAAAAAGGTGAGATGTGAACTACAGTCGGATGAAAACAGCAGGTTTTCACACAGTGTTCCACGCCGTGACTGATGTGTTACAGTAAGTGTTCACACATGCGGAGATGAAGGTTTCCTCGTTTGAAGTGACAGATCATTTTACAGGGGCAATGTGACCCAAAAGATGAAACAGTCTCTCTGGGGAGAGCGTGAGGAGTGGGTGGCATGTGCGCTGGTTCCACAGAAACGGCTGACAAGAAAACACGTTCGTTTATCAGGTGTCAAACGGGTTGCAATGAGATTCACGCACGGCACACTTTCCCCTTAGATTTTTTTTCAATCACATCCATTCAAAGTGTTAATCAGAGGGTTTTTCCTACTGATGAAGCTGACATCACCTAATTCTCGTCGTTAAATAAACTCCAGACTCACAAAAACTTCCCCGAGTGGAGATCAGTTTATTTTTACAGTTACAGAATGTGATAATAACCAGAGTCAGAATGATATCCTGCACGTCTATCTGCTTCCTCCCTGCACATAATGGAGTTATATTTGTGGCATACTGCTGTGGAATTTGAGCACACCAATTTACCAGCTTTGCCAGAGGGGAGGCGGGCCTCGGCCATCTCCTGAGCAGCTCCTTCCACTCACACAGTGAGTGTGCCATTGAAATGAAAGTATTTCCTGCCAGTGCCCATTGAATGAATGAGGCATGCGATGACAGCGATATTGCTTTGACATGCCAACGCTAGATCACGGAAAAGACTTTGCCCCAGGGTCATAAATTAGTTTCTAATGATTTTGTCATCCTGTTAAAACAATAACTTTCAAAACCCAGTCTCTCTCTTTTTTTTTTTTTTTGCTTCCATAACCATTTGATTTATGTTTTTAATTTTTTGATAGCGAGAAATCGTCTGACACTTGAGCCATTACGATGTTGACGCCATGAAATATTGTCACAATTCATTTTCTTTTTCCGGCTTGATTAGTTTACTTTAAAATGCCATCCATCATAACTGGTGAGGGTGGAATGTGGAGAGTACCGAGAGCGGGGAAACTTGGCCAGGAGACGATGTCTTACAGTTGACTTCCTGGGAAATAAACATTGGCTGCATTATTCATGAAGCTCGCCATGGCTTTAATCTGATTTTTAATTTGAGACTTTGCTGCTCGGACAATATTTCACGTCACTCTTTCACAGTTTCTGGGAAGCCTTCATCTGTGCAAATGTGTCTTCCGGTGGACTATCACTCCTGCACTTGATAGCATCATATTGTATTTCAAATGAGAATGCAGCGTGTCTGAGATCAGATTGGCAGACGGCTCGAGTTGGTGTTCCATCTTTTCACTAATCCAGACACAAATATTGAAGGTACAAGACAAAAATAAATAAAAAATAGCATTTACAAATTGCCAATATGAATGTACAGAACATTTTGGTCTGTAGTTAAGTACCGTACTTTTCAGGTTATAAGCCGCTCCTACGGCTGATCAGTGTCCCCGCTGTAGCAAGCTAGTAGCGCTGCTAGCTAGCGCTGCTAGCTAGCGCTGCTAGTAGCGCTGCTAGTAGCGCTGCTAGCTAGCGCTTCTGCTGCTACCGGCCACTGCTGCTGCTACTGCTGCTGCTACTGCCCGCGTCCCCTCTGCCCAAGTCGGGTGTCGAGCCTGGTCCCGCTACCTTCGGTGGTTTTCAGGGAGCTAGCGGAAGTTAGCGGGGAAGTGACGGAGCGCTAGCAGGAGCCCCAGCTGGCTACAGCGGGGAGCTGTCGGGGACACTGACCGAAGGCAGTAGCGGCTTATAACCCGAAAAGTACGGTAATAGTCCTACATTTTATGACAGAAACACACAAACTCATTCTAATGCACTTTTAAAGCACACTGATGTCCTTCAGTATTCTTAGAATCAAGCCCTTTAAGTCCTATTTCATAAAAGTTTGAATTGGTAACGGGTAGATTTCATGGCTGGATCTGAACTATCTATGAATTCCATATACCACGTGACCACTGCCGTCTACATCAGTCAACATCACATAATGTGTTTGTCTTTATTTGGGTGGAAGCATTAGTCAGTCAAAGGTGAAACAACACGGATACGACGCTACATTCACTTTAATAAAATTGGCCCTAATGCAAAATTGGAATGATGTCACGATGACATAATTGCCCTTCCTTTTTTTTAAAATAAATATTCCTTGTGCATACTCAGAATATTAATGTCCATGTATAAACACACAACTCAAAATACTAGCACGCGGTGGCAGCGTCTAGCAACCAACCACAGCTACAATAGAATCCTCGTAATAACAAACATTAAGATCACGAAGATGATGAAAATAATATGCAAATGTCTCGCCAGTAATGTCATCAACACATTTTAACGATGAAACTACCATAACATATTGCAAGCAGTTTATTGGGCCTGACATTAGCTTTCTTATTATAACTGATGTGTATGAATGAGTGCGATTCCCACACAGACCACACCTTAAATGCCAGGGTATCTATCATGATCATATGACTATGATCAGCTCGTGAATATATGATGCTGAAAGCATATTATGTCTGTGACAAAAGTGTCTCTGCTCCTCACTGGGCCCAAACATGTCATTAGCATTACAGTGTAGCTTGGTGTTGCACTTAATGAGCCATCGGTGGGCCGCAGGTCTCCCTGCCCGTCGTTGCTGTTTTATGTCACCGAGACGGCAGAAGCACCGCGCGTATGCCGATAAAAACAGCAAAGCAAAAATGCTTAGAGGTCATAAATCTGTCATGAAAAACCAGTAAAACCCCATGGAGGGAGAGAGGGACAGATAGGGGAGAAGGGGAGAGAAATATTTCCATTTGTGTAGAGTCATAAAACATTATAGCAAATCTGTTATGGTAATACTGTCCAAATTATGCATTTGAAATCATATTGTTAGTGGATCTTATTTAAATGTCATTATCCTGAATAAGATAAATTGAGGGAAAAGGCAAAGCTAATTGTGAGAGTCCGACAGTATATGGTTGCATTAATGCGCCATGGAAGGGCATTTATTAATCTTGAATTGGCAGAGTGAACACACAGCATGGAAAATAACTCAGTTTTCTCCAACATCAGCATTCTTAGTTCAAGCCGGAGGCCATGGAAATATTTACAAAGCTCATGCAAATGACCTTTGCATGATCTCGCTAACTTCTACCTCACTTTGTTCCTCTCTGCTCTCTGTCCTTTTTTGTTTTTTCACCCCTTCACACACACACACACACACACACACATATTTTGAGTCATAAAAAAGACGAAAACGAATTTAACGGCCTTCCTGCGGATCTTCATTGAAGTCAGATCCTTACATGACTGGCACCTTTGCTGACCCCTGACTTTTCAGTCTGGTTGCCGATGGTCAATCCTAAATGTCAGGGGTCACAAGGTCAACATTTAAATATGGCCTTCAGCGCCTGCCTGTACCGCCAAAGTAAAGTACGTGAGTTGTCCCAGCCCATGTGCTGTCACACTCACTGTGTCACCATGCTCTGGGCGTAGGCTTACAGTACATATACGTACAACTATGTGGTACTTTTTGTGTGACCTCAGTACAAACTCAGTAAGGAACGTCTCGACAATGGAGTAGAAGTGCAGCTGCGTCTTTGTGGTCATCACTTACGGTTCCTCTTTGAATCCTTAACATGTACTGTGCTGAGCTAATCTAGTGAAGGCCTCATTGCATTGGTGGAATATAATGTCAAAAAAGTATAAA
This sequence comes from Myoxocephalus aenaeus, assembly GCA_038501785.1. Taxonomy (NCBI): domain Eukaryota; kingdom Metazoa; phylum Chordata; class Actinopteri; order Perciformes; family Cottidae; genus Myoxocephalus; species Myoxocephalus aenaeus. The sequence continues at coordinate 265,053 of JBAMJR010000379.1, forward strand.
AATAGTGGAGTGTAGGGTTTGTGCAACATTATAATGCCTTTATTCTACATGGCAAAATGTACTTAAAATAACTAACATGGAAGGAACGCCTATTGGAAAGGCAAAGTTATTCTGCAGCAGTAGAGATAGTAAGTCTTAGATTTTGATAAAAACAAGTTGTGACTTGCTATGCCTGTACATTTTACAACTAGTCTTCACTTCAAAACAATGTGAATATATTACTATTAATCTTCCAAACCAATAAATAGGCTAAGTAAGGCATGGCATTAACAACATTTCCCCCCTGGCTGGCTACTCCATATCCTTGAGGAAAGCCCTGATGTAGAATAAAAGCTGAACACATATAAATTGTTCTCACCGAATGCTGGATGTGTTTCATCAACCCTGAGTGTTGTGCACGATAGATCAAGAACACATGGACGAGTGCAATATTTTAACCCATTTAAATGTCTTGCTGCCCATTTCTCATGAAGTGTAGTGAAAATCACTTTCTTCACTGAGAAGGTGAGGCTGATGAAACCAACGGCAAGGCACAGCATTAGCATCCTTCTGGTAGTACAAAACAGCAACTTTACAAAGTTCAAACTCTTTAATTATTTCCAAAATGTATAAACCATTAGAGCCATACTTACATAATATGCAATGAATACAACAATGTAGTTCTACACACTGCATGGAATAATTACTAAAACTCTTATAAAGCAACTGTTGTTGTCGCGGGGTCCTGCCCTGCTGTTGTGGGGATTTAATTATCAGCATTTTACATCTGGACGCTCTCACAAGCCTCCACACAGGTTGTTGAAACAGAGCAATTATCATATCACATCACACTGCATCATTGAATTCACTGAAAGCCCTACTCATGTCCAGTATAGGGAAACGCAAACAGGGAACAGAGGGTATCGCACATAGATCACGTCGTTGTACGATGGTATTAAAGAACTATTGTAAAAGGTAAAGACTTAAGAAGTAAATAAATACTTATAAGAGAGTAACTGTGTGTGAGAGAGAGAGAGAGAACGAACAGATGAACAGATGTTATCTGACAGGTGCAGTAGGCCCCGCTTGGTGTGTGGGCAGCAGATATGACAGGGACTTTGCATAGACTGTGAGAGCTAACGCTGTGCACTTCAGTACCTGTCAGGACTATAACCTTATGGTCAGATACAAAAGTTTGGGGTGGGGTGTGGGAGGATTAGTCATGTCCCCGTTTCACACCGTTGATGTAACGCGATCGCATCGACACGAGCGCCGAGAAACCCGAACACCTCGGACTGCCCCGGTTTGCAGTGTGAAAACAACACAAACTCATTGACAGGATGTGTTGCATTTTCCATATTTTTCCATTTAAGAGTGGGCTCGATGGGCACTCGTGAAGCTTTCAGCGTTCCATGCGAGGGCATGACCCGTGTGACTGAAATCATGCAGAGTTGATATGTGTTTGGGTGTGTCAACATGCGCCACAAAACTCTCTTTCCAGCCGGAGGCGCATTTCATTCCGCTTAACCTGCAGCACTCCTCCATTAGCCTGTCAACAGAGTGGCCATCTCTGTGTTGATTTGGTGTAATTATTGAAAATGGAACAATGACTGGCAGATGCCCATTTTTTATGGTCTGTGTTTTTTATGTCTCTTTTTTTAAGTGCTCGGTGTGAGTGTGGCTGTCCCACTACTGCCTGGTTATAAATATGCCAGGCAGGCAGGCAGGCAGACAGGCAGGGGGCGGTGACAAGGTCAAGGACAAAAGCGGCCCGAGGCACTAGATGCCGAAAATTAAATGAGGTACCCCACCTGGAATGTGGCTGTTGAGTGAAGTGCACGTGCACGTGCACGCTTGTGTGTGTATTTGATTCCGCGCACTTGAAGCCTGAGTGTGTTTAAGCTTTTGAGTGTTTGAGAATGTGTCGGGGATGGTTGTGGGTTTGGTGGGTCGGAGGATGATGACAGAGCAAAGGTGTGCAGGGTGATATGCTTTAGGCAGGCAGATGGGTACCTCTTAGGCTTAGCTGCTTATTCCAGAAATGTGAGGCTGCAACCACAAACCCATGCAAGGACATGAGAGTGTAGTAGTCACATGATATTTCGAGGGCAAATCCCCAAAGACTGTGCCCCAACTTGCAACTTAGTAGTATTCATCCTGCCTATGTCTCTGCAAAACTACAGGCAGTAAACTTTTGCAAATACAAGTGTATGTATTACATATTCTTTCAACTATATACTGGAAAGTTCCTTGCCCTGTTTTGTGCTTTGCCCGTTCTGTGCCTCCCTCTGACTTGTTGTTGTTGCTGATGTTTGGACTTCCCCCTCTCTGCCAGTTTTGTCTTTGACTATTTTCGTTGTTTATTAAAATGTCCTTTGTATCGTCTCTCGGTTCCCTTGTGTTGCCCTTTTGTTTTGCCTCCCTATTCCCGGTGTGACTGACAAACATCATATGAAACTGACACCGGTGGGCCAGCAGGTAGCAACGTGCACAAATGTGTTTACCTGTAATTCTAGCACCTTCGGGGCTTAAATATTTCCTCTTAGTATTATTTTGAAGACATTTTCTGAAAAGAATTATGCAGTTCCTTACTAAAAAAAAAAGAAAATAGAAGAAGTTGTTATCCAGTTTAGTTATTCCAGAGTTAATGAGCAGATGTTTCTTTTCAGAGGAATAACTGCTTCTTTGAAGCCCGTTTATTACAGATTTATTAGTGGGAACTTTATTAGTGGGAACTTGTACGCTTGCCCGAGACAAATGCCACCTTTTTACTGAATATATTCAGCTGACCTGCTGTGCGCCGACTAAACGACTCTCGGTTACACCAGCAATTATCTCGAAGCAATTATTTTAAATGTAGCAATGAAACACTTTCAATTTTTACACATAATTAGCACCAAATTACCAAATGCTTTCCAGGACAATTCTTCGGAAACGACGGACCTGTAAAATCAAGTTCCACGGTGTGACATTAATGATGAAGCGGATGACCTCGTGGAACCGGAGACAACGCTAGGAGTGAGCGACAGACGCGGACACAGTGTCCTCCTATGTTTCCTCTCTGCCCTTTCTGTCCTACGGCGCTCATTACAGAATTCATACCATTGGGCAACAGCTGTGCAGGGCCACTTTGTTTCCTTTTTTTCTAAATCATACAGTAACAGAGGTAGCTATCATTCATTGAATCACACAGTGGTAGTATATGAAACGACTATTAATCACAATCATGGCACCAATGTCCAGCCCTGATCACGCAATCGTTTATTAGATTAGATTAGATGTTCCTTTATTAGTCCCGCAGTGGAGAAATGTGCAGGATTACACTAGCAAACAGGTAAAGTGAACACAAGAGGCATAGTAAAATAAAATAAATTTAAAAAGTCATATAAATAAACGGTAAAACAGTAATAAAAACAGTAAAGAATGCACAATAACTATATTATATATATACATAAAATGAATATATATTGCACACCAAACAATCCAATAACCTCTCTTCTGTGTTCCTGCCCCCTCAGATGGCCGCCGCGGAGCACTGTAGTTAAATTGAGTCGCTGTGACCCTCTGTGTCGGGTGAAATGGAACAAGCTCGTTGCCGTTGTGTGAGCGGTGTGTGATATCTGCTGAGAGCTGTGTTGTTTGGCTTCGGTCAACTTGACCAGGATCTGCGCTGAGGTTATCTCAGTCCTTTCACAGGCAGCAGTTAGTAGGTATGATCATCATCATAATCATAATAATGGTGATGACATGTATATTTAAATGATTTGTAGGAAAGGGGACTGGCATGCCATCAGTTCCCGCCCTTATCTGCATAATGTAAACAGAAATACATTAAACAAATGAACTCTGGCAGTTGGTGCTACTTACCCTGCTTTATATTGCTGGATCTGATGCTTGACGTCAACGGGCTCTCAATGATATCATCTGGCTTTGCTCCCTTAGGGTAGATGACTTATACTAATTTCTTCCTCTAAATAATGCTTGTGCTCCCTGAATTATAATAGTCATATTGATTTTTTCCTTATTTCAACCCCAGCACAGCAATTCTCATTTACCATATTATTCATCAGACGTGACAAAAGGAAAAGAGATATATTTGGTTTCACTTTAATTGCTTAACTTCTCGTTATCTTTGACTGTAAGACTGAGCATCATATATAAACCTTTGTGAGCTACTGCGACATGAGAGAAACGGCTCCGTTCTCTCATTAATGTGTTGTATGTCTAAAAGTTTATTCGATGGATAATAAATAAGAGTAATAACCATGAATAATGCCAATATGTCAAAGGCAAAGTGCCCTTAGACGTTATTTCTCCCAAAACCCCATAAAAGCTGGTTAGTTTTAGGGCTGTCTGTGAACCCACTGTCTCGACGGTATTGATCCGACTTACATCACTGGACCGGTTTTATTAGATAGCTTTGATTCTTTTTTCTTTTTTTTTTACTACTACATGCATCATGTTCATTTTGTCAAATCAATGAACATGAATATGGCGATGCAGGAAACGTGGGCACGAGAAAACAGTACAAAATAAACGGTGGAGAATGTCGTGTCACGTCGTGGCCCCTAACAGGAGTTTCTTTACCATGGTGGGCATGAGCAGCCATTTTGACTTCTATAGGTCGCCTAGGAAGGAGTATTGTGTCAAAGCCTGATTTAAAAAGAAGAATAAAAAACCTCCCTGAATCCCACCGCAGCGCCGTGGCACACATCACACACACCAGCATTTTAGATAAATGGACTACTGTGAATTTTTATTGGGCGACATTAAAAAAAAGTCAGAATGGCAGTTCATCTTGGAAGCCAGAGCCACCATGGAAACTCTCAATGAAGTGTTTAAACACATGTTCTGGGCTGAGCCAGGCAGAGCTGACTGCGTGGGGTATAATCACAAACAGTCAAGTCTTATAAGAACCCTGATCCTGAGAGGATTATAGAAATAATCAGTTTATGTGCACCATTACTAAATGCATACAAAAAAGATAGTAAAGTAATTTGTCACATAAAGGTTTTTTTTTTCTTGCTTTATTTTGCACCAAACAGCCTTTCAGCATTTTAATGTCTTTCCCCAGATAATGCTGTTTTCAGTTCATTTATTTCTATCTTGTCCACTTAGAGCGATGTAACCCTTTAGTCTTCAAATAATGGCCATTAAGTATGCAGCATTTCCAATGAAACGAGTGGAGAGAGTCTCCTGAAGGAGATTGATGGCCCAACTAAACTGAGTAGACCACAGGCATCCAACGACAAAAAAAAAAAAAAAAGGATTCAGTGAAGGTCTTTTAGGTATAGTTAAAAGCAAATCTTTCATTCTCAAACTGTATTCACTAAAGGAGCTTGTTAATCAGGCGGTGTGCAGAGAAATGAATTGTTCATTCATCCATTTTCTACACCCACTTACCGAGGTTCACAGGTGGCATAAAGCCGCTCCAGCATTCAGTGCTAAGGGCTGGGAAATGTCATGAGCAGATTGCCAGTTCACCACCTGGAAGAAATCCATGCGACGACAGGGAGAACATACACACCGCACTCTGAGATTCGGACATGGGACGTCCATTTAGCAAACCTGTCTCCCAAAGAAAATAATCAAAAAACTGAACTGCTTTTTCAAATCACGGTTCGAGAGAAAACTATTTTCATTTTTTTTAAAACAAGTGGTTAACGTTGAGATGAAACGAAACAAAACTGCACCAAACCTCCTTGGTTGTGCTTAAAATAAGTGCGCTCATTACGTTATTTAAGTTTTGGACGTAAATTAAAATTAGTCAACATTGGCTTTTGGTTTCACACGGGACACAAACAGTGGTCTCCTGGGTGAAAGTCCTGTGTTGACCCGCCCATTCACCCATTACAAATGCAATCCGCTAGAAAATACTTTTCCCTATAGAAATATAATCGACGATGCACTTGCGTTGGAAAATAATCTTTAGGAAACCACCTTGCCGCCCAAAGGTTGTCAGAAATGGCGTCATTTCAAACTGTACATTTTTGTTTGAAAAAAGATATCATCAATATTTCTAGTCCTCGTCATTAAATGTGACGCGTGGTAAACAAAATAAATATAGCTTAACCAACAAATAATGCAAGTGACCTCCTGCTGTCCTTAACACTGTATGCAAACTATAGTCAAATAAAAGCAAAACCAGGCTGCGGTTGTGTTTCAGGTTCAGAAAGTGACATTGCAATCTCTTCTGTAGACGGATGCATGCCTGCGCACTGCCTATAATAGCCTATGACGATGCGGCCGGGAAGAATTGCACCACTATACCGCACTAATTCTGCTCACTTGTGCATACCAGTGTGGAAAATAGGCCTGAAATATCAGATTTGAAACATAAATCAAATTTCCATCGCTTTAGATGATTACATGGCCATGTGAATGCTGGTTTTCCAGCATGTTGCTTTGATAAGCCGTTTGACTGAATGGAAATAATGATATTCCTCCCCTCTGATTTAATTTGCTAAGGAGCGTGCTTGCTCCACTGCATAGGTATTCCAGTTCAAGAGGGTGTGACTGCATAGCTATGTCTATATGAACAGAGTCATTCAACTGTTTGTCATAATCTGGTTCTGGTTTTATCTCATATACAGTTTTTAATAACCGTCAAATCTCTAACATTATCCCAGTTGCCATGAGTAAATCCTTTAAATGAATATATACCCAGAAACTAAATGATACAAAGAATGGAAAGGAATAAAGTCCCTCCAGTGATCGACTGAAGGCTACTTTCAAACATGAAGATAAAGAATAATCTCAATATTGATCTACATAATCTTATCAATCGTAGGTATGCTTTCCGTTGAGCGCAAAATGTTGCAATATGTGGGTCTGATTTTGCACCAAATGCATTTAAATGACATGTTTACATGCAACAGTAGCCCAGTCTTTGACAAATCTACAGCATCTAGCTGACCTGAGTTTTACTAAACCACACACACACTTAACAACCATGCTTTATTTGTTGGGTCAAGATCATAATCTTTCCCCGAACACAAACCCTCTTTTGGCCAGTGGAACAATGGGAAAGTACCTGTTGATCCTGAACACTGGAGGTTGTATTTAAGGCCCTTCAACCAGACGGCCATTCCCGTAGATGCAATAAAACTCCAGATCCAACATTCCAACGGAAGCTGTTTGAGGTCCGTTTAAACCCTGTCACTAAATCTACAAAAAAGAAAGAAAAGGAAAACACCCCAAAACCGACCTCTCTTGGCAAGCAATTATTTACAGTGAGGAAACAAGCAAGATTCAAATAGATTAACACACACACACACACACACACGCACACACACACACGGACGCATTTGTAGCCGTATAAAAACACACCCAGAAATATATACACGTATATCTGCACACATGTGTTTCCCACAGCAGAGAGCAACCGACACTTCATCATCTTAGATTAGCAGGGTGGTCAAACATGTTGGAAGCTCTCTCTGTAGTACGTATGCTTTAAAGCCAGTCTCTGTGTGTGTGTGTGTGTGTGTGTGTGTGTGTGTGTGAGATCTACTGTAGCTTGCCCCAATCTTCTATGTCATTCAGAAGGAAAGTGATGTGTCTATATGTGGATAATAAGCTCCTTTGGGGGAGAACTCTCTTCCACTGTAGACCACAAACTAGTCTTTTACTTCAGATGATACACTTCATCTGGGGGACCTTTTTTTTCTTTTTTTCTTTCTTTCCTTCTCCTGATCTCAATTATGTTCCTCTCGTATTGTTTCGTGACTTTATATTTGGTGTCTCTGTTGCCATGGAAGTAATGTGGGTCCTATTAGAACACACTTGTACGAAATAAACTACTTTCCGTGTCGTCGTAAAAAGCTTTCGGGGCCTGCATAGCTTTACTCCAATCATCAGACGGCCCTCCCACTAACTACCAACCGAGGCCTGGCTGTAAAAGCAGATACGGCCTCCTTCAGCTTAAAACACATCTTTGATTTCCCTTTAGTTCCTCCTCGCTCGAACCACTTCAACTGCTTTCAGGCTGGTTCTCCGTTAAGCACCACTAATTGAAGTGTCTAGAAGGTTGTTTTTTTTGTTCATGAGGGGTACCACTCAAGCCCCTTAACTCTCTTCTCCGCCCACTGCACACAGGAACACAAACATGCACACATACATTTGACCCCTACTCCCATTTTCTTCTGGACATTTCATGGCTGTATATTTTCTTTAATTGTTGAGATCTTCCCCTCATTCTCTCGTGGCCTTGCTGTGCACAGTGCCAGCAGCTCATCTCAAGGTCACAGAGCAGTGCTTGTGTTGTGGATTCACTCCCAGCTTTGTCATGCTGTCTAATTCCCTTCACCACAGAAATCTAATGCATTCCAAACTATAAGGAATAGTGAAGAAGACTGGAACAGGAAGCATGTTATTGCTCCAAAAAACACCTTGACAGGTCAATATCATGCATTGCACTTCATTTCCAGCTCCACGATGCCAACTGACTCATCGCTCTTTCTTTTAAACCAAAAGGAAACATATGTGGAAATCCAGACATGAATTAAATTGTAGGCTTTCGCTCCCTTTTTTTTCGGATGGAGGCCACAGAATCCCCAGTTCAGAACTTAATTGTGATTAAGGCATACAGTCACACATCAGTCATACTCGCTTTTTATAGGGTCTCGAAGAACCAGACGGGATTTTGCGATCACATCACTGTGCTGATACATCACCACAAAATGAGAGCACTATACCAACGCGGGGGGAAGAGTTTCTTCTCACTTCTTTTTCCCGTACAGTAGATGTCCTAAATCAGATGTTTCCTCATCTTAAATCTGTAATTTGTAGCAACATGTATGGATTTTTTATTTCCTTTTTTTGCTATTGGCATAATGTGTCTTCCGCTGATCAATGAAAAATATGGTAATGTGATTTATTGACCGTACATTTACTGTATGGTCTGTGAGAAATTGTGATTGTGATGTGGGTACATCACAATCACACTTTCTCACAGACCATACAGTAAATGTACGGTCAATAAATTACATTACCATATTTTTACACACACACTTCAATCATAGCAAATGTAGTGCTGATTTCTGATGCTCCAAATGAATCAACTGACAGAGAGGTTGTCATCACTGCAGTTGCACATGCTTGATGACAGATCCCGCTCCCCCATCCTTATCAGTTTTTCTTTGACAGAACTTCTCCAAACCTTAAAATCGATCATGCTTCATTTGTTCGAAGATATCACACATGTGCCAGTGGTACAAAGGCTGCCGACCTCAGCGTTAACTGATGCGGTTGGTTGGACTAGTTTGCATGATCACTTTTCATTATTCCTCCCCAGCTGGATCTGTAACAGATTAGAAATGCATTAACTCCATTCATCGCACATCTGTGAGGCGCCGTGTGAAATAGATCAGCAGCAGTATGTGGTGCATTAGCATATAGAATTGCACTTTTCTCACTTGGTTTGCATAAACATTAATAAATACACCCAACAAACAATAATACAAAAACATATTCTACTGCTTGAATGGATAAATATGATCAAACATCAATGGTTATTCTGTATTCGGTATAAAATGGAAATTGGGATTTTTCTTTTGTACTGTATTTTCGGGAAACAACTTTGAAGACTGGCTCATTCCTACGAGATAATTTATACAGTCGCAGAAGCATTGTTAGAAAAGACTACAACAAAAGAGCACTACTGTCACATGCTGGAATGCTGTGTTCATTTGGTATTCTTTTTATCCACCCACTACCCTCTATATTATTTCATCCACCAATTTTGAACACTGGTGTTCTGGCTCAGTTTCCGTCCACAGCTGCCGTGCCCTGAGCCGGTCAGGCGGGCAGACTAACGGGAGAGGAGCTGGTTAGCACGTCGTTAGCTCGATGATCACATATTGTCTGTCCTGCCAACTACAACAGGAGAGTCGCTGGTCTGAGAGCTCTGCTCTGCCTCAACCCAGAAGAGGAAAAGTCAAGCTGAATTAAATAATATAATTATATTCATGCATACATGCATTTAAATGTATACTTTATCCACACAGACAAGAGACTGATACATAGATAGACAGACACAAACCAGCATAACATATCAAATATGGAATTAAATCAGCATTTTAATTAATTGTATTTACTATTGATTAAATTAAATCTTCCATGCTTTCATAAAGTGAGTTTTTTTAATTGAATTTTACAAGAGATTTTCCATGCAGAGGATAATCTATCACACACAAAATCTATTTACAGAGAAAACAGGAGGGTTTTGTTGACTTGCGAATGTGAAAACTTTTCAAAGCTGCAGTTCCCTGTGCTTTTAGTAAGGGCCCTGAGTGTTTCCTCGTACTGTATCTGGTTACAGACCTTGAAATTGTGCACTTAAAATGTCTCCTGTAACTAGTGCCCTGCTTCCATCATGGTGAACCCCAAACTGTGTGCTTGCGTGGAGAAAGGGCACAGGTGAAGCCATTTTGCCTCTCCATATCCAGTAGAAAAGAGGGCCCATTAGGTCTAATGAATACCATGTTCTATCAATTAGACATTATCCTGTGTGTGTGTGTGTGTGTGTGTGTGTGTGTGTGTGTGTGTGTGTGTGTGTGTGTTTAAGAAGGAGAAAGTTAGTGGGACGTTGCTTCATACACCACAGGAAGCAATCATGCTTGTGAGTGGTAGCCAGGATGTGAAAACCATTCAAGGTTGCAGAAAACCTCAGATTTTCACACAAATTGTGGCAGCGGGGGGTTAAAGTTTGGAACAGTACAAGCCTCCCTCTCACCTCCTCTTTTGTTGTGTAATATGTGCGTAAGTGCTCATTAGATAATGCGGCCCAGGGTCGCTGTAATTGGCTGTTAGGCCATCCACCCCTCCTCTTCTGAGCATTAATTGAATCACTGGTCTGGTGTAAGCCTATACCAACCTTAATGGTTAAAGTAATTGTGTCAGTGTGCTCTCCCACAGACATTATCCACCCAAAGTCTGTCCTCAAGCTGAAATTCCACCTTGAGATACAGTTAGTCAAGGCCATTGAACTCAAGCAAACACTTGTGGCTAATGGGAAATTATTCGAGCAATTACCACAGAGGTCACAGGGAAATGATAATAGGAGAGCGAGTAAAAAAAAAGAAAAAGAAACTTGATAATTTCATTATCTTGCAGCTAAAAAGAAACTCATCGGATGTATATCAGACCTGACTGAGTGTGTAATGCAATTTAAGGCAGTTTCAAGCAGCGGAATGAAAACATGTAAATCTGGTTGTTGAAATACAGTGGAAATAAGTTGAGTTGTGTGCGTTTAGCTGGAGCTTTCCAGTGTTTATCACCGTGTGTTTAACCCAAGACCCCGCCTCTGCATGCCCTGCCGTCCTTCATAGCGTCACAGACCACTGGCAAGGAACTAAATAACAACATTTCACAGTTTCACTACGGGGCGCCGTCTATAGCCTGCGGCACTGTCACATGATATCACTCTCGCCGAGCACAAGGCTGTTGCGCGAGTGTCTGTAAAACGTGTGCGCGTGCGCTCTCTGCGTGGGAGCTTGTGCATGTGAAATTGCATTCTTGTCTGCTTGAATGCCAGAGTGCAATATTACGATGACTGAGAGGCTATAACCTTCATCAGGTCTGTAAAGGTAAAAGATGTGTTTCCAGGGGAAGCTAACGTTATCCTCAGATTTACAGAGGGAAATGACATATCCCCTTTCTGACAAGGGGTGTTAAAAAGTGAAATGGGGATAGATGCTGAGGCAAAACATACCTCTGGGGTACAAAAGCTAGAATCGTAAACCTGAGTCTAGAGCCGTATAACACTGAAGCTAGTAAAATAGAGGGAGGCTGGATTTTAAATAACATGATATAATGTAGTCATATTTTTAGACCGTAAGCCGTTCAACTTAAGAATCAAGTACACAGAAAATGTCTTTTATAACAAATTAAATGCCTTGGCTCTATTTGGTGTATTTCTACGGTTAAGTGATCTTAATTATTTGAAATGTTCCCTGCACCACCATTAGCTCGGTTTATTATATCGTAAAAATGTGCAAAACACTCATTGCCACTTATTTGGCCGCACATTTCACAGAGTGTAATTGGTCCTTGGCCGTTCACTGCAGCATTACAGTACGGCGCATTGTCCATTGTTCCTAAAACAATATAAAGGATCAGATGCTAAACAGGAGAACTATTTGGATAGAAAACATGCTGCTTGACCCACGCGCAGTTTGTCAAGATAGGTAAACATGATCCTGTTCAGTTTGACCGCTCCCCCTGACATATTGTCCCGTATCCACGCTTAGACGGGGGCATAAACATTTTTTTTCCTGTCAAAGTACTTCCTTCCCCTAAAAGCGGTCAGCAGTCATTTTCGCAGCGACTGAAAGATTGAGATGCTTGTTGTACTCGGGGCCCGAATCACACGTCTGTCTGAAATGGCTGCTGAGTGCCAGTGAAGGATGGCTTTCAACAGACAGGGGGCTTTCCAGCCGTCAGAGGTGGAATAGTCCCTGGGAGGGAAAGCGGAGGGAGGTTTCAGGCAGGAAGAGGGAAGCCCAGATTGGCCGACTACCATGGGGAATCTGGTCTGTGCTGTGGCTCTCAACACATCCATCTTGACCTGAGGCGAGCAGGAGATTGGTTTCCTTTAACAGAGCTCTGATGTCAAAACATCCTAACGTGCGCAATAGGAACACCACCAATGAATGACTTTGAATCCATGAACTGATATATATATATATATATATATATATATATATATATATATATATATATATATTCCAGCAGGCAAAATTGATTATTGCATGCTGACAGGCAAACGCGAAGATATTGATCATTTCAACTTTCCCCGTTTCATGTGGAAGGACCGAGTGTGGCCAAGAACAACCGAACAGATTCAGCCTAAGTGTTTTCTGATGACCAAATAGATTTGAGGGATATACAAAGAATGTTGGTACAACTCAAAGTGTCCACCATCGTGTCCGAGATGTCCCACAAGAATGCTGACCATGGCAGTTTGGGACCACGGCCAAGTTTGGATGCACGCTGGGAAACAGGCTGAGACGGGTTCACATTGGTTCACTCCACTGGGCTAGTCATAGCAAACATCTTGCTATGAGAACAATTTAAATTGTGTTTCCAAAATAATGTCCCTCTATAAAATGTGCATGAGCCTATAGTGATAATTCTATCTGCATTCATCCCTCAGGTGCAGTTTCTAACGTCACACTGTTTAATTTAATTTTCTTTAACTACAACTCTATTGTCTAGATATTTTGGCTTATATTTATTCCTATTTTCAAAATTTTCCCGCGGCACATTTTGTGCATACCCAGTAAGAACAAGATATTCAAAAGCGCCCCCGTCTTTCTTTTCTACCTCGTGATTTATTACACTAAATTCTGAACGCTACCGTCTTTCTTTGTGGCCGTCAAATAGCATAACCCGATTCAAGAAATGAAACTTCCATTTCCCCCTCCTTCCGCCTCTCATATTTTTCCATAAATTGTCAAGGAGACCTGGATCCAAACCAGCTTCAAGGGCTGGAAATGAGTGTATTTTTACTGGCTCAGACACTGCCCAGAAGATATTAGCCGTGGAGGAAATGTGCTGAATATTGCGGGCCCCACTACCCGGGGCCAAGAGAGACAGTTGGTGCAGACCCCAGACTGCCGTGCGGCTGCTATCTCTCAAAATGTCAAAGCTCTGGTCTCTAAGTCGGCTCCGTTCTGCTGTGGCTCCGGGACGGACCGGGCAGGCGGGCGAGCCGACCGGCCAGCTGTCCGGCTCGCTGAGTCATGGTGGTAATGAAATGTGACTGGGGACTGAAGGGTCAACTCGCAACTGATACCCAGCCCAGTCTAAAGGGGGGGGCCTACAGGCTCAGCCTCACACCGCCGCCGCTCCCATTTGCACATCTTTAAAAAGACCTGGCTAGATGAGACACTGGCCCAGTTTCCTATTCAAATGCTGAAACAATGGCTATTGTTTGAGCAATACCAACACGATGTGCATATGTGTGTGTATGTGCACACATGCCTACGCGTGCACCCCTTTAAAAAAAACTAAAAAAACAATTGTAATTCCAGATGTGAAATAACAACATTGGCCTGCCACAAACATGCAAAGGCCCCGAGACGAATGGATTCCGAGTTAAGATATTTATGATCCCACAAATGGGATTATTTTTGAAGTAATCCATTTCCATGAAGAATAAAATGGAGCCGCGCGTTAATCACCACACTTGCGAGCTCTTAACACCGCATTCCTCACATGCTGTTCAAATGAGCCCTAAAATGTGCTTGACTGGTATTCTAACGGTTACACGAAGTTTCCTGATCTGCAGCGTCATGTGGGACTGCGGCTAATGATCCAAAGGGGAGGACGTAATAAAAGGCAATTTGTAGCATCTCATTATGCCCCTCATTCATTATTATAGTTCAGATAATTTATACTTAGCGATTTTTGCTCCGTTTCTCAGTCGAGGAGACATTAAAGTCACGGCCCTGTAGTTGTTGACAAGGCCTTGTCCAACCACGGGCCTTAACCACAACAGCTCTGAAGTGACAGAGGGAATGAATCTCCCTGTGAAGGAGGAGAAGAATAATTGAACTCATATAAGCAGCCACATTAAAATCACTCAGCTTGGTCTTGTAAGGTCACGTCGGAGAACGTCATAACTCTTAGACTTGTCTGCTTGCGATCCCTGACAGAGGGGAAGAAACAACATTAAGTGGTTTTGGCTACGAGCTTTGCGCTGAAAGTTTTACCATCTCACATCCGCGGCTCCTGTGCCGTGATTGGCCCGCGGACGGTTGAAGACTCTGGAGACTGTCGCAGGTTCAAAGTTCGGCTTCCACCCCGTGCCAAAGAAAGCAAACGCCAGGCCAAGAAGTGTGTGGTGAAATCCAAATCCCACGCTGCGATTGTGGATTGGCCAACTTTATGGGATAGCTTTAATATGACGTATATGATAAATGTTACGACCTGCGTATAGAACATCTTGCGACGTCAACGCCGATCATTTTGTTTCCCCCCCCCCCCCCGAAATACAATATGTGATTACTACATTAATACATTCAGTGATGCATTAACCGACTTCTTCATTTAAAGGACGATAGAAAGCTCGATAAAACAACAGGATGAGCAAGAGAGCCGAAAAGAGACTTGACTGACAGTTGTTGTTCTTTATTTTTAGTTTGGTATGAGATATGGTTGTATCTCTCAGACTTTATACCCTAGCTATAAAGCGATAGTGGCCAATTCCTGTCGGGCAGCGATCATAGATTGGCCAAGACATCCGGCAACAGCAATGTAAGTACCAAAAACACACTCAAACACACTAGTTCTTGCTTGGTAGCAGCATAAATATGGTACCTCTTAATCCAATGACATTTCCAAGGGATCAACATTGATTTCTTGGTGGGCTTCCGACCACGACCAGACGCAGTAACACAGTGGCTTATTTATGGCCTGAACACGGGGAAATGAGTGAATGAATAAAGAGCTTTTCTCCATTGTGCAATATTTGACATGTGCCAGATCTTCAGACAGAATATGGCTCGGCGAGGGCCTTTTGCTACAGACAGAACATGTTCTTGGCCTGTATCGGGGAGGCAGCTCTCCTCTGAATGTTCTCTGCACGCCTCAAAGATATGAGATTAGACAGCTGCATGTCAGACTCATTGTCCTTCGTTAACAAGTCTAATTTGTGCCTCATTCTGTCTTCCAGCTCTTTCCAAGATCTCAGAGAATCATTCTGGCCCCCCACTGGGGATGGAAGAATCATCACGCTGGCATCCATATTTGTACCATCTGTGATGGAGAGAGCTGCGTGGATACAGATCGATCACACACACACACACACACACACACACACACACACACACACACACACACACACACACACACACACACACACACACACACACACACACACACACAACACACAAATGCTAACATATACACCGACATCCATCCTTTTTTTCTCTCCTCTGTATCTCTCTAACGCACACGTTTACAATCCTCCGTTGGGTCATGGCACACACACACACACCCGCACACACACACTCCTGCATCCCCATGTTGTAGTGGGTATATAATCTCCTTTCCCATCTAATCCCAGAATCCCTTAACTAATTTGGGCTAAAAACCACAACAAATGAGATGATAACATTTTCTGATGAGCCTAAGTGAGTGATTTGCTGCACCAGCTCTGCATGCTGATTGTGAAACAGGCCGTTGATACGTCATGATGACTGCTGGCTTTGAGCAATGCACAGCTGCATCTGGCTTGAGCAGTAGTGCATTAATACTGACATATAGCTATCGTACATGTACCACACCATTCATATCTCTCTCGCTCTCTCTCTGTTGCACTGTTGCTGAACTCCCAAAAGGATCTTTCCAGAAATAACCACTTTGGGACAGATCCTTTCGTGGGCGGACTTCTATGATGTCTCCGACTGTATTCACTGCAATAAAACCAATGACTGTGTGTTATCAGTGGAAGTTGAAGGGAGTCGATTTGGATCCCCCCTCCGTCATCTGCAGTGCAGGCAGGATGAGTGAAATGGTCCATTGGCAGTTATAGGGCTGCATTAGTGGACATATTTGAATTTAAGTGTAGGGGTTCCAATAAAACAAATGGAACGGATGACCACTGGTTGGATGGATGATCTCAGTCACTGGCCGTTGGTCACTTTGATGCTTCTCCCACTCGGCTCTACTGTCAACGCACTTAAAAATAAATAATAGAAAAGCCATCAAACATGCACACTAAATAACGGCATAATGCAGCAGCAGATTTAGCCGTGTTGACGCTATGTAGCTGGTCTCTGGAGGACAAGCTGGCATGGAGCTTGGTTAGTCTACAGCTGCCTGCTTCTGTTTGTGTCCATGCGTGTGTTTCCCAGGCTGTTGGATATCGTGTCTGTTCCCCTAAGCAGGATGCTGACCATCACTGCCAACCTGTGTGAGCGAATCCCACCACATTTCTTTTGTGTGTACACCGCACCAAACAATCGACCGCCATGACGAGGCAACCTCAAACCCACGTCTACACCCAACCTGCTCCCTGGTAGAATTCACGAAACGCCTCTCAGAGAGCGTCTGGAGTTTTGGCGAGCCTCTTTCCATCTCTCTGAGCAATTAACTCTCTCCTATTTGCATGCAGGGCTGGAGTGGGGCCACTTTTCAGCCCGGGAATTTCAGGCTCAAGACCGGCCCACTTTTTCCATGGTAGTGGAAATTGGATAAATGAAGCAACAGTTCAGCTCTTACTATCCTGTAGTTTTCTTTTTATTAATACCATGGTCCAACAAATAATGTAAAGGTTAAATACAACAATAATAATCCACTTAAGATGAGAAGTTAACAAACAATATTCCACTATTCCACAAGGATAGGTTGATAAATTAACAAAAGCAGAAATAAATAAATAAAACATTTGAAACGTATCCCACTCTTCAACAAAGAGGCATATTGAACTAATGTTTACAGTTCAACTCACAGTACAGTGTACAGTTACATTGTGAATAGCACCAACAGCATCTACAGCATCAGTAACCGCCTAAGCAGTGGTTTCAGCCACTGTATCTATAACTGTGTCGTTGCTTATAGACATGAGGATTTCCTTCTCTGTGCACATTAACATGAACGCCTCCAAGTTTTTCTTTAGCATTCCAACGCATTTTTCTGCATTCCAACGCATTTTTCTGCATGATTATATAGTGGTGATTTACTCCTTTACTACACCCACTTCTGAGCAAACAATGCATATTGGTTCATCAAGTACTGTCATATACTGCTCTTTCTTACAATATATAACTTTAATTCATATTGTTTCCTCTGTTATCCTCTCTACCTGTCCCTGTAGTCATGGCCTCCTCATTGCAAATGTCGGGCTCATCATTTTCAGCAGGAGACTGTCTTATCTGCTGCCCCGAAGCTACAAAGAAAAACAAAGAGTCAGATTACTGCATACTTCAATATCAATATCAATATTATATATCAATATTTGCATAATATTTGCAAAGTCTATGGATCGCCATATTTTGGGTGATATAAAAAGGCTAATATTTAATTACATTTAATATTTTGCTTGGGAATAGGTTGACAACGCTACAACGTTAGCCGAATAGTGACGTTGCTAATCATTAGGCCTTTGTCTCTCTTTACCAGTTGCCACTTGTGTTTGTCCTCTTGAAAATAAATCGGTAAGCTTGGCACATTTGGCAGCATCCTCCTCCAACGCCTTTCTTTTTTTCAGCCCCTCCTGCCCTCTTCCTCCGTCCATCCTCCCTGACGCGTATCGTCGCGGTCGGGCCGGCCCAGCTACCGGTAGCCTATCTGAGAAAACTTTTTGGAAAGACGGGATACGGACCGAACCAACTCTATTTGGGAGGGGGGAACTTCCTCGCATGGTACAACCCATGCAGAGGCTGCGGTGTCAGAATGCGGAACGTGTGTAGCCCACTTTAAGAGAAGATGGACTAACGTGACAAATGTCAACAAATAAAATTCTCGACCGGCCCAGAAGTGAAGCGGCCCACCGGGAACTCTCCCGATTCTCCCGATTACCCACCCCGGGCCTGTTTGCATGGATTCCATTTCCAAGTATGATGTCGCTTCTGCGGGAGTCATTTCTGCGCCCCATGCTGAGCGGGCCTCGAACAGAGGCGCGGCATTAATGCTGCTCTGGGACGCCGTAGCGTCTATTCTCTGCCTTCTCACATGCGGCTATCAGCGGAGCCGTGTCCCGCTAGATGCTTTTGTGCTCATGAAAGCTGAGACAGATATTAAAGAGGGAATTAAACAAGCTCCTCTCTGTGGTTATTTCCGATATGAACGCCTTGTTTAGATTTATCTGAATCTCAGCCAGTTTCAATGTGACAGACGGACCCCGATAACAACCGACAATGGCCTTTATTTTGAGCGTGCGGACGCACATCTGCATGCGAGCGTGCGTCTTCAGCTGTGTTTGTGTTCCTCCGCGCGGTCTATCTCCATCTGATAGACACTCCCTAAGGGGGGAACAGTAACAGCCACCTGCATATTAGTCCGGGGACACGGAGTGTGCGGTGAGTGATAAAGCGCCTCTGAAAACACGGGACGCGGAAGGCGCCACCAAAGGCTCGGAGATCGCAATCGCAGAGAACAAGCAGCCGAGGCGCAGAGAGAATAGAGCCTCTCTCTCTCTCTCTCTCTCTCTCTCTCTCTCTCTCTCTCTCTCTCTCTCTCTCTCTCTGAGGCGGAGTCGAGTAGAGATGCATTTATATGTTTAGGAGAGGCAGCAGACAAACTGTGAGACTTCTAACACAGCAGTTTAAATGGTATGAGACACAGCAGAGACAGTACAGTGATTTTAAACATCACTTTAACAGTAAAGGTCCAAGGTGTTAACAGCCAGCACAGGCATGCAAGAAAATGCTCCAGACAATAAAAAAAATTGTTCCACTTTCTGCCTTTGATAACATTTCAGTGTAGTTGATAGTGTATTTATTCTTTTCCGTCCATTACGTTGCAACACTATTCCTTTTTTTTTATCTTCGTCTTGGGCCTTTGCTTTTACTATTTGTCATCCTCGGGGGGTGAAGGAGTGGAAACAGTCATCTGCTTTAGGATCACGGTGCCATGTCAGGTTGCGCATCGCACAGGGTCAGAGGAAATTCAGTGAATGGAGATGAATGGACAAACGAGAGAAAGACATTCGTTGGGTTCCAGAGATAGAGAGAGACAGCGGAGTGGAGGCAGAAAGGCTATGATTCATTAAATAAATGAGAACCGGATGTGACAACTCAAAGTGTCTGCACGGCCTTATTCACATCCTAATTGTGAGTAGTGTGTGTGTGTGTGTGTTTTCTTTAAGAACATATGATTTATGTCCCCCTTTATGTGCTAAAATAAGCATTCATATTAGCATTCTGACCTTGCCTTCCTCTGCACTCTGTGGGCGCAATCGCAGCTCAATTAAACCCCAACCATGCAGACACAAATTGTCCCAAATAGCCGGCGACCAATGGAGGCTGTCAGCTTAATAGGAGGCTTTTTGAAGGTGTCATGTAAGTTGCAGTATACAACCAAATGGCTTTAATGAAACATGCAGATGCCAGATTGTAAACCTGATTATGTTGTACTATAATTAACCTTAATATGTAAAAAATGTTTAGAGGCTAAAAGAGAGAGCGAGAGGTATTACGACCTATAAGGAACATTGACTTGTTCCTGTCAGAGAACTCTCGTAAATATATTACCGTTTCCATCAGGTTGTCAATAAAGTTCCATGTATGATTGATTACGTTGTGCACAATAAACAAATCAATCTGGGAAAAAAAAAGAAAAGAGAAAAGAAAAAAAAAGAAAATACATAGAGAGTCTGTTGGCATATGTGAATCCTGCGGAAACATTTAATTGTCACGCTCCATTACGGCGAAATGTTTTTTGAGCGCTACAATTTTGCAGTTGCTCAGGCCTGAATCTAACCCATAGGACCTTGGGATCATAACAAATCTTCCATTTTATGAACGATCTCTACACTACGTTTATATATTAGGAGTTCTTCTCATGCATGTAGACCAATAAAAGCTTTCCTATGACAAGGTTCTGGTGAATAGTTAAAGCCTTTATTTTGAAATGATTTCAGGACTGGGCATATGGGAACAGCTTTAGCTCTACAAGTACAACTGTCAAACATTTAAGAATGTTATTCAAAATATCTTGGATTTCGTTGTTAGGCCACACAAAAACAGCTTCTTCTTGCTCATGTTTTCTACATCTTGAAAAAGACAAACTACAACGCGTGAATCCCTTATGTTTCCCACTGTAATGAAACTTGTACTATATTGTTCTCTCCCTCCCTCGTATATGTGCCGATCGGCTGGAATTAAGTCATATGATCCTCTGTGTTTTCGTGTGTATCCATATGCTTGTGGTTATGACTTGTGTGTTTCCTAATGTTACTAAGACTTTGCCTGGCATTGGGCTGAAATACTGTGCTGATGCTGCAGCTTGGAGAGCGAGGCTCACGGGAGGTAACCACAGCAGAAAAGAAGCTCAGAGACATATGCTGATGTTGAATCGTATTCCACCTACAGTAAATCCACACTCTCACCAGGGTTCTTGTCGTAAAGCCTGTTCCTGATTCACTAAACCAGACCAAAACACATCCCCAGCTTTAAATACACCTATATCTGTCTTTTGAAGGCACTAAAGCGTGTGGTTGCCATGTGTTTATGTGGCAAAGTGCTGTATTTACTAGTTACCAGAAGGGAGCCAGTGGGCACAGCCAGTAGTGCGTCATCCATCTATCCTGACCTATTTCCCCTTACATCCTTTATCTGACTCCTTCTCTCCATGGGCTTCTTTCTTCTCCAGCATCTGAGTCTTTCAGCTGCCATTTAGGCCACAGAAATATGACGTCTGTAGCGCTAATGATTTGCAGACCATGAGTGTAAATGCCCACCATGAATCATGAAAATGCATTTCCCCATTTCCATTATGGAGGAGACTACATGCTCAGGGAGAGATTTACACCAGTGTTGCTTTCTCTTTCGCTGCCTCTTTCTCTTCCCCTCGCTTTCATCCTCCCTGCGCGTTGTGTTGACCGCCTCCTCATCCCCATTTGTCATGTTTTCGTAGTTGTGTCGCTGGTGGAAGCCAACCAAAAGCCCCGCCGTGTGCATGTGGACGGAGGTGAATATCTAAAATACCCTGCATGTGTCCCCTCGACTTTATCTGATGTTTCTATCTGATTGCTTGACAAATCCATCACAGGATCCTTCCTTGTACTCCCTGAGGGATACACATCTTAAATTGAATAATGTAAGATTACTGTGTGAGCTTAGCATTTCTGCAGCTGCACGCTTGACTGTAGTTATACTAGACTATAGCAATTACGACATCGCTGTTTGAAGCACCCGACTTCAATCCTTGCAGCATAACACACGGTTTTCATTTCAGAGTGTGTAGCCTGCACCGTTCCAACTCGAGGGCATTTACATGCTCATCAACATCAAAAGCACGCCGGGTTCTGCAACTGATTTTTTTTTCTCGTGCACATCCCAGGTTAAAGCACTGCTCAGTGCATTTCGTTTGCGTTGACTTCTGGTAAGAAGTGCATCGTTAAAGATATACGTATATATGTCGTAGAGACCATGCGAGCCCAATATTCCTCAGCATTAACGTCGAAGCGCTGTCGTCGCAGCAAACACACAGGGCTCTCGTGAATGAAAAGCGCAAATTGTAATTTAAGATCAGTGCCTGGGTGCGGTTGGGAGTTGCCATTGATTTGACACTGCGTGCAGAATCATAATGTTGGAGGTTTATCCAGGG
Source organism: Myoxocephalus aenaeus (assembly GCA_038501785.1). Lineage (NCBI taxonomy): Eukaryota > Metazoa > Chordata > Actinopteri > Perciformes > Cottidae > Myoxocephalus > Myoxocephalus aenaeus. The sequence goes on from JBAMJR010000379.1 coordinate 287,310, forward strand.
GAGAAAAGTGGCTCAGCTCCTGAGGATCGCCTGCGGCATATAAACCTGACGACACGATGCATTCCCCGAGTCATAGCGGCCCTTCATATAACATAAATGGATGTGAGATTTTTTCTCTTTCTTCTCTGGATCTGTCACTCCCCGGCTTTCACTCTCACTCTCTCTCTGGTGCTTTTCAAAGGCATTTAGGAAACAGAAGCACCATGCACATTGTGTCTGCATGGGAGTGGAAGTGCTTCTCATGCAGCCAATCGGCGCTCTGATTGGTCTCAACGAGAGCGGTCGGATACGACACGCACACAATGACCAGGTTACCTAGCGACCAATGATCGATATGCCTTTTGGGGATCATTCTGCGGCTCCAGGTTGCCTTAAGGTTGCAAACAAAAGATGACATTTAACATTCATAGAGTATAAAGGAGACTAAATCCAGGATGCATGTCTTGCTGAGCCTCTGAGGATGTAAGCTAAATGTAACTCCTTTGCTCTCAGAGAAAACCATGTTTAGACAATAGTGCCTCTACTATTTATAAAAGAGTGTGTAGAAAGTGAAGGATGCACACATTCAGAGACACGTTGAGGTTTTGTTTATGTATTCTTTAATTACATATTTACTTTTGTCGTGACATTAGACTGTTTTTTTCTGAAATAAAGCTGTATCTCTGTTGTAGTTTGATTTAGTTTCATGGAAAAACATGTTTACTTAAAGTAAGGGGTCAAAAACGCAAGTAATGCAGATCAGATTATGTTTTCTATTAACATAATACATAAAGACATGTTAATTAACATGTCTGGCAAGTTTGCAAAGGTGTGATACCGAACATATCAATAAAATGTTCACTGACAACATATTTCTTTTTTTTTTTGCCCCTAAATACCCCATCCAAAAATAAATGATCCACTTTAGTGACTGCAAGTTTAAAGAAGGATGGTCTGCAGTGCCTTGAGACGCAACATATTTATTCACATTTAACCCAAACCACCATCTTTTCCCTGACCATGACCAAGTGTATTGCCTGAACGTAACCACAGACAGGAGTCAGGATGTGAACCCTGGTCGCTGGAGTGAAAGTTTGGGGAAACAATTTAGAACTATATAAACATTATTCCAGGAAACAGAGTTGGATTATCATCACGTCTTCCTTTTTGCTATACTGCTTCCGTGCAGATAAAGATTCCTTCCTTTCCGTGGACTAATTGATGGAAACTGATGGAAGGCAGGGCCAGACTGGCCACCTGACCGACCCGGGCACTTTCTGGTGGGCCGGTGAGCTTCTTATGCCGACACAAATTACATTTAATTCAGCTGCATTACTTTTCCTATAGGTAGAGCTATGAACGTGTTTGAGAACAGCCTGTTGTGGTGTGGAAAAAAATAAATAAAATATATATATATATATATATATAATTATATATATATATATATATATATATATATATATATATATATATATATATATATATATATATATATATATAATTATATATATATATATATATATATATATATATATATATATATATATATATATATATATATATTATAAAGATGTTTCTCTATAAACGTTTTTACGACTATTTGTCTCAGCTTTCAGTTGTGAAATATTAAACAGCCATTTTGCCCTTGACCAGGAAGAAAAGCTGCAAGTTCAACATGGAGTAAATGCAGTACATTTGGTGAAAGATCACAAAAATCGAACCGCTACACTGAGAGGTGAACTATATCCCCTCACCTCATCGCTCGACTCTGCCCAAAAGAAACGTCCCCCACTGAGCGTTGAATGGAGCATTCCTTGTTCCTCTTGGGTCAGAGTGAACCTTTGACTAGCTGGCCTCCTTCGGTCTCTGCCAGGAAATGACTACAGTTCAAGTGGAAGTGCTTAACAGCTGGTAGCTGCGATCCATAAACAGAAGATGGAGGCCCTGATTGGAGCAGCACACTGTTCAACGTCAAGCTAAAGTTTCAGCCCTCTGCCTCAGAGTGTAAATCACACAGCACGGGGAAACAGAAGCCAGATGGTTATTCACCTCCCAGCGTTGTGCGAGTGTGCACGTGTGACTGCACGTGTGTTTTTGCATGTGTGGGCGTTCTCGGCATTGTGAATCAACATGCGTTGTGTTTAACATAGCTGTTTCTATATGCGTGTTTGCTATTGTTGAAATATAATGACGGGAAGAAAATGTATCAAACAAAAGAAACAAATATTCTACAATTCACCAGGTTAGGACTAGTGCAGTTCTGATGTGTTTAAAAAAAAAAAAAGGGTGGACTGAAAAAACAGGATTTCCATTATGGAACGAGATGGGGATGAGGGAAGTTAAAAGTGTACAGTATGTTCTCTTGTGCTTTAATCTTTAATGCTTTAATATTTGAGTTGAAGATGTGGTAGCACTTTATAATAACTACACGCTATTTAGCATTAGTAAAGCATGAGTAATCACTTAATTCATCATTTATAAAGCATTGTTCAAACATGAACACTCTTTAGTATGCAATTCTAAACACAGTTATACATGTTTTATTCTTGTTGTGTTTTTACCTGAATTAATCATGAATTGCAGTATTAAAACATGTTTATCAAGCACATGTTAACCATTAGAGAACATCTATAAGTCCTTAATAATTGGTTTGCAATATATATTACTTAATTTAGAAATGGGGAATCCATCATTTATAAAGTATGAAACCCCAATCATGAAACGCAGAATAGTCACGCTTATTAATCAATAATCAAACATTCATTACACTGTGTTTATGAATTGCATACTAATGAGTTACTAATGAGTGTTAATGTTGGAACAATGCTTTATAAATGATGACGTGTTTTCTCATACTTTACTAATGCTAAATGGTGTGTAGTTATTATAAAGTGTTACCGAAGATATGTGAGAACATATTTGTAAAGCAAGAACATTTTATTTCTTCGAATGAAATGATAAAATACACATTTGCCCACCAGTAAAACTATGTTTTCTGACCGAACGCCCCTCAGCAGGACAACTTCACTAATTATTATCATTATTAATCAGCGCCTGCCAAAACAGTTATTAACCATCATTACAAAAATAAAACTGTGTTCTGATCTGACACAACTGTGATAAAGGTTTGGTTAGTTTGGTTAGGTGTCGGCACCATAACAACCTATCTAGAGTCGAGTAATGTTGTGATCGGGGTTATAAACAACAACTTTGACTGATCGTAGGAGATGCTACAGCTCTGCTGCCCAGTCCAAGCTCCTCCCTCTGTGGACTTGGTGGCTCTATAACAGCGTCACTAGTTCCTGCTTTCCTCCTGACGCACAAGAGTCATAATACCAACAGATTAGATGGCAAAAGATGTCTCCATGTATAAGCTTTTTTCTGATCTCACATCAATATCAGTTTGTCTGTGCCCTCCAAAAACCTTATAAACAACTCTAGGAAAAATAAACCACTCTGTTGTATGTCAACTCTACGGTTAAGTTTTGATTAGGTTTTGGCACAAGCACGACTTGGTTACGGTTGACGGAACTTTGTTGTTCGGGTTAAAATAATTACTTCGTTAGGTTTTGGGGAAACAGACTTTTTTCTGTTCCAATCTGATTACGACACCTGTTTTTGAACATATGCCGATACCGATAAAATTACCGAAACCGGAGGCACAACTTTTGCATTGCAATTTTGCATTACATTTAAATGTATTCCAAAACAATATATTGGAACTGTGGGTTCAGTCACACACACACGGTTGTTGGAGTGCTAATTGCTACGGCAAAGAGGAGTGCTATAGCATATTGACAACTCCTGAAGCGACCTATGTCAAGTAATACATATCTGCACTATCCCCCCAAAAAAAGATCACATACGTACACAATAACAATGTGCATGACTGCTTTTAAATATGCTTTGTCACAAAGTAGTGTGCAGTATTTTTCTGGAGGCGGGGTTGGTCTGTGTCGGATGTTGAATAGAGGAAGTGGTGAGAGGCTGCTATGGAATAGCGGCACACACACACACACACACACACACACACACACACACACACACACACACACACACACACACACACACACACACACAATCTAAGATAAATATCCCGCTAGAAGCATCCCAAATGTTGAATGCTTTACTGAGAGCACCGTGAGTGACTCTCACAGTCCATTTAAAGAGCCCGAAAAAGGCCATGTCGGTTTATACACACATAATAGTTGAGCGTTTGAATGGATCTCTAATGAGAACCAATTATCTTATTTCACGGTTTGCTGACAGTAATCTAACTATTAACTCAAGTTTAATTAACCATCAATTTACCATTTATTTCTTGGGTGTTTCAGGTGAAGGTTTGAATTGGGCTTAGGTTTAGGTAAACTACGCTGAGGCAGGTAATTGCTGTGGTAAAGGTTTGGGTTAGGTTTTAGAAGATGTCTTATTTTTTGATGAGGGTCCTTACAAGTATTTAAGTATACAAGTGTGTCTCTCTGTGTGTGTGTGTGTGTGTGTGTGTGTCTGTGTGTGTGTGTGTGTGTGTGTGTGTGTGTGTATGAGAGTTATTGTAGGAAACACAACGGTTTTCTCTTACTGTTAAGGGTTTACCCCTGAGACTATCAATGTATATGTTGGTTAACAGAGGTGAAATGCAAAATGAGATAATCTGTATAAATCAGACTAAAGTACAGTCTATAGTACATACAAGTCAGATATTTATTCTGAGCACTGTACTGAAGTAGTAGTATACATTTTTTCGTACTAATTTTGTAAACCGGCACAAACCTCAGACCAAACATTATTTTTTATAACGCCTTTCATAATGTTAAATTAGTAACAGGGCCGACCCAAATGAATGCATTCAACAAACACTACATGCAGGTGCTGATAGCCTGCACAAGCTCACGCTGCTCCAAGTCATTGATCCAAATGATATCTACAATTTGACAAATGCGCTCCCCTCTCTGCTCTAACAGGACTTCCACTGAACTGTAATTGGTTGAGACAGCCACTGTATTGGCCGCTCAGCAGAGGGGCCATCCTGTCCGGTATTATGGGGTGTGAAAGGAGGTGATGAATATTGAAGGGGCGAGGCAAAGATAATGCTGGTGATGGAGGTTGGCTGAAAGCTGACAGGACAACCCAATGGAGGGGAAACCGACAAAGCCTCCAGCCATCTGAGCAGTGGGAGGGGTACGGAGCGAGAGGCAAGATCGATCAGCGTTAGTCCCAAAAAAAAAAAAAAGGATCAATGGGAAGACTGTTAAATGGCTGGAGATGCAAACTTCCTTTCCGAGGCTCAGTCTCTGATTTTCTGCAGGTTTAATCACATCCTTTTCAATTACTTGAAACAAATTAACAATGTGGACCTCTATTGGCTTTTTTTTTTTTATGAAAAAAAAGAGAAATTAATATAAAGAATCTAATTAAAACTTAGCTTGTGTGTGCACTTTATGTGCGTGTACATCAGAGATGAATGGCTAGAGAAGTAAGAGGGTGTAAAGAAGTCAAGCCTATATTAGTGTGGTATCAATCCTCATAATTAGACATATGTTAACTGAAAAGCACTAAAACTGCATGTGTCCGATCGGTTTCCTCTCCCCCTGCCAGAAATGCCTCATTTAGGGTATTTCTGTGGCAGCTGTGTTGCGGTTTGGAGGTGCTGTGTCTGGTCCCTGCTAAACCTGAGAGAAATCGCTGCCAGTAAAACTCCGGTCCACCTCTACCACAGCTCTGGCTACAAATGCACTTTTACTTACACATTGCCATCAAGCCTTTAAGCTTCGTCTGGAAGCCTCAGGCCAGCGTACATTTGCCCAGGAGCAATGTCTTCGCTCTAGCGCTATCTTTCTGTCCCTGTGACTCCATCTACTCCCCTTCCTCCTCCCTCTCCCTCGCTCTCATCCCCCTCCAGCTATTCTACCCTCCCCAGTGGAGACCGTGGAGCCAGTCTGCCTCGGTGACACTTACTTTTGCAGGATGTCCAGGTTGAACTGTGACCCAGGGTCCACGACTTAGCCCAAAAACCGTCACAAGATTTAAAGCCGCAAATACGTTTGCAGCAAATTACCTGTCAAACACCTGCTGGTGAAGATGTTGAGAGTCTCCTCTTGGAACAGCTGGTAAAAGGAGATGAAAAAAGGGTATTTTCATTTAACCAGAACTCTATCCTGAAGGACCCCCCTGTGCCTCTTTTCACCTCGCGGAATCTGTTATATCGTATCTCTGGATGGATGTGACGCAAATTGTCCGTGACACGTGAGCTGTCAACGCCGCTGTTCTCTGTGGGACAAATAAGTTTAGCGTTCAGCTGAATTAATCAGTGTTGACAAGAGGAGAACTCCCTCGACTGGACGTCACATTGTTTGCCTCACCTCCTAATTGCTCTTGCTTGTGTAATTAACTAATTGCCGCCCGTTATGATTTTAGGACTGATTGTTTAATTTAGTGCACTGAGAGCGTTGTCATTGACACCTGTGGCAGAAGTTAATTCATCCATTATCCGAAATAAGTAAGAGTGACAAAAAAAATATTCAGACAGAGGTGTTATGTAAACCTTTATGGCCACTATCAGCCACCGTTATCACTGATGAGATCTGTTGCTTGGAGCAATTCAGAAGGAAACTTAAAAACAACTTATAGAGTTTGAACTTAAGAGGATCTAGCTTTCATCTCCAAATGTAACTTCCTTCCCTGTCTTTGTTTTTATGACAACAAAATGAACTGGAAAAAGATAGAACTGTAATATTTCACAATATGACGCTGTATTCATCATTTAATTGTCATATGCAGGAGGGACTATTACACCGATGATTGGTCAACAGATGAAAAATGTGAAAAGGTCAAATTTACACTCTTTTACTTTACAGTATTATGTGTACATTTACAGTTAATTACTGGTTCCTAAGTTTCTTTATTTGTACAGTTTATATAGTAATATTACAGCCTCTCTTAGCCTCTACACAGTATAATCCGATGGGTATATCAATACATAATCACAGTTCAATACAGTAATCATACTGCTATATCACAGTAATTTGATGGCATAAATGTAACCGTGACTGAAGTTGCAGTAGACAGCTGTCATTTTACGATGATTTACTGTAAACACGTCACTGTAACTTGTATTGAAAGCCCTACACCCAGTAGCCAGTAATTCATTGTGAACTTGCAGTCAGACATGTTTCAGTGCAGCAGTCACCGTGCATTGAGATTCTCCCAACTCTCTTTATTCAGATCGGCCTGGGTGGCTCTTGTGGAGCCTGCTGACTTTACATTGTTTGCAATAGATACCACCTGTTTGGAGAAAATACATTAAAGCTCAAAATGAAAGGTAATATCCAATGACCTTTTGGATGGGACCCATCTACATTATTCAAGCTGAGCACAGACCAGATTTGATGCGGAATCGGCTAAACGATGCACCCGAGTCATGTTTTATTCATCCGGTTGCTCCGTGAGCTGCAACCACCCAAAGACAAATGTTGGGAGGTTTTTGTAGAAACACTGCGATAAAAACTACAGTTTAAAATAAAGTAATAATAGTAGGAATTTAACATAGATAGTCATCGTCAGCACTGAATTATTTAACAGTTCTTAGACTACTTGTCCCTTTAATTGTCCATTTTGCCAAAGGTGAGTGCGAAAAAGTCTTCTCTTCGGCTAATTTATGTGTGTATTCAAGCGACAAAGAACTATTTAAAAGATAGAAAACCATCTTAGAAGCATCCGTTCTTGTTAGTGATGCCATAGTGAGAAACTTCTCCCGCTGGTTAATAAGTGACAACACCGGTGTTACTGAATACACAACACAGGACATTTTACAAGGAAATATCGAGGTTGATGGCGCTGAATATTTGCAGAGCGCCTACTTTGATGGCTGTGTGTGTCTGGCCTCTCCGGTCAAGCTTTCTTCGCAGGTGCCGCGGCACGTCTGGTGGTCTCACGAGTATTGTCCAGAGTGACGGCAATCAGGTCTGGCGGCCCAGTGGGATCCAGGGGTGGTGCACTTCAAGATGTGTGCGGTAGATTAGAGTTTTAGATTTGGATTATCGAAGGGGTACCTTGCCCTCTAACCTCAAGATACGTGAATTAAAATTGGTTCTATGGGTACCCACAAGTCTCCCCTTTACAAACATGGCCACTTTATACTAATCCCATGCTGTTTGGGCCAAAACTCAAGCTTTTTTTTCTGGCATGCAGTACAAATATTTAATTTTGGCCTATTCCAAAAGTGTATTTGAATATTCATGCATACTGGGGTCTCTAAACAGTCTTGGAATTGCATAAGAGAGACTCTCGTCGATTGAATGAGCCCAATTGTATTCATGTCTGATGATGTTAGTCCCCATAGCAGCCATTTTTATTGTTTTGAGACCATGAAAAAAAAAAAAACTTGACATCCCTGTATAAAATGACCTATTGTAACCTCTAAGATCTGCTTCCAGAAGTGATTATCATCCAATCGGCCTAAAAAAAAAAGCACTTTTGACAAAACCTTTCTGTCAAAAAAAAAAATCTGTCAAAAAGCAGCATGACTTTTGGTGTTCCTCAAGGTCTTGTTCTCCTAATGTGATATTTTAGAGGGATTTTTTATCATTTTGATCAATTCTCCAGTAGTGAACCAAGTGTTGCATTTTGCTGTAAATCTATGCAACCTGAGACAAGAACAAAATAAACAGCTTCAGATACGTCTCACAATGCACAGATCAGCCGACACAGAGGGGCCCTCTAAACATTGTAATATATATATATAAAAATAAAAATAAAATAAAAATAAAATAAAAATAAAATAAAATAAAAATATAAGCAAAACGTATACAGTACAGTTTTGAAACAGAGTTTCGACTTATGCTGTAATTGCCAACAACCACTATCAACCATCCTTTCCTTATACGGGTATAAAAAAAAACGAATACTTATTAATAATCGACTAATCTAAAAGCTCCAGACAGTTTTTCCCACAAATGCTACAATCGGATCAGTGAGTGGCAGCGCCTACATGGGCCTGACAGAGATGACCGTGTTGCAGCTGCAGGTGTTTGCATCTGTTGTCTAACCTGAGCCGCCCACAGAGTTCACCACATGTCCCGCTGACCTCTGATCTCATCTCTCATCACTCCCTGCAGAAACACTCACTAAACTGGAGTGTTGAGTTGGCGTCTGCCATGTCTTCATTCGTAGAAACCTCATGAAAAGCGAGTTCAAAGGGACATTCTACATAAATAGGTTCTGTGCCTTCATCTCAATTCAATCACATTTGTGAGAATCTTTCTTTTGACCAAAGGAGCCACACAGAGCAGCCTCCTGCATACGAAATTGGGAGAAAAAAAACAAATTGCGAGTATCTGGACCCTTAGCACTGCTGTTCTGAAATGTAATGAGACAGTTCAAAGAGAAATATGCCAGTGTATGAGCAAGTCTTTGAAGCTACAATATATGTGTGTATCAAATTCATTTGTGCTGGCTGTTCAGCACAAATGTTCAGCACAAATGTACATTTATTTACACTGCGCTGACACGAGGCAGAATACAATATCGGAATTCATGAGCTTTGTTAACAGCTGGGGTCTAAATGCGCTTTCTGTTTCTATTCATATTTGATGGTTATGGAATTTTACACTGTATAGAAAACTAGACTCCAGCCAATAAACGGCGTATTCTATTTTTGCTGAAATCAAAGAAATCTCAGATTTACTACCCAGCGCAGATATTATGATACAACAACTTACATCTAAAATGTGCTTGTTACACAAAGGCCTCAGTCATACACAGACACAAGCTGTTATCTCCATCAGCGGGGCCGTCGGATGAATTGATATGCATTCTACTGTAAGTAGCTGCTTATTGTTCTACGATGAAACTCCCTCCGCGGCCCACGCGGCCTGTCTGCTCCACGTCATCTCCAGCAGTCTGTGCAACGTCGAATGATTTTCATCTCAGTTGCCTGGCTCTCTGCGCCTGTAAGCCGGTCTCCAAGGGGCCGTGCAGTGTAACCTTACCTCCCGTCAGTCACTGACTAGGACCCATCCATCATCCGGCAAATAATTACTCCGTACGGCTACCTCTCCGCCTGTCACTGTAACATTCGCAAGCTGTGTTCAGAAGATGGGCGTGACCCGCGCGCGTCTATTCTCAGACTATCTGCAGAAGTGATTAGAGCTGGAGACACGCAGGCCGACCTCATCAGAGCCGGAATTAAGACCTCTGAGGCAGTTTCAGGTGCATCAGGTACTTTTCATTTATAACTGTGTTGTCGCTGTATAATCTTGGTTTCCTTGTCTCGTCTAAGTCATCCGCACAGCTATATCGCGGGGAAATGATTTAAAGTGTGACAAAAAAAAAGAAAAAAAAGAGTACGGTATTAACAGAAAGGTGGAGAGACGCAGAGAGAAGGAAGGAGGGGGCGAGAGAGGAAGGAAAAGGCTGTTTTGGCTGAGTTGGTCGTCTCACATGAAGAGGGGCATGCTGCGACCATATGCTCGTCCAGGTGGACTCGGTATCCAGGCAACTGTATCAAAGCAGCGGGGGCATTTGCGATTGAATCCAGAGGACTTTTCCAACAGAGGAGTCAGGCAGAACAATGCCCCTATCGTCTGTCGCCAGGTAAGATCACCTGGCCTTCGCCGAGCCCGACTCTCCGTCTAGCAACTCCACAGGGAGCTCATTGAGACTCGGAGAGACACTCGCGCAAAAGGTGTCTGGAGGGAACACTGGCATGTTTGTTTCATTTTGATATTCGGCAGCGAGACGGTGTCAGCGCGTTCAGTGTACCGGCCAGGTGCTTAGTACAAATTGAGGAGGAATTGAAATGGACCGAAAGATACGTGCACATTGGCCTGATGTCCTCTCTCTCTCTCTCTCTCTCTCTCATTCAGTCAAGTTAAAATACGTTGCTGATAAACCACCAAAAAACCACAAGGATGCATTATATATTCAACATCACAACATGTTCTCTAAAGGCTTTGCTCTTTAATGATTGCTCCTCAAAACAAACAAAAACACAAATGCTCAGACAAATGCATGTTGTATGAAAGCATGAAAGATGTCTTTCTACCAAATGCGTGTCCTGTACACGTGTGGGTCAAGCATGAGTCATCTCACAGAGGGCTCCTATGCTGCAGGGGGGTGCCAACAGGGACATGAGCCCAAGGTCAGAGAGACACATGGAGACCTTCCTGTACGTAACCAAACACCTGCCGTCATTACTGTCCATGCAGCGTACATGTATAATTGAAAATTACCTTCATACGGGATTTAACATCATATCAAGTGTTTCAGGAATTCCCAAAAGCCAAAGTCATATATTTGACACAAGACAAAATGAGTTAGGTCAGTAGATTGTCATTGAAAACAAGTTTGATGATCTGAGTCTGTTGGAGGATTTCTCCTCAACTTGTTTCAAGAAAATGTACATTTTGAAGAGTCTTCTGAAGATGGATACTTTTGCAGCTATAAAAAGCTGGAAATAATTTTTTGGGAAATCAGACATCTCCACAACTTTGATCAAATACATTATGTTTAAAAGGGGTTTTGCATTCACTAATGCAAAAATAGAAATGTTTATGCACTGCACTAAAACGTCCTTCGCCAGTAAAGGACAGCATCGTTTTTCCCAGTTGCAGTGACCTTCCCAGCAAAAGGAATTCATCATCAAATTGCATTGTGCTCTGCGTATTTATGAACCCTGACTAAATGGCATACTCACGCTGAGATAGAATTGTCTCTCCAAAGGAAAAGTGGCTGGTTAGCAGAAGACGGAAGAAATAAATAGGCCTAATTGTGCTGATGAGGGAAACAAAAATAACCAACAAGCACCATTTTAGTGGCAAATTGATACTTGGTCAGCCAGTTGTTGTTGCAGACAACAACTCTTCCATAAAAAAAAGACACACAAGGCAATTTGCCTGACAGTACGGAATATGCTGAATGTTAAACATACCTGTATATTCAGCAAAACATCATCAGCAACCCCCATGAAACGCTTTATATAATAATAATATTAGTACGGCTCATTTTATTTAACTCAATCCATCTGACTCTGCGGCGAGCAGCTCGCTTGTTAATGCTGCGTCTAAACTAGAGAATGAAGGATCGACATTGAACATTTTGGAGCATTTTTGGGGCTTTCTGGAATGCAGCCCAGACAGCCGCAATGCCAAGTTTTGAGCATTATAGCTGTCAGACAGGGAAAACCAAACCTGAAACCCGCTGCCTAAGGGCCTCGATACGTTCGTAAAACGCAACCATTCCACGGACGTTTAGTGAGCATGTTGGAAAAATATATAAAACGATAATTAAAGCCGATACTTGATCTTTGCGTTTGCGTGCTAGTTGCTTACCTTAATCAAATACCGAGTGACGCAACGGCATCGCCAATAATACAAAGGAGTGTCTTCAGAGCAGCTTTTATAATTTGTCTGTTTAAATGATCTCATGATACTGTAACATTCAGTAATACGTACCAGACATTGCACTACCTTGTTTGCCTGCACTATGCAGCATGCAATATGTAAATGTCTGTGTAGTTTCATTACAAAACAGCACTGCAGAGGTACAAGATGTTTGTTTGAAACTGTCACAATGTCAATACAAGCATCTGCAGCAAAGTACAACTCTCGGCATCCTGCAATGCAATGCAAAAAAATTTAAAAAGAAACATCTAATACCAACCTGCTACCGTTTCATGGTTTCAATCCGTTGCTTTAGCTGTAATTTAAACACTACATCAGTACCAAATCTGCGGACTGGGGATGGAGAATGTTCCTTGTCATTTTTTCTCTCCGTACAGCGAGGCCAGCGTCCCGAGCTGCAATCTGTCTCTAATCTTCCACAGTCAGGGGCCAGCTAGGGGGGAAGGAAGTCGGTGTAGACAGCTGTGTCGGCCGCTGAGCCTAACATAGGGTGACCAGACGTCCTCTTTTTCCCGGACATGTCCTCTTTTCGAGACCTAAAAAAAGCGTCCGGCAGGGATTCCAAAAACGTCCGGGATTTTGCTACGTTCGGGAAAATAGTTATTACCCCCTTACAAGTTTTGGAAATGGTACGTCCGGGATTTTGCTACGTTCGGGAAAATAGTTATTACCCCCTTACAAGTTTTGGAAATGGTACGTCCGAGATTTTGCTACGTTCGGGAAAATAGTTATTACCCCCTTACAAGTTTTGGAAATGGTATCTCCCTCACGTTCCACCTTCTTGCGCAAGCTCTGACTGTAGAGAGAACTGTCATTGGTCGACCGATCTCAACGTAAATGTAAGTTCACGGCATGCTACACACTACTGCTTTTTTTTGGTGCATAGTGCCGGGCCCGGGTATAATGAGTTACAGGTGGGGATTGAATTCCCCCCGCGCCGCGGCCCTCAGCTCCAGATGAGCCTGAGTGCTTTCACAGGCAGCTAGCTAGAGCCCCTTTCTGATTTCAGAGTACTTTTCCATTTCAATTGAGCTGCTGCTGCTGCTGCTGCTGCTGTTGACATTGCCATTAAACATCTCAAGATGCAAAAATATCTCTGTGCATGTTGGATAGTGGCACTCTATAACAATGGAGGGTCTGTTGTAGATGCAGAGAACTTAAAGAAATACATTTAAAAAAAACAGCCTCAAGCTTTTTTAATTTTTTTTAATCTATTATGCTGATTACCCTGAGGTCACATTGTTGTGAATAAATACAGATCAAGCACAGGCGTGGAATAAAGGAGAGGAGTGTGGACATGTGTGCCATGTTGGATGTGGTTAGTTTTTAATCTGCGAGATATGAGCGAGGCAGTCACCTTTAGCTTCAAAAGGTCTTAAAAGGTGAATACTTCAATGGCCCTGCGGGGTCACTATATTCCTGAGAGAGCGCAGAGACACAGGAGAAACGAGTGGAGGAGGAGGAGGAGGAGAAGTGGAGGCAGACATAACCAGAGCACACAACAAGGCACTGACCACAGGCTATAGACGCTTGAACCCTGTGGTAAACTTGGGAAATGAGGTTGCCATCCCTCTCAATTTTCCCTTCAACCAAAACCTCAGCTCATATGGTAAAGATTGATCCCAGATCAAAGAGAAAAAAAAGCCAATTAGACACAGCCATTCATTCCATTTGATCACGGAAAAATGTTGTACAGGAAGCACTTAGGTGCATCTACAGGTGCACATTTTAAATGTTACCTGCAACACGCTCCCCCTCCCTTTAGAAGATAAAGACATGGCTCTAGCGGAGATTTCGTTGGGGCCGTACGCCTCATTTTAATGGATGTTATTACCATATAGGCATTATAGTGCATTCGCAGAGAGTCTAGACTCAGGAGGGTGTAATTTTAAAGTCATTTCAAGTCATTTAGACCAAAATAAGTATATCCTTTCACTCCGGTTTGTCCCTTAGGACACCCAAGAACTTTGAACTCTTGTAGACCCCGGTGTGTATATGTTGGTTCATGACATGGGAACTCTATATGGGTGTGTTTCAGGACACTGATACACGAAGAGAGCAGCCAGGTTCAGTTCACAGGTAAAGAAGAAGTCACCAATAAGCAGATAATGGACACGGTACATTGTCAATCCAGGACAAGAGGGAGTCAAGTCCATCACACGGGACGAGCTGTACATGCAGACTCCTCATGCACACGATTCCTCTCTGTGAAGCAAGAAATGTTTTGAATTTTAGACATGAATTGCAATGAAAACAATATTTAAACTTTTTTTTAATTACTTTTTAACAATATGGGAAAACAAAAGTGAATAATATAAGGTTGGAAAATATTATGATGCATGCTCTAAATTATATAAATATTAGCCATTAGATTAGATTTAAATACAATTCATTTTGAGGTTGCCGTCTGTTTAATAATTCTGTATATATTAGGCATTTGGCAATGAGCAGGAATGCTTTGTGGCAATATCAAATATTTAAACTAATTTTGTTTATGTATATAACTATTGCAATAAGGTATCTTAATCCACGATGTACAGAGAGCCCTGGAACGGACAAAAAATGAAAAATGGAGCACTGCATTTGATAAATTCACTGTTTATTAGACCACTAATGAGATAATAATTGGTTAGCTATCACATGTTGCGGTCCCTTCGACTTACTTACATTAACCTCATATACAATGTAGTATATTATACAGAAAGAAATATACATTCTAATTATAAAAGATTGTATCCGTCTATGTTAGTTTATTATTATTATATATAATAAAAAAGACAAATGATAACAATAATTCGTTAAAAAAGGATAGGAATATGAAGAATGTCAGTGAAAAAGAAATAGTTATAAAATTTGTGTGCTCAATGTCTTATGTAAACATAAAAAGTTACATATATATTTGTTTCTCCCCCACAACAAGCATGCTGACAACAAGTCAAATGGGTTGAGCAGCGGGGAACTCACCAGCTGATGCAGTGAAATAAATCACGGCATCATACAAGTTTGCACTGTAACATTAGACATGTTCGCTGTAACTGTATCATGCCATGTCTCTTTCTCCACTGCAAGCTTTGGAGCGCAGTCGTCTCACTCTTGTGTCTGGCAAACAGACCAATAAACATGGAGATTATGGGGTTTGTCCCCTCAGAACATTCCATGTCACCACAAGCATAAAGCATACTCAGGATATCAAAAACTGAAATTAGAGGCGTCTTTCTCGGAGCTCTGGGGAAACTAATACAGATACAGTATATAAACCACATGACGCATGTATTCATTTAGGGTTAGATGCTGGATGAAATTACCATGCGAACCCAGCAGGCTGGATCTTATTATTGCCGGAACTGAAAGACTTAGAGCCGTGATTCATTATATGGGGCTTATGCGAGATGAAAAATTCACAACAGCTCGACACATCTTTTATGGATGCGGAGCATTCATATTTACTTTTGACAGCCATGTAAGTGCAAGCAACTCCAAACACACCAGCCACAGCACACCGCAGTGTTTAACTGAAACATCTAATTTCTCTGACAGAGTTTGCCTTCTTTAATTCGCTCCCAGAGTGCACGTAAGTAGTGTTTAAACAGAGTTTTCCTGCTGCTTGCACAATACTGCTGCACTCGGGGCTTACTCCTGCTCTCGCGCTAAGTGACTGGCTTGTGTCGTGCTCTTAAGAAACTTTTGATACACGGCACTGCTACTGATGATATCCCAACAGAGGACAATGCTGCGCTGACATGCTCACTGGGCCAGAAACTAACTGACAGGCTATGCCAAGTATTCAGTTTCTAACATCAGAGCGCATATCTCACAATACAAGTTTCCCCTCATCCTTGTTTCGCCACTACACCCTTTACTCGTCCTCTGTTTTTTTTTGTTTTTTTTCTCTCTCTCCCTCTCTTGTCTTGAGGAAAAGGGCTCTTGTAACCCAACAGAGAGACACTGATCCCTGAGCACAGCATCTGCTGACAAGCCAGCCTCCCATTCAGCCTTGGCTGGAGGCATGGGCCGCCGAGAAACCCGATCCAGCTTGGCAGGGTCTCAACAATCGCTTCCTGCCCCATCCTGGGCCCACACAGCTAAGTACTCTTAATTAAAGAGGTTAACTTGTCTAAGATGTGACCGAAAGAGAGAGAGAAAAAAGAAAAAAACCGCTGAACAATCACATCACTGTTTCCTTCTCTCCAACAAAAGAGGTTTCCCTCTCTGACATGGTACGATGTGAGCTCTGATACTTAAACAATTACATTAAAGACGAAGCAGGGGAAAAGGATCCCCTTTAAATGTCTCTTAATAAGAACCGACCACCCCACTTGGTCCAGATGGATTGGGGAGAAGGAGCAAGAGGAGGAGAGGGGGAATTCATGATGTACAGTTGGACAGCTCATCGCTCTCCCTGGTGCCCTCAGACACTGTAACCAGAGAGGAGCAATTGTATTATTCTTTTTGCTTGGTTGTCAGCATACATATTAATGAAGAGTTAGGTCATTGCCAGAGACATCTGTATTGGCCTGTGGGGCTGCCTGCTAAACGCCAAGAGAAATTAGAAATGCAAATTTATACCCAGAGATACAACATAAGAGATTCTCCTCTGTTGTTTTGGGCTTCAGAGCTGTATGAGCGTCCATTCTCTGGAGGCAGCCCTGCGGAACAGGCTATTCACTGCAGATCGACCAGATTGCAAATGACAGACGGTGTACAACGGGCCTGTTGTGTCTCCACAGCAAAACATACAAAGCTCATTTGATTCAGGAGCTCTGCCTTCCTCCTATCCACGTTACTGTCAATGTACACAATATGTATGAAAAAAAAAAAATCCAGTTTCTTTGGTGTCTTGGTTTACAGTTGGAATTCCAAGACATAAAGGAAATGATACATACAGGAAAGCCCTGCACGTACGTACATGCCCTATGCTAATAGAAGTCAAGGCAATTTATTTTACTGGGAAAAACTATTTTGCCCAAACATTTTGGGTTGCAAACTGTAATGAAAATGTAAAACCCCACACTTGCTCGATTTCTGTGATATTCTTGTTTTTCTGTTCCTGCAGTAATATTCCACTAATGTATCCTAGTACTCATCGTTGCTCCAACAACCATCTCCCCGCAGAGATGATTACAGTTTTATCTTTTCCTATTTTATCTTAAAAGCTTCCCCATAATTGCATCAGATATCATAAGGGAACCTTTTAATCCCTTTAAGTCATGCTTGTGTATTTAAGCAAAGGCGCATTAAACCACACACAATGTGATGAAGATAAACCTCTCTCGGAGTCTCTATTGAGAGCTTTCTCCAAGCAGCTTTCTCATCAATAAAAATGATGCCGTTTCTCATTTGTGTTAGGGTATTGATCAGCGGAGGCAGTGTATCCACTTTAATGGAGCCTCTATGGATTCCGACCCACACTGCAACAGGTATAGCCGTCAAGTCCAACATATCAGATTTACCCGACAAATTTTCATTAGCTTAGTCAAAACACATCTGGCTGGAGAGTGCGTCCTGAGGGGGCAAGTGCACTCTGTTTTGTTATCATTAGCTGTCGGGACATAACCCATCTTTGGCTTCCCGCTAAGAGGTGGGAGCCAAAAACTTGTAGAGCAAAAACAGCTGTGAATAATTCCTATTTCCATACTGGGATTTAAATTCATCCAATGGGGGGAAAAAAAACATATCAATGTGATTTAAATTAAGGTCCACAGGAGGGTCCTTAGCTTGAGTGAAGATCTCTGGAAAGACCTTGAACTTCCTGGTGAGATGCCAGGATGGAGTGGTGCTATAGGCTGTGTTCCAAATCGCATGCTAGCGTAGTGCGTTCTACACACTGAATTGATATGTACTGCATACTGGCTTAATATTTCCCAGTGTAACTTTAAGGCAAATAAAAATTCCTAAACATGCACACGTTTTCCCCCGTGTTTTTCCTCTAATGTCACTCACCATCATTCGCAATGTATTTATCCAACAGATAATTATTATTATTAGTCCGCCACTGGACAGTGTGAAGAGTTGCAATGCATGTTGGGGCGGTTGTGTCTTTCCACGTCTCATACTTAGAAATGCTACACTCACAGGCTGCAGTTGGAGCACACCTAACCTATTTTACATCATTCTAAGTATGAGTAGTACGTCAGTATGTGATGTTCTGCTGCTGCTGCTGTTGTTGTTCACCTTCCTCTTTCCTTCCCGTTTGTTCCCTGCAGGGATCAATGTCCAGAAGAGATGCTAATCGTCGTGCCAACATGCGGCAGCACAGCTCATTAGTGTACATGCATAGCTCACACCAGGGTTTCTGTCTGCGTTTCAACGGAAGCACATTAGTCTCTGCCACCATGTGATGAAGCTCTATCATTGATCCGGTGGTTGAGTAACACTAGACTTGTAGCTTAGCAAAGGTCCCCGGCTGCACCAAAAAACGGTCCCCCCTTCACCGACCCACCCTCCATCAGCATCAAGCCTCACTTTCTCCCCAGTCCTGCAGCGCGGTCACCTAGCCCCAGCATCCCCCAAACATTGGGGCAGAATTCTTTATCAGGAGGTCTTCCTCACTCTCCAAGTCCCTGTACTCCCAATGAATCGATACCAAAGCCACTGATGTGACATAGCAAAACAAAAATGCAAAGCCTGGCCTTACAAGAGCATATAGTTAGGGTGACCAGACGTCCTCTTTTTCCCGGACATGTCCTCTTTTCGAGACCTAAAAAAAGCGTCCGGCAGGGATTCCAAAAACGTCCGGGATTTTGCTACGTCGGGGAAAATAGTTATTACCCCCTTACAAGTTTTGGAAATGGTACGTCCGGGAAAATAGTTATTACCCCCTTACAAGTTTTGGAAATGGTACGTCCGGGAAAATAGTTATTACCCCCTTACAAGTTTTGGAAATGGTATCTCCCTCACGTTCCACCTTCTTGCGCAAGCTCTGACTGTAGAGAGAACTGTCATTGGTCGACCGATCTCAACGTAAATGTAAGTTCACGGCATGCTACACACTACTGCTAGTGTGTAGCATGTAGAGGAAGGAGGAGGAGAAGTGTCCTCCTCCTCCTTCCTCCTCTCTCTCTTTCTCCACCCCCCCCCCCCCCCCCCCTCCCGGAACGAAGTGTCCTCTTTTTCACAAACTCAAATCTGGTCACCCTAATATAGTAAGTCCATTGTATAACACAATTCAACCATAAATATGAACATAAACCATAAATATGACTCGAAGTACTCGAAAGTGACTCGAGAGAGCTCCCCAAGTTATGAACATATACATTTTTATATCCCAAGCTGGATGCCACACATGCTTGTGTCAGACAAAGCCTCAGCAAGATAACAACCACATTGCTTTTTTTTTTCAGCCAAAAAACTTAAATATGACTTACTTATGGAAGAAACAATACTTGGTTGGTATGTTTTGGTGCATCTGCTTGAGCAGAGCCCCTCTGTTGTGGAACCAAAGGCGTCCAAGGTCCCGGAAGAAAGTTAGGGCATTTTTGCTTTCAGCTGACCTAAACCTACGGTTCACGAAATCTGCACTAAATTAATTACTACAAATATTTAACTTCACTTAATCAAAGTTTGCAGAGATACTGTTAACACATAGTGCTATTTTATAGTAGAAAAAAAAAAGCTATGATATGCATAATTAAAAAGAGGAAATACATCCTGGAAGCCATTCGGAATTTTTGAATAAAAAAATGTCTGGGGCTCAACTGGGGATATAGAAGCTACGATCACTGCTCAATCTACGTCTTTGTTAAAAAAAAAAGCCCATCCGAGATGCCTGGACCCCGAGTTGAGTCTGCATGTAAAAACCCATAACTGGTGGGTGATGGATGAAGCCTTTTCTCATAGCGTGCAGCTATAATAAACGATCAATGGGGAAGCATGTGCAGCACAAATCATCCTGTACACAATACCTTTACAGGCATCAATATGCTGTGAGAGGGCTCTTGTGTTCAGCTCTCAGGGTCAATACTAATAGACCAGTGCACAGATTGGAGATCCTCAGGGGCGAACTCACAAAGAGTGGACCTCGGCCACTGATGGAGACATGACTTGCGCATCACTTGCAACCTCCGGCTCAAGGTCCGATTCACCAAAGATACTGAGACAATGATAGGACAGCGCAAACACGGCCATACTGCGATGACTCCGATTGTAATTTACAATGTGGTCAAGGTATGAACGCGCTAGAGGCCAATGTTTTGGCTGCGAGGGGTGAAAGTCAGCTTGAGCCAGCTCGACGCACTGAATGGAATCAAGAAGGGCTCGAACCATTAAACTTCCCTCCTTTCATTACCCGGCGGGTAAATAATGCATCATAAATGAGCAAAGTATGAATCACAAAAATGGAGTTTAATAAATACCTGCAGCCATCCCTTGGCGGCCGAAACAACAAGTTTGCCTCCCAATTAAAGGGGCCATGCAGTGTGATTTCATTGATAATTGAAATCCTGTTTTTTTTTCCTCATGTATTTAAAAAAAATGACATGTAAGGGAGCTCTACTCGTTTATACGGTTCAGTTACCAACCAACCCTCTGAAGATGCTCATAATTTGCTCATAATTTCATTGTAACTGCGTGTGGCTATTTGCACTGTTCTTTGTGAATTGGACTTTTTTTTGCAATGAGGCCCATTTGCATAGAAAGGGACCAGTTTTGCAGCAAATGTCTGCATAATACCTCATGTAAATATGTTCAAATAGTACAGGAGCACAGAGGACAGAGGCACTACTTGCTTGGCAGCGCATGTTATGGTCCCATTTCACCCTCTGCGGTTGCTTTGAGATTTACACACTTTCTTTTTCTTTTAGTTGCAGGTTTAGCAGCCATGCATATCATTTTGAATGTTCCTCCTATGTGTAAAATCCAATCCAAGACTAGTGCATGTCTTTGAGGCTTACATAATTGTGTTTTAACAGTCTAATTTCATATTTCTAAATAAAAGTAAAATACAGTTATTATGAAAAAGCCAGCAAGTATTTCAAGCATCTAGAAAAATTGTCTGCATAATCTATCTTTATCAATTATGTAGCCCAGCTATGTGCATAAATATGTGCATGGCACAATCTGGGGGTGGGGGGGCAGGGGGGGGGGGGGAGCTCATAGCTTGTGACTTTTTCAAATTAAGGCAGTAAATCTCCTTTAATTAAAGAAATGAAACACTTTCTTGCGATTTTAAACAAACACGTTAAGATGAAGTGTTTCTAATTGCCCGACAGACTGCGTAAGCATGGTGTCTATCAGGGCTGTACCAGGGGAATAACTCAAGACAGCATGAGCCTTGTGGATAAATTAGGAAGGAATCCCCAGGAAGGAAATGTGATGGGTCAAAGTTAATGAGGTGGGGTCCATGGCGTGGCTCACAGGCTCAAACCTGCAGGGAGGTGTGCTCCACTGTACTAATCATCCCAATGAACGTTAGACAGCAATCAAGTACGACAACTTGAAAGCAGATGCATTCTGGATAATACATTTTATTCCATGTATTCCATGAACGAGGGAAGGGCTTCCTGATTCTTCAGAAGGTCACAGTACAAAACAGTCGGCGCACCAGTCGTGAGCAGATTACATCTATGATCAGATAACGGTTAATAAAACCGCTAATTAGGATATTAATGGACTGCAGCCACTGTTAATTTAATAACTGATGGATAGTGTCAAACTGTAATGGGATATCCTGCTCCTAAATTGGACAAATAAGTAATAAAATGTCACATATAATATAATAATGAAACAAGTTAATGTGAAGAAGTTAAAAGTAATTAGTGGTAATTAATCTCAGTCTTTGCCCGTACCTGGAAAGTTACAGAGGGTTTTGCCCTATGAGGAAGGTGTGTGTGTGTGTGTGTGTGTGTGTGTGTGTGTGTGTGTGTGTGTGTGTGTGTGTGTGTGTGTGTGTGTGCAAAAGTTAGCACACGGGCCACAACACATTGTAACATTTCCACAAATCATCACTTTCCCCTTTGAGGAAAACTATGGAAAGAATATTGTGTATTGATTTGCAGGACAAAGCTGATTTAGCTTTCGTTGAGTTTGAACTCCTCATACAGGTCAGCCCAAAGCTAATGGGCCCCGACAGTGAATGCCTGATCATTTTTTTGTGTCTTCAACCCAGACTGAAGACTGCCCCTCCCGGGGGGCCGAAGGCAACACTTTGAGTCAAAGGAACTGTGCTGGGCAAAAACATGAACTAACAATGCTTTAGTACCGGTTACTTCTGTTGAGCTTGGTGCATCTGCAGGGGAGCCTCCTGCTCGGGGTTTGACAACAACTCTCGCACTCCCCCGCCTATCCACGCCGTCTGCTTGAACAATGCCAGCGAATGCAATGCATATGCCTTTTGACCTTCATTCAGTGTCACAAACTTACTCTGAAAGTGTGACAAACTCCTGATTTTTCAGCAGCGTGGGTGGCACATTTCGCCCCCCTCAAAGTTAACCATATTTGTAGAAACTCTGGCTCCGCTAAGTTGACTCCAACACAAGCGCTGACACAGACTGCGTGGTGGGTCACGTCTTCTGTAGAATGTTCACACTTTCCTGAACCGAATCGGGGGGGAGCTAAAGATAGAAGGTATGGTATCGTACGGACCGTAAAGCCCACCCGACATACACCTGCCGACCAGCTGGCTGCAGACCTGCATTCACTGCACCTGCACGAGAGAAAATAGTCAGTAATCTGTATTCGTACTGAGATAGTTGGCCCCACATGGCCAAGGGCGCCCAAGTGTCTCAAACTAGTCTGAAGTGAATGCTGGAGACACTGTGCTTATTGAATGCTCATCTCATGGCATCCTGAAGATATCATGCCTGCAGGGTTTGACACGGTCAGCTTTTTGTAGCATTATTCCATAGTTTGCAATTTGAGACCTTTGTAAAATATAACACTCATAAGTCACCCTGCCCTCTTGTGGCCTGTGAGGCACAAAACACCTAATTTATGGACAAGGAAGAACATATTTAAAAACTTTTTAAGACCAACCAAGAGATTAAAAGGTAAGAATTGATAAGCCTGAGGAACTATCAATACAATCTCAAAATCAATCAGAAGCCAGACTATGGTCTCCGAGGCTCACACTGAAGCCGATGTAATCAGGTGTGAGGCGAGCCGGTCACAAAGCGGACGGTGCAATCCCAGTTTACGAGGCTGCTCACTTTCATGAGCCCCTTAAACTATAAAAAGTGCCAGGTGTGCAGTCCGTAAGAGGTAGAACAGCAGAACGTTTGTGCCAAATTTGCAGAAATTCCCACGAGGCTTTCCTGAGATATTACGCTCACCGCAATAGACGGGACTGAAGGACAAAACTAAAACGTACTGCGGCCGTGGCTTATTCTGATTAAAGGGACAGCTCACTGCAAAATATATATATATATATATATATATATATATATATATATATATATATATATATATATATATTGTCTTTTCTGTATTGCTATTTATCAATCTAGATTATTCTGGTGTGAGTTGCCTATTTATGGAGATATGAGCCATAGAGATGCCGGTCTTCTCTTGAATATAGTGGGACTACATGGCACTCGGCTTGTGGAGCTGAAAGTGTCAAACATGTTTGAAAAACTTAACAGCAATGTTTTCTTTCATTGTGACCCAGTTACAAAATATAACCCACAGACCTTGTTGTGAGAAGTTTCATGTTTCTAAAAAACTATGCATTTTTGATTTTGGGATGAACTGTCCCATTAAATATCTACAATGCAATAATGCCTGCCAGTGACAAACTGTACTGTAACAAACTGTGTTCATCTGACTGGACTTCTCCATCTTAGGATCAGACTGCCATCATCAGTGCTTTCCCGCGTTGGACCGATGCACCTGCACTTCCACCCTGCAGCTGATTGTTAATGAACAGGACATGGTTGTTAGGGAAATTTCAACCCGTGAAACAAGTTTATCAGAATAAATGAGGTCATAATAATGTTCCCATTGCTTTTAATCACCACTACCTGCAACACACGCCAGACTAAACAATAAAAAACCTTTGCATATACAAACAGCATGCTCTCTTGAAGCCCAAACAAGGGGTGATTCTGTTTACAAGTGATACAATGTTATGTTTAGAAAGCAAGGAAATGGAGTAAACACAAGTTAACATATCACAAAACACATGGCACCACAGTGTAAAGGTTATATCTGTGTGTTTTATGGCCCACCTCATCACCAATGTCCTCTCCAATACAGTAATGAACTGCTTTTAGATGCCAAACATGTCATGCTTGTAATGAAATTGAAAATTCAGTGACAAATACAATGATTTTCACTTGCATGATTTTTTTCCCCACCTATAAGATCCATTCGCATTTTTTCCTCACCACTGCAGGGTTTGCAGAGCTTTTTTTTTTTTTTCAGGTCCAGATCTGATCTGTTATCAAGCGGACAGCTCGGCGTGAGGCCTTGAGCTCATATCCTCTCGCTCACGCTGCCCCGACCCCTCTGCACGCTTTTGTGGTCAAAATACATTTCTGTGGTCCTAACCATCCCATTTGAAAAAAAAAAATCATCTTCCATGATTGAATATGCTTACTTAATGCTATACAAAAGTGCATCTGTTAAGGGACTCAGTCTGCCAAGAATAATACAGTTATTATTCAAAACAGACTGTAAGTGTTTTTTTTTTGGTATGCTAATATTCCTATAATATATGCTAATGGTATTGTACAACACACACACACACACACACACACACACACACACACACACACACATGCACACACATATATCTGCAAGGACACGTTCACAGACATAACGTCGGTCAGCCAGAAACTTCTTGAATTGAAGGTGAAGGTAAACAATGGGGTCATTGTTTCTGCTGCAGACGAAGGCCCTCGTAATGAATATGCTGAATGCCCAGAGATACACCAGAGAAATGCATTTGGCTGAGCGCAACCCGTCCGTCAAATTAAACTTGTGCTTACACATCGATGTTTCCACTGATAAGTGTGCAGCACGGGTCAAGATCGGTAGTCTGCTGCTTGTCCATTAAAACGTCACGGTTTCACGTTTTACTTCATAGAAACGGACATCTGTCACAATCGTTTGAATTTGCTTGCGTTTTTTCTTTCAAGTAGTATTCTTGAAGATTTTAATTTTAATAAATGTCACTATCTATCGCCAAATGAGGTAACACAGTGGTGATTAAGCTTATGATGCATTTTTGCAGTATTATGAACTGGGTGTCCGTGGTGACATTCCCGGTAAAAAAAAAAAAAAAAATCACTGTTTTTTGGTCTCTGGGATGTGAGATGAATGTGCATTTATTTTATTTCAAATGTAATTGTTTGCTGCCTCTTCCAAAAGAGTGTCTGTTCAGTCACGATCAGCCCTGGTTAGTCATAAATACTGAAAGTACACAGTTCTTCTCCTGTTTATCCAACCAAGTCTCTGTTTCCTCTGGCGCTAATGTAAAATACATCACTTCCCATGTGTCTGAGGATTCTTGATTTAGAGTGTCAAAATAGAGTTGTTTTTTTAATAACTATTACATGTAATCCCTC
This sequence comes from Myoxocephalus aenaeus, assembly GCA_038501785.1. Lineage (NCBI taxonomy): Eukaryota > Metazoa > Chordata > Actinopteri > Perciformes > Cottidae > Myoxocephalus > Myoxocephalus aenaeus. Next base: position 313,186 of record JBAMJR010000379.1, read on the forward strand.
GGCATATTCAACCTTGGGCCCTACGGAAACTATTCAAGCATATGGCTCATTATAGGGTATAATAGGTCATTGCCTTGTTTATTCAGTATTAAAAAAAAAAGTGGTGAGAGCATTTTCCCCCAGAAAACCCCCAGTATACCTTGCTGTTTGCCAAATCACAAGCCACAAAAAATGTTGCAAAGGATAAATTCCGATCAGAATTGTGAGAACAGGATCTCAGAAGGAAGAAACCGTCCAAAAGATTAATGGTGTGAAAAGGGGAGGCAACTCCTGCCACCCAATAAAGTCAAGGCCTAAGCAAACAGCTAAAGCTCTGTCACCCCTGGCCCAGATCTATGGTCTTACAATTTAAGTGTGTGTGCGTGTGTGTGTGAGTGTGTGTGTGTGTGTGTGTGTGCATGTCGGTACAGGGAGGTGAGTGGTGTCTGCATGGAGTTACTATTCAAACACACACTAACACATTCACAGAAACACACAAACACACGCATGCACGCAAATATAGTACCCCATAAACATATGTGTATTACAGGATCGTGGCTGCTGAAGGTCTCCCAATGAATAAACATTAAAGTCTTCGTCATGGCTTTCAAAGTGAGATATGTGCCAGCTCCTCCTAAAAACTAAACTAGATACTTATTAATATTCTAGCAACACTTCACTCCTTGCAGCCAAGAGGCATTTTTCTTTTAACTTTTATCTTAGAATTAGTTGATAGGCACTGAACAAATAACACAATCCGTGAATGGAAGTAAATTACAGCGAAAATTGAAAAAGTATTGCGCAGTGTTATGATGAAGCTTTTACTCCAGTCGCTCTTTTAAAAGAGATTTGTATTATTGTATAGAAATGCAAATCTATGTTGTCATCACACAAAATTTGACTTAATTGTTACATTTTGGACAATAGTGTCAAATCATGTGAATTCCTTGGTGGATTTCTAACACATACGATCTAGTTTGTCAGTGGTTATGTATTTATTCGTAAATATGTACATATATTTTTGGTTTTACAGTTACTGATTTATATTTAATTTCAGGTAGTCTTCACAACAATGTGTTGGAAAATGTTTGGACAATGCAATATGTCCCTGGAGTCTGCTGTAGAACATAAACAGAAGCACTAAACCAAGAGTTTATACAGTCATAAATATTTAAGGGGGAATATCTGTGAATTTCCATTTCAAAATATGATACTCCAATGCCCAGAAAGATTTCAACTGGAAAAACATGCACAACTGCGTCTGATAGCCAGCAATATAAAGAGAGAGGAGCGCGTCCTGCCTTAAATCCATAACATCGTTTTTAAATTTAATGGTGTACTCCTTTAATTTGAATCAAATGGACAAGAATTTTAAACAGCGTCTAAATGAGCCCTCTGAGCTCATGTGGGCTGAGCTGAATAGAGAGCTGTAAATGACCTGTCTGTTGGAAATTATGTCCTCAGTAAATGTGAGAACTACTTTTACTGTTCTCCCTATAATCACTCACACTCGGTTCACTTTCATTCAATTGCGTTTTATTGGAATCTGCAAAATACGGTGTGGCCAAATGAAATGTCGTCAATTTAAGAGGAACACAGCTGAGATATGCACCTTCTCACACCCTCTTGTCATATATATATATATATATATATATATATATATATATATATGCACATGTGAAATGTACAATCCCACCCAAGCATGCATGCACGCACACTGACTCACGCTCTCCCACTCAGTCTTCCACTGGGAAGGTCAAAGGTCTGAATCGGCTTGTCATTGACTCCAATGCAGGGTGGTGTGTGTGTGTGTGTGTGTGTGTGTGTGTGTGTGTGTGTGTGTGTGTGAGTGGGTGTATAATACTCCAGGTGCTCTCCAGAAGGGAAGATAAAAATCTGCCGCCTGCCTGCTCTCCATTGGGCCTCCAAATCTGCCAACAGGAGAGAGGTTGACCCCAACAACCTGCGTCCCGGTCCGTGTTTAATGGCTGAAACTTCCTACACGGAGCGAGAGACGGAAAGCCACATGTGGCAGAGGGTGCTTGCTGGGATTCATCTTATTTAAATCTGCACATCATAAACCTCCGTAAACATGTGGCCAGCTGAAGCTCGATATGTTCATTTAGCTCATGTCTAATCATAGGCAGCTATGTTAATGCCTACCATCAATTACTGCAAATAAAAAACACATTTTTGTACAGACCCAGCCTGTACATACCGCAGTAATTTTGAATTTATATTGTAATATATGACCTAGTATGCGGCTTGGAAATTACACAGACACCCCGGGCTGATTTGTTGTAAATAATTTCGTAATGCACACGGGACGGGCTGCTGTGCTGCAACAGTTTTCCTGCGGGCCGCTCTTACAGAAATTTTAAAGAATGCTACACAATCACCATTTTGGCTCCGTTGGTCAAAGATGGAATCATGTTGTTTTCCCAGTTCGACATACATAAATAAACGTCCCTGTGGGCAATGCATTTCAGTGGTCACAGTGGAATACTGGGACCATTTCTACAGCTCAAATAGACAATTGAAACCATATTAGGCGGCGTGAGAGGCTACGCGGGCGCGCGCGGGAGTCGGGAGTGTGCGTCCGGGGAGAGCTGGCTTTGATTAGAGCCTGCGTGATTATATAGGAGGCAGCTGAAGGCAGAGCTCGGGCTGGTTAGCGGCTGCTGACAAATGGAGAGAGAGCAGGAAGATTTTTATCAAACACACATGAGCATTGGTGAGAGAGCGGGGGGGGGGGGGGGCATGAATGCAAATCAACAGAGGAGCACGTAAGCATGTTCAATTTCGATAAAATCATACCAAACAAAAAAAAAAAAGAAACCTGCAGGGACTGAGGGGATAAACACAGAACAGTGTTTGCTGCTGAATCCCGGAGAGAGAGAGAGAGAGCCTGTGAAACACAAACAAAGACCAAGGAATAGAAACAGCAGTAGAGTTAACACTGTTACCCCATTGTGGTGTTTAGCCAGCAGTAATATGTCATGGTTTTCATTGTGACTCTAATCTGATCAGGCTTTATGGCTCCTCCTGCTATTAGCGTCAGCTATTGTCATATTGAGGTGGCAGGATGGCGGCCCGTGGCACCGACCACTCACAGATCCCCGCATCCTCCCGCGGGCCGGCGGATTCAGTCAGGAGTCACGCCTGTTTCTGACATCAGAATTCATCTAAAGATGGCGTGGGCGGGGAGGAGAGTGAATAATGGTTGAATGTGGATGCCGCTCCGCACACAGGGAGGAGGGGAGGAGGGCTACACTGCGTTTTGTCTCCCCCTAGAGGCAGGAGAGCAAATCTGCTCCGGGCCTCCCTCTGTGCGTCTTCTTCCCCTCCGCCTCCCTCCGTTTCATCCCACATCTCCAAACCAAAACAGACGCCACATGTGGCACTGACGACCCTTCCTGTGTTTGAAGTACCTCGTGTCTTGTACAAGTTCTTTTTTCTTTTTTTTGTAGGAACATGGTCTATTTGGCTTTATGGGCCTACGGTTTAAGGTTAATTTAATTGTCCAATATGTGTTTATTTCACAGCACACCCCACAGACGGATCTTGACTCCAATAAAGCACCAGTCATAGTTTGCTGTTCAATTCCATCCATATGGTTATGATTTATGCCTTGTCTGCTTTTTCACGCTACAGTAACGCCGTGAAATTTCTGAATAGACATATCTCCACAGCGAATGGCTCCCCGTGACCTAAGCTTTTTAGTCAATGATGAATTGAAAATAAGAGGACGGAGGATAGCATCTCTTAAGCTACAGTAAGATGGCTTTTATTAAGCTGCGAAGAGATGCGTATCCTCTTCCTGTACTTTCACGGTTAAATGAACACGGGCCAGAATGTTTGCTCCCGCATGTTAGTCCCTCGCAGAAATTAATAAGCATTTAGATCATGTTTCTCCTCGGTATTTATGCGTGGGAACTGTGCTTCCCGCTCCCCCATCCCTCCCTCCTCCCGTCCGCCTCTTCCTGGTCTGAATTAACTGGAAACATGTTTCCACCACTGATAAGTATCAGAGAGGACAGGCCACAAGATTACTTTGGATCTTAGAACTGCTTCTTTTTTTTATTTTTCATTTTGGATGGGAAGATAAGAGAGGGTTGAACAAACACGGCGAACCCGCAGCCCATGGAAGGTCACATACTTCTGGTGTTCCACCGAGGCGGGTCTCCCACAGAAAGACAAACTCTTCAGATTGATTTGATACTACTTAACTCGATCGCCTCAGAAAGCATGTTACTGGTTTGACATTAGACATGATGTGTTTGCACAAGCCTGAAGGTAACGCCCAAATGGATCCTGCAAGGGTCTGATTGAAATGTAATTCTATATCCCGCTGATGGATGTCGGGGATGCATTATGACGATTACTGGTAAACTGGCATGTAGAACACATTTAATATTACTCTGAATGCTAAAAGCTTTGAACTTCTCTGCCCCGTGCGCCATAGTTAATGGTGCTTAATGAAATAAGAGACGGCTGTGATTGACCACGGCAGAATACTTCTCAGAGCTTAATTGAAAACAGTAAGCCAGACTGAAAACTTGGAGCACTGTAACATTTGGGAGGTAATGAAATGTGCATTTGTGAGCCCTTTTAATTTTTATAAAAGCCAGAGTTTTTTGGTTTTATTGATTTCATTGACAGTTTAGGGCTGCAACAAATTGTAATTTTTTTTTCTTCTGATGAACCAATTCATCATTTTGTCTATAAAATGTCAGAAAAGACAACACAATTATTACATTTAAAAATCCAAATATATTCAATTTGTCTTCGTCTTAGTTGCGTGCCAAATGTCTGTGTTTGTTTTGTTTGTTTTGTACTTTTTATGATTATGATTAGTTGTAGTCGCCTAAAATCCATTTTAGTCTTATCTTCAAAGAAAAGCTTAACTTTTTTTGTATAGTTTTAGTCGATAAAAACAGTTTTTTGATTTTAGGGCTTTGAGTCATCAGCTTATAGTGAACATTTATAGCGAAAATATCACCTTTGTTCTTTCTCCCTCCCCTTTTGTCATTGTTAACTTCAACTTAAGTGAGTACGTTACTCCGAGTCCTCCTGACTTTGCTCTTTGAGTTCTTTCACTGTCGCCCTGATATGTCAGCACAGGACACATAGATATAGATTTTGGTATAGTATACAATCTTTTTCAGATTTTCAGATGCCACCGTTCTCATCTAAATCATGGGCGAACATATTTAGTTGTAGTGTTTGTTAAAGAAAACAGCTCTGGTTTCAGCTCGATTTCAGTTTCCCTAAAAGTGTGTTTTTGCAGTACAAAAATCAGCAAAATATGTATATATATATATATATATATATATATATATATATATATATATATATATATATGATGTCAATTTATCTTAACAAAACCACTGGAGATAAGTATAGAGACCTCAACTATCTACAAGTTAGATTTTTCTATTTTTTTTTACAAGGGACATGTAAGTAGAACTCTTAAACATGTTATCACCTCACACCTTGTTGCATTCAGAAGCATTAATAGGCCGTGTGCCATGCTGGTGCAGGTGTGGAGGCGGCCGGTCTCCAGCTGTTTGGCATCACAGAGAGAATGAGACGCTCCCCTGACCCCGGGAGTCGCTTCCAGTCGGAAATTGATCGATGAGAGCCCCCCCCCCCCATCCCACACTTTGAACCTTATCTGGTGTTGGGTTTTGCATTATGGCTCCACATCTGCTGCAGAGATCGGGGCTTTTTCATGGACTTTTGGATGAGGACGTGACCAGACTCTCTTGCTTGGTGTGTTACTGCCAAGCCACCAAAGTTGCTCACTTCCTCCACAAGTTTCTCGTCAGGGGGAAAACAGCCTCTGATGTCTGACATGTCACGGTTTGGTGATGTATGAGCGAGGAGACAGAGACTTTAAATAGAAGAATGTACTATTTGTGTTTCCCCTTTCGACTCTTGCATGTCCCCAAACATTAAAATATATTTTTCTTATTGCAGCCATTATGTTCGGAGAAGATAACATCAAATTTTATGTTGGTGTTGGGCAAACATGGGACATAAATTGTACATACTTACGTCTGTCGAGGCCCTTCCTGTGTCGGAGGCCCTCACTGCATTCCCGAGATGACTCCCCTCTGATTTACATCTGCTCTTTTCAACAATGTCATTTTTTCATGAGCAAGGGTTTTGGTAAAAAAAAAAAAAAAAAGGAGTATTAGCAGGATGTTAGTGGCAGCTCTTCTCTTCCGCCTCAGTGCTCTGAAATGGCCCTTTGTACTATCAGAGAGTCCCACGGGCCGGATAATGACAATCAATGCTCTTTACACATCAGCACAGCCACCAGCTCTGCCAGCCGGTTATTTCGACAGATACATTTCACAAACAAAATATGCAGATAATTGATTGACAATATCAACAATGTTGCTTTTGACTCCGTTTTTAGCTTGGGGGGAAAACACTGCATAACGTTTATTTTTACAGGTAACACTTTAAATGATGGAGACACTTGCAAATGACATGGTAGTGCAACATGTTTCACTAAACTTATTTTATTTTGATTTTTTACAAAATGTACCAAAACACTGGCAACGAGGAGGATCTTGGGTGGATAAAAACAAGAATAAATATGAAAATATATATAAATCATACCCTCGAAGCTACAAAGGCAATCTGGTTTGAATTGACATCAAACACTATTACTAAGCTTGTTTACAAGATATTTAGCCATGGCTGAGCTATAGAGGGAACCATAAAGTGCATCTTTGGATGGTGTATTTATAAGTAATAAACACGATAATAATGAGTATATATTCAGCACACATATTCTGCAGGGCCAGCAGCTTCTGCCACAGCACCCTCCCATCTACGTCAGTGGCTCTGTTCCGCCCGGTGAGTCGAGGACCACGGCTATCAGTAATTAGCTTCCTTGGTTCAACAGCATGCGTGATCACCAGCTCCGCCCTGCATCCACCGCAGGCTGGCACAACCCAAAGGCCCCCTCGGCTGAGTTTCCCAAAGTTTGCCTCGGTTCCTTTCCTGCTATAAACCTAATTTGTTGTCGTCCCTTGTTAAAGTCCAAATAAAAGCCTGATTATTTTGTTCTTGGAAAAATGTAGGTGCTCGTTGCACAGCGTATATACTGGATCTGGGCATGACTCATAAAACAGGAGTACTGCATGTGATTAAGGGTTTATACGCAAGCGGTACGGTGTTATTGCTGATTAGGTGCATTGTGTGTTTTGCTGATAACACACTCAGTTGTGTGTGTGTGTGTGTGTGTGTGTGTGTGTGTGTGTGTGTGTGTGTGTGTGTGTGTGTGTGTGTGTGTTTGCCCTTGCATGCCCTAGTAAAATTTAAAAAGTATGTTTTTTTTTCAATTTGTCTTTCTTTTTTTCTGTTTTATTCCAAGCAAAGGACCTCATTGAACCAACTTTCACCAACAATGCACATTTTAAAAAACACAGTTTCTAACCACTGACAGGCCACATGTAGTTTCCACTCCGGCTTCCCATTCAGCCCTCAGCAGGAGGCTGATTGGAGCTGTGGTCCAAGAGCGTCTTGGTGGTCGAGCCAGGAACCGTGTTCACATCCGTTATGCTTTAAATCACTCCTCGTGACATTTAAAGGACCATACTAATGGTTTCGAAACGGTTTGCCAAATTTCCTACAAATTACACGTATTTACACACAATTGCCTACAGTTGTTCAACGCATACCTAGTGCTTACGCTCATTGACATAAATATGATGTTTATTGTGATGTATTACCTACGTAAGCGACGCATGAGATGTTAACTTTTACGATCAAACACACTGTGGCGCTCTTTGGAAAAACCAGCGGTGATGTAATGTGTGCGATCTGAAACACTGGTGAAGGCCATTAATATAAGAGATGCAGCTCACACACCTTTCCAAGAATTGCGTCACGCAGTGGTTTGAATTCATAAATTCATACGCACACATAGTATGCATGGCCACACATCACCTCATTAATCTTCTGTCATCAGGCTTAAAAGAATCCATTAGAGCTAATTACAGACAGTTAGAGAGAGAAAAGAAATTATCTTATAAAGCACATCTAACCGGATTACGCTGCCGCACTAGTTGAATAATCATTGCAATTATTAGGACTGTAAACACAGTATTATGGTGAGGGAAATTTACATTCTTACTGATCCAAGCAAATTAGATAAAAGGGGACACGAACATAAAACACCAAAAAGGATTCATCTCAGAGAACATTTTGCATGTATTAGAAGAGAGAAAGCTGATTGGTGTATGTGCCGTCTCAGTTCACACACGTCCGGCCAATCAGAGGGGCTGAATGTTGAGGGAAAAAAAGGCACCTGTTCCTCAATGGGCCCCCTACGACATAATGAAATATCCACATGTTCGACTAATTTGCTTTTATTGCGCCACCTAAATGGGCTCGCATTTCACTGTTGCGTGAAAAATAATAAACACTGAATGGAAATGGGGGACCACAGCAAAACCACTGCCATTACTCCGCCCACCCCCCTCCCATTCACCCTCTGTCTCCCTTGTTTCTTCAGTCCTGGCTACATAGATGCTTTTTCCAATTAGGCCCATAGAGTAGAGGAGGCTAATATATATTCATAGCTGGTATGAATGACAGAGGAGTGATGATAATGATCACGATATGAGCTGAGGAAAGCAATTACAGTCGCCGCTACCATAAATAGTAATTGCAAAAAATCTCTATCATTACAAAAGGGAAACCACAAAACACTCGCTATACAGACGCCATTCAGCAGAGAGGAGGTTCGGCATACCTTTTTTTTTTTTTTAAATGAAAGTACTGTTTGCCAACTTTTCCTAACAAGCCGCTCAATAAGCACTTCAAATGAGTGGCCATGCAGATGTGATATTGACTCTAATCGCTGATCAGTCTTTTAGTGGTTTCTCTAAAATTGACTTTCTCTCCATGGTTTTAAATGGTGTGCAAACAGTAACGGGAAGCCCAGTCAATTACACAAGTTACTGTATGTTAGTAATTACTTTATTCGGAGGAAAATTTGGCCGCAGTCTATGCTCTTCCCTTACTTTAGCACACTAAACGTGAATGCATCGGTGTGTGTGTGTGTGTGTGTGTGTCTATGTGTCTGTCCGGGCACTGACGGCTGCTGCAGCGTGTGTGTGTGTGTGTGTGTGTGTGTGTGTGGGAGTTTAGGGGGTATGATTTATAGCGCCCTGCAGGTTATAACTCATTTCAAACAGAATTTCCTGCCCGTGTGATTGCATCCTTCCGTAATGCCCTTGACAGAATGGAAAGCACAGCCGATGTTCCATGTCTAAAGACAGACATTTTTGGGTGTGACTTTTTGAATACGCGCTCATAAATTACCCCCTTACGAGGCGAGTCGATTGTCCCATGAAGACAATAACGAATCCCGTTCTGGCATTAAAGAAAATGTCGGCAAATGATTTGGGGCTATTACTGGGTCTCATGCCGGCAAAATTATTTATGGATCAAAAATGGGACGACTGGATGACGGTCCAATGAATCAGAGGGCGGGGACGACCCGTAGCTTTGACCTTATAACAGTCTTACAATGGATCACATTTAACTGAGGACAAATCGCAACAAGCTCTTTAAAACTGCAGAGGAATTCAAATCAGAATCAGAATCAGAATCAGAAACCGTTTATTTGCCAGGAATGTTTTCACACAAACGAGGAATTTTTTTGAGGCGGAAGGTGCATACATTGGACATGGACATGGGACGTAAGACGAGACAAACAACAATCAACAATCAACGAAAACAACAGTGCAATTGGTATTCAAATATGTGTAAGATAAGCAAGTGCTCAGTCAACAGATACGTTAATGTGAATGTACGTTAAAGTGACATGTGTATTTAAGTTAAAGTGTATGTTAAAGTGACGAGTGTTTAAGTATGCGGTGTGCAGAGGAGTGAAATGGTAATTAGGCTGCTCAGACGTTACGCGTGGAAAGCCATTCACTCCGAACTGTCCAAGACGTCAACATTTTAGCTATTACAAGTAGCGAATGGTGGAGAAAACGGCTAATATATATATATATATATATATATATATATATATATATATATATATATATAAATAAAGACCAACCTGGTGTTTCTGCAGCTTGAGTCCTGAATCTGCATGTTATCAGCAGCAGAGAGAGAAACACTCGCCAGAGAAGAGCTTGACCGTGCGTGCGTGCGTGTGTATATCCGTGTGCATGATGTGTGTATGTGCATAAATAGTACAGTCGTAGAAAAAAAAGAAAAAAAAACTTAAATTAGGGAAGCAAGAAACTGAGAGGGTCTTACCAGAGACATTGTGTCCTCACACTCGTAGCCATTAAATTGTTTTAATGAATGCAGGTCAAAGCCTGCACTTAAATTGGATGTCTTTGATATAATAACTCTGCCGCAGCCTTACAAGCTGCTACTGTATGTGTGTGTGTGCTCTTACGCAAGTTGCTGTGTTTTATTAAATGTTGTATCCTTTGACGTCTGAGCACATACACTTGCATTTACACACGGGCACAAAGAGAGTATGGCACCCCATGAATCAGCAGTATGTCTAATTTCTCAGCACATTACAGAGAGGATGGCCTTGTAAGACTCCAAATGAAAGGCCTAATGTCCCGCCATTGATTTTTCCCTCCCTGCAATTGTACTTCATTTATGGCCATGTCTACTCTTTTTTTTTTTCAAACCTGAAAAAAAAAAAAAACTAAAATTCAAGAGGTGGAAAGAAAAGCAACAGGCGGGCAGAATGTGCACAGTACCAGCAGGTGGATAGACAATAAAGAAGACAAACAGCTGCGGGGGATACGGACTAGCATGGTGAGAAGGGCGATGCGTCAGTCCCGTCTTCGTAATAAGATATGCTCACTTCCTCAACGCATCCCCAACAGCAAGAGCTGCCAATCATCCTCCATCCATTTACAAAGCTGGAACAAATAACTGCAGGGGGAGGCACCCAGCTCCTCCAAGTCTTTATGATAAAGGTTTGGAGTAATAAGTGGGTGATAATGGCCTGTTGTTTTTTTTTCTCAGGCTTTATTAAAGAAGAAATATCGCCTAGTCTTTATCAACATCTTGCTGTGTTCCAGAGAGAGTCCCTCCGCTGATCGAGCGCAGCTCAATTCTTCTTTTATTTAAGCGGTCGGCATTTATCCGTCCGAGGAAGCAGCTCAGCATGCTTGTTCCTTGGAAGCGAGTCGTGGTCATGCAGTTGCACACCTTCCCGGTGGTGCACTAACGACGTAATAGCTGGCGGCGCCGGAGCATCTCTCCGCTGCTGCAGCTGGGAGGTTAAATGCCTTGCTCGGGGGCTGCTGTGGAGAAAAAGCGACAGCGCTTGTTTTTCTCCATCTGAGATTTGTTTTCCCCCGGCTGGTCCCAACATTTCAACCATTTCCACAAAAACACAGCGTTTCTGTAAATATATTTTAAGTTTTATGTGGAGAAGCATTACATATTGTGTCTGTATACTGGAGATTGTCTTCCCCAATGCAACCAGACTTTGGTGAGCAGCAATTTGTTGGCCCGAGATGCTGCGCTGTGATATCGAACACTCCTGACCTTTTCCTGTGGTAGGCAGTATATGCTATACAGACATCAGACAGTAACAGAAAAACCAAGCTGGAAACTATTTCTCTGCAGCTAAAGAGTGCTGCATTTATCACAGAGATAAAAAAAAAAGAAGAAGAAAAAAGATTGGGAGAGCTTATAGGAGAGTGAGTACAGTGTTTTCCAGTGTGTGTGTGTGTGTGTGTGTGTGTGTGTGTGTGTTTGCATGCACGTGTCTGGCTGTATGCGGGCTAATGGGTGCAAAGTCGCCTACAACAACATTTAGCGCAAGTTTGAACGACCCCTAAAAGCTTATTGTGAGGTCATGTGATATTTGGACAGCCGAGTCCAATTTAGCCAGTCATATCTCCGTCTGCTTTGCTCTGTATTTACCTCCAACAGGGATTGGAAACTGAGATAGGCCAGCTGTATGCATTTAGAAGTATGGCAGAGGAAGGCAGAGCCAGTTCCCCCATCAACCCCTTCTGACTCCCCCAGCTTCGCCCCCATTAAAGTGCCAATTTGTCTCCTCCCTCCACCATGTACTCGGTCAGACAGTGTGCCTCCTGTCCCACTGAACGTCTGGCACAGTCAGCAGGTTGATTCATTACCTGACGCTCACACTGTACGACCGTGATGGCTCGGAAAAAAAGTTCTAATGCAAATAAACATACGTTCGCTTTTTTTTCCTCGTTCTTTTTTTTTTTTGCATAACACCTGGAGACTTGTTGATGTTACCTGCTACATTTGATTAGTGACGGTGGGGCATAAACCATGGCCACGCTCGCGACTGTGAAGGATGAAGGGAGGCTCGACCAACAGAAATATAAATCAAAAAATCAAACGCAGATTGGTTTAATTACTCAGAGTTTGAGATATCTGTCTCTGTAGTTATTTGCCATCGCCCCGGTATAACAAAAGGTGAATGCAATTTAATTTTGGGGCGCTTGCAGCATTAAAATGTGACATTTAAAACTTTCATGAGCAACGTCTCTTTCCACACAGCTTTTTGTGAAGAAATAAGTCCGGATGAAAAAATTATGACGGCCTTTTCAGAGATGATATTTCTGGAAATACATATTGTTATTTTCTCTTTTATATATATATATATATATATATATATATATATATATATATATATATATATATATATATAATATAACATTACACTACATAACACGTTCTGGTACACAATTACTCATTTCCATTGTTTAGTTTGGAGGCATAAATCTTGTACAAAGACATCTCAAACTTAGGGCAAATCAAACTGTAACTGCGTTGCTGGATGTTTGTAATTTGGATGAACTGACCTCTTTAAATATCCTCTCATTCCTTGCTGCATGATTCTTCTCTTAATCTCCAGCAAGGCCCGACAGTATTCCTCCCTTTTATAATTGATTGTTAGTGCTAAATCAAACAGAAAACATGTTTAAATGTTATCTTATTTGCATGAGTTGTCAAGTCATATCCGCGCATACTCCTGACACAGAGCATACATTAGTCTCAGATGTTCTTTGTTTATTTTTTCCCACTCTGCTCAGGCACAAAAGGTCAACCACTCAAAATGATTACCGAGCAGCTCGGCACAGGTGTCTAAAAAAAAAAAATGTTTACATAGTTGTGGAACGCATGACATATTTTGGCCCCGCAAGTGTCACACACAATATCGCAAGTTCGCGCTCCTCGCCGCACAGACCCCTCACTAGCTAACAGCAAAGCCAAATAATGACAACACCAAGGCAAACAAATCCAGCCTGCCGAAGCCAAGGCTGACACCCAAGGTCTTCCATCACTGTTGCTGCGGCTGCTTCCTACAGCACGTCGAAGAATTCCGTAAGTGTGTGTGATGTGTGTGTGTGTGTGTGTGTGTTTGAGGGAGAGACTCAGAAGGAACTGTGTGCGAGAGATTGTGTGTGTGTGTTTGTGTGGAAGCCAGGCGTGACATTTCTGCTGAGCAATGGTCACCCGGTGATCGGCGGTGACAGAAAGTGCCACCCGTTGGTCAATCTAACAATCTAGCTGACGCCTCAGTTTCCCGCGCAGACTCCGGGACCCACATCCCCAGCGCTCGAGGCGGGAGCCATTAACCTCGTCGTGTATTTTCTGCCAGCAACCCCGGGACCAAACACATCTGCAACGCAACAGAAATAAACCTCCGCAGACTGATCCAGGATCATTTGGCTGTTTTGGAGAGGGTGGTAAATCTGAGACTCTTAGAAGAGGAGAAGCTGGCTAATTCATCCCACATCACTCTGCGCCCTCCACCTCGTGCTGAATATTAATCAGCGAATGTTCCCAGTATCAAGCTGGCGTCTGATCCAAACAGATGATGGATGGCGCACCAACTGGGCTATCTCTCTTCCCTCCCTCTCTCCGCTTCATCCAGATATGAGCAAATGATTTATTTTTGGACCATTCCCTCCTATTGACTGTCTGTATTGTATTTAACTTCCTGCTTTGGCATTTTATCTATTCTCTCGCTCTCTCTCTCTTTCTATAGACTGCAGCGTCTCTCTTGTTCACATTTTCTCTCAATATTTGTCATTCTCCCTCCTCTCCAATCATATTGTCTGTCAACTGGTGTTGTTTATGTATTCAGGAATGCAACATATCAATTGACATAATAATAGTTAAGGGCCTTCCTCTTTTCCGACTGACATATCTTATTTTCCATTTCGTCACACCGAGCCCTTTATGCTTCACAATTAATGTGTTTAGAATTCCACTTTAAAACTGATTTAAAGTATAAATCCTGTCCCTGACATAATGATAATACATCTAAAGGATATACAGACATTGAGAGGATGTAAACATTCAACACATTGCTAGTTTTGTTAGTTAGTTGTGTTTTAAATATAAAGAATACAGCCTCTGAGCAAGGAAAGATGAGTATTATGATGAATGCAATTTGTTCCCTTGAGCCCAGTATTAAGGGCAGTGTAAATGCACGGAAAATGCAAAGTCTTTATTCCCGTCTGCAACTAAAGCGACATTACTTTTGTGCTGTTGGCATTCGATTAACGTCATATTTAAAGAAGGTTTATCTCTTCAAGGAGGTAAAGAAATATGTCCCCCGGTAGAAATATAATCACAAATTCTTCTATATGAAAGGTGAGGTACACAGAAGAAGTGTTGGTGACACTGCTCCTTTGTTTTACTTTGATCTTAGCCCTCCTGATCGCTGTCATTCCTGCGTTCTCCGCAGACATTTTTTACGGGACAGATCCTCCACGCCTCCCTGCATTCTTCCAGCAACCTGATTATTTTCAAAGCTTTGATAAGTGATTGCTGAGTTTAAAGAGAATGAAGAAAAAAGAAAAGAAAAAACACTGAATGAAAGGAAAAAAAATATGCAAACCCATCAGAGTCGTTTGTGGCTGTGACCTTTTGCTGCTCGGGCTGCACGCTTTATTATCCCTCATTCCAACTCAGGCCTCATTAGGAGTCACGGTTGACTCCGACATGTGGAATTCTTCACACGCATCCACACAGACACAAAATGTGCATTCCAGGGTCCATGGTGGTTATTAGTTTGGCATCGGGAGCGGGAATGACATCATGAGGCAGGCGGTGGTAAACACCCTTGATTGGTGGACAGCTGAGGCTGCCAAGAGAGTGGGTGTCAGTGTTGGTGGTCCGCCGGTCTCTCGCTGGAGTCCTGGCCGACGGCGACTGGAGCGAATAAGTACGGTTTCCCTCTCCGCTGAGGTCCAACAGGCATGTGTTAGACTGCTGGGACTGATTAGAGCATTTGGGCTTGTTGTGTTTGTTTGAACGGAGGCAACTCACATCCCAAATCCTTTTTACACGACATGGATCACAGATATATAAAACACACATTTAAAGCGTGTGCTCCGTCCGGGTGAATATATTATTTTTTCTTCCTAATCTAACTTTGCGTGTGCGCATGTTTGTGCCAGTGTCAGCACACTATACATTAGCACATGTGAAGGGATTCTTTGAGCCAGGCTTTAAAGCTTTTTGCAGTTCAGTAAAGTATAATTGTGTTGTCATTTTCCCAAGCTTATCCAGCAGCAGCTTAGTGTGCTGGAGGAGAGCCAGGCGAGGTGTTACATACTGTACACAGTGAGGTGATGAGAGAGTGAGCGCAGACACTTGTTTACATACGCTATAAACATGCTATTTCACTCCATGTGTATATTGTTACGTATGGATGTACAGTATACATATATCTCTAAATAAATAGTCACAATAATAACCACTTACTTTACTCATTTTCATCAGATGTTAGCTCATTCTCTGACTAGTGAATTACTTATACAACATGATACTGTTTCTGACAATTTAACATTTTTACATTCAACCTCACAGCTAAACTAAATGATGCGGTGGAAACTTACCGGGACTGACTGTTTCATGCACTGCAGCAGGAGACAAATGAAGGATTTAACCCTCAATTTGACCCCATTCAATGTTTAACGTCTCTAAATAAATGACTGACATCTTTTTTTTTCTTCATATTGCATATTTTTGCATTTTTTTCATATTTCATGACTGTTTCTAATTTAATGGGGTCAACTGGGTAAACATAAAATGAACATGATGATATGTTTTCAATGTCCTGTACACATCTTGTACGTATCGGTGTTCTTTGGGGTCAATTTGACCTCAGGCTTTTTTTCACTGTGTAAAACAAATAAGAAATATCAACGTTTTACACACATTGGTTTTGGTTGTTTTGGATGATATTGAGGTCACTATAACATACAATTGTATAATCTTCAGAAGGTTTTAGGGCCCTAACCTTAACCTGTTGGATCATCAGGTTATTGTTGCAGCTCAGTGGCTTATTATACGGCGAGGTTAACGTCATGTTGCTGCTGCGGTATATCGGCTGCTGTTATATCAAAGTAGTTTTAGGAGTATGAGTACATGGCCAAAATAATTTGTTTTTTGAGGTCACAATAACCTTCAAATTCATTCATTTTCATTCTATTATAAGTTTATTATATATTATTCTTAGTTGATCCTTTATAAAATATGACCTTCACAATGTACCAGAGCCCTGGAGGACGTCTTTGAATTGCTTCTTTTGTCCGGACCGGATATTACATTTACAGTGACGTAAACAGAGGAACATTGCCATAAAAAAAGGACATACTCTATGAGAAAAAAACATTCTCTTGTATAACTTATTACCGCATGTGGATGTTCGGGCAAGAGAAAAAGATATGACAATAAAAAGGGAACATTGTGTTGGTTTATTAGAGGTTGGGGCCACTGTTTTCTAGGTTAACAGTGCTATATTAAGCAGCTGTTGTTGGTTTGTTATAATGGGATGGTTCACCGTTTTGTTTCTCAGAATGTGGAGGAAAATACATAATAGATCCCACATGTCAAGACAACAAATGAAGGTGAATATTTTACAGAAAATAAGATTCCTAATACAGGGATGATGCATGGAACTGAAAAAAGCCATTGCTTATGTTCAAACAAATTATTACAGGAAGAGATGGTGCACTTTATACAGCCAGGCAGTGAGCCTCCATTTTATAGAAAACTAGATAAACCAGGGAAACAGTATTGTCTATTGAAGTGCACAGGTCTAAAAAGAAGGACAAAACAGGCCGAGAGTTTATTTGTCCAACCTCTAAAATATGTAAAACGTAAGGAAATGTACGCCAGGAGGCATTTCCCTAAAGATCTTTCCCTAATTCTGCCATAAAAGACACGTTGTACAGCTCTCAGTACAATCTTCCATTGCCTGCAAAAGAATATTCCAGGTCTGAGGTATGTGGATAGACTTCCCCTTTGTTCTCAGGTTTAGGGAGTTCAGCAGCCGTCTGCTTGTGTTGGTGTGTTATCCTTACATTTACATGGCCGTGTAATTGTTGAACTTAGCAGTGTGTTCATTCATTAGCGAGTGCTTACCTCCCTGGTCCCTCTCCTCATCTCTCCACATTAGCTCTGACAGTAATGACTCGCCAGGCCTAACCTCTTAACTGGCCTGATGCATGCTTGTGGCAAACCCACTCGAGCCTCCCAGCTAAAATGGAAACATGCCGCTTCAGTTTTTTTCTTCTTCTTTTTTTAACCCCCCAGTCTCCATTTCCTTCCCTTCTGACCCTTTATTTAAGAATGAAAAAGTGGATATTCCCTCAGTCAAATTTAAGGTTCAATTAATTCACCTTTCCAGCAACATGTGGCATGCATATTATTATTAGCTTAACCCTAACTCTGCTTTTAACAACAACAGGAACCTTTGCAGCTCTTGTACCGTAAAAGTCGGGTTACAAGCCGCTCCTACCTCCGGTCAGCTGTAGCAAGCTAGGAGCAGCGCTAGCTAGCGCTCCTGCTGCTAGCGCTCCTGCTGCTAGCGCTCCTGCTGCTAGCTCCCCGCTGCTGCTGCTGCTGCCGGCGTCCCCTCTGCCCAAGTCGGGTGTCGAGCCGGGGCTGGTCCCGCTACCTTCGGTGGTTGTCGGGGAGCTAGCGGAGCGCTATCGGAAGTTAGCGGGGGAACTAGCATGCGGGGAGCAAACGGGGACACTGACCGAAGGTAGTAGCGGCGTGTAACCCGACTTTTACGGTATATGAATTTGCACGTGGCAGATCTGACATCATAGAGGCTGTAATTATATGCTGCTGATCTAAAAGTGCCAACTTCTCCATTCATAGGATATCAAAATGTACAGAGAAATGTGCTATAATCAAATGAAGTCCAGTCGGCTGCAGCCTAAACGCTGCCACGTCACTGAAGGAGGTCGCAGGAAAATAGCAGGATATCTTCTCATTCACGACATACCGCTCACACCCCTTTCAGCTCAATAATGTAGCACAGCAATATCTGAGCGCGATAATGACTTTGGTTTATTCAGATGTTCTCCATCGTCCCCAGCTCACAACCCAATTGAGCACCGGCGGGAGAAGGTGGAAGTGGAAATAGGGCCGAGATGGGAAATTACTAAGTCGGCATGGATAAGGACATCGCACCTCAACAAATGTATTTATATGTGGATAATCACAGTCCCATCAGGCAGTAACCAATAAAACCATCAACGTCTCTGCAGCACAGTTGAGATTTTCCACCACTTTCGCAAATTACACCCACTAAACTGAAAATAAATAAATTTTGCCCGAAGTAAGTGAATATCCCTGACAGAAATGTGTCATTCGTTGCAAGCATTTAAGTTTGGAGTGCAGTGGTTTAATTTCACGTAATCAGACATACAGCGTATTGCAGATTCGCAGCAACACATTCATGAGGGGCTTTCGGCTTTTAGGGGCTCTTTTACCCTCACTCTATCCAGAGGGTGGAAAAGATACACGAGTTCAGCTATGTGATTCCTGACTGGACTGCAGAGATAAGAGAGCCCAAATAAATCTCCACCCTTCCAAATGGGTTCCAGTGACAGTGGAAATAAAGAGGTTTTGGTTGGCCAGTCAGATGACTGACGTCTTGGTGCCATTCCCACCTCAGTGACCAGAAGATAAACCCAGGATTAGAGGGAAGACACTATTAGACTGCTGCATGCACACATACACACATGCTCACACAGAAATACACAAACCCATGCCGAAAGGAATTGTGTGTCCGCACAAACGCTCATTCACAAACTCATACAAACTGGTATCTGAGGACATTCATGTCCGTGGCACATTATTCTGAATTCTTAATCAATTAAGCTTCAGAATTAGGATTCACACTATTACCCAGAGATCCTCTGTAAAACTGGTCCAGCAGCAGGGGCGTGATCCCTCACTGGTATCCCACCGGCTTTGCTGGAAAGCACAACCCAGCTGGAGGTAAGGCTACCTGGGCGGGAATCCATCTCTTTGTGGCTCCCCACAGAAATCACTATTTATCAGAAATGTGAGGGTGTTAGAAGGCTTGGGTGAAGCCCGAAGAGAAGAAGAAGAAGAAGAGACGGGAAACCAAAAGGGAAAGATGAAGGGAACGCCAGAGCAGAGACTGGACAGATGCTATCGGGGATCAGAGATTCTGTCCGAGCAGCGGACATCTCTGCGTTGTGAATTCCTGGCGGCTTGACCTGACCTGACACGATTACAATCTGTCTCTGGCTGGAGGAAAGACATCCAAAAAGAGATAAAGCCGGTGAACAACTTCATAATGCAGAAACAGGTTTCCCATGTGCACCAGGAAACAGAAAGCTACAGGTTAGTCCCAGTGTATCGCCAGCTGCAACAGGATAGTCTGACCTTTAGTGCAGACATTTTCCTGGACACTAAATCAAGATACATTTTTGGGCTCCATGATTCTGGCATCCAAAATCCAAGCAAATACAGAAGAAGAATTATAGACATTAGATGAGCATGTAAACACTCACACGATCTAGCAAAAACATTGAGGAAACTACGTTGCAATTATTATTCATTTGATTAATATGTAAACAAACTCTTTATGTGTCAAACAATAGAAAGATGACTTATACACAGCTGAGCTATTTCCATTAAGGTGGGTTACGTTACTGGGAGCAAGGCCTCATGAAATATGTAATACAAATAAATAAAGAAATTAATTAATTCAAGGAATCATACAATACATCCTAAAACACAAACAGATGAAACACTGTTCTCCTTGGATAACAGATTCCTTCACCATGGACTGAATGAATTGGACCATTCAACTGAACTATGAATTTTTAGGCGACCATAAAGGTTACAGTTAACTTTCATCAAATTAAAAACACACTGTAAAAGGGTTAAGGTTGTAAGACAATTAACCCCCTAACCTAAAGCTTTTTTCTGCTTTATGGTCTGTTTTACTCTAAAAAGTTACTATGTGAACATCATGCTGATTTAAAAGAAGACTTGAAACTAGCGATCTAATGTTTACAATGTTTACTGAGGTAATAATCAAGTAATAAGTACGGTTATTTTCTCATAGACTTCTTTACAATCACACTTCTTTTTGCAACCAGAGGCAAAGAGAATCCCCCTTCTTCGTAGAACACTGCTGGTTTTAGGCACTTAGGAATGGTTTCCACTTTTCAGAACTAGAGGTTGCCTCTGGCAAGTATGAGCCATAGTTGATTTACAGCTTTTGAAAGTCAATTGATGACTACTTCTCACAAGGGCAGAGTGTAACAAGGACAGGATCTTCTCTCTAGACCCGCAAATGGTTCATTTCCTCCATGTGAATACATTTTTCTCTGTGGTTTGACAGGAGAGACGGAGAGAAGGGCTGCAGGTGTCGAGCCTCTGGAAATTGGTTTCAAGAGGTCATTTTCTTATGGACTTTTTTACAATCTGACTTATTTTTGCAACCAGAGGAGTGGTCCCCCGATGGTTATTAGAAAGAATGCAAGATTAACTTCCCCTCCACAGTGTCTTCACTTTTCAGACGCCGAGGTTGCCGACTGATCCTGACCGAATCCGCGACTCCTAACAATATGAGCGGAGCTAAACCTAACCAGCCTTAACTGAAGCATGCCATTACAGCAGCAGACATAAAACATTAAAACTACCCTATTTCCCTCCAATGTATGAGACCTATGAGGTGGCAGTGCACACAAAGCTCTACAGATGCCATGTAAACACCATGGACCAATGGGAGACACAATCATCATTAATGTGGTTGCTCTAATGAAATCAGCAGTGCATACTGCTGAGCCAGCTGTATGATAGTTTTCCTGATGGCTTGTCTAGCAGGGTCTCTTTAGAATCAGTCAAGGCCAACATGGATTGTTAGCCTGTTAAAGTTGGGGTCCTCACAGGATACAAGGACATTTACCTGTCCAGTCTGCAGGAGTGTCAGTGTGCTTTGTTCAGACACAGATACCCCTGGATGGAGGGTCAAACTGTATTGCACTAGTTTATAATGTTTGACTAAAGTCAAATGTGATTTGTCCTCCACTGTTTTGATTTGGGGATATTCTAATGACATGCTAATGTGATGCAGTACCGTGCCTATTAATAGAGTCTGCCACAACCCCCAAAAAAAATACAGGCTCGAGCACGACTTGATCTTTTAGTTTGAGGAGAGCTCTTCCTTTCGCTCTGATTTGCATGGTGTTGCTGTTGGCTGGCTGATTATCCCTCGAGGATAATGCGGTGCAGTTGTGCGAATGCTGCACCCTGGAGAACAGCCCTTATCTTCAATGGCTCTGCACAACTCCAGCTGTTTTTTAATTGGTTGCCAGGGTGGGTGAACAACAAGTACCTCCCAGCAGCGCTCTGCTCGGTGATGGAGAAGCAGTAATGCGTGCCGCGTGGCCAGGAACTCGGAGGGCCTGCCTGGGTCAATAGCAGCGATACTTGCCGCTGCGGTTTTCAAACTTTTCCTCTGGGGAGGAGGGGGTGGGGATTTACATAACATTTGTTCTCATCGGCCCGAGCTGATTTCGTGGGCGATTGAGTAAGATAAACGAGCGTCATTTATTTACTCAAATTTGGGGCGATAAAACAACAAGGCCATATCATTCAGCCTACTTTACATCGGGGGACTTGGATCGCCTTGGCAACACGACGTGCGCTCAGACAAAGAAATACGGCGTTAGGTTGAACGCACAAGGTGCACAGCTGTGGAGTGTAGAAACTACATTTGTGTTTTTGGAGTAGCAGATACAGTACTCAAGTACAACACATTTCAAGCTTGGTCCTCCTCATGCCTGCCACGATTTGTGAAAACTAACAGAGCAAATAATGACTTTTTGATATTTCCCCAACCTTTTCTATTGATGCTTTCTGCCCTGCTTTCTTGGGCTGTAAGAGGCTATTAATTGATAGACAGAATAAAGACATGTGCAGCAAGATTAAAAATGTTAAATTATGTTAAATAAAAACTGTTCTTGGCTCTCAAATTGTGACAATGTGTTTGTTTGTTTTCTTCTTCTATGGTAGCAAAAACAAATGATATTAAAAAGCAATTTTCTGATATTTTATAGCCTTAACAATTATTGGCTTATTTGAGAGCAAAACACATTAGCAAATAAAACACAAATAAAACAAAAATATTAGTTTTACAATCTACCTTTGTCTTTACCTGGTGTTCAGGTGATAAGGGTGACAGACCAGAGTCACTACAATCAACAGCTGAGTTACTCCTCAAAGAATTGAGTAAATTGTAAAAGAGTAAATTGAGAAGTGACACAACTCAAAGTGTTCCATATGTCACAATTTATTGGTACGCTTGTCTAACAGCAACAAGACAATGGATCACTGTTCAAATAGAATTTGAGTGATAGGCACTCAGTGTTGCCCCTAGCACTCATTCCTGAGTGGCGTTTCAACTCAGAGAGACACGCAGAGTGATTGAACGGCGACATGTATTGTTCTAGACCGGCTGTCTGGGCAAAAACTCTGTGTCCTGTTCCCATAAAACACTAATAGTATTAGTTCACTGCGGGAGTTGCAGTTGATTTATTGCACTTAATGCACATGGCGGTCTTGTTGTGGAGGGGAAAAACAGCCGTTTCTCTATTTTCTACCTTCCTGTGAAGGATTGTCCATCTGCCCTGGTGGGAGGCACTGATCCATCCTCGCCCTGGCACTGGGTTCAACGTCAAACCAACAAACTGAAATGTCACTTTAACTTCCTGCAAGCACTTGTCACTGCAGGACTAGCTTTGTCCCCAGGCTACAGCTGAGAGTTTCATACAGTGTGGTGTCAGAGAGGCTAGTCGCCATCTCACATTCGCATCGTATTCACCTATTTTCTACAATCTGTTATTCCTGTGGTTATGTGGATGAGAGTCTGGACTCACTCAAGGGATGCCAAAGACGGATCATTACACTACTGCAGCGAGTCACATGCTGCTGTGCCAAAGCTCAGGCAAAAGTGTGCCTCTATGTGCATCTCCAGGAGGGAAGGTAAGCAATTTCAAGAGGCTTGACACTTGCAGCCACTTTCCCTCTCTCTCTCTCTCTCTCTCTCTCTCTCTCTCTCTCTCTCTCTCTCTCTCTCCCTCCTGTCAAGCCACAGAGAAATCATTCACAGTGAGGAAAGGAACCATTTGCAGGTCTAGAGAGAAGATCCTGTCCTGGTTCCACCCTGCCCTTGTGAGAAATAGTCATCAATTGACTTTCAAAAGCTGGAAATCAGCCATGGCTCATACTTGCCAGGCGGCAACCTCCGGTTCTTAACCCTCTGGGGTCTAGCGTATCGCCGGCGTGATATACATAGTTTAATTTAAAAAAGAAATCATATCTCCGCGAAAATACGGCGCAGAAAAAAGAATCCGCTACTGTTAGAACCGCCAAACTCTGCAGTTTCCGGCCCCCTCCTCTGTGTGCTTCTGTGAGCCTGTAACAGAAGCTGACACTCCTTTCACCGTGATTAGTCAATTCAGGTGTCCGTCAAAAAATGTTGTGACTACCTATGAACACTCAGGAAATCCCTAAGGACCTCCCCACCCAGCTACGTTACAAAGGACCTAGGATACAATAACCTACACACCTGAGGTTTATATATACATGCTGTAGTTTACAGTCAGACAGAAGCTAGAGATCATGGAGAGAACACAGTTCACAACAAAAGAAGCAGTTGCAGCGATATTGTCCAGCAGCGATGAGGACGGAGGAGCGTCAGACAGGCCCTGAAGGCTTCGACTCCTGCGAGAGGAATATGCTGAGAGAAGGGATCCACTGGAAGATGGGTACGTGTATTTACTAACTCAACTTTGTTTTAGCATATTTACGCTAGCACAGTGAGCACATTTAGCTGGTCCCGATCCCTTCGGTGGTTCCCCCGGTGCCCGAGTCTGATTCTGAGACGGGGCTGGCTGTTGGGGAGCTAGCAGGGAGCTAGCGCTAGCTCTGCGAGCTAACGGGAGATAGCTTGCTACAGCGGGGACACCACTGGAGGTAGTATCAGCTTATTACCCGACTGCATCGTCAATATCACTTAGTACCAACTAGTGCTGAACTTCGTTACGTGTTTGTAAGACGTAATGCTAACTATCGGTATGTGTTTACATTAGCAACGTGCTAATATGCTAACGTACCGTTTAGCTCGTGCCCGGAGCTCTGTTACTGTTTTGGTGTGTAATCGTAACTTTCTTTCATTGAACTTAGTACTGACTAGTAGTCATTTATTTTACAGAGAGGATGCACCACCACCAGCCCCTCTAGCACAGCCATCCCCACCAGTCTGTTTTCTATTTCTGAACATGTATATTGTGTAAATATTTTTTTATTCATGAATAATACATATTTTATTTGAAAACGAAACATGTTGTGATGGTAATTTTTCATTTGCACACACCCCATGAAGCTTTATCTGCAGTATGAAGTCATTTCCAGTCCCATTTCTATCATTTTGGTGAAAGGTGTGACAGGCCACATTTCTGCTCAAAAAACGATAATATTTTTTTGGGTTTCAGACATTTATTTACATGTAACTACCATTTTATGTATATATTTCACTGCTTTTGTGAACCTAATACCTTTGGTAAACCAACTTCTATCACCAAAACGTTTCGTCAACATGAGTAAAGGTATGTTTTCACAAGATATATGAAGATTTTTGTTTCAAGTGTTTTTCGTACAAGCATGATGTTCATTTAGTAAATAATGGTCCCATCTAGAGTAAAAGAGAAAATGAAGGGTATCCATTAGGGCGTGGCCACCATGGCGTTCTGGCGTCTGGGAATTGTTAGTGTTTTCGTCTTTGAACTTTAACCCTTCCACAATGTGATTTCAGTTCATGAAAGTTAATTGTAACATTTGTGTCGCCTAAAAATGTCTAATTCACCATCTTGTGTCATTCAGTTTGCAAAAGAAAACAAGATGGCAGCGACCAAAAACCTGAACTTGAGGCATAAAAAGTTGTTCTCAAACAAATGGATGACATCACGGTGACCAAGTCCACTTCTTATAAGAAAGAAAGAAAGAAACATGCACTTTATTAATCCCCTTGGGGAAATTCTTCTCTGCATTTGACCCATCCCTGGATGGGGAGCAGTGGGCAGCCCTGTGAGGCGCCCGGGGAGCAGTTGAGGGTTGAGTGTCTTGCTCAGGGACACTTCGACATGTGAGCTATGGGGGGACTGGGGATCGAACCAGCTACCTTGTGGTTGCGGGATGACCACTCATCCCCCTGAGCTACAGCCACCCTCAATTCTCTGCATTTGACCCATCCTTGGTATTTTAAGGAGCAGTGGGCTGCCATATGGAGGCGCCCGGGGAGCAATTGGGGGTTCGGTGTCTGGCTCAGGGACACTTCGACATGCAAACTATAGGGAGACTGGGGATTGAACCGGCTACCTTGTGGTTGCAGGACGACCACTCATCCCCTTGAGCTACATGGTTTACTCTACTGTATGACTTGACCCAACACATTTAGAAGAGAGCAAGATTACAAACAGTACTTATTAACAGATGCTTTTTTACTAATAACCGGTCAGTGGTGGAAGTTCCTAAACATCGAATCTGAATAACTTCTTTGCTTTTGTTTTTGTACAGAGTTTCTCCTTGTGCTAAAACAACTGCTCGTCACTGGCAGCTCTCAGGAGTTCCTGAAATAAAGTGAAGATGATGTGAAATGAACATATGCTCAATCCCTTTATGAATGCTCCAGCGTGCCCCTCTATGCCCTTAAAAACACTTGCCCCCTGCCTCAATCTGCGCGGCATATTGCAACATATGGCGGGTTTTACGATGACTGTCCATGCACAGTCACCGGCCAATATCAGCCAGTTTAGAAGTGAGGACATGCCATCTGTCAAAAAGCCGATCACACTGCCGCACAACTATGTGCTTTTGTGCCATAACTGGTGAAACACATAAACACTGTATGCGCATACAACTTTGAAAAAAAAGTGTTCACAGGGAGAAGAAGGGAGAGAGAAAAGCAGCTTGAAAAGCAGCTTGCACAAACCTGGGGGAGTGGGGGGGGGGGGGAAGCCAGCAACATCAGACGTGATGATGTCTAATCATTGAGAAAAATCAATTCTTCAATCAAGCCATTGTTTGAGATGAACATGAGTGGTTTGAGAAATATCTGACAAGTCTGTTTATAGAGTCAAATCACAGAGAAACTGGATTTAGAAAAGGAAAAATTCCACTCATAGCTTCTTCGTTCCGGTTAAATGTTAAAATGAAGGAAAACAAGCTGTTTCTCAGGATTGTTCAAGGGTGCGACCCTGTTTTTAACATCATTCTACCACATGCCTGGGGGAAAAAAAGTTTTATATATATCCGACCGAGCCACTAATAAAGCTTCTTCAGTCACCGGCGGACTCGGAGCTGTGAACATCAACCATGGAACAAGATGTGGCCACAGCACTTTGGCTGGGCTGCAAAATCTCCGTAAAAGGATTACATCCCATCTGTTCTGGTGTTTATAATTAGTGGTAAACGCTGAGGGGGGAAATTAATCTCATTTGACACAACAGCAGTAACAAACAGAGTAAAACGGCCCGGCTTAGCGACTGGGGTTATTACACAATGGAAAGAAATGGCCTGCAGTCTACGATGAGTCTGTGACTAGAAGCGTGCACTCAGGTGTGTCTGCCATGTCTCTGCGTCTCACGGCCTGAAGTACGATGGCCAATAAAAAAGACACTGAATAATTGATCTATATTTTGCCACCCAGGCGGAGCAGAGTGTGCTACTTCTTGGGTATTGTGAAGTTGTTGTTTTTTGCAGTGTATATTCATGGGCAAAACTGTAAGTTACACTGTACATCTATAGCCACGAGACAACTTTGTTTCAACCAACGTTTCAAGCAGTACAAATCTGACTAAAGCAGTTGTTTGAATACTTGCGGCTCCATCCGGACGTTTCAGAGGATCGAGGAGTCAGCATGTCTATAAAAACGGTCAATAAAGTATTTTTCAACAGAGTGAATCAACCGAAACCCAGAGAGGTCCTTGGAATGAGCATCAGTGGTACTAGTATTTGAGATTAGCTGTGGACAGACAGACCCACACAGACACACACACACACACGTACATACACACAATCACCTGGAGATAATTATTTCACACATAGTGGGAAAATGGCAAAAAAACATAGTAGGACACTGCTGAAACAGGAAGTACTGGTAAATACTGCTGATTATATTACTCAAACATTAACACATGTAAACATGGCTTCAGGCCTAATATTAGCATGGGTATAGACACACAGGTGGAGTTAGGACATTGTTTCACCTCAGACACCTTAAACATTGACAATTTCACACACAAAATTTGGCGGTTACAAATTTGTAGTATAAATCATTTGCTGCAGAAGAGGATGTGACTTCTCAATTACACTTTATCCATGCCGCGCATTTATTTCCCAAAACACTCTTGAACTTTGATTTCTTCACTATAAAATCCTTATTAATAAGATACTCACAACTGTCCAGCATTTTAAATAAGATATAATGTGGAGTAAAAAAGATATCCAGCACGCTGTCTAGCACTTGCGGTCACTTCATTAATATTTCATGTTCCATTGAATGTTACTTGAGGAAGGTCTCAGGATTCAATACCTGTCAGTAACATATCATGTTGCGCCGGAACTTTGCAATAATATTAAATATATACTTATGCAATCTCTGTACAGACATATAGTGCATATTGAAATATGCTAACATATGCCTTCGCTCCCTCGCCCCTATAGCTTAGAGGTGGAGGAGATGTGTCTCTGTTTAATGAGTTGTGTCGAAGGTGTAAATAAAACATTGCCTGCCTCAGATGGCCGCCATGCTGAAACTTCACGGCTTCATTTATTCCCCATATTCACCTCTCTTCTCTCTTACAGCCTCTTATCGCGGCGGAGAGGGGATACTCCGCTCTCTCGTCATCAATCACCGCAGCCCGTGCCCTGTCACCCTGCTGGCAGAGGTGCCTGTGCCTTGTGCTATTGTTTTGTTCCGTTTTGTTTCTTGCATTCGGCTGCCTCTATTTTTAGGTGTTTTCAAGGTCGCGCGGGTCGACCTGGTTGCTCAGAGCGGCTCCACGCCGATCTGGATGTTTACCACGAGAGACTCACAAACTCTCGCTAAACTTCCGGTCAAAGGCAAGTAGTTCACTGTTGCCCTCTGGGTGTGAGCGGCACACCTATGAATGATAACTAATATGTCAAAGAAAAAAAGAAAAACAGCCTTCACTGAGGCCAACGGTAGCTTCCCTTTTAGTCTCACAAAGACACTTTTGCATCTAAAAATGTCACAAGAAGTTCCATGCTTGGAGCACACAACCTCGTGTTGTAAACGTTGATAGCGTTGACAAGCAGATGGCCATCAGTACGTGAGTGTGAGCGGAATTTTGGGAAAGCACCTCAGTATGAAATTCAATACATGCAATATCCTGCAACATCCAAGGACAACATCGTCCCACAAAGCCTAATCAACCCAAACACAACATCATGAGGAATAGCCATTGGAGTAGGCAGGTAAACCAGCGGAGCCTTTAAACACAGCCAGCGGCATCAGCCACAGCACACGGGCCCGATGACAGCATTGCGGTGGCTTTCTACTCAGCATACAGCAGCTACTCAGCTTGTTGACGCGGAGCAGTGATCCTCAGCTTGTCACCCTTTGGGGAGAAGTCTCCATTGTTGACAAAGTGACAGCTGAGCTGACGTTTGATGCTCCGGCACATTGTGACTGGAGAATGGAATCCTAGCAACAGCAGCAGCAGCAGCAGCAGCAGCAGCAGGGGAGAGGATGTTGTGTTTCCTCCCCAAAGCATGGCTGAAAAAACACGTTCATACTTTTGGAAGTCACGGGAAAAGCCTCGGTGTTCCAACAGACATGGCAGCGCGCGGCGCGTTTGCAGCAGAGGAGATGATTTGTGAGGAGCAGGCTGACAGACGGGATGAAGCGCGGGACAGTTTGTGGTGAGACGGGTTAAAGCGCGGGACAGGCCACAGTGAGACAGGTTAAAGCGCGGCACAGGCCACGGTGAGACAGGTTAAAGCGCGGGACAGGTTAAAGCCAGGCCGCGGTGAGACGGGACGGTGCGTTGGATGTAGCAGAGCTGCACATGCTGTCATGTGAGAGGGAAGGTGTCTCCCCATGGTGACGTTGACTAGCGGTGTTCTGCTCCATATATTTGACATGATGACTGTCATGCAACACAAATTGCATTCAGGCAGTCCTTTTATAATGACCATTTTTTTGTAGATTCCTAAACAGATAGTTTTTTCTTATTTTACATACAAAAAAACACTTTTTTGCAAAAAAAACAAACAAACAAAAAAGTCGATTAAATGTTCTTTTAATATTGGATGTGATTTGTTTAAACAAAAAATGCAAAGAACGAAAAAGATATTTTTTTATTATTTTGTTGTTGTGCTCACGTCATTTTAGCCCTTCAAACTGTCCTATACTTGGTAAAACTTTTAATCGACCATCAAAATGCCGTTCCTGCAATCATTTTAATTATCTCAAAGGACTCCATAATTTGTTCAAATTGAAGTAGCTATATTTGAATAATTTATGATGGTTTTCGTCACAGTTTTTTCAAGAATTAAACCTACTCATTACACTTCCGGGTAAATACATCATAAGATAGCTACAGTTAAATCACTAACCGGCATATACAAACAAATATTTCCATATAACATAACCTGTTCATCCATTCTTTTCAGACAATGGGGTAATACAAAAGACTAATCAGGCACTTGTACATACACAAACACTTAAATTCTTTTGCACAATTCAATTCACCCACCTTCCCTGTTTATGGACTGCAGGAGGAAACCAGAGCGCCCAGAGAAATGCATGTGAACAACTTCTGCCACACCGTGCCCCACATAAACTTTGCATCGACTTGAATGTGCTGTTTTTATTTTCTTCACAGAGTACTGTTTAATGGTCCCGTGACCTGACCCAGATCAGCTGTCCTATTCTCGGAGGCTTCACGCACACACCAAACCAGAGATTACCGTATAGCTCGCATACCTCGGGGAAATCAGGTAGTGTTCTGTTCAAAAAGCCAGAACACAGGGCGCGCCTGGAAGGAGTCAGAGAGCCATGACATCCTAATGTTACCCTTCCTGTTACAGTGAGCAGGTCGGGTCCGGCGGTCATCTCTGCCTCAAGATTAATGGCTCGGCTCACAGGTTGGGTTCCCATTACGTAGTATGTCCGTCGCTACCTCGTTACGGACACATCCCTCACTGTCAGATAGCAGGAGGAGGCAGTCAAATGGTCGTACCCCTGCAAACCTCGCTAGCATAAACCCGATACGCTCTGTACAGCACATGGCTAAGACCAGTAAATCCTCACCCTCTCCGTGAGTACACTGTGCACACACGGTCAGAACTCTGCATAAGCGAGTGCTGCCGCTCTTAACGTCTGATTAAATGAAATTATAAGCTTGGGTAAAAAACACTTGAGGTCTGGCTCTCTCACACGTGCTCTTTAATTTGTCTCGTGGAGACTTTTCTGTACTTTTTCCCGTATTCTCGCAAACAGCACTGTCTTCTGAACCATTGCCCGTACCTCCCTGTGTGAACATAGGACTTTGTGCTTTTGTGTGTGTGTGTGTGTGTGTGTGTGTGTGTGTGTGTGTGTGTGTGTGTGTGTGTGTGTGTGTGTGTGTGTGTGCGCGTGTGTGTGTGTGTGTGTGTAAAAGGCCTGTTGGTTGGCACAATTTTTGTCAGTGCGATGGGAAAGCAGAACATTTCCAGGGACTCGCCATCTGATAGCTGGATGAGAGACTGTAACTAATGGCCTGGTGTCAAGCCACAGATAATGTATGGCTCCACAAACAGTTGGATAAATAGTGTGTGTGTGTGTGTGATGAGTGATATGCGGTGTGCGATGATATACAGACGTTTGTGTGTGCTTATGCGCCTTGGCGTGTGCTCACATGCTTGGCCGGTCATGTGGGTTGGGAAGGAAGGATGCGCCCGAGAAGATATTTGTCAAATATCCAAGATGCTTTTTACGCAGGAACCCAGGGCCTGTGCAGCTCCTCTCCTATGGCTCCTGAGTCGCTCTGTTAATAATTCATAGGGAATTCTACATGGTAAGTTATTGTGTTGTGGACCCATTTATCTTCATGGTGACTAATTTGCCCTGTGGTGCAACGGCACTGATGGCATTGTGGGTGTAATCGGAGTCAATTACATTTTCGGGATGTGATTGCCCCAGCTCTAAAAATAAAATAATAATACTTCTTGCACTTGCAAATGCACGCGCATGCTGTGGCGCACAGGTTTGTGAGCAGTTGGAGTTCACTTACATGCAAAGGTCTTCCTAAGCTTGAGTGAATGCAGGCGCTCCGTCCCTCTCATCCACGCGCCTATTTATCTAAGTAAGCTACATGTAAGCTGTTATTTATGATGAGGCTCTGGAGAATTATGTGATCTAAGCAGCTTCTCTCTTATTATTGCCGTAATGTGTATTAAAGCATTAAAGCTATAGCTGTGTGTTCTCTCTTGGTGGGTTCGTTCATCCATATTCATGACGACGGGAGAGTGTGAGGTTTGCTGCTTGTCAGTGCATTCATCTTGGATGCCACTCTCTCTCTCTCTCTCTCTCTCTCTCTCTCTCTCTCTCTTTCTCCTGTGAGAGATTAGAGAGATCAGATGTTAGGTACTGTAATAAACAGCTGTGATGGGCTGTCATGTCTGCATAATCTCTCTGGGAACAATTGGCCGAGACTTTGTGCGACACACAGACGACAAGAGCTGTGAAAAGACCCCATTTGATGAAGCCTGTGGCTCTAGACGACATGTTTTCAAGTATCGCGGGCCTCAAAAGAAACTTTTCGACTTCTCAACATGCACGTTTGATGATCAAAACCCAGATTGGGTGCAAACGTTGAAATTGACAGGCGGTATAGAACGTGATATATACGTTTCAACAAGAACTCTAATAGTTTGCTGAAATCAATGGAACAAGCAGTTATTACAACCAAAACGGCACATCTTTTGGAGAACGGCACTTTATTACAATTTATGAGCGTAATTGCAGCCATATAGTGATCCTGTCGGATGGGAAGACAAAGGGTGAGGGAAGAAAAAGAGCAGTATACAGATGAGAGAGACAGACAATGGGAGGTGGTGGAGAAGACAATGGAGAGATCACTCACTTCGTATACCGCCCTCCACCCGTATTTCTCCTCCTCCATAGGTCCCCCCATCCTGCTGACAGAAATACATTAACTGAGACACGCTCGCCTTGAAGTTCTTCCCTCAGCAGCTGCTGTCTCAAACACTTTATTGAGTTATCGAACGGAGAATATATATGACAAATAGAGTCAACGGGCTGGGCTTTGGTTTACATCCCTATCCAAACACTCTGTGTTTACCCCAGGAAATCAAAGTATAAATCTGTTCCCAGCCCGCGTGCGGATCAATAGCCCGCTCCAGATACGGTCAGGTGTCCGTCAACAAACACATGAGTCATATCGCATCGAATGCAGAGGCTCTTCCTCTCCTTTTTAGCGACTTAGTGCGAAGCCAAAGCTTTGTGTATTCAACCAGGTGACCGGTTTGTCATTTGCACGCCGCAGAGGTTGAAAGAATCGGAAGAGCCACCCGGGGATGTCAGAGTAGGTGGTATGTGTTTGTGCATCGGGATGCTAAATGCATGCCGGTGCATATTTATTCGGCCCTTTTCTGTCCTTTTTGAGCGGTAGGACGAGACGGGTTAACGACCAGGGACACGTCCATCAGAGGGGGGCGGGACCGCCGGACACCCTCGAGATACACGCATCTGCCAGACTCGTTCAGTGCCTCATCCTCCCTCAGGCTGTATGGACGTCTGTCAGCACAGCCCCCCCCCCACCTCTTTCCAGCGGGTGAAAGGAAAGGATGCGAGGGGGAGATGTAGAGGTTCGACCAGATGGAGAAAGAAAACGGTGGATTTTTTTTCGAATATCAGTTTTGACAGCGACAGCTCCTGACTGTCCACGGGTCAAATTGAGTATTTGTGTACACCTGTTTGTGTATGTATTTACAGTTCATTTACTGTGTATAAATGTGAAGAGTGCAACTCAAAGGGAGGTAGGATCTCTCTCTCTCTCTCTCTCTCTCTCTCTCTCTCTCTCTCTCTCTCTCTCTCTCTCTCTCTCTGTGTCACTGGATGAGTCAGCATGTTGTTTACTGAAGTTGTTGTTGGAACAACAACAGAGCATTACCCTCCGAGTCCCAGTGTGCCTCATTAGCCGCTGCCATTTCAGCTCTTGTTCCCTTGTTAATCACCTCAGTCGATCACCTCTGTGCAATCAGTTAAATTTAGTGATTAAGTGGGGAAAGCTAAAAAATGCTGCTCGGCGTAGATTTGGGCACATGCCTGCGAGCGAAGACTGCAGGTTCAGTCAAGAGAATAGATCTGGAGTCGCAATTACATTCGAGCCTCTCAAAATGACTCTGACTAACAATTCCTTAGTTATGATGAATTATTTTCATTTAGTTCCGATTGTAAAATCTCAGAGCTTTCTCTGTAGTACTTAAAGGTGCATGAATATAGCAGCAAACAACCGTTTATAGTGGAGTAATGTCTGTATACCTGAGCAGAAGTCACTCTTCCTCTGTGTGCGTGGTGTTATCCAAGCTTCTCATTTCAAGTCTTCTTCATTACAGCATGATGTTAACTTAAGTAAATGATAGTAAAATAGAGTGTGCTTCAGGGCGGGCCTACTGTGATAGACAGCTGCTGTATACGGTGTCTCCACATCACTCCTCCGCATTCCAAATATGGCAACTTCCGGTTGCAAAAAAAACAAACATGGCGGCGGCCGTAATCCAAGATGGCGTCGCCGAACTCGAGGCCTCAAAACCGCTGTCCACAAACCAATGGGCGACGTCTCGTCGACTACGTCCACTTCTTACGTACAGGCTATGTTCGCACCGTTAGCGCTGTTAGCATCGTTAGCGGCTCAGCCGTCACCACGTTGAGAGCCGTTGAGAGGAAAAAGAAACGCTCCCAATCCCGTACACCGCACCTTTAAGTACAGTTCTTGAATTTATTGGATACTTTCCCCGCTCAATGCTGCTAAGTTGCAATTCATTCAGTGCATGAGGACAACACTTAAACAATCACAATGACAATATAACTATTGATCGTAGAAAACACTGGGACTTGCACAAAGAGCAAGAGCATGAAGAAGCCACTTAACTACAGTAATGGCAGCGCTGGTAATAAGTTACATTGCAATCAAGACAAACTCAAGTGGTCTTTTATCAAGAAACTCATCCGTATCTGCTCTGGAGGCCACAATCTTTGATGTGAAACTCACTGAATAATAACAAACAAGAGGGGAATTTCACTGCTACATTTTGCACAGAACTCCAACTCCTTTTTATTGCCATACTTTGCCATTTGTCTATCGTAATAAACACCTCTCTCCAGAAAAGCAGGTAATTTTGAAGGGCTTTAAGCCGTCACTTGAGTAATGTTGTTCAACGGACGCTCAGGTTTTGTGTGTGCGCGAACACATGGGTTCATAGATAGCGGCTTTAATGAGCATCATTCAGTCTCAATCGAATATGACCTTGTTGTTTTCTTCCTTGTTCCGTTTGAAAATTGCATTATTATTCAAGAAAAAGCCGCTCTAATATGTGTGAATACACAAATAATGCTTTCAATAAGTACGCCACTTGGCCGTGATGATAAAGGAAAACTGTAATGAGAGCGAAAAAGAACCATCTCAAAGTCATCGAAATGTCGTGAGTCTAATGTGTCACCGTTCGAGCCCATCACGAGTGACAAGCAGCAAACAGGACCGCCAAGAAAAGCAGCTGAAATCTTCCTTTTGATGAGAGTTACGTGTGTTTGTTATTAAGTTTCCGGTGCTCACCGTCCCTTCTGCAACGCGGCATCTCATCATTTCTGTTCAGATGGCTCTCTTATGTTCATTTTGTCATCTCATTAGAAATAAGTAAACACTGCCGACACTTGTTTAAAGGTGAACCAAATAAGTTCGTGACCGCTAATTCACTCTGTCAACTTCCATGTTATCATCAGGCCCAGAGCTCAAAACGAGCTACAGTAAGAGATGGCTGTTACGCAATCGTCCACACTGTGAGGACACAGGAAATCATAAGCACTAATACGTTCTCTTTTCATCTCATAAAGCCATTTTCCCCAGACTTTTCAACCTTGTGTGCTCTTTAGATTTTTTTGTTTTTAAAGCTGATGGATCTGCCTCCCGTATATAAATTGAATTGGTTCAAACCCTCTGAAACATTTACGCTCTTTTTTTAGATTTTTGTTATCTACTAGTAAACGCCTCTCTTTGCAGCACCACACTTTTTATCCTCAACAGTTATCTCTCGTGTATGGCCACGTGCCGTCTCGTTCAAGGGCAGTCCGCTCACCCAGCCCCCCCCGTCGAGTGGAGCCGACCTCGCTGCGAAATGCAGATGAGCATGTGGCCGGTGCCAACGCGAGATCAAGACCTTTGGCCCCTTTGGTTCAAACACGAGGGGTTATTTTAGCACCTACAGATGTTTGTTTTTTAGCGGTCTTTTTTCCTGCGGGATGAAAATAAGTGTTCTGCCTCTCATCTGTCTTCTATCATCTGTCAGTCACTGAATGGATGCAGCAGTTCAGAAGTCACACTGACCTTGACAAGAAGCGCTCTCCTCTAGCGACACTCCTGCATACCAATGCCCCCTTTGTTGTTGCTCCGAGGATGGGAATTAATATATTCGGGTTGTATTCTGAATTTTCTGTTTGCTTTTCTATAGACTGTTAAGTTGGCAGAAAGGACTTGAATAATGGAAGCACTATATTTATGCAATCATATCTCCATGGCGTATTGGCCAATATCACAGGTGACGACTCAGTTCCTTGAACAAAAGCTGGATAGACAAACAAAATGTCAACATTTTGGTAAAATGGAGGTTAAATCTGGTTAAACGCTTTGGTGTTGCTACGCTGACTTAGCCAGTCTCTATAAGCACCTCTTGGTATAATCAGCAATACAGACAACAGGCCTTATTTCCCCTCTTCCCACTTTCTATGAGTACGTTATTCCGTAACGTGTCAGCCCCATTGTACTCAGCGGTATGCATGTCGTGCCCTCATTTTCGCTAAGCACGGTAACCTTTCACAGAACAATGTGATAATAGTGGGCTTAATGTCACGTCGAGGCAGACGGGGAAATCATCCGGGATTTACACAAGAGATTATGAGGAATAATTATCCCATGAGTGACACGCGGCTGATTGGGAAGGTGGACGCCAGAATTGACACCGCACATGTGTGTCAGCGGTCCCGTTTGATACAGGTGAGAAGCCATGCGGGGGAAAAGCTATTCATTTCGGAAGTCCCGACATGTGTGTGATTATAACAAAGCCTTGTTCGTTAAATGACGACTACAGTGTTTAAACTGATGGCAGATATTGCAAATCGTCTCAGAAGATGATGTTTTTTTTTTAGCTCCTCTGTACCAAAAAGCAGCAAACAACTCTACGTTTTGGAAATCCGAGAGCAGCTGAGCTTCTTTGCATATTCCTTCATGTCACTTCAATGTGCCTCAGGAAATCAGTGTAACCGCTCTCAGCTACATGCTTTCCCACTGCCACAATCTAGTTCAATACGCTGCAGGTTGTATTTGACTGAATCTGCAACAGAGAATTTTTTTGGGGGGAAATGCAGGTATTAAAAGTCTTCACTCGTTGTATCAAACGGCTTCCGCCGGTGAGCAAAAAATCTCACGACTAGTTTCTGAGATCTAACGCGAACACTCTGGCAGCCTGTAAAAACATTTGACACGTCTGAGTAACTGATCCACTTAAATTTGTCATTCAGAAAATTATTTTCCTTTTTTTTTTCAGTTCATTATAATATAATCTGGGAGCTCAGATGTATTTTTCCCAGCTTTACCAGTTTGTGCTTATCAGCAGTTAACCAGATAAATGAAAAGATGTGCGATACAATGAAGTGTTCTTCTTGTGTGGACCTGATTTTACTCTTCATGTGGCGAGTGTTGCATTTCTTTGGAGTTTGCAAGCAGGTGAATACAAACTCGAAATTGCTCCTGAGCGTCAGCGCGTGTGTTTATGTGTGAGCCCAGCAGCAGG
Organism: Myoxocephalus aenaeus; assembly: GCA_038501785.1. NCBI lineage: Eukaryota > Metazoa > Chordata > Actinopteri > Perciformes > Cottidae > Myoxocephalus > Myoxocephalus aenaeus. The sequence continues at coordinate 350,614 of JBAMJR010000379.1, forward strand.
CTAATGAAGTGTCCAGGGTGCTTTTCGCAGTGCATGCTGATGATAAGCAAGCGCAGGGGGTGGATGAATGGTTGCACACAGCGATGTAGATACAGTTGCATGTGAGAGGAGAGCTAAAAAAGGGGAGGGAGAAGTTTATGTTTCCCGTGCAGCTGCTTCACCCATGAAGTTGGCTGAATGACACCTCAGTAAGAGAGACAGGTACAAATTGCTCTTACGGCTTGGATATCGTGAACGATAGAAAAGAGGGGTGAATACCTTAAGCCTGGACTGGTATAGAGAAGAAAGAGCAGTTGAATGAGGAGAAGACGAGTGGAAAATGTGCCTACTGAGGCGTAAAATTAGCAATTACATTGGGTGTCATCAGTAATGACTATTTCAGTCCAGATATAGGGGGTTAATGTCCAACAGTGAGACTGTAATTCAGCCGTTACACCTGTGCTCAACCCGCCGGTCAGGGGAGGCTACGATGGAGCACAACCCGGCTCAAAAATCGCACCCACGCACCGATAAGCCAAGATGGCCGCCATCTGCTGGGAAAGCTTTCAGAAGCAATTTATTTTTTAAGACCCAGATGCTGACCTTGGTTGTGAGAGAACAAATTTGAATGAAACCACATCGCAGGTTTTTTTATCCCCCTGTGTGTGTGTGTGTGTGTGTGTGTGTGTGTGTGTGTGTGTGTGTGTGTGTGTGTGTGTGTGTGTGTGTGTGTGTGTGTGTGTGTGTGTGTGTGTGTGTTCACGTGTTGCTGATTTTTTTTTTCTTTTATATCACGGGAACAAGTGCAACAGCTGAGTCGGGGAATTTAATTGCAGGTCAGAGATGCAGTTTGTGCGGTGGAGATTTACTTTAACTTGATCTCTTTCGCGGTCTCCAAGGGGTTCGTTTGACTACCGATACATGATAAAAAAAAGAAAAGTTTAATCAATCCTCCCGCATGAATGTAATTACAGTTTCTGACTTTCCTCTGACGCGACTTCACTTTTCACGCGACCACCTTCATGTCTGGCAAATCTGTCCACCAAAAATGGTCCCGCTCATTTGGTTTGATTATTCTGCGGCGCTCATAAAAAATAACCATCTGTCCTTGGTTTCCCGAGGAAGCGCTTTTTAAAATCCCTATACGCTTTCATTCATCAGCATGATGTCACATCTATCACCGTGGCGACGGGAATACAAATGAGGTGGATGCACACTCAGTGGCCCCCTGTAAATAATTTACTGTTTTGTTTTATTGGAAACAGAGACACAACATTATTTTCGGCTAGGACTCCCCTTGGCCAAGGTCTGCAGACACATTCATCCAGGATGCACCGTATAGAGAAAGTGGAATCTCATTTTATGTGTCTTTATTATGCATTATCACTCCAACCATTAAGGAGGGCTAGCTCTCTCATGGCCTGGACACACACACACACACACACAGGAGTGCTGTTAGTGGGATGGCTTGATGCATCACCGCTCCTCAAAGCCATGTTGGTGAAAAGCTGTACGGTGATGTATTGTTCGTGGGATCCGGATCGGGACACGTTCTCCTCTCTCTCCTGCTGTAATGATGAATTGTGCGTTATCTTGTTGCACTGGCGCAAGGAAATTGCACAAACACACAGAGGGTTATGCGCAGACACATCTAGGCAAACACCCTGCTGCCGCCCTCTTCATCACCCCTCATCATCCTGTCGCATACACTATAAGTCACTCCATTTCTATTCAAGCTGAATTTAAAAACATTCCTTGGCAGAGCGGGCATCCAGCGATTTTAAAGTGCAACTCTGAACGTTAATCCTAGTGCACCAGTTCACTGACAGTGCTGATTATAAAAGCTTTAATTGCTAGCTTTAATTACCCAAGCATCGCCGCTGGAGTGACAGTTTTAGGACTCTCCACTTTCTGCACCTTTAAACTTGCCAGCCGGTCGTAATCCTGTTGGAAGGGTGACATAGTGGAATTGGCTGTAGCCATGCTCCACAGTTACTTTTCAATAGTGCACAAACCATCTAATCAAACCTTATGAACTAGAGCACAACCCAATCTATGAGACTGACATTACACTCCCTGTAGGTGCTTTATTTTCTTATTTTGAAAGTCTTTGAAGCACTTTAATGCACAAATCAATATTTCTATGTTAAAATGGGTCAAACGACTAAGTGGAATGTGAAAGATGTAACTCCTTGGGATGAGCACACACATAATTATCAACACTAACCCTGCAGTTACCCTCAGTTTTATGGAGCCATTTAGCATCGTTCACGTTGTAAGCTTTGCTGCCCTCGTTTTTCCCCATTTCGCTTAGTCACATAGCATTCAATACCCCTTTTCTAGCAGATAGAAGCTCTGATAAACCAACTTTACTCTACTTGTCCATCACTACAGACAAAGCTACCAACTAGCTGGTGAACATAGCGGAGTATTTTGCTGCTAAAGAGTGAGATATTTCCCTTAGGAGTTGGTGGAGTCCAAAAAGGAGTTTTGGTTTGCAAACCAATTTGACATTAACTTTTCAAAGTGATAATATGGTGATGTATTTCAGAACTTTACGGACAGATAATCAAGATCAAGATAATCAATTATGCAGAAAACAGAAGATTGTCTCGAAAATGAACGTGATCTAATGTGAAATGCCGACGCCCTCTGAACAGATCATTACGTGGAGGTGGCATACTTTCTCCACTGGAAGGGCACCCCAGAGGGCACAGCATCATGCCTTCTCCCTTTAAGGGCATCCAAGAGGTCACTTTTGTTGCGTAACATGCATCTCTAAATAAAGTCTGCCTGCCATTTGTGAATCCCAACCATATCCACTTTAACAAATACAAAACATAAAAGCTTCTCCGAACCCTAAGCCAGTGTTGGGCCTCCATTTCCTCTTGTTCTAAACGGGTCCATTTGGCCAAGCGCTTCTGAAATATCTCCTGTTCGCTGTCTTGCCCAAAGCAGCCACTATACCAAAACTATCCACCCGAGGTAATTCACTTTGTCTACCTCTGACGCGTGCTGCACATCCGTCACTTCAAGCCCCGGATTGCTTGTTCATTTAGAGAGAAGACTTCACCTGGCCTCAAGCGCGTGGAGGAAGTGGACCAATGTCTGCAAGCTCAAGAGCAATTTAAGAAAAGATGACCAGAGCAAACCTCAGCTGAAAGGCAAAACAACAGCAATCATATATAGACGTAACGTACGTGTGAATTGCAGTGAGTGCTTCTGTATGTTCCAGTCATTTTATTGTCTCCAATTCTTCCATCCCGTTGATCTGTAGAACTACACTCACGTTGCAAGGAGTGCTGCTGTGCAGTCCAACCCAGAAGGGTCCGAGAAGTCAACAAGTTGATGCCTTGCAGCAATTTAAATGTGCTTGAGGCGCAGTAGTACTCACAATAAACAATTAGTATGTCACCTGTTGATAATTGTGTGTCATTGCTCATATGTCTTCTTGTTTCCTCCGCCAGCGGTTTTGCATAAAGTTCCACATTCAAAGTTGACTTGCTACATTTAGACATCTCGTCATATTGCTTAGCACTTTGAAATAGCAGCTATTAATTGAGACACATAATTAAAGTGAATTGCAAAGGGAGTTATATCTGGCACACAATGATTTAAAGTGAAGTGACAAATAAATGTTCTTCTGATCATTACAAGAGTGTAATTTGATATTGGAGCACAATTAAATAATTTATGGCGTCATTAAAACATTTGACTTTGTTGTGCAATTTGTGTACTCGCTGATTGAAGTTGCCATCGAGGTAAACACATTGTCACTTCAAGTTATCTTTTTATGGATGTATTCTGCAAAGTATTCTGTGTATCTTTCACGACCTAATTAGCACATTAACTGCAAAGCAGTGTTTAGTCTAATCAGTGCCATTTTGTCACAAATGTCACAATAAAGCGATCATCACAATCATAATTGCTCAAGAGATTATTCCGATGTGTTCGATAGTGTCTGTGTATTAGAGACCAGTCCTTCCCCAGTTGTACTGTTAAGCCTGAACTAACTAACTGACCACAACTATCTTTTAACCCGAATCCCACGATGACCTCTCCTGCATGCTGTCGCTCAAGACTGGATTACTGTAACTCCGTATTATCAGGCTGCTCCGGAAAGTCCCTTGGGTCTCTCCAGCTGATCCAGAATGCTGCAGCTCGTGTACTAACAAGGACTCGGAAGAGAGATCACATTACTCCTGTATTAGCTGCTCTCCACTGGCTTCCTGTAAGATCGAGAATCATATTTAAAATCCTCCTCCTCACCTATAAAGCCTTAGCTGGTGATGCACCATCATATCTTAAAAAGCTTATAGTGCCATATTACCCCACTAGAGCGTTACGCTCACTGAATGCAGGGTTACTTGTGGTTCCCAGAGTCTTAAAAAGTAGGTTGGGGGCTAGAGCTTTCAGTTATCGGGCTCCTCTTCTGTGGAATCAGCTTCCACTTTAAGTCCGGGGGGCAGACACAGTCACCTCATTTAAGAGTAGACTTAAGACTTTCCTCTTTGTTAGCGCTTATACTTAGGGCTGTTTCAGGCTTATAGTTAGGGCTGGCTCAGGTTTGCCCTGGTCCAGCCCCTAGATATGCTGCTATAGGCCTAGACTGCTGGGGGACATCTTAGGATACACTGAGCTCCTCTTCTCTTCCTCTTTCGCTCCTCTTCTCTTCCTCTTTCACTCCTCCTCTCCTCTTCTTTCTCTCCATCTGGATAAACTATTTTCTCTTCAATGCACATTACTAACTCTACTTTCTTTTTCCATGGATTCATGGCTGCCTGGAACCGGTCCTGCCCCGGGTCCTGCCCCCCGGTTCTGGCCACATGACATCTATTGCTTCTGTCCATCCGGGGAGAGGGATCCTCCTCTGTTGCTCTCCCTCAGGTTTCTTCCCTTTTTTCCCTGTGAAAGGGTTTTTACTATCTCTTTACGGGAGTTTTTCCTGATCCGATGTGAGGTCCCGGGACAGGGATGTTATGTGTACAGATTGTAAAGCCCTCCGAGGCAAACTTGTATTTGTGATGTTGGGCTATATAAAATAAACTGAATTGAATTGAATTGAATTGAATTGAATCCTTTGCAACAGATCCCTGCCCTATATTTAAGAGCGTTATGTAGTGTCTAATAGTGCTCATAATCCTGAGCCACAGAAGCTACATTTAAGAGGTGGGTGATGATGATTATTATGTGGCTATTTATAGGCAGCATTATTACTAACTGACATGTGGAGAACAATAAAAAGCATTTGCTCGAAGTCTCCCTCTGAAACCTCTTCACGACAATCTACGTCTATTGTTAACGATGATGAGAAGTGTAATGGGAGGAAAGTGAATCGGAGTCATGCAAGGATGCGATACGTCCTTGACTTAATTTGAATGTGCTCAGGCTGCGATACGTTGATGCAAAGTGACATCTTTCTTGTGGGTGGGAACGGCGCACTCCTCGATTGCCTCTGTCACCTGTTGAATATGAATGATGATTCTGGAAGTTTTAAGGAGGGACGCTTGATACGAGTCGCTTCAGCGGCACGTAGAAGCGGGGGGGGGGGGGGGGGGGGGGGTCGTCAAATCAGTGTCGAAGTTGCGTCCTGAATAATTTGGCGGAGGCATGCAGTAATACGGCTCAAATGTTGTATTTTATTTTTAAAAGCAGATAAAATCCTATTTGACAAATGGAGCATGGCAAGGCACAATGTGACATTGGCATCGCCACAGTTAAGACGTCGTCTCACAGCTTAAGCCATGCTCTAAATATGAAGTCTTAACTAAATCTCTCAGCTTATCTGATAGCAGACACTTCAGGGAAAGTGCTGTGGCTGTGAGTTTTCATCCCCACTGCCACTGATTTGTTAGGGCCACCTTTCTCTGCTGACGCCGGCTCTCCTCCTCTACGAGTTGTCTATCTCGTCCCCTCCCTCCTCCTCAGCTTCTCCTCCTTTGCGTCCCTCCATCCATATTACCATGGTCTGCTGCTCCCCATCTCATGTGGGGATTAGCAGGCTAAACACAGGGAGAGGCTCAGTAGCATATGGGAGACGGTTCCTCATCGGATCGTAAATTCGCCCATGATTGAGGGGAGTAACACCGGCCCCCTACTGGGCCAGCAGGAGTTCCCGAGGCGCCCTGCCAGGCGAAATGACCTCGAACTGACATTAAAGCGACCTTGAGTGGGACTTAGCGTGTCAGCGCTCTTGCTGTAGCACGATGATAAGGCTCCAGATTAACAGTTGAGACTGCGGGGGAGATGACACCATCTTTCGACGATCCAGGAGATTAAGAAAGAGGAGGCGCAAGATGTGCATGTGCTCAGGCACACATTGGCATGTGTGGTACAGATGTTAGGCGTTTGGTCAGCAGCACCTATTCTCATGTGCTTTATTCGGGGTTGAGGTATTTTCAAGGTCTCACTGGCAGGCAGGCCATTTAGGCTCGGTGAAGAATGAGGGTAGAATTGAGAGAATAGTGGTTTAATCTGCCTAATGCAGAACCACCATTAAAGCCTTTCCTCAACATGACACTCAAGGCCTGAAGTTTAGCTTCATATTTTTCTCATTAGCAGCATGTGGAAGATCATCAAAGACAAGAGTCTTGCTTTATAGTGTTATAAAATGAGAGTATTTTAAAATACATCTATTTATGCTGTAACCTAAATCAGAGTGTGACCCCTTGATATAAAGTGATGTCCACTGAACTAATAACCATAATATGATATAATAATCAAATATCTAAATATATATGCAAGTGCAAAATGAAATGACTCCAGAATTGAATAATAATAATAACAATAATACTTTTAATTTATATAGCGCTTTTCCAGATGCTCAAAGACACTTGACAGATACGAACAGAATTTAAACAAAAATATAGGAAGACAATGGAGCAGACAAAGCAAACAATCAAAATAAAAATTTGAGAAACTGTAGCGGAATTAGTCCGAATCAAAGTTATATTTAACCTATACTTTGATTACATTGTTGTATTTTTCACAACTATTGTCCTGCATTTGGCTCCATACATGTGACCCCTTGTCATGGAGTGCATGTTTGTGAGCCGATCTCATGGGAAGTCGTGTGTCATCGTCATGCATTTTAGGCTTTTTTTGCGTGTCATTTCACGCCCCATTGACCGGGGAAACGGCCGCAGTTAGGTTTAGGCAACAAAACCACTCAGTTAGGTCAAGGAAAACCATCATGGTTGGGCTTAAAATAAGTATGTAAGCAAAAGTCAAATACGGACCGAAACAACGTAACAGGAAACCAAGTCACAGCTGTAACTTAAAAAAATCACCACAAGCGGTCTCTTCACATTTTTTAGAGCTTAGCATATTCACGCGGATGTGTTTACATTGCAGTCAGCACAGACGTTCAAATGGCAAAGAAAGGCTCTTTTATTGAACACAACATGAATTACAAATTGTCATTGGTGAGAGAAGGCTGAGCTCCATCAAATGTTTTATTTTTCTCAGACTGACTGACTTTTAATGAGGCCAGATGAGGGAACAATACAGTACTTCATGAGGAAAAGGAGAAAGATTTGAGAAAAATCTCCCCCTCTATTTCCTATGTCGGGCGCCGCAACCCTCAGATTGTAAACCACTGATGAATGATCGCATGATATCTGACTTCATACAAGATATGATCTCCAGCTTCCAGTGTGAATTGATGCCAGACACCGTACTAACAAAAAAACTCTCTTTTCTCATCTATCTTTTGCTAAATTGACCCCATTTCCTCGCCTCCTTTGCTTTCTCTGTCTTCCTCGGCCCGGCGGCCCGCTATCAGCCCTGCACAACAGAATAAAAACATGTGTCATGTTCTGTACGAGAACAACACCAGCGGACTGTTCAAGGAAGCTCCATGGCTTAATCAATAGTATAATTACGCTCGTGGAAAATATCATGTCATGCGTGGCAATGATTGGACTCTGCTGTATTGTAATCAGTGGAAAAGAGGGCTCAGGGACTCCTCTGGCTGAGGCTGTGGATCGGGGTACAGTGAATAACTAGAGAGGAAGTAAAGAGAAGGACAGATGATCTCATAAAGCAGACATGATGTTTATATTTAGGCTGTGGATTAAAAGGCACAGGCGATTTTTCTCTCAGACAGAGGATAAAAAAAACTGAGAAAAGTCTTGAAGTGAAGCAAATCTCACGTACCACCATTTGAGAACCACTGTGTTACACCACTGATGATTGACAGTTGAGATTGTAAGAGCCATTTTGTCATGTTTGATGTATGTTGGGCCTCCCGCCACTGGGTGGCTTAAGGCCGACTTCAACTGATGCCACTCCTATATAATTAGGAGTGGCATTAGGGGTCAGGTGTTGCTCGTTTTGGGAAGCAAACAGTTTTTTGACCGTTTTACATGACAGTACCGTAACAGAGTAAGGCAAATGTTTATGGTTTATTTTATGATTTGAATATATGCACCTAAGTGCTGCCGATGAGGTTATGATTTATGTTTTGCGGAGAATAAACATGATGGACGTTACAACTGGACATTGTCATTAATGAAACGCGTCAGGAATAATTGCCAAGCGAGCAGCCAAGTAGTGCCTTAGGGTTGAATAGGCAACAGGGGCACTACCGTACTTTTCGGGTTATAAGCCGCTACTGCCTTCGGTCAGTGTCCCCGACAGCTCCCCGCTGTAGCCAGCTGGGGCTCCTGCTAGCGCTCCGTCACTTCCCCGCTAACTTCCGCTAGCTCCCTGAAAACCACCGAAGGTAGCGGGACCAGGCTCGACACACGACTTGGGCAGAGGGGACGCGGGCAGTAGCAGCAGCAGCGGGCAGTAGCAGCAGCAGCGGGCGGTAGCAGCAGAAGCGCCAGCTAGCAGCGCCAGCTAGCAGCGCTACTAGCAGCGCTAGCTAGAAGCGCTACTAGCTTGCTACAGCGGGGACACTGATCAGCCGTAGGAGCGGCTTATAACCAGAAAAGTACGGTACACAGATTTTAAATGTAGCTCCTCCCCCACACTTCCCAGATGACGTCACCGTTTCCACACTAACAGTTAACCGTTCATTCTGTGACAAATGAATGACAAAAAAAAGAAGGTAAGAGTAAATTCTGTGAACCAGAACCAGAGTTTATAAAGATAAGTGACTTCCACAAGTCTGAGCTGACGGGACTCGGCGAGTTTGCATCAACAAAAATTAAATAATAATAATTTTGTTTTCAATATAGCATCCCCCTCCCCCACCAACGTTATCATACTCCGAATATTGAGCATCCGAAGTGGCGTTTCCGTCTCTTCTCCCTTTGTCCAGCTCAGCAGTGTTTCTCGTGTTTCCCCCGATCGATGAGGCTCTCCGAGTTGCAGCCGTGGCCTGAATGCAGCTACTGTCTCCACCCAGAGCTGCTGACCAGATGCTATTTGCTTTTAATGAAGACGAGACTGGCTCTGGGTAGACGTGGCGCAGTAGGTACAGTGTGAGCCGCAGCCCGCTCTGCGCCCGTTTTGGGGCGTGAGGCCGTTCTTGCAGCAGCGGTTAGCAAGGTGAGATGAGGTAAGGATGAAACCCCCAGAAAGTGACTTTCAACGTGGCACCCCATGACTGGCATTGCAAGGAATTTGTGCAGCTTCTACTTCAACAAACCACAGCGTGGTGCACGGAATGGGAACATAGATACAAAGAGAGAAACGCTTTTGGCAGAGTTGAAGGAAAACATACAGTGTTACGTAATCAAATGACAAAATTCTCCATTCAGATCTCCTCTCAAACTGTGGGATCTATTTGTTTTATTTTGCTCACAAGCAAGGCTACTGGGCAACAGTTCTCATTAAAGATAGTTCCTTCTCACACTATATTTGCCTTGTGTTGCTGGAGCCAAGCTGAACACATGCCCACCGGAGTTCTCATCATTCACATCCGGGCGGTGGCAGGGCTGGCAAGCGGCAGCTCCTTCAAGAGTACTCGACAACAAAACATTTTTATTCCATGTTTTCCTCTGCAAACACAAAAGAGTTCCTCTTCACCTGTCAACACGATTATTCACTCCGAGGTTTTCCCCGCTGAAAGTGGACCGGTGGTCTTACTTTCCCACATGGAGCTGTGGGAAGTCTTGAGACGTGGGACAAAAGAGGCCTACAACCCTGCGCCTGGATTACCTCATGCCTTTGGTCCCTGAAGTGGCCCGTCCGTCTCTCGCTGCTCCCTCTTCAGAAAACAAGCAAGGAGTGAGGAAGGAAGGGACGGAGAGAGCACATCCAAAAGAGAGGAAGAGCAGTGGGCAAGAGCATAAAAGCTGCTGGTAGGGAAACAGATTGAATGTGTAAGCGAGAGAGAGAGAGAGAGAGTGCAAGAAAGGGTGGAAGACGGGATGTTTAGTATTCGTCCATGTTTGTATGATCGGGCCAAGTAGGGCAATTAGTCCAGATGGAGAATAGAGTCTGCGTCCGAGCACAGGACTACTGATTCACAGAAGAGTTTCCTCGGGGACGTAGTTCACCTGGTCTGAACCTCCCATTCGATGCCTCGGGGCAGCCGCCCTCGCACAGCACTCACAGCGTGGCAACGCAGACACATTTATGACCAGGATCCCACCTACTGCCCAGTATACATACATACAGGCCCGTGGCCACTGACCCGAGCCGCTCTTTACTCTTCTCCAGAGTGAGTCACCGGAGGAACTGTGTGCAATCTGATTTGACATTCCGTTCATCACTGTGTGGTGCAGTACATTACATCCTTCCAAGTGGTGGCTGATATTTGTCGAATGTTCTCCGAGGACACTTTCAGATCACTTTGCCGCATTAAAAAGGTGCTACATTTGATATTCAGAGCATTAATGTAGCAGCAAACCACTATTTGCTTTGTAAATATATAGATTAATGTCCACCTGAGAGAAGAGGGTCTCTCTCCCTCCTGTGTGTGTTGTAATATCAGCTTCTACTTGTTTTGTTGACATCGCCAAGCCGGCCCTGCATGCTTTTAGGGCATGATCGTACATTAGAGCGTGGACCGATGCATAGACATCCATGAGAAAATGACCCTTTTCTCACTTGATTTATTACCTCAGTACTAAACCTTGTGAACCAGAGTTTATGGTCTCAATCGCAAGTCTTCTTCAATACAACATGATGTTCATTTAGTAAATGATGGTCCCATGCTCTTTTTTTTATTGTCCCCCATGGCCCAATTGGTCTTTGGCAAGGTTTAAAAGATAGAAGATGGAAACTTTAAACAGATGGACATCTAAAAAAATGTATATCTAATGCACTGTACTGTAGGTTACTGTTTCATTTACTGTTCAGTGTTCATACAGTAGTTTAAATAAACAAGCAGTTTTTCTAATTGCATCTATATGTTTCTATATTAACCGTAGGGAATGTTATATACTGCTAATTAAGAGCCATAAGCAACTGCGTAATCACTATTTGATCTAGATACAGATACAGCCACTTAAACAGCTCATCTCGCTTTAGTCCCAGAAACACTGCACAGCCTTGATTAAGTGTTCCTGGAACAGGTTGATTTATGTCCCAGTTGGTGTCTTCGTATACACTTTTCAACTGGATTTACTTTGTCTTAGCACAGCCTTTTACTCAAGTTGAATACATGACAGTTCAAGAAAATCCCTGATTAAATTAACATCTCACTTGAACAAGAATCTGGACTTCAGAGATTCCGCGTAAAAAACAAACAAAAAAAGAGAGAAAATTGTTCAGAGTAAGTGATGCAATCTATGTGGTGAAGCTGCAAGGCATCTATCGCTTCAATATCTCAGAGTACCAAGCTGTCTCGAGGCATCAAGTGTTTCAAATCATAAATGAATTGGAAAAAACAGCTAATATCTCACCAGACTGAGCCTCATTGATTTTACCCTCAGAGCATGAAAAAAAGAGAAAATCACTTTGCAAGCAGCATGAAGCCCGAGTCTGTGGGTTTAGTAACTTAACCTTGAGGTGTTGAATAATCTGTCTGTCATTTGATGTGATTCTTGCCTTGGCTGTGGACTGAGGACCACACATAAGCCTATTTGGTCCTATCAAGCAGGTGATTTAGAGAAAATTCAGACTGCTTCTGACCTGTAATGAAAATTGCACAGTATTTAAAGTAATTGAATAAAACTTAATGTAGTTAAAAAACATATAGAATAACCGATATAGAATATGGACCGACATCCTCTCTACCATCAGTGTTTTAGAAAGAGCAGTGAAAGAAACTCGTCTGCTGGAAAATATTGCCAGCGTAAATGGAACAGGAGCAATCTGGAAAAAAGTAGTAGACTCTCTTTGAACGAATATCCATTAAAGTGGTAAAATAATAGAAACACCACCCAAATACATCGCATTGTTTCTACAGTATGCAATGCAAACAAGAAAGGGCAGAATGGATTAATCCACAGATTTTACTAAAGGTAATTGAAAAGATGACATATACGATACGGTCATGATTACAATCTGCACATACAGTATTTCTCTGACCGCTATTGTTTTTTCAGATATTTATTTTATTTATTTATATATTTATATATTTCTGCATAATGGGTACTTTTACCTCTTTTATGTTGTCCCTGTGGCACCCCCAATAGTGTCTGACATATCCCACAAGAGAGCTTGACACAGACCTGAACCGCATTTGTGTTAATAGTTAGTTAATTGTAATTTAAGTCTAACAGTTATTCTTTGTAATTATATGACAATGTTTATCTTCCCAAAGGCCTCATCTTCTTCCTCTGTCATTATGCCTTTTTTTGTATTCCCTGCATTACGTAACCTGCTCGCTAGCTCGCTAAATAGTTAGCAACCTCAACTCATCCCGCTACGAAGCAGGTAAAACTACCCTGGATTATCATTTTTGCAAGCTTGTACTTTAAATATTATGAGTGTCTGTTCTGCACGTATGTACAGTATTCATGCTTCTGTGCACTCCCAACATTTACCTCGAGTCAGCATATGAACACATTTCTGCACGTATGAAACACATTGATTACGATTATGTTATGTTCTTAAAAAATAAGAACTCGCCCTTGGGAAGTCATCAGTTTTTTTTTTCTGCTCAGCTGAATACATTTTAATGAGATGAATATATTCATATAATGTTATTTATTCATCTGCTTATGCACAAATGAATGCAGTCATACATTCATGTATTGCACGGCCACGTGTTAACACCACATACAACATTTTGAAAAGCGGATTTTATTCATGATGGTGTTATTATATATGACATGGAATTAAAGTTTCGTGCTTTTGCCTCACGGGTCCAGCCAGTCTTATTTTCCGTCCTGCATTTTGTTTGGTTATATACATATTTATTTCCACTGACACAAGTCAGCCTCCACGGTACTCAGCAGCTCACTGGAGCTGGGTCCGTCTTCGGTGACATCTGCCATCAGCAGTGCATGACTGTGGAGAAATCGGTTTAAATCTACAGGGCACTGTACTGAATGCTTCCCATTGATCTACATTTGCCTGACACTGTGACTGACAGAGCCAATCAGCCTATCATGGCCCTGGAGACGGACAGACATTCATTTACAGGTGATATGGGGTGGGATGAGTTTGATTGATTGACAGACTGTCACCGAGCCACTGGGGCGTGACAAGAACCATCTCCGCACGGAAGGGGAGCAATATTATGTTGGTGTATGAGGGCGTTGCCGCTTTCGCGCCAGTGTGTATGTATGGATGTGTTTGCAAGAGCGGGTGGTCAGCCCTGTACAGATTACCCATCGCACCTTGAGTGCGGTGACAGGTAAAGAATCAGGCTGTCAGGTGGGCCCGGCCCACATCTTCAAAGACTGGCAGATTTAAATAACAGGCAGAGACTGTGCCAGGCCAGAATCACACACACAGACATGAACCTGAATGTACACAAATACACGCCCCCATGGCGTTTCTATCCTCTGCCTATGTATTTATATTGTCTCTTACTAAAACAAGGTCTCTCTCTCTCTCTCTCTCTCTCTCTCTCTCTCTCTCTCTCTCTCTCTCTCTCTCTCTCTCTCTCTCTCTCTCTCTCTCTCTCTCCCTCCCTATCCTGTGGTTCAGTGTGGGGTTCAGCAGTGCCATTACTCAAACACAGCCTGTCAGTGCAGATAGCGGTTGTTTGTTGTTTAACACTGTACAGAATGGCTGCACGGCGAGCCAAAAATCTGGAAACATTTGTATTATGTATTTTTACATCCCCCACTATTTTATTTAATTTTTTTTACATGCAGCTTTTTCAATGCTAGTTCTTTGCTCACATTCGTATCTCAAAAATCGTAATTAATGGAGAGGAAATGTCTTATGTAAAAATGTCTCGTCATCATATTTAGATATCCGTCAAAGGAGAGAAGAAAGGTTTTCTGCCGGGCTGGATTTTTTTGTTCAGCTATTAACTATTTGCTTCACAGCTTCGGTCTCTCTCTCTCTCTCTCTCTCTCTCTCTCTCTCTCTCTCTCTCTCTCTCTCTCTCTATATATATATATATATATATATATATATATATATATATATATATATATTATACAGTATGGCTGGATTTTGGTTCTGGTGGGACGTCAGTGTGTCTGGGTTTTAAATCACCTTGTAATCCCTAGACATCTACTGCCCTCATGTGGCCAATATATGTTTGAACAGAAACAGGAGCCAGACAGTGAGAGGCAAGTTGCATAAAGGTTTTCATTCAAAATAACTGGATACTTATTGTATGGTGCTATCAATGGCTAATTCATGTTTCACTTGTTACATTTATATTTGATAAACTCCTCGTGTTTGTATTTAATAGTGCCGTATACACATTTGTGGGGCCGTGGCCACCTTTTGAGTGCATGACACTGAAAGATGCCGTGATCAGTATTTTTGTATGAAAAAAAATGGATCACAAGACTAATTGTATGTGAGATGGGTCACTCATAGTGACAAGCCTAGAGAGAATCCGCCCCTCAAACTTTTCCACCCAACTTCTTCTCAGCTCTATCAAGCTTTATAGAGTCACATAGTGTCTGTGAAAAATGCCCTAAATAGTTACGACCTGCCCAGCACTAAACAGCAGACAGACACAGTCAGCAACTAGCGAGTGAACACAGAGGAGCATTTAGCAGCTAAATAACCAGATATGCTCCTCAGGAGTTTGTGGAGACAATAATAGAGCTAGAATTGCAGGTCTAAATATAAGCTAAAATCAATAATAACTCAATCATTTAGTAGTAGGGAGTTGTTTTTTAGGTTAACAAATTAGATTTATGGCAAAAATACAAAAAGCAAAACAAAAAAACACCAATCTCAACATGTGAAACTTCCTCTAGTGTCACGCTACTGACTCCATCATGCTAACGGTTACAAATGTACTTTTTCTGGTCAAAGTACAGCATGCCTCTTTCAACGCCTCCAGTGTAAATAAATCAACTGGACTGGTATCCCATACCGTGGGGTGATTTGTAAAGGACACCGTGACTTGTACTGCTTCTGTTGATGAATAGCCCCCAACAACGTGCATGAACCGGTGTTTGTTTGCTGTGTGTTCTCTCGCTGGGTGGTCTGGCTCAGTGACGGGGTTTCTGTGGGAGCGGAAGCATGCGGTATTACAGTTTCCTCTGCGTGCACTCGACAGTCCGGCTTGGTGCCTGTGTTATTGATGTGCTGTTGACATGTTCCTGTGAGGGCAGTCACGCTCCAGTGGAACCCGCTCCTGCAAACGCACCTGTTGCTGACCCCGGCACAAAAAGAAAGAAGATAATGTCCTCCCTCTGCAGAAAACAGCAGGGATTACAGTGCAGTAAAAGACGACAGTTTTAGTGAGTCTATTTATTTAAATACCTTCAAACCCCCGTCTTCCTTTTCTCGCTTCCTCTTCTATCATCTCTGCTATGTTTCTTTTTCACATTGAGAAATGTTGAGGAGAAACCAGAATTCCACCTGGGACATAATTGAATAGTTGTGAAAAGCAGAGAACGGGCCAACAGTACAGATAATGCTGCACCACATAGACCATTAGCCAACTTGTCTGCTGACACATTCTGCCAGCACATATATATTCTCCCTCTCGTGTTATTCCTCGTGTCCAGGCGTCTGCGGAATGGCCCTCGGCTGTTTTATCAAGCACACTAGTCCCCGAGCGAGCTTCCCAACCTTGGGTTTGGCAAACTGCATTATCCGGGAACTCTCCCCGTGACAATAAGCTCAGCACCAGGAGTATGTGATTTCTTTCAACGACCCCTTGTCTAAACAATCACTGAGAGCATTATCAACTTCAAGCCAACAGATGGCAGTAATATACCACTTAGACACTATTACTTGCAGGATGTGCAACCACGTACATGCACATTTTAACAGGTGCCACAGAGATTACAGGGAAAGATATAGTATAAGTCTATAGTCTACATCGGTCTAACATTTCAGAGATGTATGCCTTGTGATTTCAATGTTTGAATGGAGAAAATGACTTCAATCTCTGGGTACTTCTAGTTTAAGAAGTTAATTAACCAAGCAAAACAAATGCTTTGCTCTTCGCATACTGTGTTATTATTAATTAGCACGTATAAATCCAAGTGCTCGACAAAACTAATTCCTCCGAATGCTTTTTGTCAAATGGTCTCTTTCAATTACAGTCTTTGCTCCATTCCCAGAATGTGGAGGGGAGGATAAGAGGGGGAAAACCAATGACTCAAACAGATGGTCATTTCACAATTTGTTGCTTGGAGATGTGCAGTGCTCTTACCTTCCAAGAAAACATATTACATCACTTTACTTTGAGAGGGATTTGGTAAATATGTTTGAGCCAAGCTAGAGCCAATACACAAGGAGGACACTGTTGGTCCGCCCACTTTGGTCCAGACTGAAATATCTCACCAACTGGTGGATGGATTGACATGATGTTTTCTACAGATACTCATGGTCCCCAGAGGATAAAGCCTACCGGCTGTGGAGAACCCCCTGACCTTTCTTAGTTCCACCATGAGGTCCACATTTGTGCTTTTGAGTGAAATGTCTTAACAACTGGACAAATTGCTATGACATTTTAATGCAGATGTTCATGTTGACCAAAGGATGTATTGTCATCACTTTAGTGATCCATTTACTTATCTCTGTCATTAGTCAAGTCACAATTCCACTTTGTTCAATACTTTTTGACCAAAACTACTGGCATTCCCATCACTTTCAGCTGCACTTTGTACACAGTAAATTTGTTAAAGTAAATTTTACTCAAATTGAAAAAAAGAGTCAAATCTACTCTTGCCTCAAAGTTAATAATTCAGAGTATGTTTTACTTTATTTAGTGTTCATATTTAACTCTACATGATATATTTACTAGAATTGGATTTGATTCTATATAGAATTCTATATAGAATTGGAATTGATTCTATATATATGAAGAATCAAATCTATTTAGAGTCGAAGTGGATTTGATTCTATATAGAATCCTATATAGAATTAGATTCAATTATATATAGAATTGAATCCAATTCAACTCTAAATAGATTTACATATAAAATTGAATCCAATTCAACTCTAAATAGATTTATATATAGAATGGGATTCAACTCCCTTCAGCTCTCTTCCATCCCATAAACCGTCAGCTCGTTCCACCGTAGCGAGAGGTTTCATGGCGGCGGAAACGGAATTTAAGGGACCGTGGTGGGCGCGGTCACGCCGTTTTACTCCAATATGGCTAGTATTTACGCTCCAAAATGATGAAATATTAAATAATAGTAACTCCGGAAAAATTACTCCTCCGTTTTTCCGGTGTCTAAATCAATAAATACTAGCATACTAGCATGCTAGCACTAAGGTGGTGAACTCAAAACCAGCTTGTTAGCTTTGTCCCTGTGAGTATGTTAGCATGATGACTTCAGCATTTAGCTTTAATTACAGTAGTGTGCAGATTTAGCAACAATGTTGCAAAAGAGAAAATGTAACTCACCAAGCTGTCTGCCCGTGTAGCAGCGGCTGAGTGGCGGCAACGTTCTTAACAGAGTACTGGTAGTTATTTTAGCAGTTAGATATATGCCAAAGAAACCATCCAAAGCAACAAAAAAAGTGAGCAAACTTTTTATTTTTGTATGTATTTTGTTTTTATTTCTGTACTCAGAGTAGCAGGCGGCTGGAGGTCAGCGATGGCCTCAGCTGTGTTTTCCCCAGCTACCCCTTCTGGCCGGGGGGCCGGATAAGAGTAGTGAGTGAGGAGTCCGCAGGCAGTCAATGACAGAATAAAACCAGAGATAAAAGAGGTTTTGATCAATTCTGAGTCCCCGCAGACACGAGAGGTCCTTGAGCATGCAGCCCTACCTGGCAACCCAAAATAGTATGCTGTTTTCTGCAGAAGATTGCGAGATTAGACGTTGGTAGCTGGACACAGGTGTGCACGCAAACACACACACACACACACACACACACACACACACACACACACACACACACACACACACACACACACACACACACACACACACACACACACGTGACCGATCGCATGATCTTCATGTAATCATGAGTAATGATAATCCTGAGACAATATAGGACATGTTCCCTTTGAGCTTGCAGACAGCACTAAAGGGATAGATAATGATTACACAACTTTAGAATTCAGTGGAACATGTGAATTATTCATTAATTACCCGTAAGCGCTGCATGCATATTATCCTCCTCCTTCAGTGTAGTATTGTATACGTGATCTTCATCTGAAATGAGTCCTACAAATGTATTTCAGAGGAAATTACCACAAAGCTTTCAGTTTACTCGAAGGCGTGTCGATCTTTAAAGAGGAAACGATAACAAGAAGTGGAGCTATTCGATCGATCGGACTGAGAAGTCCTTTGTTTGACAAATGCATATCACATTGTAAACATAATAACGGAGAATTTCTTCCTGGCTGAATAGGAATTTATAAGCAAAGCATCAGTTTCCTGATCAAATCTGCACTAATGCAAAGGGGAGGAGGGAGAGCAGGAAATATCAGGCGATGCAGAGGAAGATGCTTTGCTGTTCTACAACTGGCTGCTTGAAAGTGGGCAGCCTGCCGTAAATCAACACTTAACGTTTAGGAGGCTGGAGGATTCTGGGAAAGCGTGTGACAACAGCAGCCAGCAAAACAGCTTGAATAATCACTCCTAGTTTTTGCTGTGGATATTACAAGAACTGCATCATCACAACAAAGTGCATAATCATTCTTCCAGGAAGAGAGCGGAGCAAAAAAGACTTAAGACTAATTTCCACATCAACGTAATTATTGCATTATTACAGTGTATGGTTCCTGAGACTGTTGTGGGTCTCATGGGTTGTCGTATAGCTCCAACAGTAGTGTTGTAGTACTGCAGATCGGTCTTTAAACCACTTCTTGAAGGTTTTTTTCTCAACAAAATAACAAACGGAGATTGTCGGGGTGAATTTCTCATTGTTTATGAGAATAAAATGCAAAAAAAAAAGACCTTCTACATTGTTTAACGATGGTATCTGTGGTGTGATGTGGTTCATCCAATGTTGCAAAGTGAAGCGATGTGGTTCACGGTTTTGCATTCTATTTTTCCTAGTTTTTTTTCACCCAAATGCAAATTTGTGATTTTTTTTAATTAATCTCAGTGAATATCTAAGTTTTTTTCTCATAAATTCACAACTTTGATCTTGGAAAACGGCATCATATCTCTGGACGTGTTCATGAATCGGTCTCAGTTGAAGTGGTTTGGAACACATGTCCAACAGAATTGAGTCAGAATGAAAAACCACTAGAATGCAATAGTGCCGGTCTGTTCATCTTCCTCCCAAAAATCTATTCAGCTGATCAACCTGCAAATGTAGAATCGAAAACATGTTGTGCTGTTGCATCTGATTTGCAGTTTTGGGTGCCTTGCCTTATGCTCGTTGGAGAGTTACTTCACTTTGACCAGCAGAGGGCAGCAGATACTTGCTAATCAGATGGATGAACCTGAGCTAAATCAGTGCCGTCCATAGCGTGACTGTGTTTTCACCATTTCACTTGGAAAACAGACATTATTACAACCCCTTACATCATGTTGTGCCCCGTTGACATTTTACCCAAGCACTGAACTGCACGTGGCTCTCTTGGAGTCTTCTGAAAGTGTGGAGTGGTTTAATGGATTGATTATGGATCAGCCTCTAATAGGTTTCCCATCTCTGTTTGTCCCATCAAGTGTTACAAAACACCTTCCTGGCCAGCGGCAACTGCCTGTTTCACTGGAAATGTTTATCTGAAACCGATACGGGATGAAAACATGATCTATGACGGCGTGCGCCAAGCGGTGTGCACTTGCGTCACATGACTGGTGCCTTGTTGTGACCTGTCTTGTGTGCAATATTGTGCATCCCTTCACAGCGGCACTCTGCTTCAATCGAGCCCTTCTGCAGCGCACGGGGCAGTTTGAAGGGGGTGAAAGCGAGACCTGCAGGGTTGTCTTGTCACATGCCGTCACATGACTGTGAAGGGCGAAGTGTGTGTGTGTGTATCAGAGAACACAGGGTGAGTTAGACAACACAGGGTGCTGTTACGGTGTGTGCTCTGCAGTTGTAGTCTTTAGAACTCGCCTCGGCCTTCCGCGAGGTGGGTCATGTGGCGTTGGTATGCAGCGGAACGCCACGCTCTGGAGCCGCGGCGCGGCTCGCTGCGACGTCACTGGCCTGCTGACTACTTGGCCTCTGGAGAGGTTTATCTATATATGTTTGGAAACTTCTCTGAAACTGAGTAAGGATGCCAAAGGACTCGCACCCCAGTCAGTGCAAACTGTGGCTTTTCTGACCAACATGAACTGTGTGGACATTTCAGGAAGTTATTGTGTAACATGCTGGTCTTTCCAGTGACGTTCAGCTCATATCTGAAGGGCAACCTCTCCACTTTTACTACTTCACCTTTCTTGCCCTTGCTTTTTTTGCAAACCGACCTAAATTGACTCACATGCATCTCTTCCCTCCAAACTCTAGTGCTATTAATCCTCGGGGATTAATAAAGTATATATTCATTCATTCATTTTTAACCAAGGGCTGTCCAAGGCCTGCAGCTAAAGAATGATCCAATACTTATTTCCCCCTCTTTTCACACCACACGCGACTGTTACATTCTGTAATGTCTTTGTTGACGTTGGTAACAGCCCTCACCAGGAGGCTACAATACAATTTAGCCTTAAAAAAGGTAATCGTGAAACAGCAGAAGCTCCATTAACATGGGGCAGAATTCAGTTACAGTAATTGGTATCCAGAGTAGAACTGGCAGTGACTTCCTTTGACGCTTAGATCATGCGTGAGCGTAAAAAACACCAAAGATACCTCTCTATGTTTCCGAGTCACGCAGCGGGACAGAGGGTGAGAGGGGAAGTGAGGGCCGATGGATTCCTCCCATTTCATCTTTAGTATGTAACCGTCAGATACACACCACCTGTTTACAGAGTCTGCATGCAAAGCAGGAATGTGAAGGGAAGACATGCCGTACTCTGCAGAGCCTTACAGTAACAGCAAACCGCTGTGTCAGATTTCAGCGCACCAAGGTACTCGCTGCGTTGTCTGGCTGCTGTGCTGTATTGTGTGTCAGAAGTTCAACTGGGAACATTTCCCATCCTTGCTTTTCAAAGCTCTCATCTTTCAGGCCCGAGCACTGAAAAATAAATATCAAGTGCAGCCTGCAAAGAACAGTTTGAGATTGCAGGTGTGAAACATCTAAGGGTGCTTTTCTGAGGGTACTTTTGCTTGAAAATGAGATTAGGGACCTTTTCATTGTTTTTTTGTTGCTTTCATGTCCTGACACACATGTCCCTTTTGGGTCCCAGGAGGATAAGAGCACTGTAGCCTTTCACTGTGTAAAAAAAACAACATTTAATGTACCAAACACGTTCGCCTCCCCCACACAGAGAGTGGGACGTGTTTGCTGACTCATCGCTGAGGTGGGCCTTCGTTTCTGTTCCCAGTTTACGTGCATTGCTTCTTCATCAGCAGTGAGAGACACGCACGTGCACAGCATTTACACGAAGATGCTAAGCCCACATACAGTAATACAGTAGTCCATGCTTTCCACCAGAGCGAAAGAATTAGGCACAGCGGGGTGGGAGGGGGGAGAGGTGAGCAGAGGTGGAGGGAGGAGAGCAGAGGAGGTAAATAAATGGAACAAAGAAAACGGTGCAGGACATTCTGACCCAGAGTGAAGAGAATGGAACACGGGGCTAGAGCAACATTACGGTCTGTGATGTGGCCCCATGCCAAGACTGTCAAAAGATCACAGGGACACAAGTGGTTGCACACACACACACAAACACACACACACACACACATATACGTACATGCAAAGCAACTTGAATAACAGTGCGCACACTCACACAGTTAGCGATGTTCTCCGAATAGAGCAGGAAAGGAGATCAATAGCTATTAGAGGGCATTGGGAGGTTGTGTTTCTCTCCCTTCCCTCTAATGCGTGCCGGCCAAGATTTGATTCTGTAAAAAAAACGCATTGCCATTTCTTTGCATCTGCTCACTTGCTTTTACGGTAACAACGAAATATTACCAGCAGCACATTTCCTCCGTGCTCGGTAAGCTATATTTGTTTTAATATCTCTCAAATGTAGACAGCAATAACACTGAATGCATCGTCATAACAGCTATTTGGCAATATTGCTTCAGAAAAGTGTGAACAGGGGCCGATACTCCGTGTCCCTGTGAGTCCACGTGCCGTTCTTTTATTACTGATTTACAGAGAACAACTCTCAAAATAGCCACCTAGTGGAACCGGTTGCCTTGCTGCGGACATGTGGTCGGAACACATTTTTTAGGAAGCATGACAAATTGGATGTGGGCCAGAATTGTCTTTTTTTTATATATTTCCTGCTCTGAAGAAGATGGGCAGTTTTTCTATCACGCAGCTGACTTTGGTCAGTCTGGTATTTGAGATGTAGAACAGGGGCCTCTTAAAAGGGTCGCCTGATGAAGCACAGCTGATCACAGTGTACTTTCACGCCGTGCTTGACCTTTATACGGGCGGGACTCAAGAGGTGTAAGACGTTCTCTGGATTCAGCTTTATTGAAGTGTGATACAAAGTGCAAATGTTTGCTGTATGACGACATTCATGACTTGCAGAAACGTAGAGCTTTGAGATGGGGCATGGTTGGCAATTCTGTTAGGAGAAAAGTGACCATGCAGCAAAAATTAAAAGACATACCCAATATGTTTTCATAAACCTCCCATGAAAAATCAACATCACTTTAGCATGTTAGAAACCGTAACAGCTACGTATATATATATATATATATATATATATATATATATATATATATATATATATATATATATATACACACATACATTGCTATAATGTGTATAATGTTGTTGCACGCGCTGGACCATCAATGGAGAGGTGGAAGGTCAACCGGTAGCAGGCCGAGGGGTCATGGGGTCAGAGGTAGGTCTCTGTATTGTAATTGTGCCGTCCCCTGGGCTGTGTGAGAGGCACTAGACAGCTGTCCTGCCCCATAAAGATACATGAACCCTGCCCTGGCTGGTGCCTCTAACTAGACATCTTCTGGCTGCAGCCAGTTTTCATGTTTTCATGTTTTCAGATAAAACATGAAAACTGATCACACAGCTGTGCAACATTTGGTTTGGAGGCGCATGTAGTTGTTTTGTAACGCGCACAAACCTTTAATCTCTTATGAGGCATCATAAACAAGAGTCTTTATGCAGTATGTGTCCGTTAAGGGTCGGTGCTTTGTGTCTAGTGCAGCTGTTGTGTCTCTCGAAAGGCAATAGGAGGAGGAAAGGGTCTCTGCCCTGTGCTTTCTGTGCTGCTGCTGCTGCTGCTCCTCTCTCTCTCTGCCCACATCTCAGGTTTCACAGCCCACACGCCTGAATCACACAGTCACCCATGAAACACGAGTGTGCTGTTTCATACCCCCCAGAAATGATTCACAGTTACCCCCTCATTTCCCCCAGGGAGCAGTGACTCAGGGTGAGAGGAGAAAAGGACCGACCAGAGAGCACGAGTGGACGCGCCGCAGCGATGAGCAGTTTGGCCTTCAGTGCTTTGAGGAGGCAGCAGGCGCTCGGTGCTGCGAAGCGTCTGCCGAGCATGAGCTTCATGATGCACAATGCCGGTCTTAGTCACCACGGCAACTGTTCAATGGCGCCCCACAGAGGGACACTTTCTGCAAGTGACAGCCGTCATTGTTTCATCAAGAGCGTGTTTCATTCCATTTATGGGTCTGTTTACTGTTACCTCGATGGTAGTATTGACGTTGTTTTATTTGAAAAATGTAATAAAAGAAAAGAAAACCGTCATGCTGAGAGTTCTCTTCTTTTAAAGGCTCTTCACTTTCGAACAATGCATCTGTCTTATGCACGTCAAACAAAATGTACATTTTCCACAGAGGTGTCTGACGTAAACTACGTATTTTGATGTTTTACTCTTTAAATAACCGATGTAAATCAAAAGCAGCAGCATGCATGTCAAATTTATGAAGAGGCCGGGCATTAAAAAGCCTTAAATATTATAATTACCCTCATATCAAGGTACTCCACCATTCAACAGCACTTTAATAAAAATAAAACAAATATTTTGTAATGTCACAGTTGTTTTCTGCTGGAATCATGAAAGATCACGGTATAGTGTTGGGAGCAGTAGAGGAGCGATTTTTTTTTTTATCTTGCAGTCTGAACAAGTCTGAACAAGTCATCATTGATTAATTACAATTTCCAGGTAGGAGAAACATTTAGGGATTTAGATTTGTTTTCATGCATATATGCAGGACCACATGTGATAACAGAGTGATAACAGCAAAACAAAAGCAGCAGCAGAGTAACAATTACAACACCTGCTTGGGAGGCCATGTGCCAACATGCAGCTCACACAAGCAAAACAAAAAAAGAGAAGGGTATCAGAACTACTGCCTGCGAAAAATACCCAACTTGACTGATTCAAAGCCAAACTGAGCGAGCAGCATTTCTCAGATTTAGCTGTCAGATTTGTGTTTGTGTTGAGAACTAAAGCACCTTGTCATAAAAAAAAGGGCTTATCTCTTCTGATCTGAGGTTAGGAAAGTATCTTCCCCACATGTTACATTCATTACTACAGTCTCTTGCAAAGTGGTCCTAATTGGTGCAGCTATGAGCTGTCAGCATGCCCTTTTCAGACAGAGAAGCCGGTGGTGAGTCAGAGTGTGTAAAGTGCAGCACCTTAAAACATGGCCGGACCACATGGAGAAAGAGAGAGAGAGAGCAGAACCTCACAGCAGTTCGGTGTATGACTCATTGGCTCGTTCTCTCTGGGAGGCGTTCAACCCATGGGTAGGTGTGTGATAGTCGGCGTGCGTGGTAGGTACAGCATGCGGGGGGGAGCCTTTCGCTGTGCAAGGATCTGCACCGTCTCACGTCAAATAATGTCATGCATAACGCGAGTGAAAACAATGTTTCGTATCTGAGCTTGTTTAATCGCGTTGAATGAACATTACCAATTGGTTGCGGAAGTTTCCGGCTTTGGAATGAGACGTAGGCCTCGACCGCGTTGCCCGTGATGTCTTGCTGTGAAGAGAGTGCCGAGCAGAGTGGAGTTTCCTTCAGGTGGAGGAATCCCCCCTCGCTGCGACGTGGTTCCTTTATCGCACACACCCACACATACAGTACTTACTGTGCAGCTGTTTAGACTCACCAATGCTTGTAATGGAGTATTGAATTAAAGGTGAAGGTGCAAATGTGTTCAGTATGACTCCCGACTCTTAAAAAATGAACTTTTTCAAGCTTTACTAAGTAACCGCCAACACCTATAGTCTCAAACCAGTATCTGTTACCTAGATCTCAGTGACAT
The DNA here is from genome assembly GCA_038501785.1 of Myoxocephalus aenaeus. Taxonomy (NCBI): domain Eukaryota; kingdom Metazoa; phylum Chordata; class Actinopteri; order Perciformes; family Cottidae; genus Myoxocephalus; species Myoxocephalus aenaeus. The sequence goes on from JBAMJR010000379.1 coordinate 376,311, forward strand.
ATTGGTGCCTACACAGCTGCAGAAAAAGACATAGGTCACCATTGGCTTGACCCCTCTAATGGAGTATGATGACCTCTGACCCGTGCGCTCGCACCGCCACTTATCGAATCAGGCCGAGCATCAACCCCCGAGGAAAAAGTGAAAACTGGCCCCGGATCAGCTTCTGTGACCATGTTAGCCTCTTGCCCCTGCAGCCAGCGCGGCTGCCAGTGTGGAGGAAGTGAGCGCGATGACTATCTGACTGACAGGAAACCCTTTTGTCTCCGGGGTTATCTGGCAGTCCGCGGAGGAGATGACGCGAGCACCGGAGGGCAGAAAGGCCATTTCATCGGCACCGCGGACAACTGTTGCTAGTTTCCTGTAGACGCACCCCACAACCAAAGACTTACCCTTGGTGACATCCATGGCGACTCGCCGATTCTTGGCGTTTTGCCAAAAGGTGAGATCTCTGTGAGGTCTTTTCTGCGTAAAATCTGTGAGGTCTTTTCTGCTGTTGCATAAAATCTAGAATCCCGTTTTAAAAGTATTTGTAGAGGAAAGCAGCTCACTGCAGCCACTAATACAGATACAACGTGATGGCTCACACATCTGCACTCATTTTGTTTTGCACAGTGTTGAAAGACACAATTCCGGACTCCGTGTAATTAGTTTCTTTACTCGGGAACTTGAGAAGACATTACAGGCAACGTGAGTCATGCTCGTCATTCATATTCATTCTGACTATACGCATGCGCCGTGTCTAGTTATCGGAATTCAATCTGAACATTACTTAAACAAGATGAACATAGACGTATGTTCTACACACAGGTTGAACGTTATTTGCAGCCACAATAGGTTTTTGCCAAATATTAGCAATTCTTTTGCACAGATAGAACTTTATTTGCATTGTTCTGACAAAGTGATTGCACATGTTATTAGTTTTTTTCTGATGGAGCGATCTGGTTTTGGTCACAAAAAGTTGGACCATTTTGTTACAATTTGATTGGGGCAGACATTTTTCTTCCTCCAAAGTGGGGCGTGACAGAAAAAGTTTGAGAACCACTGCATTAGCCCAAAACAGCATCATGAGGCTGCACGCTGGGTCCTTATTTCTCCGGCTTTCTGCCTCTTCCATCTTGCCCCCTAGTATACTTTCTCTATTATTCATTCCTAACTGTCCCTCTGGTCTTTCTGTTTGTGTGCAGCACTTGGGTCCAGACATAATGGGACCCCACGGTGTTTACAGAAGCCTCCTCGGTGGTCTAGCACATGCTCCGGTTCTCTATTTACCTTTTGCATCTGTTGCTCGTCCACGTGAGCTGAGTTTAGACTACAGTACATTAACTTATACATGAAGATGATGTAACTTGTTATGGTTGTCAAGCATTTAAATATGCCAAATGTGCATGGGTTTACAAGACAGCACAAAAACCAGATCCAGAATGCATAATCAAATACTACAAAACATTCATAATTTTCCAGGAAAGCACATCAACTGAATATTCCATCTGGCACATCTGCTTCAATTCTTGATCATCTGTACTGTACACCAAAATATTACCGGATTTCAGCTATGTCGGGGAAAAAACACCCCTCTGAAATCATCGTAGGATGTGAACAACACATGAGGGAAAAGCAGACTAATTCTCCTTTTCTCCAAGATCACACAGCTTACACAATCTGTTTTCCTCCTGAACATACTTCTTTCCCCTGCCAACCTCAGTGGCCAGAGGCAGAGCAACACTTCTTCATTGTGCGACTAAGGCTCTTTGGCTTCTGAATAAGTGCGACATGATGCAGCTTCAGTGTGTTCCTCCTCCGCCGCTAGCCATTCAACTGCGCCCCGCCAAGAGACTCCAAATGGGCTTCCATTATCATCTCTTAATTAAGATCAAAAACATCTTGACATCCGAGGAACATGTTAAAAACATGGGAGAGGGGGCCCACTTGTTTGCGTGCAGGTGTCTCTGACAAGGGACGACTGCCGTGGGACTGTTTGTGATTTGCAAAGCCACGGGGGAAACCTTTTGTCTGCATGTGTGTGTGTGTGTGTGTGTGTGTGTGTGTGGTTGTGGTTGGGAGGGGAGAGGTTTGTCTGGGCCTGTGAGTCTGGTGGTAGACTCCTGTAGTTTGGAGGGCTGACGCTCCCCACACAGGAGCGCAGGTGGCCCCCGATGTCGACCACAGACAGACACAATCGGCGCTAGACATCGCGACCTCTTTTGAGCAGCAGGGTGGGCCTGCACCCTTCAGCTGGAGGACTGGTTCACCCTTTCGTGCGAGCAAGAATCACGGCAAAATGCACTGGGGGAAGGAAGAAGAAAAAACTACTCTGCTAGTCTGTTGCAGCCCTTCATCTCTGACCTCGCGCTGAGATGCGCGAAGAGAGTTTCACTACAACAGATCAATAAAGTATCGTATCATATTTAATCCCTCGCCGCCTGTAATCTCTTTGTCGCACACGGGCGAGTAAAGACTCCTTTCCCTCTGCCGCCGCATCTGTCTCCTCTAAGCTGATGAAATGGAGTTTTAAGACCGCGAGAGGGGATCTGCTGACTTTGAGGAGATGCTTCGTTTTACCCATAATGCTGCGGCAGGTGGAGAGGCTCACTAATCCCATTAACAGAAGTTCTTCATCTAATCTAACGGAAGACAGAAGGCGATTGTGATGGAAAGAAGCAACAGGGGGAAAACATGGGGTCTTTGTGCGGAGGCGCATGCTCAGCCTCCTTTCAGTCAAAAACTCATAACATCTTTAGAAATGAGATGTCAGCGTCAATACACATGTTTTACTTTCCTTTGACACTCATCTCGCGTCCTTCAGAATGAATGTTTTGCAGCTGGAGAACGCGTTGGACATCTACTGTGGAAAGCATGAGTTACACAACATTTAGAACTGTGCATAATATAAATAATCCAGCGTGCACAGACTTCAGCTGTAAACAAGGTTGTGTAAGGTCTCACTCAGTCTATTAAGAAGGTTGCAGTAGGACATCATCCCGAGCGACCGATGCCCTTAAAATATACAGCATTAGCTGCACCGACAGCTGAGGGCACTTTATCACTGCAGCTTAGATCTGCTGTTTTCAGTCAGTCAGTCCTCAAACGGCATTTTCCCTGTCGCTTTTGTTCCATGTTGCTCGCGTGTGTGGCTGCAGGAATCCGACATGAAACGATCCTTCTTGTGTTTTGGACTTTGCATGTTACATCTGCTGCAGAGTCTGCAGTGTGGTCACACGTCTGCATGCATGTATATTATTTTCCCCCAACACTCAATTTAGAACAAAGAAGCCTAATTCCATGCTTTTCAGTCAGAAAATAAATACAAATCCATGATTACTGGTGCACCGGCAGTAAAGTGTTTGCATCTGTGTGTGTTTGCCCATGCTGTGCCGTGTCTGTGTCTGTGTTGGGCGATGAACTCTACAGGTGTCTAGCACATAGAGAGACCTGCTGCTGTAACAGAAAATTCATTCTTCACACACACCCGCAAACAGACTGTTCACACACACACACAGGTACTCAGACACACACACACCCTCAGGCAGATGGTTCACACACACCCACTACCGAATTGCACATGTATGTCTGCTCTGCCCAGACAGACGTTATAAACGCGTGTTGTCACTACACACTGAGGTTCCATCGGGATGGGCAGCGGTGTCTGGTCTCAGAAAACTGAAGAGTTTTTATGTTTACGTTTCACTCAGAACTTCAAAAAATGACTGTTTATTTTCTACGTTTCTTTCTGTCTGCATGAAACTGATCTCCACCCTGCGAGGACTCCCGTACTGTGAGTCAAAGATGCACAGACACTCATAGGAGTATCTGAAAATGACACCATCATGGTGTCTGAGCGCCGTTGCTGAGCAGAAAACAAAACCTTTAAATGGGAAGGGATGCAGACAGACAGTCATACAGTTAAATAGATAACTGTCACATCCAAAGCCTGTTATTTGGCAAACTGCAACCGCCTAAGCTCGCATTTACCCCGAACAATTACAGCTCCAGAGTTACAGCACGCGCAGTCACAAACTTACAGTTTCTATTAGCGTCTACAAATTACAAGATGGTCTGTCCCAGTGCATGCTTGAACAAGCTTAGTAGATCAGAATTACTACGAAAATCACATTATTTTACAGAAGCTATTCTTGTCTCGCACCAAGACTTCTGCCCCATAACCTCGGTCACATGGGACTGCTCCAGGACCAGCAAAGGAGACGATCAGGCTCTGATAACTTTAGGTAGCGCTTGATTTAGAAACTCTGATAGCCAAAGATGGAAACCACGAGGTATGGTTGGCTGGAAATAGAAGGAATAGACGCTTAAAAAAAGGAACTGAGGCTCCAGAAATACATTCTTCCAGGCCTGGACAGAATAAAGCTTCCAGGATAAGTATACAGGGGAACAACACAGAGACATCTTCGGGAACATTTCCTGCACTGTCATCCACTTAAAGTAGCACTTATTCCTCCTGGCTGCCCTACATTCACGCTCTGCAGACAGATAATCCACAGTGTTCAGGTAGGAGGTGCAGGATCTGGAATCTAATATTAACCTGTTGCTGCAAAAAGGAATGCAGATGCTGTTGTAGTGTTTTTTAAGCTTAGTTTGTCACATTTAGACTTGCACAGTGTATGTGTACATTACAATGCATGATATATGATAATTAATAAGGGATATTATTATGAAGAATGTGTAATTGTATGCATATGAAGGTCACTGTTTTTATTAATGATTAATGTGTGAATGGATTTTAAAACAACGTTTGCATAGTGCATGTGGATGCCAGTGGACTGTTTTTAAGTGTAGTTCTCTTGTTCGCCTGAGGTGGCGCAGCTGAACATTGACTTTATGAAGCAGCAGACAACCCGGTCTGTAGAAGAAGAATACTAGCGCCGCCCCTGAAGCTGCGGGCCCAATGGGCAAGATAGTTATTAAGGTGTGAACTAAACCAATGAAAGGGCCTTAAGCTGTGTGAATGTCGGATATATAAACTAACACGCGAGACTGGAAGGGGCTTCTCTTGGACGACAGAGGCGGCAGCTAACTGGGAAACAGACTGTGAATCTGTGAAAAGAGAGGGCCTCAATCGAGAATGCATAAGTTGTTTTTGTGATCAACCTTTTATTAAATACTTTTTAACTATAACTGATCGCATTCTGGACCTTCACTTCCCATGACCACCCGGGATTTTAAAGAATACTCTTTACCATTAATAATGGTGTCACGGTGTGCATGCATGTGTTTGTGCGGGCAAGCAAGTGCGCTCAGAGACTTTGGATAGTAAATCACCTCTATCAGGTCACGTTCCTTGAAAATGATTTTGATACGTTTGTATGCTCTGTGTGTGGAAATGAAACGCTTGCATGTGTGCTGTCCCCACACACACCATTCAATCAGCCCTCAGACCTTTTGACCTCAATTCAACTTTGGCTTTGATTTGTGCGTTCCACATGTAAAATTAACACATTTTGAGTACATTCCCCAACTGACAGTGTATTTTTTTGGCAGGTTATCAACAAACAACCAGAAAAAAAAACATGAAAAATACCTTTATTTTCTCTATTTTTAAACTCTTTCTTTCTTTCCCTGTTTTTATGACGTCGGATCCCGAGGGGATGTGGGGTTGGCCGGATATTATAGTTATTATCAAGGTACTTGATGCTTATCTTTTTTCCTTCATTTCTGAGAACGACTAAGTGGTCACAATTAAAAAATAATACAATATTTCAATAAAAGAGTGTTTCAGCATTACTGATGAACCCGATATAAAACCATTATAGTACCACATATTTAGCTCTCAGTACATCGCCCTGTTTCTTTTTCTCTTTTTCTGTCAGCCTCCATCATCTGCTCTCTATCTCTCTCTCTCTCTCTCTCTCTCTCTCTCTCTCTCTCTCTGTCTCTCTTTCATATACATGTGTATTGTCCACCTCCAGCCATGCGTGTGAGATGGCTGTTTAGAGTGTCTCCGTTGCATCCTGCTGTTAATCCACTTCCCCCTGAAACACTTCCCTTTCCCTTCCCAGATATACCAACTGAAGCTCCGGCTGGCTAACGCACATAGACCATACACACACACACACACACACACACACACACACACACACACACACACACACACACACACACACACACACACACACACACACACACACACACACACACACACACACACAACCCTGCAGACTTGAGTCACTTATTCAGACTTCCCACACATGTATGCGTCGGCACTTTCAGAATTGTTTGCATCCATGTAATATTTGTGGCTTCACCTGTGTTTCGAGTATCAATCTGAAATCTGCTCTCCGAGCGGTTTCGATCCACCAAAAAGCTACGAAGCTCTACAGAATGACTCAACCCTCATCTTGCACACTCCGGATGCGCACAAGTGCAAAGGCAATGCTCCACGTTCTTATTCGAATCGATCCGCCTCCCGTCTACTTCAGGTGACACCTTTGTGTACGCGGATGTAGGTCAAATTGAGCGCTCGCGTATCGAATCTAGACCCGTTTGAGCATGGGAGCAGGTCAGTCGAGCAGTTACGTCTCAGATATCTTAACCCACATCTCCTCTTCTTGTGTTCCTGTTGGGGAAACAGAGAAAGGTGGAGAAACCAGTGAAGTCTGGGATGTCACAGCGCCTTTGTCTTCCTCTTGTCTTCCCCAAAGGTGTCACGCTAAAAAAAAACTAAAAAAAATGTAAGCATATTGGATGTCAGGACAAACGGGTAACTGTATTTTTCCACTCTGGCTTCACCAATCCTAAATTCTGGATGAATGCTCCATCTTGCATGTCCTTGCACGGCTTCTCGCCTTGACACGGAGACATCCACTCACTGGTGGGGAAACATTTCAAGGAAGTGTTCACTTAGTATGCATGCACAAACTCCCCATTCTCTTGCAATTACTCCCTCTGTTGTTACTGTATATAATATCAACCTTCTTGCTCAATTAGCGTGCTTAAAAGAGGGTTTAAGACAGCAGGGTAGTAGCAGGGTAATCAAGACCAGAGAGAAGGGCTCCTGTTTCAAGCCAGCTCGGATTCTACCATTTACAAAGCACTGGCAATAGAATATAAGAGCTCCACGCCCGCCCTATAATACAGAGACACTGTAATTAGAGAGAGGACGGGCTTTTAGATGCTGAATTGTCTTTTGAGGTAGTTCAAAGGAGATCTATGGCAGCTGCACTGGGAAAGAAACCTTAAAGGGAAGGTTGTCTGAACTAGCGATGATGGTAAATGTTGTCAATTGAAGCAATAAATCCCTCATTGCGCATTATATTGATCGAGAAAAGGTGAGTTCCCCTGCCAGTGCAGCGGTGCGGGCAGGGCCTACATGTACCAGGATGTACCAGCTGCCTTCGTCCACAACATTCTCTGATATGTTGGGACTAGTTTTAGTTTGCAAAACAAGCAAAGGATGTTCTATTTATTTCTTTACTCTTAAGTTATGTTTTTGTTATGTTTTTGAGCAGAATTTGGAGCATAGAAACCCTCTGGCTAGTCAGAGGCGGAGACTAGAAATGAAAGCTGAATAAGCAGCCTGAAGTTCTTCCTTGAATCCATCAATACGTCAAATGACGGCGCTGGAAGCAGGGAGAACAACAGATGTTGCCGCTGTTAACTCAGCTTTCTTTGTCAATAAAAACCAGCACTGAGGAAGTTATGCACATGTTTACCTTTTTTACCTCAAACAAAGTGTGTTGTTTAATAAAAACATATTAAATAAATTGATACAAGTTTTATTTTACACTAAATGCTGAACACTGAAAGTGGTGTATGCAAAACTAAAGACAACTTAAAATTAGGCATTGATGAAAATGCTGAATCAGCAAAAAGCAGCCAGACTCAAATCATTTGACAGTAACTTGATCCAACTCAGCAAATATAGTCAGCTGTATAGTCAACTTGCAGCAAATGCAACTTCAACCTTTCACAAGCCTCTTCACGAGCCTCTTGCACATGACTGCAGTCTGTGCATTCCTTTATGTGTTCAAGCTCTTCCCCTGTGGATATAGAGGCCAAACCCATAGCTTGGCATCAGGAACATTGTTCATGCAAGAAAACAAAAACTGCTAAAAACAATTTTCGGATGACTAAATGCGTGTTTATTATTAGAAAGGACAGACATTCCCCGTTATTGAAACAAAGAAACATTCCAGACACCTGGCAGACATTTAGTAATGCTCTCAAGTGTCCTGTGCATGAAAAGGTTCAATGCAGATTCATGAAGGAAGTTCAAGCTGTAAAAAAAAAAGTGGATCATATGTTTTTTCCTCCTCGTACATACAGGTTTCAGAACTCAAGGCATAGAAGGGATGCACGCTTTATTTGTAACTAACCTCTGCTAACGAGGTCATGCACAGATAGATATGTGTGTGAGTCCTTCCTGACCATTATGTAAAGTCTGCACACGTGCAGAAGCGACATGTGTGCGACAGATACTTGTTGCATACCTGAGATCTACTGTACAGGCTCTGAGTTTCTCCTCTCTCACATCCTGGAAGAAAGAAAGAAAGAAAAAAAAAACACATACACACACAGAGAAATGTGTCATTGTGAAAGTTCTGCTTATCGAAGGGGAAAATCATGTCGCTGCATGACCAGTTCTGAAAGTGCTTTGCTCTCAAAACAGTAGCGTCTCCAAATCCAGGCCGATCAGCTGTTTCTCTAAATAGATCTGCCCGCTTCTGAATCTGGGCTTCTACAATGCTGGATTACCTCAAGTAGCAATTACAGGCAAACAGTGTGGTAACATAGCATTTGTGTGGAGCAGTGGGGCTTAGCGATATTTCACAATATCAGCCGTGGTGCAGAGCGAGACACTGACTGGTATGACTCCCCATCTATTTGCATGTGAGTAATAGTCTTGCACAAAGCCCTGGGGTGGTATGACTATGGCTGTGTGCGCGATTACATTTGGAGGTTTTGCTTCGAGAGTGAAAGTGCGGGCGGGGGAAAGTGAGTCGATGATGCGGCGTGTGAACTGCTGCCGCTGTCGAGGGGCTCTTTGAGCGAGGCGCTTCAGACGGTTCTGATCCGGATGCAACTGAGTGAAGGTGAAGCGCAAGGCAGGCCTTTTCGGGATGGGGTGTAAATAAAGGTTAAACCCCTCAAAGTCAAGAGAACAATTCAACCTTACACGTGTAATCGGCCCACTGTGTTTCACAGCATTTAGTGTAATCTGCTTACTTTACACAACCTGCCAAGAGAATGTCATCAATCTCACCTACATGAAGGCATTTGATTGAGAGTGAAGCGTTCATAATACTTGAAAGCATTTAAAGTACATGAATACATAATCCTTAACATGTGTGTATGTAGGTCTTTATGTGTTGAGGAGTTGTTTGACAGTGCTCAACTGAACCAATACATTTGTGAGAGAACCGTCTGTGCATCAAGAAGACATACGCATTATAGGCAACGATTTATTATTATGTGTTTCATGGCGCAAAGGTGCTTTGTTATGAAGGGGAGACATTGCAGGCAAACATATTGTTTTTTCATGCACTGCTCAATAGTGGAAAGAAAACATGAAAACATGAAATGCATGTGTTTGTTTTACTACTTCGTCTCTTTCCATCTGTAGACTTCTCCTAAATTCACCAAAAGTTAGCTTATTTGCATATTTAAACATAAGATTTCCGTAAGCGTTTAGTTAAAAAAAAGAACTGGGAAAGCTTAATGTTGATATCCATCTGTTTTTCATATTTTACCCCCTTTAAAGTCTGTTACAAAATGTTTTTTTTCTCAGAGTCTGAGCCAGAAATCTCCACTTCAGTAGAACTTAAAAACAAACACACTTCCCAGTTTCATTTCTATCTATATTTTGAAGTTATTTATAGAGATGTATGTATGTACATTCATCATTCTTAGCCTGATTTAAAAAACTTTATATTCCTAAAAACATTTAAAAAACATTTTAGTATATTTATTTATTTATATTTAGAGTTATCCTAAAGCCACTCTGTAAAAACCTTTTACTCTACTATGTCAGGAAAATGAAAGAATCATGTTTAACCTTTATACATTGGTCAGAACATAACATTTCGGAAAACGTGTGATACAAAACAAACAATCATCTTAATTTAAGTAACTAGGGAAGTTTCACGTTGGTGTCTATGAGTCAAAATGTGTCCCCTATTCACCTGCGGTGTCTTTCTGTGTTTCCCGTGTAGAAGACTGAATAACAGAGGGCCCTACGTGGTATCGCGTGAAAACCTCAGTTCACTGGATTCCCTGATTCCCAAATAACCTCTGAAAGCAGGTCTGTCTACATACTCACCGCCGCTCCACCTCATTCATGACATCACCAGCCGGTTGCCAACACAATACACACTTTGTGATTTGGAGGATCTATTTGTGTCACTGTGGCTAAAAAAAGGGCCGCCGCTCTAAAAATAGAGAGCGTAGCGCGTAAACAATAGGGGTAAGGCCGCTGTTATTACAGAGCTCGGTCTCCATTCGGCATTGTTAAGATTACAGGGGTCAGGAGACCGAGAGGTATTATTGTTGCTGACGTGGTGCTTGTTGTCATAATGACTGTGCAGAAAAGGAGGAGGAGAAAAAAAAAAAAAGAGACTCGGAAACAATCTGCAACTGACCTTCAGTGCAGCAGGAAATCCAGCGACAAGGAAAGGTTAAGATTAGCTGTTTGGAAGGGATTCCACAAGGAGGGGGTGGGGGGAGTTTTCTTTAAAAATAGTCAGACACAGTGCATTTATAACCTGATCTGGGTCAAACTAAAATGTACTTCCCAGGACCGTGCTATTTTTAGACTCTGGGGACTTGTTGCGTGAATAATGGACCTCTGTGTCCGACTTTCTCTTATCACTGTGCGTCTGTTGGCAGAGACTTATTCCTTACCTTTCCCTCACTCTGCCTCACGACCGAAACGCCCCTTCCTATTGGCCTCTCTCTTATTCCCTGATACCATCGCGCTCTCTCTTTATCCCTCTCAGCAGTGGCATGCACACTCCCAAACCCCACCTCTTTGTTTCCAGCTCAGGGCTACACTATATGTGAGCTTTAGAAGGGCCACGAAATTAATAGTTTTTAACAACCGCTCTGATATAATCCTGTTCAATCCTGTATGTTTTTTTTAGGTCCTCCCCCTCCTGTTTCCAATCCTTGATTAATGAGTTCAAAGGAGCCAGCATAGGGTACTCAGATCAGATTATACTGTACACACACAAGGCAGGATTAAGATACAGAAGGTGGGCCTGCCATTGTGGTGGCATTATTACTCATTAAAGCATATTTGTGAGGGGATTCCGGGGTCGCTGCGTGTCCCGGAGGATTTGATGGGGTTGACGCCCACGGGGTGATTAGTGATCCCCAGATGTTCCAAACATTGTCTTTCTGATCGCTAACAAAACAACCGTATGGCCTCTTTATGCAGAGAGAGCGTGCGCGCGTGTGTGTGTGTGTGTGTGTGTGTGTGTGTGTGTGTGTGTGTGTGTGTGTGTGTGTGTGTGTGTGTGTGTGTGTGTGTGTGTGTGTGTGTGTGTGTGTGTTTGTGTGTGTGTGTGTATGTATACCTGCATGGGACAAAGGACAGATCTGGGACACTGTCAGAGAAAGTGAGCGCTCCATCATCCTGTGTGTGTGTGTGTGTGTGTCTGTGTGATAGTGAATTAACTGGCCCCCCCAAAAAAAGTGTTCCAAACAATCCCACTCAACCAGCTCCTTTGTGTCTTTAGAAACCCGCGTGCTCTGAGCTGCGCACACAGCATCGGTTGAACTCTTTGACATCTGAGGCAAACTGTAAAGACAAGGTAAAGATCTGAGGAACGGCTCCCTTTAATGTTTTCAGACAGGTAGGCGATGGAGGAGCAGGGAGGGAAGAAGAAAGAGGAAATGAGGGGAGGCCTCTTCCCTTGTGGAGGGTAACTTTAAGTAACACTTAAGAAGTCCCTGCAACAGTCCTGCTGCTGCAAGGCACTGATGTCGGGGTCTCCTTGTTACCGGCTCTACGCCTCTCAGTGATGCGTCTTTCAATTCGCTGACCTGCAGTTTGCAGTCGTGCACTCACTCAGAATAACGACGTAGACAGTGTACAGTTTATTACCAGCAGATGCCATGTACTGTACAACAACCAGATCTTCTTCTTTTTCACCGATCCTCTTGCTAAACCTCACACTATCACAGCAGCGTGAGTTCACTGGGTGCAGCGCCTTCAGTACTGAGCCGTGTAAACCACATCAAACGCTCGTCCTCGCCTCTCTCTTTTCATCTCTCGCTATCTCGTGTGTTTCTTCCCTCTCCTTTCCCCCCCCCCCTTCAGCTCATATACCCTTCCACTGTATACCAGCGCCTCCTCTGCCTCTTTTCATCCCATTCTTTCCGTCTCTCCTTTACAGTTTTTTTTTCTTCCTTCTACTACTACTCGTGCCATATGCCACAGTCATGTAGCCTGGGGGAGTCAACCTGTGTGTGCACTACTACAAACGCAGGGAGAAGAAAGGAAGGAAAAAAAGAAAAAAGAGAGCGAGCGAGCGAGTGAGGCTAGACTGGGTGAGTTGTTTTGAAAAATAAAAGGTTGTCATTAGATGCTTTGTAACATGTGGAGAAACCCAGCAGCTGTGTGGCAATGACTGCTTGCAGGAAAGCTGAATCAGAGGCATATATATATAGCGATAAAAACATAGTAGTAAAACTGAGTGCGTCATATTCTGCTTTCTGCACAGGCGATAAATCGACATCTGCGCTACATAGCAGTTACTATGCAACATATTAAGTCAAAAGGGTTGTGTACAGATCAAGAATCTTCTTTTCTTGCATCCTCTAATCATATACGTGTTGCGGGAGGGGTCAAGGGATTACATGTTCCTCGAGGTAATGTGACGGCAGTAAAACAAGGTCACTTGTGTTGCCTCCTTTGTGTGTCAGAGCCTCCCAGCTGCGTCTTGTTGCAGCCGATGGGCCTGCTGATATCTCACGTCCCATTAACTCTCGCCCCAAACAGGTGAGAGCACAGCTGCAGGAATCTGCATGCATCTGTCACAGCAGAGAGGCCAGAGAGAGGCAAGAAGGAGGGAGGGGAACCACAAAGTGACACAGCTGTCCTCACCCACACACCAACCGCACGCACGCACGCTTCACAAACATGTTAATGCACACACAACTTAGACAAAGGCTGGATATTATCATTTAGGTGTGAATAAACAATTCTTCATGTGCAAGGAGTTTTTTTTTTTTTTTTTTTTTGGGGTAGTACACTTTCCGTCCCAATTTATTCCTCATGGTTTAACAGTTTAAATCTTACATCATACATTATATATAATACACAATATATACTGTATATATTCATTCTTTCTAGATATATAAGTCCTTACTCAATGTATCTTCACACAACAGTTTGTATGATATCTTACAACAAGTAAGACCTTATTTTCTCAGCATTTCCTCTGAATGCCCAGCAACACGTGCCACTTTCCACTCGTGACACACACACAGTCTTTTCAAAATGAATGTCTGTTTCCACAAGAAACAACTTTGATATTTTATATGAATTAAAATACGGAAATGAACTCCTCCCTACTTGCCGTTTGTCGCTCTTTATACTTCCTTATTTGTGCGTCGTGGCATAAATACAAATTGAGTTGATGATTAGAAATGGCTGCGCGTTACTTTTTGAAAGTATAGATACAAACGGTATAGGAGAACAGCCTGCAGTGCTGATGTGTCAACTTTCAGTACAACCCCCCCACAAGGCTGTTCAGACTTTTGGTACATGGTGTTTTTACATGAATTAACTTTCTTTGCATTTATTTATCTTATTTCTTTCAACACATATATCTATCACATACCGTGTAAAGGCAGTTCAGTTACCCCCACTTAGAACTAAGTGACTCATTGTCATTGGTCTTACTGGGTTGTACACAGTTGCAGAAACACACCCAAACAAAATAAATAAAACATAGGAAAGTGTACACATCATAAAATCCCCCCGTAGTTAGCGCTCTCCTCCCCATTACTGGCTCTGGGGGTCCCCAGTGTTCGGGCTGATAAGTGAGGCCTATCGTAGCACTTCCTCCTTCACCTTGATGGATGGTTCCACTATCAGGCCCCTGTGACCGACCACAGCTGATTGTGCAGGTCATGGGTCAAACCAAGAGAGATAACCACCTGCCGGAGCAGTTCGGTGCCCCCACCCGCCCACATCACTGGCTCCCTGTGTGCGAGTGAGTGTTAGTCATCAGGAAATTCTGTGAGGGTCGTTTTTGTTCTCTCGGTCGGAAAAACAAGCGAACAGATGTTTTCAGTGACTGGTAACTGGTTGTAAACATCACAAGGACAAAGGCCAACTTTGAAACGCGGCATGAGCCGAGCAAAGTTGTGTTTGCGCTTCAGCCCACTGTGAATGTTCAAGATGGGGGGGCGGGGGGGGGTTGCACAAGATCAGCCGCTCCTCCAGCACGTTTGCATAGTGATTAGCAGACATTGTGTTGTCCAGGTATATGATTCTCCGTGTGTTTTTACAGAAGCCAGTTGGCCGCTTTCATGAGGGATCACAGACATCTGTGTTAATGACTAGCCTTTACCTGTCCGTCAACCCCGCCCCCTCAGTCAGCACAAGTGACACCTTTCTAACAATGATCAGGGTACACCCAGGAAGTGGGAGTATCCGAGTAGACGAGGTGGGGGGGGGGGGGGGGGGTTAGGAAAGGCCATTTCTCAGGGGGGCTCCCAGGGTGAGAGGACAATGAGGAGGATATAGCTTCCTACTTGTTAGTACTAATTGTGAATACGTTCCACATAATTGAATTGTCAAGTCTAGCGCGTGGATCAAACTCACCCCAGGACCTTCTTATCTGTGCCTACCTGTTGTGTCTCTCTGGGGGAATAAATGAATATCACTTAATGTCGTTCAAAGTACTGCTGCTCTGCGCAGACACATTATGCAAATCGTCCACCGTGTATTAGTGTGTAGAGCCGGCAATTTCCCCAGTGACAGCGCTCTCATTAGAAGTTAGAAATATTGTATTAACTCTTGTCAGAAACAACAACATCGGCATGGAAACTCACACAGTAAAGACTCGTCTACCTCCGTAACGCCACACTCCGCAGTTTCAAAGTTTGAGCCACGCAAGTGGCCGCGCGACAGACGGACAATTAGCACTGACACGTGCTCTCAGTAGGACGGCTGACAATCGACGGCCCACTCTGACGCTTGAATAACGAGAAGCTGCTCTGACCGTGGAGATTCCTCCACACACTTCCCTCGTTTCATTTGCACAAAATATGTTATTAGCACCTTCTATTTATTTATTTTTCCCTTCTCGGAGACAGCAATTTTTTTTTATAAAATACAAATATTTCTGTACAAGTGATTGAGGGAGCTCAGGTTACCTTTTTTTTCTTCTTTACCACTTAAACTCCCAGAAGGTCCGCCCCATCAGATCACATTCGCCCACGTTGATCCTCCAGAGTGTGTGTTAACAAAGATAATGAGGTACTTATCAGATGGTTAGTTCCGGGATTAATTGCCTGGTCAGGGTTATTCAAACACGACACCCTGAAGACACCCCGAGGGCTGGCAGGCTGCACAACTAACTCATCTGTAATGCAGGGCAAGCTGTTGTTGAAGCTCATTACTGCGAGTGAGAGCACAGGGACGGAGCCCCCCCCCCCTCCCACACACACACACACACACACACACACACACAATCTGACCATGAGCCCGTAATACACAGAAATGTGTTAGTCCTCATAGCTAAGGAGATTTACTGTAAAAGGGATTTTGTCGCTGTGACCAACAAAGTATTGGAACAAGAGAAGTGTAGCTGGAGTTACTGTAATCTGTGACCCTTTGTGAGGAGGTGAGGGCTGAAATTGCAGTCCAAGCCTCCTCCCTCCTGCATTATTAATAACCACACAAACACACACACACACACACACACACACACAACTCTCTCTGTCCTGCCACATTCTGCGGTCTGTTAAGACACAGCTGTTATGGCTCTTTCTCGGAGACACTGTGAATCTGAAAATCTGAGCGCATTAATCCGATGTGTTTTTTCGAAGCCCTTGTGTGTTCATTACGCTTTCTTTCGGTGCACAAGTTGCCTCTCTCGCTCCCCCAGCACGCTCCTCGATTATGAAGTCATGAGCCTCATGCAGGAATGTTATGCTAAACTCTGCACTGCATACGTCAGGCTTTTGAGCCGAGGACGCATGCCGATGATTCCATTCATTTTGAGAGCGAGAGAGAGAGAGACAGAGAGAGAGAGAGAGAGAGAGAGGGGCATAGGGGGCACCGAGGGAAGCCCCATGGGGCCTTCTCTTTTGGTGTGCACTAAATGCTTCCAGCAACAGCTGCAGACACACGTGTGTGATGTTGGGGAAACCTGCTGCCGAACATCAAACCACCCAAAAAGCCCAAGAGATCTGCGCTTTCTTCCACCAAGGTGGAGCGAGCGGCCTCTGTACTTCAATGGAGCTTGTGTTGGCCGTTTTCTTTTCATTTTCAAGTTTGAAGATAAAAAAAAGCTTTTTCTTTGGGGGGGGGAGGGGCAGTTCAAAACCCGCATCGCATACTGTAGTTGAATAGTACAGACATTTGGGCTGCAGGCATGACATACAGAGACAGTGGTGAAAAGTAACTAAGTACAATTACTCAAGTACTGCACTTACGTCAATTGTTTAGGTGCTGGTGTTTTACGTGAATATTTGATGTCACTTTATACTTGTACATGTCAGAGGGAAATATTTTCTATTCATGTGAGTGCAATCATTTATGAATTACTTTTCAGATTGAAAAAGTACATATTTATATATTTGATTATCTTATTAAACATTTGTTATAAACTTCCAAAGTTGTGAAATTACTTGTAATGGAGTATTTGTACAATATGGTATTGATACTTTTGCTTAAGTGCCAATACTGAGGACAGACACCTCGTTTATATGCTTATACTTCTGCATTCTTCCCGTTTCACGTCCCACAACACATAAAAACCTCCGGCTCACTTGCTTGAAGGTCCGTCGGCATCGTTATCTTTAAGCTACTGCATGTGTTGATCTCCATACATTCATTACGTCGTCCTCCTTTTGTTCAGCGAGAGATTACAATTTAAAAAAACAATGAGTTAGTTCAGCCGGTATTACAACCCAACCTTCTTTCCAGCCCGGGCGATTTAGGAAAACCAAAGAAAATCCCGGGGGATGAAGCAATATCTCTCTAATGCAAAGACTATGACAGGATTCCTCCTTTACGCTGATTTTCCTAAATGTTATAATTGTACAAAACTGAAGAAAAAGACTGTCTGCGAAGATAAAAAAAGAGTCAAACTTTGGATGTTTACCGCGACATGATCCGTTGCTTCCATACGGTTATTATGGTGGCTCCCCCTTTAAAGAGCCGGGATTGTAATCCCTCAGTGTCAGATTAGCAAATGCTTTAATTCCTTCTGCTGTATATTACTACCATATTCCTGGTTAAAGAATGCAGAGATAGGGATGGATGGAGAAAACAAACAGAGTGGATGAGGAAGAAAAAGGAGAGCGATCAGAAAGAATGAGTTGAGAAAACAGAAACTGGATGAATTGTAAAAGAAAACTGCAGAGAAAAGGGAGGAACACGGCTGGAGTGAAGAAACAAAGGGAGGGGTTATAAATGTGTTTGAGGAGGCTTTGAATGTTGCATGAGTGTTAGAAGGCAGCGGTGAGCTGCATTTATCTCTGCTTTCTGGGGACAAATTGAATCAAAAGACAAGCCAGGAAAATGTTTGTAACTCCCTGTTTTTACAAGATTGACACAAAGCCAAAAACCTGCAACTGTTGCATTGAACGTTTTGATCTCCTCACCCATATTTATGCACGTTAAAACCATCCCCTCCCAAACATACACTTCTCTGTCTTTTCCGAACTCTCTCATAAGCCTAAATGCACGCACACACACACACACACACACGCACACACACGCACATAAATCCTCAGGGGGCCGCTCAGCCGCCGGCTCTTGCTGTGAAAAACATCCCAGGGGGATTTTAGAGAGCACTGATCCTCTGAGATTGCCTATGTGTCAATATGTAAACATGTGTATCTGGATGCATTGCTCTGTTTTTGTTTTCAGGGATGTACTGTATTCCAACATGTGGCCTTTGATGTGGCGGTGGTGTTGTTGACGTCCACATGGGTTACACTGTGCCCTTTTAGGGGCTGGATTCATTACAAGGACTGTTTGACTATGTAGAGCAGCGTGGGAGGATTATGACTAAGTCCAGAAAATGACAATAATAACCATGTGTGATGTCATGTGTGATGTGTTTACACAATGGTTTTGTCAGAGACATAGCGGGGTGCCAACTGTACTTGGCATCAGGCTCTGAAAATAGTAATGTATAATAAGTTAGTGTTGTTGTATTGCGTGTCACCATTAATAAAGGAAATGATTCAACTTCATTTAGTAATGAAGTCAATCATATTCTTGTTGGGCTTAGAGCATTATGATGAAAGTATATGATGACCATTCCTATGCTCTATTAGGTGTCATACGTTTGTTTGGGTTGAACGCATTTGATGATTTTGGGGCTATACAAAATAAACAGAATTGAATTTGTAACACATAATTGTTGCGAAATTAACAAATTGTTTTACCACTCCAGAATCAATACCATATTAAGATCCACGGACCTTGAGGAATACCATAGCAAAAAGTCATGCTGTGATTTGGTATCGAAAACTTTTTGCATTTGGCAGATTTCTGCAAGAATTGCCTTTTCAGTCACATGTCTTGAGATAAGAGGTCAAGGGACCCACTAACATCGTTGGTATGTATTCAATAGGTTGTCTTCTTTAATATGACATGTCTTCACTTCAGCCTGTTAAAGACAGTATTGTCTCCCGGGAAGGCCGGGTTGCTACAATGAGATTGAATGGGTTCAGATTAGTACTGAGGCCCCATCCAGGCAATCTAGGATTACTAGAATAAAGATACAATATTTGGAGAAAAGGGGTCCCAGTATAAGATTCATATTACACATTTTTTAAGAAAACATGAGAACTCTCTAAAATGTGCATTTCTCAGCTTTTTCAAAACACTTGGTGCATGTGTTAACCACACACACACACACACACACACACGCATGTCACCGTGCAGAATATGTTGAAGCAAACGCCCACGTGCTCATTAGCAGGTGTGATCACAGGCAGCCTGTTCTGCAGCGAGCGACAGAACCGGTGGCCGCGTGCGACCTGGAGTCACCGACGGTGCTCTCCTCGTGTGACCCAGATCGCATCGCCCTCCGCTGCTCCAGTCCAGACTTTTTTTTCTTCTTCTTCTTCCCTGGTACCATGCAGCATTGTGCATGAGGCACACAAAGACGATCTTGTGCTGATGCAACAAAAGGCAACAGAGAACATCAAACACATCTGTGGAAGGAACGCCCGCACTGCGTGTGTGTGTGTGTGAGCTTGTATATGTTTTCTTGCATGTCTTCTAATGATGCATCAACGACTGTGTGGGTGTGTGCGGCGGCGACTCCGTCCCGCAACATTCTCCTCGCAGTGCGAGCCCCAGTGTCCCTGTGTGGGCCCCACAGAGAGGCTGGCTGTGTCCTCTGGATAAATCAGCTGGGGAAGGTCTTGATTAGCAGTGGAACTGCGTAAACTCGGCTTCAGCTGCACGGTTATGGCTTCTACGTCAGAGAACTGGTCCCGTTTCAAGGCTGCCTGGACGGAGTGGGCCTTGTTCGCAGTTTAATGTTTGCAGGGGGTAAGGGTGAATCCCCCACCCTCAGAGAATGAGACATAATACCCCCCACACATACTGAGTTTGTTTGCTCTCAAGGTTCCCACAATCCTGCCAACTCTCTCCACCTCCTCCTCCTCCTCCTCCTCCTCCCACCTCTTTTATACTCTCCTAAAAAAGGCCTCTTAAGAGGTTTCATAAGAATAGCAGCACTACGTGCCTCATAGTTGCCCCCGCATCGCTGTCATGTGGGACCACGAGACTAATAGCGGCGCAGAGAGTCATGCCGCTCAGGTGGTTCTGGATATTGATAGTCACGGTGCTGAGAGGCTGAGCTGTCCTGTGGTATTGACTGTGTGGTGCCGTGGGATGACAGCGAGATGAGGCGACACGAAGGGTAAGAAGGAGGGGGATGAAGTAGGAGTGGTGGCACAGGTAGAAAACGTGTCGCAGTGTTTTTCAAAACATCTGTACTGGGATGTATAACAGAAGATGAGGTGCATATTTTAGTTGCGGATTAAAGAGTTTGATGCCCTTTTTCTACACATTGATGCTTTGTCTTTACGTTCAGGCTGAATGTATGTCAAACGGTCGACCTTATTATTCATTTGATTGTCCACTTTTCTGTTTAGATAGACACGGTGAAATGTCATTTTACAGGTGCAAACAAGTAAGACACATTATTATAAATCTACTTGTGCACTTTTACCATCAAACTGCACCAATAGGCACAAATACATCCTTGTCACAAGTAGGAAAAATCACAAAACTCCCCTAAAGCAAGCTATTCCTCTATTTTACACGTGTTGTTCCCCTCAAGGCAGAATCACAGGAAACATCAAGAAGCAACCCATACCTTTATTCCTAGCCAGAACGTTCAGAAATAGACACAGTATTTCAGGCGCAGATGACTAACCGGTATGTCACATGTACCTGCTACATGTTCCTGTTTGCTCCCTTCAGACCTCTATGTTAACAGACCCCATTCACAAACCGGTTTCGCTTGAAACAATATTGCCTTTGCCAGCCTCTTAATTAAATCCGCTCTAATCTTTCCCCACTTTTCAGTCGATTCATATCTCGCTGTGCTTGGAGAAACCCAGGAGAACGACGACACTAAATTGTGTAACGAGCGTGAATTATGTGGCAAGACAATATGGCCCCTGGTGCTTTTTTTCCCCTTCAAGAGGAGCAGGTTTGTCAGAATCAGGATTTCACTTGCAACGGACGTGCGATCATCTAGAAATACGGTTGGGACCCCCGTCGCCGATTGATAAGTGACAGTCAAATATAATCCTTCAAAACTTGGCCATGCTTCAATCCTTATGTCAAACACTTTAAACATGAATGTACACTCACCTAAAGGATTATTAGGAACACCATACTAATACTGTGTTTGACCCCCTTTCGCCTTCAGGACTGCCTTAATTCTACGTGGCATTGATTCAACAAGGTGCTGAAACCATTCTTTAGAAATGTTGGCCCATATTGATAGGATAGCATCTTGCAGTTGATGGAGATTTGTGGGATGCACATCCAGGGCACAAAGCTCCCGTTCCACCACATCCCAAAGATGCTCTATTGGGTTGAGATCTGGTGACTGTGGGGGCCATTTTAGTACAGTGAACTCATTGTCATGTTCAAGAAACCAATTTGAAATGATTCGAGCTTTGTGACATGGTGCATTATCCTGCTGGAAGTAGCCATCGAAGGATGGGTACATGCTGGCCATAAAGGGATGGACATGGTCAGAAACAATGCTCAGGTAGGCCGTGGCATTTAAACGATGCCCAATTGGCACTAAGGGGCCTAAAGTGTGCCAAGAAAACATCCCCCACACCATTACACCACCACCACCAGCCTGCACAGTGGTAACAAGGCATGATGGATCCATGTTCTCATTCTGTTTACGCCAAATTCTGACTCTACCGTCTGAATGTCTCAACAGAAATCGAGACTCATCAGACCAGGCAACATTTTTCCAGTCTTCAACTGTCCAATTTTGGTGAGCCTCTTTTTCCTATTTGTAGTGGAGATGAGTGGTACCCGGTGGGGTCTTCTGCTGTTGTAGCCCATCCGCCTCAAGGTTGTGCGTGTTGTGGCTTCACAAATGCTTTGCTGCATACCTCGGTTGTAACGAGTGGTTATTTCAGTCAAAGTTGCTCTTCTATCAGCTTGACTCAGTGGGCCCATTCTCCTCTGACCTCTAGCATCAACAAGGCATTTTCGCCCACAGGACTGCCGCATACTGGATGTTTTTCCCTTTTCACACCATTCTTTGTAAACCCTAGAAATGGTTGTGCGTGAAAATCCCAGTAACTGAGCAGATTGTGAAATACTCAGACCGGCACCAACAACCATGCAGGTTGTTCAGGAGATTGTCTTGACCAGGACCACACCCCTAAATGCATTGAAGCAACTGCCATGTGATTGGTTGATTAGATAATTGCATTAATGAGAAATTGAACAGGTGTTCCTAATAATCCTTTAGGTGAGTGTATATGATTTCCTTTGACCTGTTTATGTTGTCCAACCCATTGTTGCTGTTGTGCATTTGGACAGCGGTGACCAGAACGCTCGCCTGAGCGTGGAGCTGCTCGTTTCTCTGCGGTTTCTCTGTGCTCATTGCAGGACGGGGACAAATTGCTGGCCTGGATTTGCAGCAACTATTTGCTTGGAGACAGATTGTTTTGCCCCACATTCTGTTTCCAGGCCTACTGCAGAGGAAATAGATGTGACACACAATCGAGCAAACGCACGAACAAAGCAGCCAACACGCACACGGAGCAATTGTCTAAAAAGTGTAAGAAGGAAAACACTGATCAGGCCGCATGGGGGAAAAAGATCCAACTTTTGGGAGCAACACTCCCTCCTTCCATTGAGGAGGGAGAGTTGCAATTGCTTACATCCTACAAGCCCACAGTCAGTACACATCATTGTGTGTCTTGTGTTTTTAGGAAAACAGAGAAATCCAATAGACTTAATCAATTCAATTCAGTTTATTTTGTATATCCCAGAATCACAAATGATAAATTTGCCTTAGAGGGCTTTACAATCTGTACACATACGACATCCCTGTCGCAGGACTTCACATCAGATCAGGAAAAACTGGAGAAAAAAAACGTTCACAAGGAAAAAAGGGAAGAAACCTTCAGGAGAGAAACAGAGGAGGATCTCTCTCCCCGGATGGACAGAAGAAATAGATGTCATGTGTACAGAATGAACAACGCAACAGAGTTACAGCACATTCAATGAACATGACAGAAATTCATATAATGAGTAGTATAAGCATGGACCACGTTCCAGATATTCACGATCCATGTCAGCAGAAGGAGATAGATTTAATCAATTTACAGTGTAACTTTCTACAAGAAGGGTTTTTGGTAAACATACAACATTTTAGAGGACAACACACTAGCTTTTATAATCAGATTCTAAATATAAGTGGGATGACTACTTAGGATGAAAACTGCTAATTCTCTGAACAGCTAACATCTGCAGGGGACTTTTCTACACACGTTGTTACAGGCAGCACAGGGACTTTTGCTCATCATTTACACCGCTCAGCTCAACACCCAGTGCAGAGGCCATGTGACATGTTCAGATTCCCTCTCTGTGCCTCCATACAAGAGGTCGCAGCACCCTGCCAAACAAACAGCGTGATGTGTCCCCGCCCACATAGTTACACAACCCTGGATCGTACACTGTAATAGTACACTGTGGACGGGAAACAAGAAAGCATGTCATGTGCTCGTGGCATTCACCTGCTGCACTAAGAGTAAATCAGGAGGTCATTAGATAGACAGGCGGAAAACAGGATGAACGAGCACTAATAATGCACGCACGAAGCAGTGGGTTAAAGTGCTCCAATGCCGAAAAAAACGCTCGTAATTGTATGTGAGGGATACCGTGCTCTTACATGTTGTTGAAGCATTCCACAGTGGTCCAGTGCTGTTAAGATACAATGTCCTGGAAAACACACAACACACACGTGCCACACTGGATTCAGGGCATATTCATACTCACTGATTTATTTTTCAAAAATATTTTCACCGCTCTCCAGTTTGCAGCACACAGAGCAATCTAACGAAAGTGACAAGTTGTAGTCATTACAAAAGTTAATTTAATTTATTTAAAGACAAACTCATTGAATCACTTTATTCAAGTTGAGAATTTTTAGGATTTTTAAACTTCGTCATACAGAGCTTCATTCGAAAAACCTCAGCTTTGAATGTAAAAAAAAAAGACAAGTAAATACAGCCCTAGTTAAATAAAATACAAAGCAACTTTCTCTTTCTCTTGTGTGGAGGGAGTGTGAAGCGTTTTGAGTGGAGCGGCTTTGAGCAGGGGAGCGAGGGAACAAACAGCCATGTTAGCAAAGATCCTCACAGCTCACATTACGTTTATATATGTGTACGTTATTTTTTTTAGCATCATTCCCGAGGGACATTTTGGCCGTTGATAATTTAATCTGCCCGACATCTGCGATATTGGCAAGAAGCCAGCATATGCCTGGCTAGGGAGAAAAAAAAACTGTCTACAGCCTTAATTGAACTGGCATGACCTACAAGTACAGTCCATTCAGCATTTACCATTAATACCAGTATGCTGCCCACTTACTTTGCTCTTATACCTGTGCACCACTGCATTGTCGACAATGCACACGTTACACACACACACACACACACACACACACAACAAACGACCCATGTCACATACATACCTTTGAGGCAGCAATACGAAGAAACAAAACATCGACTGTGAAATTCATGATTTTCAGTGTTTTGAGGCGTGACACTGGCTTTTGTAACAGACGGATGCAACAGCACGAGATGTGCAGATGGACACCGTGTTCAGAAGTACTGCACTTCGTAGAAAATCGTGGGGTTTTCCTCTGCAAACACGACGTAGCCATAACTGCAGATCTCACACATATTAAAGTTCACACTGGGCATTAATAGCTGGACAGTGAGAGCGCGTCACACGGGTTGAGGGGAAACCAGTAACAACAGGAACTTTATGTGTCGTAAAGCTGTTGTGGTGTGAACTTGGCTGAAGCGGCTCGTTAATGGAAGCGGCCCCTGCAGAACTTGACGGAGCCACCGGCTAGTGAGAAGCCGCTCACTGCTCATTTCCACGTGTTAAAGCTGTCAACGCGGCGGAAAACATGTCGCTCCAAGACGGCTCTGTATTTGACAGACCCAACCGGCACTGAAGGGTCTGCTGTTAGTCAACTGGTGGACATAGAAAACATACTATTCTAAACCCACAACATGGCTGTCGGTTGTGGAGAAGATACATTGTTGAACTGTTGTATTATTAATGTATTTTACCCCACTTAACACCATGATGCTTTACTCTCTGTATATAAAACACGGAGGTAGGTGTTTTAACTATATCCATTTCATAATGGAGACTTGCACACACGACTTTAGTTAGTGCTTCATTTCATTCATTATAGTTGATCACAGCTCCCATTTGTTGTGGTATAGGTAGAATTTTTATACATTGAACTTTAATTTTTTTAAACTATCTCAACTTCAATATATTTTTGAGTTTGTGGTAACTTCCAGTAAAGTTTATCATTTCAATACACTGTATTTGCTATTATCATCAACTTTAACCTTCCAATATTGATGTGAGTGTTGGCCAATGAGTAAAGCTGAATGGAATTATGAACTTAGGTAACCTGGAAACTTTCAGCTTTCTGCAGTAACCAGATTTATTAAAGGTCATGTCAACAAAAAGACTACGAGGTGAGATCAGGGGGTTAGTGAGGCAGTGAGTAAAACTTGGTACAACGCCTGTGTCTGTAATGCATTATAGACATACTTATGATACTGTATGATTATAGTATTACGAAGAACTCCGCAGAACCAAACTGCTCGGAGCCACCTCATGAAAGGAGTTCAAGAAAGAACAGAGAGAAGGCCACACGTGATGAACTGGAGAGGCTGAAGAGACCATGATCGCCACGTCACTGAGGTTCAAAGCACCATCAAAACCAAGAAGAAGAAGGTGCTTCAAAATGTCTTTGAGGACCAGAGAGTCGCTCACGTAATCAGACAGCAGAAGTTGTCAGCAGAGCTCGAGCTTGAGAGAGAAACAGATGCTTCTCTCCAGCAACTTGAGCAGCTGAAACTCAAAGATCGGACCAATGCGAGCAATGAACATGAGCTCAAGGTTGAAAGCAGAAAGACGTGCGAGGACCTGGAGGCCACAAAGCAGCTGATGGCTGTGGAGGCTCTGGTTCACCAGATGAAGGAGGAGATCCAGACCCTACGGAAAGACGCCTTTGAGAAAGAGAAGACGTTTTTCAAAGACTTGGAGGACCTGAAAGATAAACAGGCCTGAAACAACCAGGAGCTGGTCACTAAGCTCCAGGCTGAGGAGGTCAGTCACGGCCTCCGAACAGAACTCACCCAGCTCAAAGAAGAGCACCCGGACAATGGCCGGGAGCAGGAGAAGGAGAAGGAGAAGGAGGCTCTTGAAAAAGAGGTGGAAGCGCTGGGCGAAGCTGCAAAGTGTTGAAACCCTCCACTCCTGCCAGGAGGCGAAGGTGAAGCAGCTTACCACCAAACTGCAGAGACAGGTGACGGAAACCGACTCTCTCCAGTGGAATATAAGCTCCTCCCGGAGATAAACGGCACCCTGCACAAAGAAGTGAGGGAGCTCTGATTGGTTGTTTTTCTTCTAGCGTGGTCAAATCTTCCATTAGGAGCACACAGAGGAACGTTCTTTTTTGTTTCTGTGTTCTATGTTGTCCTGACATGCGGCATTAGTCTTGATAATAATGTAACGGTAGCATTTTGACAAAGCCATAAGATCACTTAGCTTACGGTTATCTTACTTCAATGACAATAACTCACAACTCACCGCCTTTTAATATTGATTGTTTCACTGGTGTCAGCTGAAAGATCATGTGACAGGCAGTAGTTGCACACAGATTACAGACTTGTGATCTGACTGCAAAGGTCAAATCAGAGGCCTGGCTCGGGTATTGTTTCAAGGAAAAGTTAATCGTTTTTTTTCATTCTTGGAGCACTCGTTAGCTGTGGCTTTCGTAATAGTGTGTCCGCTAGTAATATTTGGTGTGAAACATAACAATGACAGTAGTACAGCGAGATAAAAGTGCAAAACAAGAGTTAGCTAGGTTTATCAAAACTTTAAGAAAGCAGCATTTAGCTTAAAAAAAGACTTATATACATAATGACCAGTCAGAAACAAAATGGTGGGATAATACACCCTCCTACACACATAATTAGTACACAAGAAGCTACAGAAGAAGACATGAAGGAGATAGGGCTTTGTACCTGACCCTTAAAAAAACACAGAGTATATTAGCTTTGAGGTATTATCTATATTTTGACAAATATTATAAATTATATGAACAAGAAGTTTATATTCATCCGGCTACACACTACTGCAAGGCACTGATGGATTATTATAAAAATAAATCACAGATTGCCTTATTGAATAACACCCCAATTCATGAATTCATTTAATGTATTAAATCTTTGCTTTTTGTGGGTCATATCACGCTGTGGCAATAGAAAGGAAGTCAGATGACGTGGAATAAAGAACCAGAGTCCCCGTGGCGAGGAAGATGGGGAGAATTGACTGTCAAACAAACACAGGACTGTCACCCAGGAGACTGCTTTTCCGTGTCCCGTGAGAAACCAAAAGTCAATGTTGACTTATTTACGTTATCTACTTGGCCTATGGTGGCTAATGTAAGCTAATATAAGCAAACCTTAGATACATATGGCTGTTTAACTGACATTTCACCATCTTTATGACATGCCTTAACTGCGGTTCTAACAAAAAATGCTCACCCAGAGAACAAATATTGCTGGTTAGCTTATGTGTGCCCCACTGAACATCTGCCTTTGTATCTTTTTGTATAGATCTTATGTTAAGATGACGCCATCGCCATCGAAAATCCAATTGATGCTGCTTTTAAATTGTACCATTTTATTAGCTGGTGTGACTGGGGCTAATGGTTGTGAATGGGGGAAGAACATTCTGGCCTGCAGGGGATGACCTATCCACCATATCAACTCTTCTGATCACTACATGCATTCCACTCATTGTCAGGTTACCCAACACCATCTCATCCCAACTCGTCACATAATGATGCTTGGTGGAGACCTTTTGTTTGTGTTTCTTTTTGGGCTTCATACTACGTCATCACACCACCTGAGCATTTTTCGCTGAGCGTCTAATAGTAACGCAGATGGGTTTTACATTGTAGTTACTTACACATTCCCGTATGCAACATATTTAGAGGGTGATGTCAACCTGCAGCTTTTTCCTCTGATTCACACAAAGCATCTCCAGATCTTTATTTTCATTTGATACACAAGCCTACGTGTGCAGATACAGGGTGCAACAATATGAATGCTGTTTATCTAAGAAGCCATTCCAGATACAATCATTGCTCTTCCCCTTGACACTATGCAACCCTCAGAGAATAATATCCTATTCATAAGTGAAAACATGACATCATCTTCTTTGGGCTGCAGTATCTGTAATCTTCCTTAACAGGAGATACAGGGGGTACAGACAGGTCTTTCTTTAGAGATAGGTAGTACAGTGCAAGCAGTCAGAGACAGAACACATCAGAGTTCTCCTTCCAGAAAACGCTCACAGCTCGTCATCTCCCCATATGAATCAGCCATTATCTCGCAACCAGCACCGTGTACTCAGACAAGAGCCCATTCTCTATATGCTTCTCAGAACAGAAAGAAAACGGCCACGCACTCCCAGTCTGTACAGACACTCACAGATTAGGCTGTGTGAGGGTGTTGTATTCATATCAGATGATAGTGACTGCTCCACAGTTGAGAGCTCATGTGCTTGGTATGTTGTCGGCATCTCACCTTTCCGAAGCGTTTATAAACCGTGTCTGAGTTTAATATCGTCACCTTCCTAAAATAATGGTCTAAGACAAAAATTATTTTCTTGCCTAAATCATCTCCTCATGATACTGGCCACATCTGGTAAAATCGCCTACATCCTCAGTTGAATAGATCATGTGATCATATGTGATGTGATCACTGGTTTTATTTTGCCTAAGTCAAAACACGTGACTTAGGCAATTTTACAAGCTTTTTAATATGGCATTTTGAAGCTAGCATTTAAGCTAGCAATTTAGTTAGCATTTTTGCAAGCATTTTTGTCAATGAAAATCTTACTTGAACATAATATTAGCAATCATAACATAATTTGACCGTTATTACAGTATGCCTGTTGTGCAGTGTCTAGAGGCAGTGTGTGAACCACTATTACACTGTTATTAGTTTTTTGTGTTTTCTGAAAAACCTGAAAAAATTACTTACCATTATTTTAGGAAGGTGACGATATGAAAGACAGCCAAAAGTACAAAAATATACTAATATATGAAACATATATAAATATATTTTTGTACTTTTTCAACCAACCATGATACCAGAACATGCAAACATTTTTGAGTGCCATACTTATTTCTCCCCGCTCTCTAAAGAGCATGTTCCTGAGTTCATGGAGGTTAGATAATGCTCCTCCTGTTCCTGACAGTCAAACTGTCCTTTACTCACTTGGAGGGCTCTGGAGGGGGGGGGGGGGGGGGGGGGGGGTTAACAATCCCTGCTTTTTGCTGCACATCTCTCACCAACTGTACGAAAACCACTAGAAACCAGATCCTTTTCCAGGCAGCTGTCGCGTGCAGCTGGTAAACCGAGACCCCGCTGACCAAGAGGCTTTTAATTCCACACATGTGGCACTACCTGTCCAGTGTGGATTTGAAGATTTTATGCGCGTGGGGCAGCTGCTGTGGCTTGTAAGTCTTGACGAGGGGGGTTGTAAAAGGGCCCCTCTCGCTCTCTTAGATCTTGAACGTATATCTCTATTTGTATACTGTCGCTGTACGAGCAGTTATCCCTCTATCCATTCCTGGTGATTAGCCACATGTGTCTGGACATGTCAAGAAAAGAGAGAATGAGTAAAGTGGAGATCTGTCACCCCAAGTGTGCCTGTGTTTATGAAACTTTACCACTGACTGCTGCCACACAGTAGGTCCTCCAGAGACACTGCACAGAGGGCTTAGTGAGCTGATGGATGTGGGGGAGGAGGGCAGGGGGGTTAGAGTTGGTGCGACACTGGAGAGGACTAATGAACTCGTACCATAGGCGAATTTGGAAATGTGTGTGAATGATGGACGTATAAATGGACTTGGCTCACTGAGAACTCTCTGAGGTGCGAGGCTCACTGCAGGGATCTTTTTCGCAGTTCGGGTTCAAGGGTGTTTTCTGAGTTTTCCTGGAAAGCTCTTCTCTTCTTATGCAAAGATTTGGATACCCGACTTTGTTGTATGTTGCTACGAATGTAATGTCTCAAAATATGTGTTTTCTTTATAACAGTGCAGATAGTGAGGAGACAATGCATGTCCGCACTGCAGAGAGGATTAGCTGGACCTTTGTCTGCAAAACACAGCAGTAAATAAAACAGATAATGCACTAAGAACTGAACAACTTAACGTTCAAGGTTTTTATTTGACAAGAACATGTTGTTTGTTTGTTCTCTTACCACTGAGAAGGGAAACATGGAGTACTACTCGGAAATCAAGAGACACTGAGTGCTAAGAAAGTAACCTTACCCTCTCTGTTGCAGTCCTGGGCCGTGAGTTCGCCCCCCGGTCGAGGACACTGCTGGTACACTGCTGCATCGGAGATCTTTTTGTCAGCAACATTAAAATAATACTTCTCCCACAGAATGATAGTTGCATCAGCAACAGACCCCGTGTTACCTTGAATTCGTAAAGAAAACATATTTTTCTTGCATGCCTCCACGGTGAACGAAGAACCAAAAAACGGGAAGAAACTCCTGATGAACTGAAGTAAAAACTAAGTTGTCTTCATAATTCAAGGTAATACATGGTGAGTAATTGACACAAGTGATTATTTTTGGTGTCAAGTATTCTTAAACAATAAACCCACCTCCTCTTAAAGGTGTAGGACACGAGATTTGGAGCGTTCCGATTGCGTCTCAACGGCTCTCAACATGGCGACGCCTGAGCTGACGGCTCGTATCGCTAACGGGTGCTGACAGCGCTGACAGTGTTTGCCCGAGGGGGAACCGCGGGGTGCATGCTATGCCTCCGAAATGACACTGTTGGTCGGGGCGGGGATCAACCGTAACAGATGTATGATAGCAGTGCAGACTGCGGCCGTGAGCTAGCCTATGGGGGGCGCTCACATGCACTAAAAGCATTTGGCCAAAAAAGCGGTCAACAAAGCGAGGAGAAGCTCGTATTACGACGCACACAGAGCAAGAGCGACGTATGCTCTGCTCAGGTAGACGTTACTCCACTATATATTTATGCCGTGTTCACACCAAAACAGTTGCGAATATTCGCAACGCCACTTCGCCTATATCGCGCCGCCCGGCAAAAAACTCGCTCCAGTGGTTAATTCGTTTTTCGCAACTATCGCTGGGGAAAGGGGGCGGGGCTTATCTCCATGTCAGTGAAAACATTTACTATTTCCGCCATTGACCATTGAAATAACCACTAGTTCTGCTTTATACTTGTTGAGAAAGTCCCACAAACGTCGGAACATCAAACGCCCTCGTGTCTGGGTTCATAATATTATCCGTAGTCGTGTCTGGGTTCATAATATTATCCGTAGTCGCACACAGCTCCGACTCCTCCGGGACGAGTGTCTGAATGAAGCCGCTTCCAGCGCTCCTTCAGCGGACTCGCAGTTTGATTCAGTGACGGCAGAACGGCGGTGATGCCGGGCGGAGCTTCTCAACGCTGATTGGCTTTCGCAACTCCGCGTCGGGCGAATTTTTCGCTGGCGATGAATTATTTCAAAAAGCGAAAAAGCGAAAAAGCGGAGTTGCGAATATTCGCAAGGCCATTTCGCCAGTATCGCGCCGCCCGGCGAAAAATCCGCTTTTTCGCAACCTAACGCGGCTGTGCATTGACTTAACATGTAATCTGGACGCGCGAATATTTCGCAACTCTTTTGGTGTGAACACGGCATTACACAGCATATAGTTGTTTGCTCCTATGTTAATTAGGGTGACCAGACGTCCTCTTTTTCCCGGACATGTCCTCTTTTCGAGACCTAAAAAAAGCGTCCGGCAGGGATTCCAAAAACGTCCGGGATTTTGCTACGTCCGCTAAAATAGTTATTACCCCCTTACAAGTTTTGGAAATGGTATCTCCCTCACGTTCCACCTTCTTGCGCAAGCTCTGACTGTAGAGAGAACTGTCATTGGTCGACCGATCTCAACGTAATTGTAAGTTCACGGCATGCTACACGCTACTGCTACCCCCCACCCCCCGCGACGAAGTGTCCTCCTCTTCCTCCTCTCTCTCACAAACTCAAATCTGGTCACCCTATGTTACTGCTCCGACTGTCGTATATTGCTCCTTTAACTCTTACCACTGCTTACTCAATTGAATCACCCGATGTGTGAGGCCATGCACAAAGGGCTACTTAGTCTGTTAAGGGGCATATAAAGTTCATATGAGGTGGTAGGTTTAGATGCAGAAAGAATTTATGGAATTATCGCACAGTTTTTCCTCATCAGATTACTCACTCTGCAGCTGGTTGTGGGCTTCACTGTACTGTATGTCCTCAGCCGCACTCAAACCTCTATTTTCCTTTAGGACAGTTTACAGCCGGGTCTGGCAGCCACTTCAAACGGACATGCCTGCCCCGCGTGCCAGTGAGGAGGTGAATGCAGGTGACTGAAGTAAATGGGAAGAGTGTGGTACAACCTAGGGTGTTGTTTAGCCCCAGTAAAGCCACAGCCATTTTTCTCAAAAATGTCGAATGGTTTGCATACCATACTAAATACAGAATATCTCCTTAACCACAAGGGCTATTTGAATAATTTCAAAAAATATACAGAAAACACTTTTGAGACCAGTTAAGAGGTTAATATAGCAGTATATGTGTTACTGGTTTATTGGTTGATGATAGAACACAGAAAGAAAAAAAGAAAAAGAAATTCCAGGATGTATTTCCTCTTTTTAATTATGCAAATCATCGCTTTTCTATAAAATAGCACTATATGTTAACAGTATCTCTGCAAAGTTTGACTTTGATTAAGTGAAGTTAACTATTTTTAGTAATAATTTAGTGCAGATTTCGTGAACCGTAGGTTTAGGTCAGCTGAAAGCAAAAATGTCCTAACCTTCTTCCTGGACCTTGGACACCTCTGGTTCCACAACAGAGGGGCTCTGCTCAAGCAGATGCACCAAAACGCACCAAGCAAGTATCGTTTATTCCATAAGTAAGTCATATTTCAGTTTTTTGGCTGGAAAAAAAAAGTGATTTGGTTGGTATCTTGCTGAGGCTTTGTCTGACAGTGGTTTTGGCGCAATTGCTTTCCAGAAAGGTGCGCCAATCATGTGTGGCATCAAGCTAGGGATAAAATAAAATATATGTTCATAACTTGGGGAGCTCTCTCAAGTCACTTTCAAGTACTTCGAGTCATATTTAGGATTTATGTAAATATTTATGGTTGAATTGTGTTGTAAACATGTCAAATTTATATGCTCTTGTCAGGCCAGGCTTTGCAGTTTTTTCTTTGCTATGTCACATCAGCTTTCATGGGAGTACGAGGACTTGGAGAGTGAGGAAGACCTCCTGATGAAGAATTCTGCCCCCATTTGTGGGGGCACCTGGGGTTAATAAGGTCAATACAGTTCTCTTCAGCAGGCTCTCTGCCGGCCTGTGGTCATAGAACACTGGTTACACTGTGTAACCACCGTACAGGAGATGCTGCTCAAGAGGCCCCACACTTTCTGACTTCCTGTCACTACCCAAATTCAAAGTATCCTGATTCTCCCTTAAAACCTTCCCTGCTTTTATACAACTGAGCTTTTAAATATTCAAATATTTGTTTCCCCCCCCAAATGAGTTCCTAATGTGAAATCCAAGTTCAGAGCATTACTCACACAACTACAAAAACAAACAAAAACACTCTGTCTAGTTTTAAAAAAATAATCTTAACTCAAGGGCCAAATAACTACCTTTTTATAGAGGATAGACTATGTATATACAATTTTTTTTGTCTAGAACTGAGTGAGCCTAGTTGTCATTATGTTATATAAGTATGACAAAATAATAATAAAAATACAATGAAGAAATAATGAAAATAGCTGTTTTTCTTCGCTCACTGAAAGAAGAATTTCCCAAAATTTGAACACAACAGGGACAAAGGTTTTTTGCCTTCCTTTCCACCACGTTTCCGTGCTGTGAATCCATCGCCTCTCTTTGTAGAGCCGGCATGTGGAGGAGAACAGGATGTAGGTATGGTCTGCTCTGCTGAGAAAAGAAGACGTCTGGCTCACATTAAATGCGTGTTTGCCGACAATCACATCAAAGTGACTTTGCATTAACCAGAACAAAAACAAGAAGGAAAGAAAATCCCACTTCAGTAAATTGTCTGAATTTAATGTATTTATATTTGGACATTGAGTGTTTTAAAGCTGAAGCAGCACATCTTGATATAATAATATGCAATGTCTTTAACTCCACGCCACTCAAAGGAGGCCCTTCACGTGTGATGACGCTCCAGCAGCCGTGCCTCAAGATTATGTTGCTTTGTGCAGTGGAAATGTATTCAAGCTTATCTGCCCTTCTAATGTGATTAATCCTCCAGTAAATGTATCATTTGATGAAGGATTACTCTCTATCTCTTTGTGGTCTTTTCACTCAGAGAAGATCTCCCGAAGCTCTAATAGATCAACTAATCTATATCCAAAAGTGATTCAATGACAGACAAAAGCACTATATTCCTCTGTAGCCCTGTGTGGACTTAGATGACACCAGATCACTAGATGTGTTTTAACTCACTCATCTCTTTAACAAAGACCAAAACTCCCTGACACATGATCAAAGAACTTGTTCTTCTCGAGATCTTTTTTTCTGTCTTTCAGACTTCAAAGCCCTCAAACATCTTACGCTCTTCTGCTGAACACCCAAAAAAAAGGGGGTGTTTGGGGCAGGGGAGCGCTTGCTGTTTGGCTGCTCCCAGCAGCAGGCTTGATGGTGAAAGCTGGCAGCAAACATGAACACAACCTCAGCTGGCTGTGTGCTTGCAGCCTGTCTGCTTTTTTTTTTGTTGGTTTGTCTGTCTTTCTTTCTCTTTCCCTTTCTCTCTCTCTCTCTCTCTCACTCCTGCCGGGGTCTCTGCATTTTTCTGCAGGTGACAGAGTGGTGAGTCAGCTTGGACTTTCCAGTCTCTCCTCTGATCTCTCTGGAAGTCACCTTGCAATGTTTTTTTTCTTCCTGGCAGCTGCTGCACACTCACACACACTCTCTCTCTCTCTCTCTCTCTCTTTCACAACCCTTTCTCTCTTTTCCACGAAAGACCATACTTCACACAGGTATTCAATACCTCACCTTCTTTCTTCTCCTCAATACGCGACCTCTTCTCTGAAGCAGGGGCTTCTAGCCCATCGAAAGGCCACCGGAATCCCCCCCTTCTGGGCGGCCTCATGTCTCGGAAGAGTGCGAGGCTGATCTTTCACCCTTTCCCTCCTCTGTCTCAGCTTCCACCACGGGGCTCATGGTCTAGCGTGGACCGGTTGAGTGTACCGTTACCTAGGTGTGAGAGTGTGCCAACGGCGAGTCCAGTTTCACACCCTGACCTGAGCCCTCTCCGAGAAATACTGCGCGTTTGTCAGATATGGCAGAGGAAACAAAACACTCCGTACCTGAGCCGCAAGAAGCCGTGGCTCCTGAGGTTGAGGTGATGGTGTTGAATCCTCTGATGCGGTTGCTTACATGTGCATGTCCACTGTGCCGCGCATGTGTTACAGAAACAAGTGCACGAGCAGGTTGAAGATTTCATGTAATGACTGCTCTTACATTCCTCGCGGAAAGCACTTTTCATCTTTCCAGAGGCCTTTTTCTTTGATATGCTTCCAAGAACCCCCGAAGGAATGCACAATCATTCATATTTCATCAGGTCTGATTGCTCAGATGTGATTGTTAAATGCTGTTACATTGTTCCATTCAAGTTATCGCACAAGTTTATGAATTATGGATCCAGGTGCTCAGCAAAGCTCACGTCTGTGTTCATGCGGGTGGAGCCGGGGAAGCTGAACCTGAATGTCGGGGGAAGCACTTCTCAAAATCTTTGCCATGAAATAATCTCGGCCAATCGGCGCAGGACTTTATGAATACAGCCACTGCCCACCTTCCCTCCTTATTTACACATGTGTATATAAAATGTAGCACTGTATTGATTTTAGAGCGGGGTTCGGTATATGCACAGCTGGGTATGCTGTTCAGTGTTTGCACCAAACAGAGACAGACACACACACACACACACACACACACACACACACACACACACACACACACACACACACACACACACACACACACACACACACACGTGCACCTGTCTTTGTTGCAGCAATCTAACACAAAAGATTTTTTATTAGGACTTAAAAAGTTGCCTCGAGCCACTGTAAATTTAGCTAGCGTGACAGTTTTGTATTTGTGCGTCTTTGCGTGCATCGTACACTATGTCTGTCTACTCCTACTTTTGTGATGCCTCCCAGCTTTAGAGAACAGCTGGACTGAGAACACTTTTCTTTTCTTTCTTTTTTTATATGTAAAGGTGCCAACTAGTACTTGATGCTATCTGATGGAAATTAAGAGACAATTGTTGCGGACTGTTTCGGGATTAGAGGGATTTTGACTAAGGTGCCCACAAAACATGAAACATGAAGACAACATGGAGATATGTTTTTAATTTTTTTTCAAATCCTTATCTGTGCTTTCCTAGTAAATTAGATCATGTTGAAGTCATCCACGTATATGTTGCAATGCCTATTGTGCACTCAGGTGTTTTCGGAAGCTCATAGCATTTTTTTGGAAAGTACTTTTCCACCCGTGAGGTCATGCATTATGTCGTCAGCAGGTAGACAGTTGGACCATGCTGATTAGATCAGCCAGTCAGAGAACAAAGAGCCGACGGCAGAGTGCAATCACTGAACATTAGGGTACAGGAAAGAACACGTCTCCCTCCAACAGCCAGTGTGTTGCTGTAAATACATAAGGACGGGCTCTTAATTAATGCACATGTCTTGTTAAATCTGGGCTTTTAGCCGTTGCCAACAGGTTTAGAACGGCGCTGGGTCGGCAGTAAACCAAGTCGTCCGACAGGTAGACGCAGGTACGAAGTCAGATAGTGACAGATTGTTATCAGCCATATGCAGCAACAATGTTGTGATCGCAAACAGTGCAGACAGGGGAGCGAAATGACAATCATACCCCTGGCAGCGTACGCCGTCTGTGTTTACGCATGCGCAAGATTCTGCATCCATATGTGTATGTTTGCATACATAAAAGCAGAAGCGTGCCTTTTCTTTGTTGTGAACAGGTGTGTGTGTGTGTGTGTGTGTGTGTGTGTGCGCGCGCGTGTGTGTGTGCGCATCTGAGTCAGATACCAATCTGACAAATTTGCAGTCGAAACAGACAGTGGAGTGTGTCAGGAAGACCCGACCAGGTGCCCGGGTTTCTCTGTGTCAAAGGCCACCACTGACATGGTTTCTCTCTGCTTGTTAATAATGAGTCTGTGGTCAATAGGGGCATCACGTGATCACGCTTACCATCAGTATGCTGATAGAAATGTACTGGCAGTGTGAGATAGCAAGGGTTTGTCAAGTTTTTTTTTTTTTTTATCAGTATCTGCATCAAGACAGCGGTTGATTGTATGTTAAATTACCGGTTCTCTGCACTTATGTCTTGTCACTCCTTGAAATAATCGTAATGATGATAGAGTAGATACTTGCAGTTGCCGAGGCCAACTGCAAGTCACAGAGAGTGAGAGACAAGTTAATCTACTGTAAATGACATTCATTTAATGAAATTGGAAAATATACTCTACTACAATTACTTTCCTTCGATTTGGATCTCATGAAGCGGCTATTGTAAATACAGCAGAGGTGTCGCGCAAGATTGCGTAGAGATGTGAATGTTTCTTTTTCAATGAATCATGCCGCTCCAGCAAAACGCCCTGAGGGAAGGTTACAGCATCTACATGCTGGATCCTTTCATCTAGAACCAGGTGAACCAGTGAAGCCGCCAAACATTTTTTTTTGTTGATCCATTTGTCTCAAATAGTGTACTTCCTTGCTTTTAAACTCAAAGTGCAAATAAAGTACAAATAAACACATTAATACATGCTGTGTCCTGTTTACTTCATAATTACCTGCTGAACAGTTTCCGATGATATCTGCCAAACACGCAGAAAGTTTCCTTTGACAGCTGCGGGTAGAATTAACCTCCACTTACTAAAGTGTTTTCTGAGATCAACCTCAATGGACGCAGCTGTTCCAAACCTCGCTCTATTCAAGATCCAAACTTTTTGGGATGCACGGTCAACTGGTATGTGAAGACTCAGCACCGGCCGGCTTGTGGCCTCGACCTCAAATGTGATCGCTGCACATTTTGTCATGCTGTACAATAAGTTGCCACACCAGATTAATAAAAATGCAACGTTGACGCGGTCTAACGCCAGTCGTCTCGTTCCCCTTGTTCTCGCAGGAAGCTTCCCTCCTCCAGCTGATGGGCCCGCGCCGCTCCCACGGCAGACTCCAGATCAGCTCGGACGCACCCGACAGTTGCTGCTGTTAGTGTAACTTTGCACACATTCTCTGGCTCCCCCTGAATGCGCCATTCAACATGGCGGTCATTATCCTGCTCTCGCTGCCCACGAGGGATCAAATAACCTCATGTAACACATTTCACCCCCCCCCACCAAAAAAATAATAAGGAAGCATTGTTCTCCATTTACTTTTCCTCGCCGAGTTATGTGTGGAGACAAACGACTGTTTGGTCCCCGGCTAATAACAATGTGTGCGATAAACAGCGGGCGGACAAAGGCTCCGTAATTGAATCAACCGCCGTTCTAATTTCTGGGGCATCCCTCACCCTAATTAAGCGTCGCTCGTCCCTCAATAGAGCCGTCACTCCGGATCAGACTGACGTGTTGCCTCGGCAACGGGGGTCAGTGGGTTTGCAGTGGCCGTGGGGGACGTAAGATGGGAGGAGGAGGAGGACTGTAAAGAGTACATCCGACACTCAGCTGGGAGTCGGCTCTTGCGTTAGCCTCTGATGAAACCAGTTAAAGAAAGCCTTTGCACAATTGTCTGTGAAGGTCAAGGAGTCTCAAAACACTATTT
Organism: Myoxocephalus aenaeus; assembly: GCA_038501785.1. Taxonomy (NCBI): domain Eukaryota; kingdom Metazoa; phylum Chordata; class Actinopteri; order Perciformes; family Cottidae; genus Myoxocephalus; species Myoxocephalus aenaeus. The sequence goes on from JBAMJR010000379.1 coordinate 415,193, forward strand.
ACGATGTGTCATGCGCCGTCCCCCCCCCCCCCCCCTCATTAATCCCCTTTGCATCATTAATATCCATTACCTGGATTTTGCAAACATATGACTCAATCCTCCTCGAAGGCTTTTGACTGCCAGCGCTCTGCTTTTCAAAGTTCTGCACGGCGCCAGGCTCTTCCATCCTCACGAGCGCCTCGTCGATGTGCAAATAACGTGTTTTTGTGGATGACTCCTCTGTGTCAACACACTGTGGCTCTGTCCTGGGGATGCCGGCGTGTCTTAATAAATCAACATGAATTAAAACGGGGCTCTGTAGGTGGTGAAAGCCTGTCTGCCTCCCTCCCTCCTATCAGTCCAGCCAGACTGCTCTTTTTGACATTTGGGGTGAAGTGTGCCGTTCTTTATGTCCTGGCAGGAATCCACACCCCTCTATTTCAAAAGCCCTTTATTTATTTTTCTCCCCCCAGCCCACACACACGCGCGCGCACACGCCCTCGGCAGGAAAAGTGGAACCCTTATTCCCCGTCATAGCCTTGTGTTTCTGAAAGGGCCGGGCTCAGATATCCTACAGGCAGGAGTAACAGCTGTCGCTAAGCCGCCGTAGCTGACCCCCACTCCGCACCCAGTGGGGACCCAAAACTCTCCGTGTCTGTCCGCTGTCTCCATGCTGCTGTCTAGCCTTCGGACCGACTGTCGCTGGCTACTTTCAGCCTTTTATCTCTCTGGCTCCCCCTCTTCCCTGGAATTAGACTGCATTGAACTGTTTTCCTTTGGTTTTACAGCGAGGTTACAAGAAACTGAAAAAGAAAATGACACAGAGGTTGGGACAAAGAAGGGAAGAGGTCCTCCTCTCCATTCATTGAGGGTGAGGCATCAGCCTTATACGTCCCCTTACGGCCACACACACACACTCACACACACTCCACCCCAGCCACCCTCTAATCTGCACTATTCCACCCTGAGGGCCTGAGGCCGGGGCAGCTGCTACTGATGGAGCCAGAGAGCCAGCTGTCCTCACGCACACACACACACACACAAACACACTCCTTCACTCATTCATTTAGGACAATGGGGCCGGGATAGGGGGCGTGTGTGGCTCATGATTTTGGAGTGTGCCGTAGTCATGGGGGGGGGGGGGGGGGTTGATGGGGGTCTCACAGTCAGTAAAGTGGTTTTTATGTTCGCTTTGTGTCTCGGCAACAGTTGGCAGCACGTGTGTCAAAGACACGCCTCTCAGCTTTATTGTCCGTGAAGTCGGAGAGTTTTGGGTGACCCGGGTCAAAAACACCCTGACACACTTACGGAAAAACATGAAAGGATGCGTGTGTGGGGAGACAGTTACAGGACACAACACTCACAAGCAGAAAAAAACAACATGTTGTTTGCTCTGCCGGGTTCTGCAATTTCATCATCTTGCAACATCTGCAGCAGACCTGTTTGTTTTTAGCAGCCTTGGGAAGAAAAAAAAAAGAAATGTGCGAGGAATTATTCGGAGACACGCCGCTTCATAAAGTAGGGATTACAAAGCGAGGGCATTGAGTTAGTCCATGTTTGACTTTTAAAGGTGAACTTCAAAAACAACACATCAATTGATTCGGTCTCCGGGTCCTGATTGGTTTACCTCTATCTCTAACTGCTTCAGTTTCTGGCTCCGGCTGCGATTGGCTCCCCCCCGCTCTCCCCATCCCCGATTGGCTCAGCTGGCGATTGCACTGAGCCCCGGCCGCCTGATTGGCGCAGCATCCTCCTGGAGAGAGTGCTGTGATTTGTCCTTGGCTTTTTCTAAAACATGCAGCTGCTTTGGAGACAGGGTGAAAGCCAGCGTGCGTTTGCACGGGGGCTGACTTCGCCTGAGTGGGTGCACGAGGTGGGTAGATAGCAACTCAAACTCCATATGGCTGATGACACATCTACACTCGCTTGTTCTCCTACATGCACACCTGACGGCCGCCTCACACCTGCCGCGCTCACTACGGCTGAGTAAGATCCACATCAAAAGAAAGCACGCCCTCGGGGAGTCGTGTGTGTGTGTGTGTGTGTGTGTGTGTGTGTGTGTGTGTGTGCGCACAACCATGCGTGTGTTTGAAGAGACATTCACTGCTTCTGAATCTACAGCCAACAAAGAGGATTTGTTTTTGAATGAGAGACAACTCATGTCTGGCTTTGCCAAGATAGGGAGCTGGCAGAGCTGAAAGGACGTAGTATGGCACGAAATGCTCTGTGCTGCAGACTGCACGCACTCACTAAATATAGACCTATATACTACACTTACCTGGAGAGAGGAGTGTGTGTGGGGCTATTGTTTCTTTTGAGTGTGTTGGAGGCAGTGTGAAAGGGAGCCATGTGCTGCACTGAAGAGAAAGAAAGAAAGAAAGAAACAGGGCTCCTCACTATCTTGTGGATCTCATTAATAAGGCTGCAGAGACGCCCCTTCATCGCTCGTAGGAATTAAAGTTCCCTGACGCTCGTGTATGACTCCACACCCGCCCACCGACCTATGCGCACACACACACACACACACACACACACGTAAGCGGAGCAGGACGCTCAGAGGGTGGCTTCTTTCGGTTCGCCCACAAAGACAACAAAGTCTGCCTTTGTCACTTTCCAAGTCAGACGTCAGTGAGAGTTTGCCTTGCCCCAGGGCTGTGAATAAAGCTTGCCCACACAGAGCCCCTCGTGTGTATCTGCATAGTAGTGACTACACTCTCTCACACACACACACACACACACACTGCACACAGTACAAGATACTGTAAAAGATATTATTATTCAATAAAGACAAACAGCCGACGCAAAGCTTCCTGGCTCTTCCTCCTCTCAGGCATGCAGTACAGTACTTCTGAACATCGACACAAACGGCCTCACACATTCATCCAAAGGGGCGAACGTACAGATTCCCTTTTGTCTCTCAAACCGAAGCGAGGTCTTTTGCCCCCCGTGACATAACGCACGCCTGCAAAACAGAGCGGCTCAGAGTCGGTTGTACAGTAGTTGCTGGGTAGAGTTAAGGAGGATGCTGTGGTTGGCTAGACCCCTTTCTTTGTTTCCTCAAGCGGTGTATGTGACACTCTGCTGTGAGACCCCGGACAAAAGGAGCCTGCTTTGTGTATTGGTGTTTTTTTTTTCTTTCTTTTTTCCAACTTACATTTTCTCCGACAAATGCAGGACAAACAAGCCGCTGCCGGGTCAGCAAACGTCTGGCGTTTCTGCCGCGGCCTTCGACAAAACAAGACCCCGGAATCTGGAAAAGAAACTTTTTTTTTTTCTTCTTTCTTTTCTCTCCAGACGTTTCCGTCCGTATTGCTGCTGCGGATGAACTGTCGCTCAACCGCCGCATCGCCCCAGTTTTCTAGCGGTTGAGCAAAACGCGATGGCGCTCACATGCTTTGTGTGTGGACAGAAGAGAAGAGACGTAGAGAAGCGTGGAGATACTGATTAGATTACCTCTATCCTGCCCTGAGGGCGCGTTCATCTAACGAGCTGCTCGATGATTTCAGACAGAAGGAACAAAGGGTATAGACAGAGATAACAAAGACGCCCCTGTTTTAAGGAAATAAACTGTAAAAACACTCACTCGCACACTATTATGAAGCCACTGTTTACTTGCTGCAGCTGCATCCTGTGCAAACAGGTAACACGTGGCTCCTGCTGTGTACGTCGACACACACACACACACACACATATGCACATGCACATAAAAAACACAGACCCCCACTTACACTCCTTTCAATCTTTACACCTCTGCAAATATATGAACATCACAAAAGGTCCACACGTGGCCTGTATTTTGTTTGTGTTTGGCCACAGTTTTATAATTGGGCAGATAGCCGGGCTTCTGTTTTCTGTGTGCGCTCACAGTGATAAAGTCAGTGTTGACTGGAAGACGACGGGTTCCTGACGGTAAAGGAGCCTCAAACAGGTGACGGGGCCAGCAATCAACTCCTGTCATAACAATAACAGCTGTGTAAGGAAAACATGCTCATGACCACATGTACACTCGCGCATGTGCAAAACACACAACAACATACGCTCAGGGTATATACACACACAGACACACACACACACACACACACAGACACACACACAGGAGCCCGATGTCGAGCAATGAAATGATGAAAACGTTTCTGCCACTAAAAACCCCAAATAAGGAGGCACCTTAAGGAGCGTGTTCATCACAAACAAAACACACGCATACAAACAGATGCACACGACTAACACACAGCCCCTTCGCTGGGAGATTAGACTGTTGATTTGTAATTGGCTTAGCGGCGTGTGTTTGTTTGATCCATGGTATTATTGTGCAGTGTGTTTTCTTCTTTGAGTGAGCTGATTAAAAAATCTCCCCCTGTCAACACGCTGCCAGATAGATACCACTGTTTGATTAATTCACACACACACACACACACACACACACACAAACACGCATCATAATCCCCGCCCTCCCATTGGCTGCTCCGGGAGCCCTGTTTCCAAAGCAACATTGGAATGCCGGGTGTGTGGCACCGCCCCTTTCAGGAAGGAGCTGCATGTCAACAAAGCCGACATGTGCGGCTGGCTCCCTGGTAAACAGAGTGAGATGCTGGCCTCCTGTTACATGTGATCATGCTGCCTTTGAGAACTCTGTGTTATATTGAACGTATTGTTTATGTGTGACTTCATGACTTTAAACGGCTGTACAAATGTGTGTTATACTGTATGTTATTATCAATGCATTGCTATTTTTATTGTATTCTTCTTCTTCTTCTTCTTCTTCTTCTTCTTCTTCTTCTTCTTCTTCTTCTTCTTCTTCTTCTTCTTCTTCTTCTCCTAATTATTATTGTTAGTAGTAGTACTACTAGTAGTAGTAGTCATAGTAGTAGTGGTGGTATCATCATTATTATCATTCTTATCATTGTTATCAATATTAATATTATTAAATACACGATAGGGGACCAGAATGTGTGCTGCCAGTCAACAACAGTCCCACGTCAGTGTGGGACATCGGGTTGTGAGGGTCAGTGACCCGTCTGTTTCCCGGCGTCACACCTCCCCTCTACCCCTGTCAATTTACGGGATTTCATATTTGTGTGTTTACTTCTGCAACCCATGGCCTTTCCTCTGCAGGCCGGCATGCTAAAAGGTATCCAAAGTTCAGGAGGTTTGGGTACACAACAGCGCAGACGCTTTTTTGCTCCGGCCTCAGTGGCTGGAGCAAAAAAGACCTCCCCTCTGACTGGAAACAGAAGGGGGAAGAACAACAAGGTTATTGAAGCACACAACAGCAGATAAACACATCCATAACAGTGAACAAAATACCCACACACGCCGAGACACCTATCCCATTGAGCAAGAACTCCCAGCAGCCAATCGGATTTCTGTTACCAACAGCAACAACCTCCTGTTTACGCCGGCCTGCAGCTAATCCCGCCCTCTGATTGGCTGGTGCCCCGAGCCTAGGAGAGCATCCCCTTCCCACCCCCACCCTCCTCCTCCTCCTCCTCCTCCTCCTCCTCCACTCCCCCCCCCCCCCCCCCCCCCCCCCGCTCTCTCCCTCTGCCTGTCCCTCCATCGCTGCAGATTAAGTAACACCGGGAAAACAAAAAGAGCTTATTTTTGTTTTGCATCGATGCACAAACACGGGTGCGTGTGCACATGGGGACGGTGTATCTGCTGCTTGTGGCGGCACGGAGCAAATGTAGAGGTGCCGAGATGGGAGAGCGGGAGAGGAGGCGGGATTGAGGGAACCGCTGTTGCCATGCCCCCTCAGTGTGTTACTAGGTTAAGTATGGTATGTTGCTGTGAAGAAGAAGAAAAAAAACCAAGTGCAAGGAAGAGGGGCAATTGCATCACTCCCTTGGAAAGTCCTTGAAAAACATGTCTCTCTCTCTCTCTCTCTCTCTCTCTCTCTCTCTCTCTCTCCCCTCCTTCTTTTTTTGTGCCCGGTGCGAAACTCTGATTGCACTTTCAGATCGTCCTCTGGGAGGAATTCCATTGAAATGCAGCACAAACCTGCAAATGTTGTGCGGTGCATGAAAGAGACTCGGACGGCAATTCCCGGTGTGGTTTTGGCCGCGCCCTCTAAAAACGGTTGTTTTCGGTGCGTGATCTGTGCTCATCAGCTGCACTGAGACCCGTTGTTCCTCTTCGCTGCTGGCAGTTCAGTAAAAAATGTTTTTTTTTAAAGAAGGAGAACTCGCAACCAGCTGCTGTTTGTTTTCGATCCGTCGGTGAGGTTGTATAGAGTAGAGGCAGCATTAGATAAGTTGCCAAGCACACGGTCAGCCCAGGTCTGGCGTCATTGTGCAACGCCTCAGTGGTTCAAGGAGCATGCTTCTTATTTTGTTTACCTCCTCGGGGGACCTCGAAAACATGTTGTGGTCCGGTCCCAGTGTCACCGTGTGCCTCTTGTTGTCACGCGCATGTATATATAATGTTTTGAGGGCATTCGTAATCTACCGTTACACATTTGCACACACGCACAGGCGCTCGCATAAAGGAAGTCAAACTTGTTTGTGCATGGGGGGCCGCAGGCTGTCGTGCTGCATCATCATCATCACCATCATCATCACCCCTGATAACCCTGACCTGTAGCGGAGCAAACAAGGCCTCCGTCAGCGTCAGGGATCCTCCTCTCCCGCCTCGTGTCCCTCGCCTCACCGCGTCTGCTCTGCCTCTTCTGTTGAGCGGTGGGCTCTCGATCGGCACCGGCGCTTTGGAGCCGTCCACTTGGGGTGGCGTTAACGCCGGGGGGGCCCCCGTCGCCATCCTCGCAATCGCTCTTACTCTCCCACTTTCTCGCTTTTTTTTTCCTCCCTGGGTCAAGGCAGGTCGTGTCCCAGCCTGTCTCTCTCTCTCTTTCTCTCTCTCTCTCTCCAGGTTTCTAATTAGCATGTGCGCTGGAAGCAGGGAGGCAGTCACACTGTTTGCTCTGTGCTCTGTCCCACTATCTCTCTCTCTCTCTCTCTCCCTCTCTCTCGCTCTCTCTGTAAAAATGTCATGCTGCCTTGACACCTCTCCGCCGGCTGTAAACCCAGAGCACTATGAACTCCCTCAAAAGTGTGAACGCTCGGCTTCTATTTCCAGCTTCTTTTTCATTTACTTTTTTTGTTTTTTCACGCTCGCACAGAACCCCACTAAACAGTTAATACTCAAGAGGACAGCGGAGTCTTCCTGTTTCTCTTGTTCTTGTTCTTGTTCTTGTTCTTGTTCTTGTTGTTGCCACATGTGGCACGTGTCGGCGTCGCCCCCCTGAATTAAAACAATCCCCGCAATGCGCGATTGCTATTTCAGATACACCCCTTTGTTTTGTGCCCGACCAATTTAGGGAATTCACGCCACGCGTGCAATGCGTCTGCCTCTTTCTTTTCGGTCACTTTGTGCATCTCGTCCTTGGATCAACCCAGTCACCCGGTCTGCCCCTCTCTCTCTCTGTCTGCCAGCCGAGGACAGAGCGCAAGACTGTATCATCAGATTTTAAATAAAATAGCTTGTGACTTCCTTACATTGTCTGTCTGTCTGACAGCAGCATTGGTCTCCACCAGGCTGCACTTCTATGGCCATGCCTTCCGGCCTGCTGCTCGATCCTTGCGGATTGTGGGGCTGTGAGAGAGAGAGAGGGGGGATTCCTGGCATGACTCTGAGTACATGTGCTTCTGGGAGGATAAGCTCAGCTATGTCAGTAATGCGTCGAGGTTACGGGCTGCTCCCCATATTTGGCAAATCACTTAGCGTCGCCCTCAACCTCAGCCAGACGGGCAGCTCCAAAGTGAAGCAGCAAATATGAACAGAATGCAGAGGCAGACGAGGGCCATGAGGGAAACCGTGCGAGTGAGAAATACACGCTCGCATTCATCAAATGCCGCACGGGGATGATAACAAAATGTGGGAGGTTTTATTTTCAGCCACTCGACATCTATATTTGGCTCGTTTTCACTTTTTCACTTTCTCCCCTCGTCTTCCCTTCTTCTGTTCTGTGCCAGAACCAAACCAGGTGAGACTTTAAGACTCTCTGAGCCGCTCTGAATGTCCCGGAATAGCCTTTTGCCTTTAACATTGAACTCGTCGCAGCTTACTGTATGTAACGGGGAGCGCTCACAGGCCCTCCCTCCATCAATGCATCAGATGACTCCTTCTAGACTTGGCTCGCATTCTTGGTGGTTACTTGTTAACCCCTCTTTCGTGTTATTCAAGCGTTTGCATAATTGCTGCACTGTTCAGGTTTATCTGAAATACCCTGAAGCGGGATCAAAGAAGAATTCCACCGCTTGGATCATGTGGTCTAAATTTAGCAGTTGAGGTTTAGGTAAGGTCGCTGCTATCATGACTTCTGTCATAAGCTTTTTATCAAACCCAGTGACCAGAGCTTTATGGCAACAACAAACACAAAAACGCAATGAGGACACACACATAATCTTGTTATACTGATAATATAGACATTGCATTCAGATATCCCACATTTCATCCAGTCAAATCCACTCAGTTGCTACTGAAACAAACACCCTGATGCAATCCCAGGGCAATTTTTTTGCAGACGTACCAATTTGAGAAGAAGCATCCAAATAATGTGGTGCTGCACAAACACTGGAGGGATTATTTGCCAAATTTAAAGACAATTCCCTCGATGGTTTCAACCAAGAGAACCTAAGAGCAATATGTTACCTACAGTTAGTGGTTGTCATGACCTAATCTGCAATGACCTGCTCTGTGTGTGTGTGTGTGTGTGTGTGTGTGTGTGTGTGTGTGTGTGTGTGTGTGTGTGTGTGTTTGAGAGAGCCAAGGGGACGGTGACCAGGTTACCAACACGCACACCTGACCTACACTTATCCACTATCCACCGTGTCCCCTTGGGGAGTAGAGTGACACACACAACAACACACACACACACACACACACACACACACAGCTGTTTGCCTCTGATTACAGGCTCTGTCGAAACACTACCGCGATCACTTCTTCTTCGGATCATGTGATCTCATCCCTCTGAGTGTGGTGCGGACATCCCAGGTGCCCAGGTGTGTGTGTGTGTGTGTACGTGTGTGCACTTCAAAATGTACAGCTATACCTCAGCCCAACCACAAACCACACAACTCAGAAAGCACCCTCCGTCAGGTCACACAAGGAGAGACTTCGAGTGATTTCTCACAAACGGCAGCCTCTGTGTGTGTGTGTGTGTGCGCATGCTGCTGAACTGGAATCACTTTGCAGTGGTGAGAAAATCCCCTGTCCTGTGAATCTCAGAGCTTCTGAAAGTTGCACATTGTGCTGGCTCACCACGCCGCCTCTGAGGCGTGAGCTCACTGTACGGGTTGAGCAACAGCCGCGGCATAGGGCGCAGCTCGCTTCTCCAGCGAGTGACACATACTTAGATTAGAGACACCCAACACCAGCCATCCATCCATCTATCTATCTATCTATCTCTCTCTCTCCTCTGCCTGCCTGCCTGCCACAGCCAGCTGGGTCATGAGCTCATGGTACCAATCTGGCCATAGGAGAGAGAGAGAGAGAGAGAGAGAGAGAGAGAGGAGAGAGCGGCCCAGAGCTGGGCGGGGTGAGAGGGGATGCTGCCTGCCAGCTCATCGTGTAATCTCATCTCGCTGTGGTTACTGTAAGTGAGATGGAGAAGGGAATGGGAAGAAGGGACCACAGATCCCCATGAAAGTAATGACTCTGGGAAGGGCGGAGTATCACTCAGCCAAAGTCCCTCCGAAGCGTTTAGGATTTACCGCCAGTCTGGGAATCATGTCCAAATATGGACACACATATTGTAACATTTTTCACCAGGGTTAAAGTAGTCAAGCAGCAAACACGGTGTGGTAATATAACACCCCGGGGCCAAATGTAGAGCCCAGCGTAGTGAAACATGTACATTATCTTTCAGACGAAAGAATTGCTCAGACAAAAACAGTGGCCATTAGTGAGTTTACGAGTTAATTGTTGTTGTTTTTTTGTGTTTTTTTAATCTCTCAATATTTCTGCTCTGAAATACGATTTACAAATTGTTAAATAGTTTAAATAGTTTTTTTTTTTTTTTGTGTGGATTAAACAGACATGTAATGAGTTCATTTGTGAGATGTAGAGGTGCTGGGTGGATTTTTACTTTTGGACATAAAGACTGTTCCCAGTCTGTACGCTAAGCTAAGCTAACCAGCTGCAGGCTTCAGCTTCATATGAACAGACATGGGTGCGGTGTCAATCCTTTCACCAAACTCTCGACAAGTGTGAGTGGATAACCCTATTTCATGTCGTCGTAGAACGTAAGTAACCAGTTGCCTTTAAACGCTCTTGGTAAATGTTGTGTCTGTAGCGGTAGTAGACCCATCGGGGATGAACTCAACATTTTGTCTGGCCCCCATGTGAAAGTGAGGAAAAGTCATTATCAGCGCTTCATAGAGGAAGACAAGTGGAAACAGTCTGGGAAGCACTCTGGGAGTAAACTGCAACGAGATGTTTGCCATCTTTCCGTGCCACGGTTGAAAACACTTATGGTTCCAAGTCTGGATGAGCACACATGAGTCTGGTCTCGCTCCCACTCCCTTCCAGTCTGTCGCGGCTCGAGACTATGTGCTGTGGCTCAGACCTCGCCCAGACAGCCGGGCTGCCTCGACAGTCTGGACGGTTGCTCCGGGGGACAACATGTTTGTTAGCTGCAGATACATAGCAGAAGCAGCAGCAGCGGCGGTCGAGCAACCCCTTTACAATAGCTGTTCTTTTCTTTGGTTCTCTGCTGGCCCACATAGGCTACACCTGTCACCAAGAGGAACATAGCGTGAACAACAGGCATGTTGTTGTTGTTGTTTAGTCCTGCGCGGGGGGCCTGCATGAGCTGCCGCTGAAGGAGGAAATCAGTTCGCACAAAGAAGAATTTGATCAATCACAAAGACCACAATACCTGTTATGTAAAGTAGGTCAACAATTAAGTCAACAATACACTTAGCCCTTCATTTTACTAGGCAGACGCTTCTTTGTCTACACGATAACACATTCAACATTCACATTCTTGGGAAAATGGCTCGTATGGGGCATTCAATATTGCTTTCCCCCCACCCACACACACAAAAAAAAAAAACAGGTCAAGATTAGACATGATTGCCACAGCTATTGTTGCCTCTTTTTGTGTGTGTTCATGGCAGAAAAACAGAAACGCGACAGCCTGAGGGACACCGACCGTCCTGCCGAGACAAAAGAATCCCAGAATATTTTGGGTGCTTTTGGAGGCGCGCAACGCTATACTTTCTCTTTTCAGTTCGGGGCATTTTAAACGTGTGTCCCAGTCCAGGATCACAGATGAGCCGGTCGAGAACCTCTGGGGAATTTTGCACAACATGTTGTGTCTCAACTTTCCCTCAGACGCAGGCTTCGTGTTGGAACAGAGCAGAGCCTCGAGTGCGGCCGCCGCAGACAGACAGTCATCGCAACAAGCCACATTGGTCCTCATATCACAAGAGGAGCGTTATTCCCAATCTCTTGACAGTTTTGACATGTGAGAAAATGACTAGTTTTGTCTTATGACAATTTGCACTGCAGGTATTAATTCAGGCGGAAAGTACCTTCATTGATTCTCTCCAACTTCTTCTTTTAGTGTGTAATTCTGTGTGAGGAAAGCTTCCTCAGTTCTTAGAACGCTGAGCAATTATCTGAGATCAGTCTTAGCAGAAAAGGACTGCCTCCTCTGCTGATCTGTGCTGTGTTATGTGTGTGTGTGTGTGTGTGCATCCAGGTGTCTGTTCAGGCGTGTGTGTGTGTGTGCACCAGCGTGTCCGTGCGTGTGCACGTGCAGCTTCGACCAGCAGTTGGCAGGGGAAACCGAGGGGGCTGTCAAAGAAGAAATAGATTGAGTTCCTCTGAAGTCTGCTCATCTCTTTGATGTGGGCCGTCCCCTCTTTACCGTCAGCCTCGGCTCAGAGGCGACCGCAAACACACACACACACTTCCTCCTCGCTGACCCTCAATTCTGCTGCAGCTCCCAAACCCCAGTGCATGTTCTATACGTGTGGTTGCACGTGGCTGTGTGCGCGCGCATGTCTACAGGAAGACAGAAGAAGAAAAAAGAAAAAAGCACCACTTTCCCCTAAATGTGTTGCATGAATTTATTTCATAAGCCCCTTCCTTGCAGGATATATTAAACTGAGCGGCGTGCAAGAACAGCAAAGTGTATGCAACGCTGTCGATTTCCTGAAAGAGCCCACCTCTGAAGGTCAAGTTGAGCTGCAGCGCTCTATACAGCAGAGAAAAAGTGGGTTATTGACACCACCCTGTCTCCCGTTTCCACTCGGCTGCACCAAACTTCAACTGGGCACACTACCCACTGACACGCAGACCTCTCCAGACTCAGCTGCCGGTGTGCAGGAACCAAAAGAAATCTCTCCTGCACCCCTCGGCCTCAGTCCTGGCTGCAGCGATTGTGCAAGCTGTTGTATAAGGCAGCTGGTGGTATGAGCGGTATAAGGTCAGCGCCTGGAAAGTGCACATGTCACAAGCACCATTATGTTGTAACTACTTTGCTCTATCTCTCCGTTTAATCTCTCTCTCTCTCTCTCTCTCTCTCTCTCTCTCTGCCACCCACATTTTGCTCTCTACTTTTTCCTCTTTAAGTGCGACACTTCCAGATACCTTTTTTTTATTATATCTATGCAAGTGCTGTAACTTCCCACACTGCTACATTTAAAGCCAGAGTAGAGGTTCTGGAGAGTGCCCAGTGGCCTGCGAGGGTTCACACAAGAGGAGAAATAACATTTCTGACAAGAGGATGAGTTTGATTTCAATCGTTTATTCACAAAACATTTTTTTTTTTTTTTTTTTTTAAGTACAATTCAAACAATGTTGCACATTTGAAAAGTCTAAATATTCGTCCGTGAGCCCGCGTCGCAGGCTCAGACACAGCGCAGGTCGGGATTTGCAAGCAAAGTCTGTGCTTTATTCCAAGAAGTCCCCGATAGCTGCGCTGGGAAAGAAAAGTAAAGTCCATTTCGACATTTTCAGGCGCCCTCTTCCCGGACCAGCATCCTCCTCGTTGCCCTCTAATGAGATTCCGTCCAGCCTCGGCACTTTCTTAAGTCCATTCCCTGCAGAGACTCTGCGACCAGTTCCCCCATCGCCTTCTTTTATTCATCTAGGGCGCCACTCATCTATTCATGCACTCTGCAGTACATTCCAACCTCCTTCTCAGTGTCCGGGCGGGCTTTTCAGTCCACTCCACGGTCGCCTGACCCAGTCCACACTTGACCTCTGTACTTTGGAACCCTTCCTCAGGGTAACCCAGAAACCAACACGCCGACCCAGAATGCACCAGAAGGTTGTGCTCTTGCAAGGGGAGGGGGAGGGGGTTTAAGGTGGTGATGGGGTAGTGAAGTCTACAGCCACATCCTCTTATTCCAGACACGTGAGGCTCTCGACGCCCCGTCCCAACCCATCCCCAACTGGGGCTCAGCTCCTTGACTTTCTTTTCATCATCACCATCATCATCTTCTTCATCACCATCATCATGTGAAGCGTTGTCGGTGGAGGGTCGCTTCAGCGCTCTGGCAGCGTGATGGTGGGCACCCAGTCGTACACACTGCGGCTCTCCTCACAGAACAGACTCAGCTTGTCCAGAGAGGGGTCTTTCCACGGGTTTGCACTGGGACTCTGAAATAATAATTAAAAAGAAGGAGACATTTAGAGTCAGGACACAAGAGGCAGACATGCGCTCTGCAGACATGCAGTGACTCGGCAGCAGTGAGCAGAATGTGCAGACAGAGGCGGCGGGGGGGGGGGGGGGGGGAAGTGATGCAGGCATGATTCACCGCGGCTGCCCGGAGAGAGAGTGTGGGTTTGCTTCCGGGGAACGTACCGTGACGAGAATGCAATGCGCGTCCTTGGGCTCGCCGGGCTCGCCGGCGCTCACGAGGTCGGCCAGGCGCTCGATGTCGTTGACGCGCACCACGTTGATGTCGTTGTCGAAGCAGAACGCCTGGATGAGGGTGAAGTGGATCTGGAGCGCGATGTCGCACTCGTACTCCTCATCAGTGGCGAGGACGCAGAACGCCACGCTGTCTGGGTCACTGTGGGTGAGGAGGAGGAGGAGGAGACGCGCACGTCAGAACACATTCTTCTCATGCGTATGCGCTTAGAATAAGCATTTTTTTTTAAAAGGACATTTGCAAGTAAAAACATTTCGTGGATTGCAATACTTACACATTCATGACTTTGGCAGATTCATAAACTCCAACTGTCAGGTACTCCTGCTTCTTAGCGGCCACCAGCAGCTCCTCCAGGGCTGCGCCTGCACTTTGCACCCTTCACACACACAAAAAAAAAACACGCACCGTTAGGACACTGCGCACTAGTTTTTGCGAACAAGGTCTTTTAAAAGCATTGATCCCCGGCAGCTCCAACACTGCGGCCATGTGTGAAATAATTACCTGTCTACGTTGTCCATTGCGTTCTCTTGTCCGCGGATCTCTTCCAGAGTCATAGTTATAATCCACAGCGCGATCGGGGTCGTTGCAGTGAAGTGAAGTGAAGTGAAGTGAAGCGGTTGCGTGCGTGGCTCTGTCTGTGTGTAGTCTCTAGCGTTATTCTGAGCTCGGAACAGTCGGTGGGTGGATTTATAGCAGATCACCGTGGTTTCTCGGCAAGGGGCGGTCTTTTCCGCTCATGCGTCTCACCATTGGCTCAGAGCATCCGGGAGAGAGAGAGAGGGAGGGAGGGAGGGGGAGCAAAAGTCCCCGGGCAGTTACACTGAGCTTGTTGACAATCCCACGTGGGGCAAGATTACAACCTTTCAAGAAATACCCCCCCTCCCTCTCTCTCTCTCTCTCTCCACCACCCACCACCGATTCCTGCTTGCCCTGTCAACATCCAACATCACCACATTGAACAAAAAACCTAAAGTCCTGTTTACTGCAGATAGCAGCCTCGTGGTCACATGAATACCACACAGTATAAAGGCTAAATGGTATTCTGGCATGTTTACCTGCTTGTATAGTGACTTGGCCTTTTTGGAGGATGGACATGTGTTTTGGCATCCTATATCTCTTGTCTTCATAAACTAATGTGTTTGCATTGTGATGGTTTCATATAGAGGTCACAGTTCATTCCTGTTATTTATCACTTCATCGCGGAATACCAGGAACCTGCATGATTTTGGTTTGTCGGTTGTATAATTGTTCAGCACCATGTGATGTTTTTCGCTCTATATATATATATACAAAGAATCCCTCCTACGGGTGATAAGAGTTATTGAATAGATAATAGTCTAAAGCAGAAGGAAAGTTTTGGGAAAAAACAGCCGTGGAATAAAAATAATCTCTCCCGTGATGAACTCTGGAACAACTTTGTGAGGACTGGACTTCCCCAGCGCGGGGGAATCACGGCTGCGTTCGCCTATTTATATTTATTTATAGCTCAACTAAACTTCCCCCCCCCCCCCCCCATGCCTATACTGCCTTGCCCTAAATAAGCAGCTTGTTGACGGTGCACCTGCACGCGCGTGGGTCAACATCAACCGGTTACTTAACGCGCAGCCGTGTTGACAGTCTCCACAGCCCAGAGGACCCACGAGTCAAGCGGTGGCCCGACATCACCCGGAGGAAGAACAAAACAACGAGATGTCTTGATTGACTGCGGGCTTGGCAGATGACCAGAGGCAGCTCGTTGCCGGCACGCGCCACTTTTTTGTTCTCTCCTTGAAAAGGGGCCTTTTTTTTTTTTTTTTTTTAGATGGCCGGTGTCTGACGTGACGCGTGTCGCTTCTCCCCAAAGAGAGAGAAAAGACTTTGTGTCACAACAATGCGCACACGTCCTCCACCTGCCTCCGGCTGGGATGAGGGGGGTGGGGGTGAGTGAGTATAGGGCCTATATGTGTGTGTGTGTGTGTGCCCCCCCCCCCCCCCACACACACACACTCTTTATGACCCCCTCGCTCCATCCAGTGCCCGGCGGCAGATGCTCGACAGATGCGCGTGGCCCCTAAACCCTTCCCCTCCAGAAAAGAAGAAGAAAAAAAACGCCACGCGCCACGGCCAGTAAAGTCTCTTTTCAGGCCACTTGATTGTTATCAGTGCGGGACTCTGTGTGTGTGTGTGTACGTTCAACACCGAAGGCTGTGCACGTTTACAGGTCTTAATCGTGACATCAGGACAGCAGAAACGTCTCTACATCTACTAAAAACACACTGTGAATAAGGAAAGTAGCACTTTAGTAGCACTTAAATGGCACTTAGTGATAGCACTTTGTAGTTTAACTGTATTGAAGAAATTGTACTTGTTGTTCTGAGTGGATGAATGCGTCGCTTATAAAAGGGTCAGCTAAATGAAATGAAATGTAATATGTCATATATCCAGGGTGAATGGGAATGGGGGGCTATTAATTAATTGGGCTCCGACAAAAAGAAAAGTGAGTTCGCGGTTGAGGGGAATATTTCTCTCTGTTGGAGGTGGGTTTCGTTATAATGATGAGTCAAATGATTAAAAACCCCGCTGTGACATTCATGTAAATTGAGATTGCCCACGCGACAACCGCACATCGACGTGACCGTGGCGCCGCCAGACAGACGCGTGGACGGACGTCGCCCCCTGCTGGTCGCCGCGGCAGCGACATGCCGCTGCTGCTGCGTGTCTGAACGTGTTGCGTGAGCCACGTGACTCACGACTCTCAACCTCACACGCGTCGAGTCACCAGCCTGTTGTTGTGAACGGGGTGAAAAGTACAGATGAACGTGTGGGTGAAAAGAGAAAAAAGGCTCTGAATGAGCTGTTTGAATGTATCCAACCATTTAAATTAACATAAAAACATTAATTAACATAGAAACATTACATGAAAACTGTTTTTATGTCATTTGTATGGCTTCTGCCGATGTGAATTCAGTGTATAAGCAGTTTGGCTAAGATAGTGTGTGTGTGTGTGTGTGTGTGTGTGGATCCCTGGCTGGCTGTGGAAATCCCAATGGAGGATAAATTAGTACACAGCCTCTCTTGCGCAAGGCGACAAACTCCTAAAAGCTATACTGGTCCGAAGCTGTGGCGAGACGGTTCCAGACTGTGGTTGGACTGGCAGCTCCTCGTGCGTCTACGAGGATGTCACTTAAAATGTCTCCGTGTGTGGGGGCTGCTAAAGAAGAGCTTCCTGGGAAAAGAAAGATTGTAGAAACCGAAACGAGCATCTTAAAAAAAAAAAAAAAAAAAGTTGTACAATTTTTGTTACTCAGCTATTCATTCACCCAATAACACAGATCAAGAAACAGTTATGATTTATATATATATATATAAAAGTTTATTAATATTATAGATGTCTGGACAGGTCTTTTACATAAAGAGTTCCAATGTACAGAAGAGACACAATCATTTAAGCGTATTCACATTTCATTCCTGGACTGTGTCAAATGTCAGTGCATTTGTTCAACATGATCAACATTTAAAATCTCACCGACTGTCGTTTTATAACAAAAAGCAGGTCCAACACCATTAGGATTCCACGTACTGACGGTAACAAAAGAAATAACGAGGGAAAAAAAAAAAAATGCCTCGCTGACAAAACAGGTCATTACATTTTTTTACTGCAACACGGTTCATATATTATACACAGATTTATAGCAAACCCTTTGTTCAGCGCACACAGGTGCTCAGGTATTTCTGTCCCATGAAGTCAGAAGAGAGGAGATTGGAGGGGGGTCGACTACGTTTTGGCGGACGATGTATTGTTCTATACTTTGCATTATGACATTATATTTCTTGCTTTACTGTACAGCATAAAAACAAAGCATTCCATAGTTTACAAAAAAAAAAAAAAAAGGAGCATGGATACCCTTGTTACAAGGGAAATACTAACAAAACTTTACAAGTCTTCTAAATGGCCAAATGTCCTGCAATGGCTTTAAGCATTACGGTGGTCAAACAACCACTTTTAAAAATCAAGCAGCCCTATTTTCTACGGTGCGATGGATGTTTTCTGGCTGGTCTGCGGCCCAAACGGCTGGCACTACTTATTTTCCACAATAATTTACGATGGGAGCGTCATTCGTGGGGCAGCAAACGTTAATATTTAGATCAGCTGGAGGCGATGAGGCGGAGAAGAGTCAAGCAAAGAATTCGGCGATAAATAACAACGCCGCCAAGTAAAATAACAACTCCCGCCAGTTCTTTTCGCCTTCTGGAGTGCAAATTAAGTAACAGTAGTGCATCAGAAGGTTGTTAGAGGGGGACAAGCAGGGACAGAAAGACTGATCCTATATCACGGTAATCACTGGTATGTTCCCTTCATCCTTTTGTAAGTTTAAGCTTCCCCTGGTACCTCACACATTAGGAATATAGCTCCCTCTGCTGGGTACACTGATCAACAATCGCCCCACTACATCTCATCTGTGCGGTGCTGCTGTAGTATGACAGACGGCGGGTTCCGGTCTATCCAGTTGTCCTTGGATCCCGTGACCTCGTACGCCACGGCGGCATCGACGGACCCTTCCTGCGAGGGCCCCGTTCCGCCGGGCGGCCCCGCCGTCATCTCCGCGGCCTGGGCGGGGACGGGGAAGTCCGCCGAGGAGTTGCTGCTGACTCCGGTTTCGGAGTCGGGCTGCTCCACCCTCTGGTAGTCGGGCGTGTGGTTCTTCAGGCCGCCGGCGGCGAATATGCCTTTGGCGTTCTCCACCTCGGCTTGGGGCACCAAGAGAACCTCCTCGTCCTCGGGCTCCAGGTAGTATAAGGGTTCCGCGCTCTCTGACGGCAGCGAGCGCAGGGTCCGGGAGATGACTGCAACGGGGGCAACGGGGAAATGGTTAACGAAGCTGCACCACAGTGGATAAAATAAATGGAAGTATCACCGAGCGGACACGATGAAGAGTAAAAACACATACTGGGTGCCAAAAAAAGACAAAGAAAACATGACAAAAGAGACTTTTAATTCTTATGTTGAGGTAACTTACCGGAGGAGGGTGTGTAGAGTTCCTTCTGTTTCTGGTTTCCGCCGAATGGATTGACTGACGGGAAGATGATGAGACAGAAAGAGAGCAGGAACACCTAGAAGGGCGACACCAAGGAGAGAGTGAGGAAAAAGAACAATACTGCATCATGCCAAAGAACTTAAAAGAACTTGACACTTCGTACGGGAAAGGAAAAAGCGGCCGAAAAATGTACCATAACACAAGTGCTGGTTGTGCTGGGCTTCATAGTCGACATCTTCACAATCGACTGGAGCTTCTTCAGTTGCTCTATCAAGGAGCTGCGAGAGGCAAAGAGGACAGATTCACCGTCAACGGCCGTCAGCAGAAAGAAAGAAAAAAACACTCCCTAGTGTTATTACTCATTAATGCAGAAGAGATGTCGCTTACATGTTCTGTTTATGGAGCAGTTGAACTTTCTTCTGTAGCTCCAGGTTGTGTGCAGTACAGATGGCGACCCTGTGGAAGACATTGATTCAGTAATTAGGATACTTATCCAAAAGTGCAATAAAAAAGGTGTAAGTGTGCGTTTCCGAGCTTGATATGAATAACTGTGTTATTAGAGGGAAAGAAAAAAGGTCTGTTGACTGTATGGTTGCATAGATTAATAGATTTATCAATTAGTTAAATCTATTGGCAACTATTTTGATATTCAAATTAGCGTTTTAGTCATTTTCTTGGCAGAAATACAGAGCACACCCTTGTTCCTAAAACTGTCTGTACCAGTGGTCAACAGAATAAATTACTTTCTCGTCAATAGTGGTTTTGGCCTCTTCTTCTCACCTGTTTTCCAGTCCGTCAACATACACCTTCTTCTTCTTGCGGCTCTCCTGAGCAGACTGCTTGTTGCGGATCTTCCTCCTGACCCTCTTCAAGGTCCTCTCCTCCGCCTGTTACACAAATAGAGGGCTTTCACCACAGTGTTGATATGACAACGTATATATATATATCAAATATAAAAAGCCTTGAGCAGCTGTGCCGCAAACAGAAAAATCAATTTTCTTTTATTTATTTTTTAACATTCAAAATGCCCAAATATTGTGTAAACATTCACAACATATGGCAGATGTTCTCATCCAGAACAGTTTGCTGCCAATCAGCGCAAATAAGCAAACGTGTTCAGTATAAATTACCTTTGTGAGCGGCATGTGTGTTGGAATAGTTGCTCCCTCTTTCCCCAAAAGCCGCTTCTCCTCCTCGGTGAGCACAATCTCTTTAAACATGAACTAAAAAAGGGGGGAGAAAATATTTTAATCTCCTGTACAAGACAGTGCTACAATTGCAACATGAGGCGTTTAAACAAGGATAAGTATGGAGAACTGACCTGGTCGGCTGGAGTTGAATCCTCTGTTGAGTCCTCCATGTCCAAAGTGCAGGGCAGCTCGTCTGTGAAGTCCTCCTCGATGTCATCACTCACCAAGTCGTCTGACAGGAGAGAAACACCTTTGAAATTAACTAAATCTTCCCATTTGTTGATAATGTACGCAGCATCCCTCTCACTGAATGCGCATGCTGGTTCTAGGTATTTATCAACGGGTTGGATGAGTTACAAAATATACCTTATAAATGACGTCAGAGTCAGGCGGTTCTTGGACTTAACGTACCCAGATCAATGAAGACATCCGTGTCTGGATTCTCTGCCCTCACACTCTGCAGGACGTCCCCGTCCTTGACCCCGCCCCCGCCCTGCAGCAGAGAGTAGCTGTGGTCCGCCTGGACGGTCAAAACCTCCAGGCTCTCTGTCTGCATCTCTCCAGGGGCCAGGGCCGGGTCCGAGTGCGCCGGGCTGGGCTGGGAGTAGCGGGGACTGGGCACAACGTCACTATCGCTGCCCTGGGGACTCGGGCATCCCGGGTGGTTGTTGTTTCCAACCCCAGTGCTGCTGTCGTCAGAAATGCCGCTGTCGCTGCCCAGGGGAGAGTGAGAGGGGCCGATGGACTCCATGTTGTACTCTCCCTCCAACAAGCTGGACAGAAAGTCTTCAGTTTCCATCCCTGTGAGCATCTGGGGGGAAAGCAAAAATACACAGTGAGTCCTCCAAAAACAAACAGGAACAACGCGGGTTGCTCGGTAAGCAATCGGACCGACTTCGTCCCGAGCGCATTATTTCTATTCTGCGAGTGAACTCTCACCTCTTGCTCCGACAGCCAGGATTCAATGAGTCCATTCTCATCAGCGAAGAGGGGCTCGGTGGACCCATCGGCTCCATCGTGGAACAGCAGCCCCATCAGGTCGGTTCCATCCATGTCTGGAAGGTCCTCAGTGACTGACATCTGTAGCAACACAGCAGCATGCAGACCACAGCATCAACAACTACATCCATGTACACACCATATCGGTACGATAATACTCGCACGATGTCAGACTAAATGCTGTCTGGGAATGGGTTTTGCAATGAAATGTTGTTGTTCTTCTTTTTCTCTCATGGGCTGCATACCAGTTATGTAGGGCTGAAAACTATGTGCAGGTTAATCAGTTAGCTGATCCATCCATTAGGGGTTCATTTTTAATACACTTGCCACTTTACTTTACACTTTCACATAATCAATTCATTCCGTGGACTTTATTTTAATATTTATATTCTGTAGTTCTAATTATAAATACTCAGTAGACCCAATTGTAAATATTCACGCTCCCTTTTATTGCACTCTGTTTTATGTTTATCGTTAAATGTTTATTGTTAAATGTCATGCACCAAATTCCTTGTATGTGTAAACATACTTGGCGATTAAATGGTTTCTGATTAAAAAATATATTGATAGAAATAGATTTTTTTAAATCTTTTTTAAATATAGGCGACAGAAATAATGGGTTGTTGAAGCCTTTTTCAGTTTTATATCTTTGTAAATTAAAAGAAATATCTTTGGATTTTTTTAAATCAGACAAAAGACAAACAATTTAAGATGCCATCCCATTTTCGGGAATTAATTGGACGGATTTAAATTAACATTACTTGCCTCCACATTCTTGAGCATAATTAGAGTATGACTATCGCACACATCGACTTTGACTGAATGTCATGTAATTTTTATTTATTTTTAAACTGTAATCAAAATATATATAATATATATATTATAAATATATAAATAAAATCAATACATTTTAGATCTTGAGTCAAATATTGTAATAGAGTCCAAAATCTCCCTTCTATAAAATGTGTCCTAATATGACCACAGACATATATATTAAATATGGTCCACTGTTCTGCAGCTTGATCTCCAAGAGGACTGCAAGAGGACTCTGTTTTGACTGGAAGCAGTTCAGCAGCCGCAACATGTAAGGGTGCATCTTAAGTGACACGTTGCACGGTCAGCGAGTTAATAACACACTAAAGTGCCGCGTTGATATTGCATCATTGCCACGCTCCCATAATGACCTCATCTTTTTAGTGAGCCCCGCCCCCACGTGCCTTTGTCAAGAGATCTGAATACAACGTCAAGGAATTCAAAACAAGGAAGATGTTTATAGCCTTTAGTTTATTCCGGGGAAGGGATATGGATATGCTGCGATAGCAAAAAATGAAGGAGAAGAAGAAGAAAAACGTGAATGCGGACCCGGATGCAGGGCGTCTTTGTTGTCTTGCAGAAAAAGAGGAGCATTGTCTTGTTGAACATGTCAGACCAAATGACCTAGTTAGCGTTAGCGCACCAGCAGCGGACACACACACGAGCAATGCGATTCATGAGCATTTGATTTTTACCGTGCAGAAGGAAGAAAGACTCCATTATATCCTCAAATAGCAGAAAGAAGGAAACTGTCTTAAGGCCAACACCGACGAGCCAGCTGGTGTTAGCGTTAGCTTAATAATCCTTCCACGATCTTTATCGGTAAGAGAGGGCGTGATCCCTCGTGACATTAAATAAACACACTGGAAAAACATTACACACAGTTAATGTCGACGTTATTTGTCTCACCGTTCGAGGACAGGCCATTAAATAGTACGTCCGGTGTCTTTGAGTTTCTCCGCTCGGCGTCTCCTCGCTGTTTAGTCGTCTCCTGTCACAGCGCTTCTTCCTGAAACCAGCTTCCAACGAGGCAGAAATTGCGTCATCGCGTAAAGGGCATACGCGACGACGCAATACTCGGATGTGGGCTCCTTCGGGGACTCTGGGTAATGTAGTGTGGCCCTTTTCTGCACACACTTGAGCGGCAGTCATTATGGAAGACCATTTTCACCAGTAAAAAATTTTTTATTATGAAATAGAAAGTCGAAATTATGAGATAGGAAGTCGAAATTATGAGAGAAAGTTGAAATTATGAGATAAGAAAGTCGAAATTATGAGAGAAAGTTGAAATTATGAGATAAGAAAGTCAAAATTATGAGAGAATGTCAAAATGATGAGATAAGGAAGTCGAAATTATGAGAGAATGTCAAAATTATGAGATAGAAAATCGAAATTATGAGAGATTGTCGAAATTATGGGATAGGAAGTCGAAATTATGAGATAGAAAGTCGAAATTATGAGAGAATGTCAAAATTATGAGATAAGGAAGTCGAAATTATGAGATAAGGAAATCGAAATTATGAGATAGAAAATCGAAATTATCAGAGATTGTCGAAATTATGGGATAGGAAATCGAAATTATGAGATAGAAAGTCGAAATTATGAGACAGAAAGTCAAAATTATGAGATACGAAAGTCGAAATTATGAGAGAATGTCGAAATTATGAGATAGAAAGTCGAAATTATGAGGTAGAAAGTCGAAATTATAAAACAGAAAGTCAAAATTATGAGAGAATGTCGAAATTATGAGATTTTTAAAAATCAAGTTCGCGGATGACACCACCCTCATTGGACTCATCTCTGGTGGGGACGAGTCCGCCTACAGGTGGGAGACTGACCACCTGGAGACCTGGTGCAGCCAGAACAACCTGGAGCTCAACGCTCTGAAGACAGTGGAGATGGTTGTGGACTTCAGAAAGAACGCAGCCCCACACGACCCTCTCATCCTGTGTGACTCCCCCGTCGACGCTGTGGAGTCCTTCCGCTTCCTGGTCTCCATCATTTCCCAGGACCTCAAGTGGGAACTGAACATCAGCTCCATCGCCAAGAAGGCCCAGCAGAGGATGTTCTTCCTGAGGCAGCTGAAGAAGTTCAACCTGCCGATGAAAATGATGGTGCACTTCTACACTGCCATCGTTGAGTCCATCCTCTGCTCCTCCATCACCGTCTGGCACACCGCAGCCACTGCCAAGGACAAGGCCAGGCTGCAGCGCATCATCCGCTCTGCTGAGAGGGTGATTGGCTGTAATCTGCCATCCCTCCAGGACTTGTTCGCCTCCAGGACTCTGAGGCGAGCTAGGAAGATTGCAGCTGACCCCTCTCACCCTGGACATATCCTGTTCGAGTCCCTCCCCTCTGGCAGGAGGCTGAGGTCCATCAGGACCAAGACCTCACGCCACACATACAGTTTCTTCCCGTCAGCAGTCGGGCTCATCAATGGGGCTCGGGTCCCCCACTGACTGACTCTGTCACCCCCAGCTATTTTAATTTTTAATTTTAACTCTTTATTTTTATTTTTATTTTCTCTTCTTTATTTTTTATTTCTCTTTACCATTCACTCCTCTGCACACCGCATACTTAAACACTCGTCACTTTAACATACACTTTAACTTAAATACACATGTCATTTTAACGTACATTCACATTAACGTATCTGTTGACTGAGCACTTGCTTATCTTACACATATTTTAATACCAATTGCACTGTTGTTTTCGTTGATTGTTGATTGTTGTTTGTCTCGTCTAACATCCCATGTCCATGTCCAATGTATGCACCTTCCGCCTCAAAAAATTCCTCGTTTGTGTGAAAACATTCCTGGCTAATAAACGGTTTCTGATTCTGATTCTGATTTCTGATTCTGATTCTGATTTCTGATTCTGATCTCATAATTATGACTTGTTATCTGATAATTTCGACTTTCTATCTCATCATCTTTTTCTTCTACTGCGTTAATGGGCTTCCGTCATGGACTGTGGTGGCAGCAGGTAAACACAGCTAACTAACAGACAAGATGAAGATGATCCTTTCATAGTATTATTATTTTCTGATACCGATTTTGTAAAATACAGCAGAAATGGTATACAATAATGACCTGCTTGTGATGCCAGTGAAAACAACGTCAGTGATACTGGAATAATTGCTCAAACAATAGCAACGGATGCACAAAAGCATCATAAATATATTTTTTTATTTATTTCAATCAACACATGAGCATAAACATGACATTAGATAATAATACAAAATGATAATAAGTACTGAAACTCATACTGAAAATGTCTGAGTTTATTTTGAAAATGTATTTTGCCACATAAACAACTAATAACTTTGGTGGTTGGTCTTTGTAGTTTAATGACAATTGTCAGCTTGTTCAGGCCACAGGCTCATCACATAATGCAAAATGTGAAATCTCTACTCATGTGATCAGAAACAATAAGAAGTATAATAATGAAACCAGTCTGGCTGATTTCACAACATGAAAGAAAACTAAAGGCGTCAAAGAAAAGTGCAATTGAACTCGAAGACACCACGTTTCATGTTTGGACTGCATGTTTCACCACTTTATCAACTCAGCATCATTTAGTGGATTTCTAACTCTTTTAATTTAGATGTATGCTACATTGCTTCCTCGTAGGGCTTATTGGTGTTTTACAGCACAACCGAGCATAGAATTTCCTTATAGGCAATAAATATCTGGCCTGCGTGACCCAAATAAAAAAAGTTGTGTTTGCCATCTTATCATCATCATCATGTTTACTCAAATCAATTATACTTCATGACATTTCCACATCTCATCAGTATTACAGGTCCCTGCCCAAAAGGGAGACAACAGTGATTCAGCTGCATCGACATTCTCACAGAGACTAATATTACTTACTAGAAGAAAGATACTAAAGTAAGAAATCCCAGATTTCAGAAGCTCAGTGGGCTTTTTTTTTTTTTTTAACCATGATTGAAATACTAACTGCTGGACTGAAATAGCACTAATAAAGTCCATGCAATCCCACCCCAGACTATAAAGCTAATTCATTCCCAGAGCGAAGCAGAGCGCTTTGTCACAGAACCACACAGAGTTTGGACGTGTGCCTCAAGCTGCGGTACACTTTTAGCCGTTCCTTTTTACTCGTCGCGGTTGGTGCGACTACCTGCGTGACCGGGGGCGCCCGCTCAGCCGCCCGTTTCTTGTGAGCGCGGTGCAGCAGGATCCGATAGCACCCTGTGATGGAGCTTCTGCAGTCTTTGCCCTGGTTGTTGAGGATGTGTTCCGCGCTGATCCCCAGCGTCTCCAGTGCCACTTTCACCTCCACCTCTTCGCCCCCGAGTTCAGACGGATCGCTCTCCGCCAGGTAGGACGGGTCCAGTTTGAAGGACTCCATGGCGCGCGGGAAGTCCACAGGGAGCAGCCACTCGCAGCCCATCATCTGCTCCACCGTGCAGCGGTCAGACGGTATGGGCTGGAGGATCCCCCTGATCAGCCTCTGGCAGGCCTCTGGCACCCACGAGGGCAGGATGTAGGCTCCCTCCAGGATGCATCGCTTCAGTTTGGCCACGGTGTCGGCCCTGAACGGCATGGTGCACGTCACCATGAAGAACAGCATCACCCCCAGGGCCCAGATGTCCACGAAGACGCCGACGTAGTGCTCGTCCCGGAAGAGCTCGGGCGCCGCGTACGGCGGGGAGCCGCAGAACGTGCTGAGAGTCTCGCTGCGGCGGCTCAGCGTGCTGAAGCCAAAGTCCCCCACCTTGACGCAGGAGCTGCTGGTGTAGAAGACGTTTTCGGCCTTCAGGTCCCGGTGGATGATGTTGTTTTCGTGCTGTGGAGAAAACGAGGAGAGACTGCGGTATGTCAGGCTCAGGTAGGGCGTGGGCATTTGCAGCCTCCAGTGTGCAAATGCGCCAACAATGGACTCGGTGAAGAAGCAGACATCTTGTGTCCGGCAGTTAAACGTTTTGACGTTAACAATATTTTGCATAGATTTGGGATTTGTCAAGTCATTAATGCAAGGAGAGTAATTGTATGCATCTTTAAGGATTAGAAATGCAACATTAATAGACTGAATCCCCTTGCCACTGAAATTCTACTGATCCAGCAAAGCTGCTCCATGGATAAATCTATAAACATTATTTTCCTAATCTTGTATGATCTCTCATACATAAATATTAGCATAATATTTTGATGACATTTACTATCATGGAGTTGAACATGATTTGACTTCAACATACCACCTCGACGTAGACCTATATGGACTGACCATGTGCTTCACAGCAGAGAGGATCTGAGCGAAGACGATCTTGCTATTGGTGTCAGAAAGTTTCCCCTCTGTAGAGATCTTGGTGTAGAGCTCGCCTCCACCCGCGTACTCCATCACCAGGTGTAACCGTGACAACGTCTCCACCACCTAAAATGAAAATAGGATCACGTGTCATATACCGTCTGATAAAGGTGCAATATTCTAACTGTGCAATATCCCCACATAACTTTATTCCACCTCTCAAAATGTGCAATATTCCCATATAACTCTCTCCTTTCTCCTCTTTTCACAATCCAGGAAACAGCACTCAGGACTAGCCTATTTAAGGTAAGGTAAGGGGAGTTTATTGTCATTGTAAAAACATACAACGCAATTAAGTTGGCGACTCATCAGTCAGTACAGCAGTAACATGTAAAAACATGTATAAAAAACATTAAGACAGGACGTTCTAATTTAAAACAAGACATTTAAAAATAAATAAAACATAAAACACCCGCAGCACTGTCCGGTGGGAGCTGGGTGGGGTGGGGGGTGATGGAGGAAACCGCTCTGGGGAAAAAGCTGTTCCTCAGCCTGTTAGTCTGCATTTTAATAGTCCTGATTTATTATTGTTATTTAACATTTGCCCTCTCCTCTGTTGAGAACTTGTTTTTTAAACTGTATCTAAAAGTGTACATATTACCACCTTATGTATAGTGTTTTTATATATACGCACAATAATTCCAATGTGTCTGGATGCACAAATGGCAACAAAAAAAAACCTTGAACCTAAAATAAATGATGTGACCAGAATGTCAGAGCGCAGAGTTTCTCCGCAGTATATCAGATGTCGGGCCGGATGTGGTGATCATTGAGGAAAGCCCACTGGGAGCCGATAATGTTCACATATAAATCAATGGGACAGCGTGTGCGGGTCAAACCTCATAGAGGCGAATGATGTTGGGATGGTGCAGTTTCTCCATGCTAGAGATCTCTCTGGACAGCAGCCGCTGGGTCTTCGGGTCCAGCTTGGTTTTGTCGAGGATCTTTATGGCCACTTTGTCTGGTGATACCAAGGAGGAGGTCAATGATCGCTGAAAAACTACTTTTTTTTTGTACAGATGAGTCAGTAGTACAGATTTTCAGATGTATTTGTACATGCTAAAATAGAATTGATGTCATTTAAACATCATTCAAATAATCCCACTTTGCTGAGAAAAGGTGCTTTACATGTGATACATACATGTAGATAGAGGAGAGTTGGCCCAGAAGTGACAAAGCTTGATCTCCTAGATCATTTGATGGAGGATTAACCCTCAGAAACCAATTGTCTTGATTGCTCTTTTCCCAAGTGACTTCAGGTCAGGGTTAACGTTAGCATGCTGAGTCAGCAACATCGTCCGCACCACCTTGCAGATTGTACAGCCAATAAAGATCGGAACACTTTGAATGTATCAAATTCATACAACCGATATCGTTACTGTATTTCTGTTAAATGATTCACTAAGACTAAGGGACGTTAAATAGACCCCAGGTAACTGAATACAGAAAAGTTCTTAAGAGGCAAAGTGGTGTTGAGATATCTAATTGTGCGTCAGTATGCATTATTCAGGCTGGCATTAGGCTCCCTTTCAGCTGTGACATAGCTTTCAATAGGAGCATTCAAAATGCATCACAGCTCATATTGGTTGAGGACTAAGCGATACCACTTACACACACACACACACACACACACACACACAAGCATGGCACAGAGAGGCAGACACAGTACATATATAACCCAGAAGATATTAAGCACGCGCAAACCCCCCCCCACACACACACACAAACACACACAGTCAGAGCTACCCACTCCACCCTCTCTTTAGCATTTGATGAGGCATGCAGCAATTTCAGCCGTCGCTAAGGAAACTGGAGATCTCTAATCAATCCATCAGTTCAAGGGCAGCAGGCGGTCTGTCTCCCCGCGGCTGAATCAGCCCTCTGGCCGGGCACACATCCCTTTGGAAGCGGATTAATCCATAAGGACACACTTGTTAGTGTTGCAGCCCATTGATGGAGACGGATCACCGGCCAAATCATCACTTAAATCTAACGCAATCCAAAAGAGCCAACAGGAGGTTAGCCAGGTGTCTCGTCATTTAAAAAAAATCTGATGTGTTCAGACCTTTTAGTGATGGCCCATCAGTCTCCCCTCTATCGCTATAGACTAGCATTATAGTGCGTGGGATTGCCGCTCTTCAATAGAAGCTTTCCCGTACTTGAGCGCAGGTGTTTCAGCAGACGCATTTTCACGTGCTTTCCTACCTTTGGTGAGCGCATGAATTCCGAGCTTGACGTGGGAGAAATTCCCAACGCCGATCTCTCCCCGAATCTTGTAGAAGCCGATCCGTCTGCCCACCGTTAGCTCGCGGACCACCCTGTGAGCGGATCACACACACCGGGAGATGTAACACTGTATATTCTTTGTGACATGTACTACAGTGGCGCCACCGTTGAGGAAAATATCTCCAGCTGGTAAGTTAAAATAAAATAAAAAATAGAACAAGTTGTGATTCTAAAATGAACGTATGACTACCGAAGGACCTATAGAGTAAAGGTGATCTTGACCCTTATACCTTTCATCCTGGCACATATCCAGGTTCAGCCTTTCCAGCGGCGTGAGGCGGCGGATGGTGGCTCCCTCGTCATCGGTGTTGATGTCGGAGCTGTCCTGGCGGCTCCAGCGCGTGTGCCTCTGGTGGCCACCGCTGACCACGGCCGAACCTCCTCCGACAGAGTCTCCATTTGACTCCCCGGACACTGAGACGCTCCCAGCGGTGCTCGCCGCCCCTGGGCCCTTAGCGCCTGCCGTCCTGGCCCCGGCTTGAGCCCCTTCAGGGCTGCTCTCGGACGGGCAGACAGCAGTCATCCTGCAAGGGACTCCCAGGGGGCTCAGCGTGGGCTTAGCTCATGGCTGCTGCTGGTGGAGGACTGCATGCCC
Source organism: Myoxocephalus aenaeus (assembly GCA_038501785.1). Classification (NCBI taxonomy): domain Eukaryota; kingdom Metazoa; phylum Chordata; class Actinopteri; order Perciformes; family Cottidae; genus Myoxocephalus; species Myoxocephalus aenaeus. The sequence continues at coordinate 445,287 of JBAMJR010000379.1, forward strand.
AAGAAGGAAAAAGTATATTATTGGTTGCCTTTAATTGAACCACATTCAATTGCTGCATCTCACTACTGCATTTTATTTCTTAAACTGCACTGCAACTTTTATTCAACTTTTATTTTTTATTTTGCTTTTTGACTGTTTTAATGTTTTCTTAACTGTTTTTAATTCTGCATTATGTTTTGATGCTTTTAATGGTTTTATGTGAAGCACTTTGAATCACCTTGTTGTTGAAATGTGCTATACAAATAAACTAAAGCTCATTGCTCAATGATTGATGCTCCTACTATTATGCTAGTGCGTGTAAAATCTACCTTTTTAAAGAAGGCATTATAAGAAATAAAAACGCTATAGCTTCCATTTAACTTCATGGCTGTATCACACATTTATTTTAAGCCCACTACAATATATGATCTATTTTTCTTGTCTAAACATATATTAGCAATGAATGGAGTCGCAAAAGTTTAATAGCAAGCAGCAACACAAAATTAACAATTGATATTCTATCGTAGATCCAATGGAAAAGTTGATAAGCAGCTAATTCAAATGGTCCAAGAACCCTGACTTACCTTCAGATGTGTGAGCCATTTAGAAGGTAAATTATTTCAGGGTCCTGATCTCATAGCTGTTTAGACAACGGAGAAACGGGACACAGCCTCCGGTCCGAGGACCCAAGAGCATGCTGCATCCAGACTTTTCCTAAATCCGCTGCAGCTGCAAATTGTCCGCTCCACAACGCAACATCAGTGTGTCATCTGAAGCTTGATGGACACACAGTCTCGCTGTATTTCAACAAAGTCCAGCAAGTTAAAGCCTTAGTTTGCTTCCTTGTGTGCAGCTGTCAAAGAGAAGGCGCTGAGGCTGGAGATCTGAGCGACCGTTCGATCCATGCTCCCTGCTGTCTCTCGTGCTTGAAGAGGTCTGCGGCGCTTTAATGGGCTCTTTGAGGCTCCAGGGTATAAATAGGCCACAGGTTGAGGAGGAGCTGCATGGGGGGGGGTTGGAGGAGAGAGGCTGAACAGATGATAGTGTCAGGGTGCCGCCATGGCGCGTTCAGTGAGACAACCTGAGGAGAGATACAACAATACATGTAATGTATGTTCAATTTGGTGCACATGCAGCCCTTCCTTTCCTTTTTTTTTTACAAATAATTATTGCACTTTAATCGTTTTTTTATGGCAATTTTGTAGATCTTTTTTTGCGGGGTGCCGAACATCTGTCTAAAACTTTTGTATCCACGTTTTTTTTTCCACCCACCATGTTAAAGCGTTTGTGTTATACATGTCAACACAAGTGCAGCATCTGCTTGAGTGTCTCTGCGTATTGTAATCCGTACTTTATTTAGCGCTCGAGTCCCGCTGCAGGCTTACGTTGCCATGAGAGCCAAAATAAACAAATCAGAGATCCGTCTCATCACTTCCTACCACCAAGAATATACCCGGGCCCGAACTTATTCCACTTCGAATGAAGAGTATGAGTGATGAATGTCACTCCTGTGTGTGTGTGTGTGTGTGTGTGTGTGTGTGTGTGTGTGTGTGTGTGTGTGTGTGTGTGTGTGTGTGTATTACTTTGTAATGAGGTGATAATTGCTCGTGCTCAGAAAACAAAGCCCTAACAATGTCCCGTGAGAGGAAACAGAAAGGGTGGCGCTGAGGTGAAGGTGAAACCCGATTTTGCAGACATATGTTTTCTATAATGACAGCTCAGCTTTGAAGTCAATTGTTCAACATTCAACCGACACCTGAGCTGAAAAGGTAAACTGTCACCCAAGTATTATAAATTGTTTATTTATAATACTTGTTTTGATCTTTTTTTTCACTATGTCTTGTTTGCACTTTGCCCTCTGCTGTTATAATCCTGTACATTTCCCCACAGAGGGTCTAGTAAAGGATTATCTTATTTCATCTTATTCACACAATAGCAAAGATGCAGTGTTGAATTGGTTAAGCTTGTTTGTATGGAACAAAAATACCTCATTTACTAAAGTGATCAAGTTAAATGTCAATGTCAATACTAAACAATCGGAAGGATAACTATGTTTATTTTTTTTTTTTTAAGGATATTAGTTAGCAAAGTGCTGCAAAAGTGTAATGAAACAATCTACAGGGGGTCCAGTTTTACAGACTTACCTTAAATATAATTGACATGACATGGTGTGTGTGTGTATAAGGCCGGAGCAGAAAGGGTTAACTTAGTGTGACATGGTGCTTTGGGAGGCGTTCTCTCATCCATCTCGAACAGCAAGATGAATGAATCTATATTAAAGCCTCGCTAGGAAATCAAAGCGGTTGTCTTTTGTGAGGCCTACAGTCTCCCGGCCTTCAAACACCTTCCTGCCGGGGCCCCATGAATATCTAAGCATTGATCTCAGGCAGCCTAAACGGACTCGCTAAGAGCGGAGAGGCTTTACACTTTACAGCACAAAGAAAAGAGCTCCTGAATGCCGCACCAGCCTTTAACATTATGCAAATAAAGAGACTAAAAAGGACAGCCATGCATGAGATGAACACATCCATAACGAGCAGAGCAATAAAGATCTTCCTGTATTTTTCAGCTTATCAGACACCCGTCCCATTTCTCCAACTCTAACAACTAACAACTTTTCTGCTGCTCAAAGGTCAACCCAGTTGTCTGAACAGCTGCCGGCTCCAAGCTCACTTATCTGTAACATCTCGTTCAAACAAAGATTCAAAAACGCATCTCTAATTTCCTTCTTAAGCTTTTTCTTCTTCTCTGCCACAATTATGCCATAATGGTCAGCTATCAGCGGCCTTGTGGCTTGTTTCAGAAATTTAACAAACTCTGAGCCGAACCCCGAGTTGATGGACCCCAACATGTGTTCGGTTCCAGACCAGCTGATCACAGTCGGTTCAATCTGACTGTGACATCACCTTGTAAATGATTGAATGTGAGAGGATGTAAGGGCTTGAAATGGTGTAAATAGGAATGTGACAGCACTTTGCTGCAACATATCCTGTTACCTTGACAAGGTACAAACATATCATGTACAATTGTGGGGATTTATTTGATTTTACTTCCCGATTTGAACGTCTCCCAAGGCTCTTTCCTCACGAGAGGACTTCAAATAATCAATTTTCTAGTTTTTTGTCAAAACAGCTTCAATAACAAAATGAACAGTTTGACGAATAGATCTGTGTAAAATAGTCTCTGCTTGCATTTAACTGATTTTGTGTGTTTTAATGTTCCATCTTTAAACCTAAATGATTGAGTACATGTTATATATCAGGCTGAAGTCCTCTTTCTTTACCTTTTTGTTTACGTCTCCACGCTTCCACTGGTTACCCCGTGTTAAACGTCACATTGCTATGAATTGTGGGTAATTCCCTTAGAAAAAATATTCAGATTTTACGGAAAGGGTTCATAAAGGGTTCACAATGTCTGCGAGGGTGCCCTCAAACACTCAACGATGTGACGGTGGGACGTCCTAAACCCTGTGAGTGGAGATTGGGCCCACGGTTCACAATGGCAACAGGTAAACAAGAGGCAGAGCTTCCATTCAATTCCATTGTAGAGATATTAATGCATGTATATATGCACACTACGCACGTTTATAACTAAACCCCAGCCACAACAGGACTACAGCAGACATCTTTGGAGACTGGGAACACTGGGAACACTGGGCCCTGCATGCCACCAGGCAGAGGACGTCCTATTTTCCTCTTTCCCATCCACATGTAATTCTTTCTCATCTTCATAAATAAATGACTCATCTTTTTAAGAGAGAGTGACACACACACACACACACACACACACACTCTATCGAGCTGAGACATTTCAGATAACCAAGTGGATCTCCTGAATTGCATTAAGTGGTGAGCGTCTCCACAGAGGGGACAATGGACGAGTAGTTAGTTACCCAGATTGCTTTGTGCTGTGCTTCCCTTGTATAACAGAGCTACCTGGTTGCTTGGCGATGGACATTGGCCGCTGTGTTTGTTTGTCTTTTTTTTTAATGTCACTCTGAGGCTTAGGCACACAGTGTCATGTCTACAGCTCTACGGCGCTGCATTGGGCCTCAGAGTGTTTATCATGGGCATGAGCAGACTGATGGATTTATACGCACACCGCACAAACAAGAGATGGATCACCAGTGGAAGAATACAACATATAAAAGAACTCAAATACAGTGCCTTGCATTTAACACATATCTTGGTTCCTAGTCCCACGTAAGCAAACTTAATCAAACTTAATTTTCCAAGGGTAAAAGCAAGTCTACATTGATTAACATAGGCCTCTATCTTCATGACGTTTATTGGCTTGAGATTGCAGATACAAACAGTGAGTTTCCTCCGCAGGGTATAGCAGGGCTCACCCTTTTCCGGGCACGTCCAACTGGTAGGAAACCCCAGGGTATATACCCAAGACGGGCTGAGGAGTTTTTTTTATCTCCCCGGGATCCCAAAGGAGTGAGCTGTGAAACGTTGCTGGGGAGAGGGACCTCGCTACAGCGACCATGGCTCCAGGATAAGCAGCAGAAACATACATGAACGTATATCCAGTCCTCCCGAATAGAAAATAGGCAGTTCACATATAAAAAGCCAGTCATCACTAGACAGTCAATCACTTGTCTGAGGATCCCTAAAGAGAAGGCGGAGGGTTTGCCTGCTGACACACTGGCATCAGCAGCCTCTTCACACTCCAACAATGAACAAAATAAAAACGTGAGAGCCTATCCCCACCAGCTGTGGACCAATAATTAGACCCATGAGCTATATGAAACATCTGTTTTGGAAAAAAGCCCTCTACTTTTCCTCCCTTCCCTCATTCCACCATGTGCTTGTGTCACATTCTCCTTTTCACTGCCTCCATGCATTCAAGCACAAAGGCGATGCACGCGCACACACACACACACACACACAGGTGGCGAGCTCTCTCCACACAAAGCTCCCCGGTGTGTTAATTGAGACGCGCGGCTGACAAGAATAAAGAGCTCAACAGTGAAAGAGCTGCGACAATGAAGACTTTACGGCCCCTAGGATACAGAGAGGCGGGCCTCTCTGAATCTATGGGGCAAATATTTAAAATTTCCAAAAAGAAAAAGAGGCTGACCTCTCAAAAAAAGTATACTGCACATACTGTTATTCCCAAAAGGTGACAATGCAGAACCTGAACTACAGCTCCCAGTACATCTTGTGGAGAGAGAGAGAGAGAGAGAGAGAGAGAGAGAGAGAGAGAGAGAGAGAGAGAGAGAGAGAGGCCTCTTGGGCCTGAAGAAGTAACCATGACAAGTGTATGCAGGGAGCACAATACACGTAATGTGGGACACTTTAAATCCTCCTTCTACCGGTTAAAACCTATTTGGTCAATTACTTCTTCCCGCTTTAAAGAGCCGTCCGAGTGAGCATTTTGTTCAGTGTCAGCGCTTCAAAGGGGTTTGCATCAAAGAAAGAACACACAAAGCGCCATGTTGCATGTGCTCTGACTGATTGGCCATCAAAAGAATTAAAATCAAGAACAAATTGCATTCAGGCGGAAGTAATAAAACACACACACACACACACACACACACACACACTAGGATTGAGTGGGAAACATTACCTAATACATTAAAGATCACCTGCCTAATTTGGAAGAATGCCAAGACACTTAGATCATAGTTAAAGACAACTTGGAGCATTCTGGAGGCTCAGTTCGGAAAGGCATGCAAGTCTCTCCTTGAACATGCAAATAAAGTGAGTACATCCGATAATATGAACCCTCCTCTCCTTTCTGTTAAGCCACATGCAAGTGTCTTGTAAATATAATCTGTTTGTGTAAATCATTCAAATTGCGCGCGCAACTGCCAGGTGATGAATTGTTGTGCACTTCTTCTTTTTTTCCAGAAGTGATGCAATAAAAAAGTGAAATACGATTTTAAAATGCACCACAAGATTATGATTAAATTATTCTCGGCCCACGGCAAGTGTAGGGCTCGGCCACATAAAGAGCATAAAAAAAATAAAAAAAATAAAAAAAGAGCTACTGTGGCCTCTGTGATGTGAGATCATTTAAATGTTTTTGCAAAATTTAAATTTTGCGTAAAAACCTTTCCAGAAAACAAACCTGCTTTCGAGTAAAGGAGCCGAGCATTCATTAAGTGGTTTGTCCGTCGGCGTTCAGTGGCAGTCAACAGTTCAACACCTCCCCGCAGCCCGCAGGCCGCCCCCGACACACGAGCCGGCGCAGTTCTCTCCACCGTCCCCGTCAAGCACGGAAAGACGCTCCATGAGAGCGCGTGCGGGTTTTACCTGTGCGGATTCTCCTCACGAGCCCCGCGGCGCCCGGCTTCACCGACCCCGCTGTGACATCGTCTGTGTGCGGCAGCCCGGTGACACTGAGCTGTCCCGGTTCCGCCCGGCTCAGTCCGTTAGTGGGAAGGAAATCCTGCTTGTCTGGCGGGTGAAACGGGCCAATGGGCGGCGGACTCGGGTGGTCGAGCGTGCGTCTCTCGTCCAATCGGAAGCCAGAGCCGCGGGATTGACTTTGGCATGGTTCAGCACCAGGAGCTGTCCAAGAAGCAGGAGGAGGCGGCGGAACCTAAACCCCTGCGCGTCACGGTCACCTGCCGGGCTACTTTAGCAAAGCAGAGGGTCAAGGTGGGGTCAGGGGACCGGCGGGAGGCCCGTGGCAAAGAGGTGTCCGTGTCTCGAGCCCACTATTATATTGTGTGTGTGTGTGTGTGTGTGTCCGTCCGTTTGGACATGCGCCAGTATCTGTGACTAAAACACATCAAGGTCCCTTAGCATCTCATTTGCACAAAATTGCCCAAAACTTTAAGAGAAAGAAAAAAAAAACACTCCATGGGTCCCAAGCATTAAAACCATCAAGTTACGTGGATATGAGAAGCAGTTCTGGAGATAAATGTGGATCAAATATGGATCATAGTGTAAATATCTAATGTGCGGATTCTTGACAATCACAGGCTTGATATTATACGATTATAAACACATATGCTGCAAATACTGAAGTCATGGCAGAGTATTTGAGATGATTCGGAAATGTGGATTACAATCGGTACAGCAGATGAAGCCTCTTGGTTGAGTGGCAAAACATCTCCCACAATACAACTAACAGTTCAGGGTATTTTATTTATTTAATTTAAACAAAACAAAAAAGCTTCCAAAATGCATTAATCTGCATTTGACAAACTTTCTTTAAACTACATAGATCTTTGTTCTCCACTTGGGGGCAGTGAAAACAAGCTGAGACGACAACATCGGCACTGAAGCGGTGCAATTGTCCATTTAAACATCCAGCAGATACGGAGCAGGTTTAAGGAAAGGAAAACAATTAATTAATAATCTCAAACAGAGTTGATTTTTCTTTTTTTTAGGTGAACGACTCATTAGATAGATAAAAGACTCTTGGCCTTGCTGGAAACCAACTCAAGAGTTATTCCTACTTTCCTCATATCAGAGTTTTTCCTAAGAAAACACCAAAAGTCAATATGAAAATAAGCTTAAACAAAACTGTAGCACCGAGTTCAGCACCAAACGAATGTAGCAACAAGAACCTTTTATTCATTGTCAAATTGTCTTGGCAAGTGACTCAAATTAAAAAGAACATAATTCAATTGGATGTAAAATAAGTACACAAAAAAAAAATTTGAAAATATGTGATATGATGGCAAACGGCTTAAAAATAAATACAGGATCAGTAGCGGGAAAGGATACGTCGCCGTAAGGGAGTGAGAGAAGTTGGAGGCGCAGTCATCCGATGTGACGGCAGACAGCAGGACATGTTGAGGCGACTTGCTGTATCGCACATGCAGTGTTTATTTATGTAGAAAAATAACTCGGTTACCAGGACAAAGCAGCCGCTCAGGACTGTAAAAGCGTCCTGCAGGTCCTTTGTGACACGGCCCCCTTTCCCCCCCCACCGCATTCTCATACAGCAACCGCTTGCTCCGCCTCCTCGACGCTCACCACGTCGCCCTCCATCTCCACCTCCATCTGAGAGTTCACAACCTGCTGCCCGTCCACTTCCGTCGTGGTGACGTGCACCACCTGGATCTGCACCCCGGCCTGCTTTAGTCTCTCCACGTCCTCCTCGCACATCTCCGCCACGCCTCCGTCCTCCACCACGACCGTCGCCGTCTCCTCCATCACGTCCACGGGCTCCACCGTGACGTGCTCCACCTGGATGCCGTCGTCCAGCAGCACCGTCTCGGCTCCCTCTATGCTCTGCGTCGCGATGGCGGCGGCGGCGGAGTCGCTGATGATCAGTTCCTCCACCGACTTCTCCTCAATGGAGTGGATGTGTTTGAGGTGGGCCTTTAGTTCTTTTGGGTGGGTGAACCACATGTCGCACATGGTGCAGTGGTTGGGCTTGTCGCCCGTGTGGCTCACGAGATGGTCTTTAAATTGGTCCCAGCTGTTGAATACGCTGCTGCAGACCTGATGGAGGAGAAAGTAGTGGGGGCACTGTTAAAACTTCAGAAAACAGTGCGAGAATTTAAAATTTAACCATCATTTTACATTTGTGTTCAAAACATGTCTTCAACTGTTTAAGAAGTTAATATTCAATCTATCAATTAATAGAATCCTTGCAGCTCTACTCCATTCCTTTGTTTACTTAATGGAAAGCTGTGATGGAAACGAGACCTTTTTGAATACAGAAAGACATCATTCACCTGTGAAGCACATCTGGCCTAAAATGGACCACATTGATTACCTGAAATTGGCCGATATTCAATAGGAAATGACTTTTATTAGAAGGAAACGCATGCCGGAGACATTGTTCATTTCCCAAGGCAAAACAACTACAATCTAAACTGTGGCAATACATCAGTACATACAGAACTAGTACATTATTAATAAGTAAGTCTGCACATTCCTAACCCGTATCTGAGATGGTCCGTTCCACCACGAGGTAATCTGCACAACCCATGAAAAGAATGTTCACCACCGTCATCCATTTTTACTTTTAGAGACCTCGTTATAAGTAAAACAGCCAAACTCATCCCCGACCGCAGATGTAGCACGGACTGTCAAACAAACTCAAAAGCTCTACCTGTAAATCCCCCCCCCCCCCCCCCCCCCCGATCTCTCTAACGCTCAAGACACCAGAGTTGTCTCCCACATACATCCCATTCAGTGAATTATAACAACCTTGTTACACACGCTAAAAACGCCACCCCCGAAAATGTAGTGTGCTTAAATGTGAGGTCGCTGTAGACTAAATCTGAACTGCTTCTTCATCATTGTGTAATAAAATGTGTTTTCTACTATGGACACTGCACTTGGCAGGGAAGCGCTCCATGGCCTTGATCCTGGACGAGCTGTACCTGGCATTCGTAGAGTTTCTTGCGTCCTTTCTTGGCTCCGGCCCCGTTCTGACAGGCTGCCATATGGCACTTCAGTGTGCTGTTCCTTGCAAATCGCTCGTGGCAATCTGGACACTCATATGGTTTTTCACCTACAGATAGACACATAAAACCATGCGTGCATTTCAATACTAGACGAGTAACAACAAGTCAATGATACATAATGATGAACAACTACACTGAACACAGCCAGCGTTCCCCTCCTTGCTCCATGCTCACCAGTATGTTTCCGTAAGTGCTCCTTAAAGTGGCCGAAGTGGTCAAAGTGCTTTTTACAGTATTCACAGACATGCACCCTCTTCTGGGGTTTCTGGCTCTGAGCCAGCTCTTCCGCGTCAAAATGAAACGTGCCGATGTGCTGCTTCAAGGCGCCTTCCCGCGTGTAGGCTTTCCCACAGTGGTTGCACACGTGTGGTTTTTCCAGCGAGCCCAGGTGGGTTTTCAAGTGCTGTTTGAGGTGGTAGTACAGCTTGAAGCTGCGGTCGCACTTGTTGCAGCGGAATACGTTGTCCACTTGGGAAATCTGGACCTCCACGACCTCGACATTCTCCAGCACCTTGGAGGCCGTCACCGTTTCTTCCTGATACACCACCTCCTGTCGAGCGCAAAAAAATGCGGGGCGAGCCAGGGTTAAGCCTTTCATATCGAGAACTCTCACTGTGTACACATAGTTTGCCAATTAATAAACCAATAGAGCGTGTCACTCCGCTTAAACAAAGCACTCTGCTAATACAAGTCAGTGTACCTCTTCTATTCCTCCCTTCTTAAAGACCTGTAGCGTAGGTTCCCCTTGCTGATACTTGCTGGTTATGTCCGCCAGAAGAGCCAAAGCAGAGTCGTCGGACGCCGCCTGAGCATTCTTTGCTGCATCCACCACCTCCTCCAGTCCGGTCTCCATCTTGACGGCCCCTTCCTCGATAACCTCAATCTCCACCTGGAGTACATGGAAAACGTTCAGTCCCGACAATTAAATGTGTGTACGTCATACATTGGGTAGTTGTGGCAACAAAGGATTGATTTTAGCGGTAGAGGGAAGAAAAAAAAAAAGTATGTCTTTGAGTGTGACCACCATGAACGTACTGACCTGATCCCCTTCCACTGAAGGTAGGATTTCTGTAATCACATTAGACGTCTCCGCAATCGTCCTCTCTTTACCTTCGCCCTCGTCCGTCAGCGAGGGATTCTCATTTATCCTACAAGAGAAGACAAGCTGTTGGTGAGAGGTAACAATGTTCATACCGAGACAAATTCCTTTCCAGCTCATAGTAAAAAGTTTGTCACTGAACTTGGAAATGACATCATTTATATTCTGATAGTGATCATCTGCAGCGGCACGCGACGAGTGAATCGAGACTCACTTTAAGTTGAGTGCTTTGAGTGCTTCCTGCATCTGGAGGTATTCCGCAGCCTTCCAGACGTCGTAGGCCTCTTCTTCTCCGTCAACAACTAGCGTCGCTGTGTACGTGAACTCCATCAGCTGGCTGAAGGCCGTGTTGCTCACTCCTGACAGGGTGTGACAGAGCAGCATTGGTGAGCGAAAGCTGCTTGACGCAACATGTGAAACATTTCTACGGCTACAACGTTCTCTGCTGGAGAAGTGTGGAGCGTTATGTTAGAATTCTAATTAGCCACAGAATACCTTCTATCTCCACCAGCGGCTCCTGCGTGAAATCTTGGAAGAACTTGTGAAAAAACTGGCTGCATGCTGCCAACACCGCTTTATGGGCTCTGAACTGGTGTCCTGCAAGAGAGAGACAGGGGACGTGGACACGAGACAGCATTGTTTTGGTATTTTTTCCAAGACGTCATAAAGATGACCTTTAATACATCCCTACTTACCATCCACAATCAAGGTGATGTCTGTGAACTGATCCAGCTGCCGTTGTTCATTAAGTTTGTCCATCATGACTTTGTAATGCGCCGGGTACTCATCGCCTCGCTCCACCTCCACCTCAGCCGCCATCATTGACCTTCTCCTTCTCTGCACAGAACGGAGGAAGATTGACATACGAGACTTAATATTCTTTCAGAAAAGTAACACAGCTATCGACTACAGATAGACACATAAAACCATGTGTGCATGGTTTGAACACTTTTCAACACTTTAACCATTCACCTGGTGCAATATCCAACACGTGCAATACGTTTAAGTACTTTTATATACTTCTTTTTTTTAATTCAGTGTGTATATTTAATATTCTTCTTTACTGTTTTTATTGTTTTCTATTACTGTTTATTTATATTACTTGATTTTTGATCTTTTATTCACTTGTGAGCAATGCTGCTGTAATCCTGTAATTTCCCCACTGCGGGACTAATAAAGTATTATCTTATCTTATTTTATTTTACACACACACACACACACACACACACACACACACACACACACACACACACACACACACACACACACACACACACACTGTGATTGACCTGGATTTCTGTATCCCTTGTTTTGATACATTGTTAGAGACAATTAAATAGTGTAGAGAATACTCACTTACTCAAAACAGACAAAAAGATAACACGCCTTCTTTAAAAAATTAAAACATATTCACACCTACAGTCATTTGATGATGATGATAAACAAAACTGCAAATCGAATTAACTCATCATTTTGGGCAGTCTGTTTATGATTCCATATCTTACATAATGCCATAGAGTCCCATCTACATCACCCCTACAGAGACACTCTCCCTGGTCAGACTCACTAAAAGAAAAGTGCAGGTGACAGATGCATCTGTCACAGCAGCCTAGGCCAAGTCTGTGACCTCAGTGAGTGCGACCTGACACGAGATGTATGTGTGTTACCTCTGCCTCTGCATGTCATTGCATACACAGCGAGGGAGCCGACACAGAATTAGGGAAACGTTTCATCAATGGGAAAAACTTTGTGAATATTGTCAACAGTTGAAATACGGGGTAAGTTCATACCATCATAGCTTTCAATGTGATAATTATGTCAAAAAGTGAATGCGTTTGATTTTTATTTGATTTTTGTAATCACGGCATCACCGAGTTCGTAGTTTTAGAGCACAATTAACACAACGAAGACACTCTAATTAAACTGTTCTGGTTTGAAGGAAGCGAAATTATCTGAGATAAGAGTGACACAAATGAAACACCAAAACAAAAAAATGAAATAAAAAAGTGTAAAATTAGTTTTAATAACGGGCGTGGCACGCGAGGAGACCAGCATATAACTCAACGAATGACCCCACATGTTTGTTCGTTTAGCTCACGTTACCACCTTTGCTAGCTAGGTTAGTCCATCTCGACGTTAGCTTAACTAGCACAACATGCAACACGGCCCCCGAAAGAACTACAAAATAAGTCATTTCACATCCCGCCGACACACATGTAGCCTACGCCGAACTCACCGGGACGAGATGCACCAATGCAATCGTTTTGATAATGCAACATTAAGGAAATAAACATGCTGCAACCCCACAGTGTCGAAGGTAACGGGCCTCCTAGCACGCTCGCCATTTCGCGTTTGACAATCAACATTACGTCATCAACCCGCGCATTAAAATACACTTTTCCCAGACATATTTCCTAATTATCACCGCTGTTGGTCAAAATACACGTCCCAAACCATCCGCATACATACCTCGAGTTTGGTTGAGTTGCTTCAGAAAGTTGCTTTACGATTGTATTTCCCTCGACGCATGTAGCGCTGTTCTACTTTCGTAGCTCCAAAAAGGGCGGTCGTTCAGCCCTCGGGCCTCGGTTTCCCAGAAGCCCTTGCGAAGTCAGGGACGCTGAGGAGCGTTGCTAAGTGACAGCGGTGAATGACGACTGTCTTCATCCGGTGTTCTGTTCCTCTGATCAATGAAAAAGCAAGAATATAACTACAAAAACCGATAATAGCGTATTCAGATTAAATTGACATCGCATTGGAATATATATGTATGTAATAGTAGCAAGGCCTCCAACGCAGCCTACCTATCAAAATAACCATACATAATAAATAAACACACCATAATGTGCCAGGCCTTGTTATTGCAGACATTTACATAAACTTCAAGTAACGTGATGTGCAGTGTAGGCTTACTGTCACTGTTATTAAAAGGACAAAAAAGGACTATTAGAATACACCATACAAGAAGACACCTTGCATTCAAATAAAACTACAGAGGAGGCATTATCTAAATACCAAAATGTATTTAAAAAGTAAGTTCTCATTCGGCCGCACCGCAGCAAGCTATAGAGCAGGTCAGATGTCATAACACTGCAGCTTTTGCAAGCCATTCACTTATCATCAGCAGGAAATATGTGAATATATACAAACAAACATGTCTCAATATTCATCACTCATCTGTCTGTAGAGATCAGATAAGGCAGAAGTAATCCGAACAAATCATAGTACATAGTCAAATAAATATACACAGAAAAAGTATAGTATACAAATGCAATCTTGAAAAACAGAGGGAGGGGGGAAGTAGCTTACATAGGAAGTCACAATGCATGACCGAAAAAGCACAGTAGCTATTATTAATGTTCCTAAAATGACAAAGAAGGGAAAATACTGGACACAATTGTGTTACAACCTACAATTCACAGGCACCAAAGTGTGAAGTATCTCTGAGAATGTTTTATTTATCTGTTTTTACTTTATAAACTATAAGAACTAATTCTTATAGTTTATTGTGGATTAATATAATCAAGTCAGATCTCCTGAAATGACCTGATCTGCATTCTTCGCTGCAGGTCAGTGTGCACCGATAAGGAGCACATACGTCTCAGTGCCAGGCACTGTAAATGAGTAACACAGTGTCACAGAAAGCCAGTCCTCATGCTCTGCTGTGTCAGCCGATGCTACACCACACCACACCCGCCCCCATCTTGCTTAACTGATCACGTGGTGTTTATAGACAACTGATATTAAACTTTGCTTTTAACACTGATGCAGGTTTTCTGCTGCACCACGGCCTCCACGTTTTTCTTCTTCTGTTCTACTCTGTTTGATTCAACTTTAAACGTCTGTGCACCTCCCTTACATGTGTGCAATGCTGCAGCAAACATTCTGAAACGTTGTAGCCCTGCTACAGCGTGTGGCTCTGTGTTCCCGGCAGAAACTCCTGAAACTGCACCACTTGTCTTATGTCAAATATTGCAGAGGTATACGCCTATCTGACACAATCCAACGACGCTGCAAAACACATCCTCAAAATCACCATGGAGAAAAACAAACACTTCTCTAACACAGTTACAACATCGAGCTGCACATATAGACACTTAATGCAGGGCTATTGTTACTGTTATTGTGTCTTTTTGTGTACTGCTCGCCATAGTCTCAGATACATTCACACACATTTTATTCATTGTTTCCCCATAATGTCACTTACATTTAATACTGGCCTATAGTTAATCTTATAACAGTTCTCTCGCCGCCCCAAACTGATTGGCCAATATCTGCTCTGCAGACAGACACTCTCAACCTGGTTGGACTTTTACATTTTGTTTACGCAATAATTGCTCCCTCACCTAAATCAGGGGGGGGAAGTGTTCAGAAGAATTACAAATCTCAATGCATTGATGGATTTTAAAGGATGTTTTTTGTTTCTTTATCCCCTCTAAATGTCCACGATGTGATGTTTACCCGACTGCTTGGTGATCTAAATTCCTTTAGTTTTTTCGTTGGGCTTGCCCTGAACTATTTGCTCACTTGATCTCCCATGTTCAGTTCTATACAAAAACCCTCTTCATATGTTCCTACTTTAATTAAATGTCTTCGCTTTTAAACTGCAGGATACTTTATCTTGAGATCATGTCACTTGGGCATATTTTCTTGCTGTGTTTGTGTGGACCCAGCGAAAACATGCTGAACAGAGTCCCACCCTCTGTTCTTTTTCACTTCCCCTCTCTGCGCTGAAAGTGAAAAACAGAATTGCGCAATGTTCTACCACGTTCTCGGTGACCCATAATACACCTCTATTATATACTTGATAAAATGCAAACGCTTCCAATTTGATTTGCAATGCAAAGGCTGACATATGACCAATAAACAGGCAACCGTTTCTCCTCCTCCTGAAGGAATTTGTCGAAAAGGCCGGTTGCTAGAAACTTATTCTATTCAAACAAAAAGGTTTGAATCCTGTCAATAAGGGGTTTTCACGCAGGATTCATAAGACTTTTTTTTTTTTTTCTTGAGAAAAGTGTATGCATCAGCATACAGCTGGGGCTGAACTTTGTCCTACCTCCAGATAGGAAAACAACAGGCAGAGTATAAAAGGGGGGAGCAGCGGAGGAAGAGACTTGTTTTTGTTCAAGGAGCTGCAGCAACGCAGAGCTGAGCTGAGGGAAGCAAACTTTTGAACCAAAGGGTAAGCGACAGAATTCTTTGCATTTCATCGAGTTGCCTAAAATGCAGTAAACACCCGTCACCTGTCTTGCATGCGCTAATACATTTTAGGAAGTTTAAACGTTATGCACTCAGCACTCTTTGTTCAACTATGTGCTGTTTCTTTGTGTTTACTGTGTATGCACAGGCTTGGATTTGCACAGAACCTCAAATGAACTGCTCTGCTCAAGTCTATCATAGCGATATACTATCAGTTTTAGAAATATTTGTCAAATGTTAAAGTTGTTACCCTGCTCTGACCTTTTGTACAATCCTCCCCCCACCACCCTTCTCTCTCCCTCTCTCCCTCTCCTTGTCTCTCTGTGTGCTCGGCAGATCTGGGCAGTGCTCCACAGGGATGTGGGCGTGCCTCAGCCTGCTCATCACTCTCTGCCTGCTCCACGGGGGCGGTGCGGAGAGTGATGGGGGTGGGCCTCGGTGTCAGCTGCCTCCGCCCTGGAGGATAGGGGATGTGGAGCCGATGAAAGGGACGATGGGCCAGGTGACGGTGGTGGCCCTTTTACAGGCCAGCTGATTGTTCTGCTTGGTGCAGGCTTCCAGGTGTGTGCCAGCGCCCGCCCTCGACTCTTGTATTGCACTTGTGTCTTTCAGTAATGGTATTACATATTTAACAGCGCCAGTTAAATGTTTGCTGTTATGCAACAAAGCCCCCTGTCAAAGAAGCTCCTGATCGCCTGTGAAGCAAACTAATCAGGCATGCCTTATTAAAGCGTTGTTTCCCCTCATCTGAGCAGAATGGACGGCCTGCGCCAGAAGCTGGAGAGTCAGGGTTTGAAGGGTGTGGCCTACATGGTCGTCAACCAGCAGGGGGAGCAAGCACAGCGCCTGCACACCATGCTGGCACAGAGACTGTCGGTGAACATCACCCTCTACAAACAGGCCGAGCAGCAGCCTGATGTCTGGCAGGCACTGGGCGGAGAGAAGGACGACTTTTTCGTTTATGACAGGTTTGTTTGCCCGCGGTTTGAGCAAAATCAAGAGCAACTGCTTTCATTTTTCTTCTTCTTCTGTTCCTCACTATGTTTTTCTGCACCTTTGCCATCAGGTGTGGCCGCCTCACGGACCACATCTCTCTTCCCTACTCCGTCATCGGTCCGGGCCACGTCGAGGGCGCGATCAAAAAGGCCTACTGCAGTCGCGCATGTGGGGACTGCACGCACGAGGTACAGACCACACAGAAGAATATACATTCAATTCATTGCAACGAGCACTTAGTCCTCAGATTATATGTTTCAGTGCAAAAGAAGCTCACACACACACACTCTGACATTTCTTTTCTCCCACAGAGTGCTGAGACACCGGAGGAGTGCGCAGCTAAAGCAGACGCACAGCCTGAAGCGGACGCTCCCCCGGCTGTAGAGGATGACGCCGCGCGCGGTCACAACCACGGCCAGCAACGCGGCCAGCACCACGGTCATGGCCAGCACCACAGTCATGGCCACCATGGAGGGAATCATGGTGATCACCCCCATGGCCACGAACACCACCACGGTCATCAACATGGAGACCGCGATGGCGCTGGCCAGCAAGCTGTAAGACACCAGGGGCAAGATGGTAGGGTAGTTCAAAGCCAACACAATTTTGAATTAGGCCAGCTGCAGGAGGCGACGTACATACACCAGATGCAACAGGGGGCCCACGTGCCCAATGCGAGGCCCTGAGCACAAGAGACCGCCAGGTGAAAGTCAAAGCACAGCTGACAGTGGACAGCAGGCTCTGACGGCGAGGCCTCTCCTCAGGCCAGCTGATGCTGACACTGACGCAGGCTGTTTGGCGAGGTGGGGAGCGAGCAGCCGCTCGGTCTGTGACACTGTGACGAGGCGCTGCCCGCCTCCTGACAGTGACGCGGACTGACGGGCGCGGTCAGGGAGTCCTGACAGTGACGCTCGCCCCCCGCTGACTGACAGCAGCCTCAGCCAACCCAATGAGCCTGACCCGCCGGTGTGAGCTGAGGATGAGAGCAGCTGTAAGCTGACTCTGATTCCAGCCTCGTAGTAAGACCATCGAGAAACACCGGGGCCAAGCGCTCTTTTATACCAACTAGTATTACCCTGGGAGAGGGCGGGGCAACCCCTGACAGCATGCATGTGGGATAGATGAACACGAGTCCAACCTCACACTGATAAAAGATTCAATAATGCCAAAGGTTTGGCAGCGTGTTAACTCATTCGGAGACAAATATAGGCAAATAATTAGATTGTGCCTTCAAGATTATATGCCGTGTTTCACCTGTCTCCCATGTGTGTGTCAGCGGGTCGCCCTCATCCTTTCTCAGGAGTGCATGTGATTGTCATGTTCCAAAATGGCCCTCCTCCATTTGGCTCTCTCCATCCTTTATGAAGCCAGGCGCAGAAACTAAGCTCTAGTGGCGTCTGTATGAAGTCAGGCAGGAGAGAGAGGAAGCGGGTGGTTCAGGAACACGAGAAACACGTTAAACATTTCAAAGTGAAGTATTGGAGATTATGTGAGGCAATAGAAGAAGAAAAAAGAAAACGTAGAGAATCTGCAAAAAAGAAATCCAAATAAAATCTGATTGTGTGAATTTCTGCAAAAAAAGGGTTGCAGTCAACTGCGACATCTTTTTGTTGGGGAAACCTTAAAAGCACTGGCCCGTTACTGGGGGGAAAAGTCCTCACAACGTTTAAAAGTTTATACCACTGATGTGTGTGTCTGTAGCGCACGCTATTGATCGTTGTTCTTGAGCACATGTAATTGCCATGAATGACTTCATTCTTCATTTTGTTCTTAAAGCCTGCAAGCTCCACAAACTTGCACATTTTAAATGCAGAGTGCTTAGCATTCCTTTTTAATGAAAAAAAAAAAGAAAAATACAAGACTCTATTGTTATGAAAAGGGCCGAGGGGAAATGAGAGCGAAGCGATGTTGGAATACACTCTGTACTCTATGACGGTTTCAGCGGGAAGATTAAACGTCACCCTGAAAACCTGATGCTTGCACAGAGAACTGTATTGTGTTAAGGCTGTCAAACATGGAAACGGAGAGTTGAATAAAGATGGTTGAGTTACTTTTGGAGTTTGTACATTTGTGTTCTTGTTAAGGGCGACACGACAATCGTCACTTTTGAGATTTGGGGTTATTTTTGCCTCATTGTCCTTCAGACTAGTGGAAAGAAAACAACCAAAATAAACATTAAGGTGTTCATTTTGCTACTCTGTCTATTTTTGTTAACATAAGCGTAATCATTCTAAATTCCCCAAAAGATACCATTAGATAATGATTTATAGAAATGTATATTCCTAAAAACATGGGGAAAATGCTTTTTTTTTTTAATGGCTGTTGACATTATATTCTTATTTATGGTTTGATACAAAGTGACATCCAACATTCCCTCCAACAAACCTGTAAATATGTCAACAATATGAAACAAGAATTGTGAACCAGCCGTAATCCAGTGTCCAGAAATGTCTGCAAATTAGCACATATAACACATAAGATAAAGCATCATTTGCACATTCAAGAATAATTTCTGAAAACGAGTGATCGTCTTGATTGTAGGTAATCAGCTGGTAAAGTTTCATGGTGAAACACATGAAACTTCTCATGAAAGCTGAACCGGTTTAAGCATACTGCCTTTCAATGTGCTGTGTGAGAGGAATGGCTGGGTCTGGGGGTGGTGGTTGGGGGAGTGACTCTTGGCAGTGTCTGTTAACTATCCTGCACGTGCCTGAGAAGTTGTACGCATGTGACTTCCACAGAGAGCAGAGGGATCATATTACCCACAATACACTTGTAGATTCATAAGCTCCACAAGAGTCTCCAGCACGCCGTTTAAGACCAGTAGTCGGATCTTAAGTCTTTATGTTCCCCAATGCAGCTAGGTAGATGAAAAACGGGTTTCACTAACAATATATATCAGATATTTATATGCTATTTATGTGCAATTCAACGTTTCTGCCAGATATCAGCAGATGGCGGTGAAGGTCTACACTACCACTCCGCCACACTCTCAACAGCTGACTGGAGAGTTTACTGATGGGGCTCGTCCTTTTACTGGCCTCAAACCAAAATAATCTAAAATGAAAAAACATAACTGTCCTGTATGGTCAGATGTGTTGTTTTTTTTTAGTCAACTGGTTTGTGACATTTTTGCATACACACATTATAGATTGATGATACACTTGATATTTCTCTTTTCTTGCATCGATAAGGCTGCCAACCGACTGTAGAAAGCAGTTTTTATTCTCTCTAAAAGATATTTGGTTCGTTAATGTGGTATAGTGTGATTGTATACATTGTTGAATATGCATACATGAATATATAAGAGAGAACTTTTGCTAATTTTTCTGTAATAATCCGTATACATCAGCTTACATGCCAAAATCCGCGAAACTGTCTTCAAGACTTAGGGTGCAACACCCTCTGCTCAATTGCCTGTCTGTGTGTCTGAAAAGGTCAACAGGCAACCGGAGGTAATAAATGAGTGCCTGTGTGGGCGTAATTGGGCTGAAGATCCAATACAGGGGAACAGTGACTTATGGGTAATTACCTGCAATGTCCTGAGACGAAGAGCTGTGAGTGGCTGCCTCTCTGATTCAATCAGCCCCACACAGAGCAGTGCAACACACAGCCACCGACTTAATTGTCCAATATGCTTTCCCCCCGACGCACGACTGCTTCTGCAGCCGTTTCCTCTCCACTTACTCCGCCGGCGAGAAAGGAGAATCACACACTTGTGACACGCACACAAAGTGCCCTTGTGTTGCTCACAAACAAGCAACCGCCACAGATGCACACAATTCTTTCAGACACACAGCTCTATTTGCATCTGAACTCCGGGACCGCGTCTTCTGGATCGACATCTTCTTTTCATTTTCTGTCACTGACTTGTTCTGTGCTGTGTGCTGCTCGTGTACTTCCAGTGACACAGCTGGCAGTGAGTCAAGGAGGTCTTTTGTTCCACGAGTTACATTTCAAATTGAATCCACGACAGAATTTCTGTTCTAAATCACAATAAGTAGAATGACCTGGATGACCTAGTGAGATCTGATTTCTCTCATTTACCTTTGTTTTGCAGCACTAACATTAGATTAGACAATTTAATGCTCATCATAGTCCCATATTAAACACATAAGGACTACTGACTGAAGAACCCAAGAATAAACTGCAGAAAGGAACATCCATCAGAGCAAAATGTCAGCTTTTCTCTTCTCAAAACAGTATTCGTTATGTCATCTGGACCAAACATGTGATTATTGGATCCAGTTCATTTCTGTCACAGGCAATTTAACCTATATTACTGTATAAGCATGCATTACAAGTGTCTAACTTCTAAATGCTTGTCCTGGTATTGAATTACACTGCCAACTTTATGTACTTTTTTCTATTCTTCTTTTTTAATACTTTTCGCCGTTTTGTTTTATGCTATTTGTGCTTTTATGTGCTTGTGTGAATCTTTCATGCTGCTGTCAGGCCCTGAGCAAAACAAAAATGAAAGAAAAATGTGCTCATTGTCTACAAATGAAAGTAGAGCATGTGAGGACATCTGTCTTTAAACTAGGACTTATGGCAAACATGAATTCATAACTAGTTCCATCTATTAAAACTGCATAGGCAGCATTGGGTGCTTGCGACTGGGATCTCCCAGGACGCCAATACATTAGTACACATTTGGGTATTTTTTTAAGTTAATTGAATTCAAACAGAAAACAATGCGAGTCTTCAGGAACACTTTGAAATCATCCGAAAAGCACAATGAACCATTTACGTCACACCAGTTAAAATGTTTGCTTTTATTTATTTTTTTGTTCAACTGATGACAAAAAAAACAAAAAACATGCACAGGATGATTAAGATGCTGTATATACATTTATTGTGTAGCTTGTTGAAAGCTCACACATACAACACCAGGAAGGCTCAACGGGTAACAATAGAGAATATAAATCACCAGAGATCAACACAGTTTTCGGCCTCGAGTTTAACCGCAGCCAACAGACGAGGACAGTGGCTCCAAGGTCAACGGGGGTCTGAAAATATGGGGCAATTAATGAAGCCGATGCACGCTGATAAATTATGGCGTCGGGTTTTCTCACACTCGCGACCGCAATGCAGCTGTTTTCCAAACTCTAACAAGGAGAATATTTCCAGTTTTACGAGCCTGGATGACACACGCCGGAGAATAACAGCGCACACATTACTCAAGCGGCCCCATTCGCTGCGGTCAACTGAGGTGGTGGGGTGATCTGAGGGCGCTAAGCAGGCCAATAAATAACACATGGGTAGAAACACAGAGCGGAGCCACTGAACATTGTCATAAAAAAAAAAGCCAGCCGCTGCACTCGAGTCAATAATTAAACTATTTCGCCAACAACCTGAAAAATGCCTGGCCGAACGCTCCATGATAAGGAGTTACGACCAGCACAAATTCCTGCACTCAAGATTACTTCCAGGTGTTCACAGAGTGACAAAAGCCAACCTTGAACCGATGCAAACAAGAAGTTTGGAAGCCAAAATAAAACACTGTAGCTCGCCCCTTCAAATGCACTTAAGATAATAATGAAATGCTCGGGCAACTGCAAGAGTGTAACTTTACAATGTAACTATTTCACTCTGCCTATATTTTGATATGACTTCATAAAAATGCTATATCTATTTGCTCTATGTATCCATACATCTTATAGCAAACATGAAATACTCCATTACAGTACATAATCCAATCAATCTGGTAGTGTAAAATATGTCCCATTAACTCGGACGGACACAAAGCTTATCGACGGTTCCTCATTGTCTGATTATTGTGCTGAATAAAACAACAAGATAATGCTGTTTTAAAATAACAGGTAAGTCATGAACTTGATTCAGTCCAAAATACAAAAACTAAATACTATTTTTAACATCATATATATCTATATATGTCTGTGTGTGTGGGTGTGTGTACAAAGTGCTTGCTCTAAAGTGTCTGTAACATTTATAAGCTTGAAATAACAGTTGCAAACTTTTACACTAAGAAAGAGCCCATCGCGTACTGACAAACACATTCGTAGACACAATGTAGTAAACACCTGTACAGTAAGCTTGGGGGAAAAAAAGAAAAACACCTCCCGATTTATCTTCCTCGCTGTTACCTTTATAAAAGAAAACCAAAAAAACGTTCAGTGATGTAACTTTTTTTCTTGTTTTTACAAATATGTCCCCAATGTCTTGATTGCATTGCATATTCCAGTTTGCACACATTCACGATCACCACGGTACAACTGAAACCAAACCTTAGCAGTGCTTTTTTTTTTTTTTTTTTACCCATTATCTGATCTTCCTTCATGTACACAGAGAGCCTTGCAGGGATCTCTGGACGGGTGCCAATACTGAAAGTGGCATGAGCATCTTGAGGGTGGACTGTATTACATCTTGACCGCGGGAGGAAACTCGCCCACTGTTGCTACTGATCATCGGACAGATAACCGAACCAAATCACACCTTCCCATTTCTCCCAGGCAGCAGACCATTCTCAGATACCAGCATCATCCAATTTGCAGGATTTTATCACCAAACTCTCACACAGTGATACATGTACCGAGCAGCAATATATTGGGATTAGTAACATAGAAATATGTATCTATATCTATATATGTATATATATCTATATATATCTATATATATCTATATATATATATATATATATATATACATATTTCTTTTACATATGTACATATATACTTAATTTTACAGCACTATAGAATATATTAAGACATTTCTGCAACAGCATTGACTTGCTGGTATCCTCAACACAAGGCAGCAACAACGGAACACAGACAGAGGGAGAGGAAGAGAGAAATGGCACACATATATATATATATATATATATATATATATATATATATACATATATATATATATATATATATATATATATATATATATACATATATATATATATATATATATATATATATATATATAACGTTCACAGTTTGTTTGTTGTTTTTGTTGTTGTTTTTAAAGTCATGTATGGCTCTTGCTTTGCCTCTCTTCATTATGGGATTGTCCGATACAAAAGACCTATTCTATCAGGGATGAATCCAGGGCAATAGGATTCAAAGGACGCTTCCTTTTGTGCGGTGAAGAATGTTTTGTGTGCTCATTTGGAGGCTGCCTCGACGTTGTTCAATAACAATCCTTCCAAACTCATTCAGAGACTCTGACTCGCAGTTGGAATTCGTTGTTTTTGTTCCATCGCAAAAAAAAAAAAACATGGGGTCAACCAACCTCTGTTAGCCGAAGCGTTAATAGCTTGTACATTTTGCGATGCTGCTGGTCTTTATGGTGAGGATGATAACCTATACGAGGAGAACCGTGTGACTCCTGCTACCCTCTCACCTACACAGGCTATTATAAGAAAAACAGATCGCATTGTCATTGAACCAAAGGCAGCTGACACCATTATTATGTGACTATAATAATTGCTTAAGCAACAGATTCTGCCAACGTTTTTGTCCTTAATTAATTTGGTTGCTCTAAGAAAACGTATGGGGGGGGGGGGTAAAGTAATCGATACATAATTACACACATATCGCAGGTTGCGTGGCAAAAAATACTATCTATCTATGCAGAATGTGGAACTCAAAGTCGGTCACCACCAGCCCTAATTAACATTTTCGGTTTGGAAAATTGTGGTCAGTTTTTTTTTTAACGAGCGTGATCGGGAAATGAACCGCGGCCTTTCACCCGCCCAAACTGTTGCATTTGACAAAATTAAGGCAAACGTGTTTTATCGAGTGTGTGTGTGTGTTCATGCACGTGCAGGTTTTTTAGTTTCGTAGAGGCTTCACACCAATTCACCCACACATAGTACAATAAGGCATGAATGCTAATTACGTAAGCCCGCCATAGCAAATAAATGCTAAGCTAATAACACGATCAATAGGCACAGGTTGTCAAGCCGCGTACTCGGCAGATAACACGTATAAAATCTTCTCTTACTACAGCTTTTACATATTTTCACAGTCTTTCAACTTGTTCCAGTTGCTGTCGCTGCGATAGCAACGCAACACGAGGAGAACACTCCTCCCAGGGAGAGCGCATTGCTCATTGAAGGTTTCAGGCAAGTCACTGTGAGTGGCTGCTGGTTGCAGAGGTTGCTGCTATCGCAGGGTGAAATGCAACAACGGGCGTGTCTGCGTCCCTTCTCCTCTGCTAAAATGACGATATCAAATTGCCCTCGAGCAAGGCACTTGGTGGCTCCCGGCTGCGAATGGATCTGAACAAATCAGCTTCAATAATTACTATTCAGCGCTGTGAAGGACATGTTCTCACGATGCATGTCAGAGTAGAATGGAATGAGCAATTCCATGCCGGGACATGTATAATCAGTCTGTGTTATTCAATGCGTTAATGGTGAAATTTCCCTTTTTATTTGTTACCTCGGCTTCTACTTCAGTGAGTGATTTCCTTCATTGATTATCCCCTAAGGAAGGAAATAGATGAAATAGTGTTGTCCCAATGACTGATGTCTGTGTTTGTGTGTGCGTGTGTGTGCATGTATACTGTCTTTTTCTTCTTCTTTCAGTTGTTGAAAATAGTTCTCCTATTAAACTCTATCGTGGCTGTAGAAAAATAGACAAATATCTTGACATCATATAATCTCGATTTGGCCAGGTCGTCACTAAAACATGATCAGCATTGAACTAAATGAAGCCAGGAATGCAAGATAAAACTGCATAGTAGTGTTTTTTTTCTGTTTTTTTCGATTGTATTTTAGGTGCGGATTTCTCCTTTAACTACTGACAAGATGACACGATGAGATAAGAATACAAAATAAGCCGCGATTGAGCGGCAAAGCGTCTCTGCCGGCGAGAGGTATCAACGGCGGCTTCTTCTCGATGTGGTGCGGAAATGAAAAAAACATGGCTAGAAATGTGCTTGTCTTGTCTGATAAATCACACACCGACACATCTGTCTGTAAGATTAAGACTTGAGAGGTGTAATGCGACCCAGCTTTTTGTTACTTGTTACACTCACGGTCTCTGCCTGTCATCTGCGTGTGTCAAACAAATGGAGCAAAGTGTGTATTTGGTTTGTGGTGTTTTGCTTGTGCACCAAATTAATTGACGTAGGCTTGGTAGCTTTTCCCCGTCTCTCATTCGGCACCCTCTGAAAACACAAACACCTGTACTCAATCATCCACACTGTGGGCAAAAATAGAGTTATTTGGTTTCCAGCAGGAATCAGGTAGAAACTGGCTCTTGTGACCGCACGGGACGTCCTAGTCAATCATTCTTACACTCAAAAGGCCTTAATGGCGTTGTCTTTTTTTCACGGAGAGAGGTTCCCCAGCAGGTCTGGGGTGATGTAGCCCACGGGCATGGCGGGTAGGGCTTTGAGTGGGTGCTGTGGCAGGCAGGGAGGCGGAGACTGGCGGGGGGGCGGGTTGAGGAGCAGACTGTGCTGACTGTCCACCTCCTGCACAACTGTGTAGTCCGCAACTCGGGCAAAGAACTGGGATTGGGGAGAGTCAGGGAGAATGTAAGGGGATTGGTTGCCCTCTGCCGTGGCCGCGGGCTTGGTCTCCGCTGGCTGAGGGACTATGGTTTGATAACCCTCGCCAGGCACGGGGGAGCTCGGGGGAGCGCCGGTCTGCCGGGCGTCGCCGCCCCCTTCGGGATCCACCACCAGCAGCTGAAACGACAGCTCCTTCTCCTTGTCTTCCTCACTGTCCTCGCCACCTTTGTGCTCTTTTCCCTTCTTCTCTTCCTCTTTGTCCTGGATTCTGAGTTGCTGGCCGGGGGACAGCACCACGCCCCCGGTGGGCATCACGTTGCTGACTTGGGCGTAGAAGTCCGTGTTGACCCACGTCTGGGGCCCTCCGGTTTGGGTATGGACGAGGGGCCGCTCGCCTCTCTCTGGAGCCGGGGCTCTTTTCGCGACATCGAAGGAGGCTTCTCCGTCCTCGGGTTGGCCCGGCCGCAGGGTGGCCATCAGCAATAGGGTGTCCTGGTCGGGCAGATCTGGGTCATAACAGCTGGCCCGGCCTGAGTCGTCGTCTGGGAAGCTGGGGGAGAAACAAGAGGATTCCACATAATGTACAGGGTTCATACACATTTTGACCAATGGGTTTCCATGACTTTAAACCAAATTTCCATGACCAAACATTTTGTGAAATCTCAGTGTATATATGAAAAAGTGAGAAAATGTAGTATTTAAACTAACAATGAGAATTCCAAAGCATACAGTAAACCTCAAATGACTCAAATGAATGAGAGATAATAGTTTGATTAACAGAATAAACATTTATATAGATGCCTGCCTGTATGTATGCCTGCTTATATTTTGAGCGTCTTTCTTTTAAAAGCATATTCATTATTTCAAACTCAGCGTAAATGAACGTCATGAACACATGAATATAACAAATGTCCATGACTTTTCCAAAACTTTTGGGATTTAATTTTTTTCAAGGACTTTCCAAGGCCTGGAAATAACCATTTTAAAATTCCATGACTTTTCCAGTAAGAACCCTGAGGATTCCACATAATGTAGAGACATCTGGCAGCATGGTAAAACACAGTCTTCACCGTACGTGAGAATCTGCCCAGTACCTGACGACGTTGGAGAACCCGATGTTCATGTGCTGGCTGACGGGTTGGGACAGGTCCAGGAGCTTCTGGGTGTCTGAGCCCTGGTTGTCCTCCTTCTCCCCAGCGTCTGCATCCGGTGCATCCACCTCGATGAACTCCACCCAGGGCTCGTCTTGGTAGAAATCGACTGCATAAGTGGGTAGGCCACCCATGCCTCCACCACTCAGGATGAAATTCAGCTCGTTCAGCTTCCCTTTCTGCGTGTGCACAAATATGCGTGTTAGTGTGTGTGTGTGTGTGTGGCAATCAGGATGTAATGACTTATTCATTTATTTTAATTGCGACTTAAATACTGCTTGCATAATTGGGAAATTAGGTTACAGTGTTTGTATTGCATTTACATTTTCAATTTAGAGTTCACATTTGAATACTGTCCACTGTGCAGGAGGTTAAGTCTTTGGAAATGAAATGTCAAATGCTGTTTTAATTTTAATTTTCAAATGGTTAGAAAAAGAAAACTGCACAAGTGTGACTTAAATACTGCTGGTACAAATGTAAATAAAGGTCACATTGCATTTCCATTTAAATATAGTCCACCGTACAGCCGGCTACCACTTAGAAAAATAACTGTCAAACTGCTCTCCCATTTTCATTTTAAAAGGCCTGACTGATATGACTAGTGAAAATGCAAATTGGATTTTTTTCATTGAAATTTGTACTCAAATAATGCATTAATGTGTGGAACATTAGATTGCAAGTGCTGCAAGGATGCAGAGCGTTCGTAGGCCAGCCCCAGAAGTTAGCTTCGCATTGGTTTCCTCCACGAAAAGACCATGGGGTTTTTACATTGGATTTCGGATTATTGCAGGAGATGAACGTTTATGATACTTACACGTTTTGTTCTCCAAGATAACCTTCACAAATTAACACCACCTCTTGGATTTTTAAAGCATGGAGGCAATTTCCAGAAGTAAAAAAGCTAACATTAGGATATAATAGAACTACAACAAGTCTGCATGAGCCGGATACAGCAAGAGGCTGTGAAAGTGGACTAGTCGGCATTATCACAATCATTTGTGAGCAAACCTACTTTTTTTTAAGGCATGTAAAAGCTACTGACGTATATTGTGGTGAAAAAGAGGGAGTGTAGGGTTATTATGTTCGAAAATACACTGTTAATAACCAGGTTGTAGAGCTTTTATATTGTAAACCTTTTTTTCTTCTTTTATCTCCAGTATAATAGGTTGTGACCTAAGGTGAGCTGGTCTGGTCTGAGGTTTGGACACCCCCTCCCCACCCCCCCGACGCTTTGTGTTTCACCTTTGTCTCAGCATGAAATAGCAGCCTTATTATTGTGTTTATTCCCGTATGTGTTTTTTCCCTGATGTCCAGGGGTGAGGGTGATTTGTAAAGAGCACACAGCCTGCCTGTTAAATGCATCCCACATCCTCTGTCAATAACACACCCACAACACAATGCTGAACCAGGAGCCTCTTCACATCCTATTATCCCCTCGCCGGTACTCCTGTCCCCGTTTACTTACACGAAAACCAGAGTGCCTGTTTGCTTTGAAAATATGTGTGCTTTTATTTCATAGTTGGCAAAGATGATAAACAGGCAGTGATCGGGGGAGGGATATTGGGTGGTGGGACGATTACGTGGCCCCACATGCCTCAGCCAACTGACGCCCAGCAGTGTCTGTTTTTAATCAAAATTACAATGGAAACATAATAAATAAACACGGTTACACAAGACTTTATATAATCGCTCTACTGCATAAACAAAGCACAATCCCATCTTTTGACGCTGACATTGTTTTCTTCTGCAATGTTGCATTTGTATCTCACTCTTTGTGCAATTGAATTAATTGAAATGAAGGGCCAGTATTGGATTAATGAGAGTTTAAAAAGTATATAAAAAGATGATAGTTGTTTTGTAACAAGAATGCATAACATAAATCCAATAGAAGTGACTAAGATGGGTCATTTTGCAGTTGAAATACAAACTTGTTAGTGCTCTCTCGTGGATAACGGGGACCCTGTGTTAACATACAGCATCCTTGCTATCTTTAGGACTACCAATGCTATGCCAACGTGTGGGTCAGGGTCTAGTATGTATGAGAAAAATCACCAGACGAGGCAGAATCACAACGCAGACATAAATGTACCTTAAACAGCTCTGGATCGATGCCTTTAATTTTGGGTGCAGGAACCGGTGGCAACAGAATCATCATCAATCTGCAACGGCGGGGAGAGGAGGTGGACACGATGAAGGTAATGGGTTCACAGTTGACAGAATTTGTGTGAGCCATGCTGAAAGCCACGCTGAAAGCGCCGTGTGCTGCTGGGCCTGAGTGCAGTACAGGGTTGAATAAGGTTGGGACACTATTGGTGTACATGCATGAAAGACTGCGAGAGAGTCCGTTCCTACCTGTGCTGCTGAGAGACGACAATAAGCATGGCGAGTATGACGATGCACACGATCCCGAAAACGAGAACCAGGGTGAGCGGGAAAGTAGACTCTACAAGACAGCATGAAACAGAACCCATCATCATCATCATCATCATCATCACCATCATCATCATCACAACTACATTGCTCCCTGTTCAACGGTTTGTGCACCCCGTCTGTCTGAGCCGTACGAAGCCGCGGGTCACATTCATTTATTACATTTTTTACCAAATGACTGATTGCTGAGCTCACCTTTGGTGGGAACCTCCGTCACTTGAATATAGATGAAGTCGCTGAACTCTCCAAACTTCGGAAAGGCCGGCCTCTTGCTGCGGATGTGCACTTCGTACTCTTTTCCCACGTGCAGACCGAAGATCGACTGCTGGGTTTGCGACTGCATCTCCAACTGAGGTACAAAAAAAAAAACACGAAGGAAGAGAGAGAGAGAGAGCGAATAAAAAACACAGATAAGGAATTTGAAAAATTAGAATAAAACACAGATTTTGCCGTGTATATTAATGAATCCGAAAAAGGTTCAGCTTTTGTTTATCAAGACAGAAGAGGTCTAGGTTTAGTTTTGGAAAATATAACAGTGACCTCTCTAAAAGTGACATTTTTGAGGCATTTCACAATAAACGGAGGACAGAGTGTTATAATGGAGCTCTTCTCAAACAGTTTCCAAGACTGGCTGGCCCCGCATTACTGAATATGAGCCTGTGCAAGGTCCCATGGCCTCTGACCTACAGATCCCTCCCTTCACTTCCTTCAGAGAAGCTGTGTTTTCCCAGAGGGCCTTGCTCTGGCTTCCACTGCCTTGCCAACAAAGCTACACTGCATTTTAGACTCGCGAGGTTCAGGGGAGGGGGGGAGGGGAAAGGAAACACGACACTGTGCCTGTATGACCTACCTCCAATTTGCTTTAAAGAGGGTGCATGAGTGTTTGCATGTGTCAACTTGTGCCAGCGCACAGAGGCCTTTTGTAAAGTTTTACAGTGTGTGTGTTTCCATGTGTTACTACTGTGTGTGTGTGCATTAAAAAAAAACAAGCCAAATGGAGGAAGAGAGGTCATTTAGGAGCAAGTAAAGAGGAGACTTACTGCTTCCCATTTTGTGGTATTTCTCACTCTGTACTGGATCTCGTACTCAAGGAGCATCCAGCCCACCGAGACGTCTGCAGAGGGTGGGGACTCCCAGTTGACCATGACATCATAGTTTAGCCCGGAGGGACTTATATTGAGCAGGGTCCAGTTTAGAGACACTGGTGGGTCAGGGCGCACTGCCAGGGAAAGGTCAAAAGTTCAGTTTGAACAGAGAGAAAACACTTGGAATTATTCACGTCACGTTTATGAACATGGTAAATGCATGGATGGCTTGATTGAGGGTTCATACACATTTTGACCAATGGATTTCCATGACTTTTCCATGACGTCAAACCAAATTTCCATGACCAAACATTTTGTGAAATCTCGGTGTAAACATGAAAAAGTGAGAAAATGTAGTATTTAAACTAACAATGAGAATACAAAGCATACAGTACACCTTAAATGACACAAATGAATGAGAGACAATAGTTTGATTAGAAGAATAAACATGTATACATATACTCAGCGTATGCCTGCTTATATTTTGAGCGTCTTTCTTTTAAAAGCATATTAATTATTTCAAACTCAGCGTAAATGAACACATGAATATAACAAATGTCCATGACTTTTCCAAAACCTTTGTGATTTTATTTTTTTCAAGGACTTTTCCAGGCCTGGAAATAACCATTTTAAAATTCCATGACTTTTCCAGGTTTTCCATGATCGTAAGAACCCTGTTGATTATGTGGAGATGAACAAAGAAATAATGAATCAAAGAAATATGTTCTTTAAGTCAATCAATTTAAAGAATATACAGTATAGTGGAGGTCACTTAGACTGTTTGAACGTTAGTATGATGAGCCCAATATGAACTGAAAAAAAAAAAAGTGAGGCCCAAGTGAGGAAGGAGGAAAACTCATTGGAAAATGTACTGAATATTCTCAGTAGATTTCATGGAAACTTATCCAATGCAATTTGATATTTCTTGGGTACAAAGAGAACTTTTGGAACACTGGTCGGGGGAACCAAAACACATTAAGATCCTCCTTGAATATATACAGCAAATTTCCTGGACATCCAACTCTGCACCCTGCCGTGGGTTCGGCGCAGGGAAACATCCAAATGTTGGCCATAACAACGCGTCGATAACGAATGTGCACGCACGAGGATAGACAATAAACAAACGTCTCTTCGCCGAAGAGATATCAGCAAACATGTGACATATGTCATGTGATATACAGTGTCTATCAGCATTCTGCACAGTCCTGGTCAGATAAAGGCCGCCAGACAAAACACTAACTGTGTAAACACTGCGTATCTGACACTTGCTGTGATACTGACAAGCATGTGACATTTGCTGGTTTAGATTGATATGCAGCAGCAAGTTCCATTTTTTTGAAACCATCTGTGCAGGTGATCTATTAAGCGAGCGGCGCCCATTTTCTGCTGTCCCCCAGTATATGTATTGAATTACTCTCTCAGCAATCTGTCAAATTATCGGCGCAGCTACATCCACGTGGTGGTGGTGGTGGTGGTGGTGGTGGGGGGGGGGGGGGGGGGGGGATGTTTTGACATTTTGTTTCACGATGTTCAGATGTGGCATTTATGTAGAATTACCCTAATTCATCGGACGCGTTGCAAAAATATGGATGTATTTACTAACCGATGTTCTCCACGGTGAAACAGTCTTCCTCGTTGTAATAGGTGATGTTGTTTTGGCTGCGAAGCTGCATGCAGTAGGGTTTCCAAATGACCGTGTGGTTGGCATCGAAGAAGCACTCCCGATTTGAGTGAACGTACTCTGGACACTCTTTCCATTCACTGGTGGGCGAGCTGAAGGAGGGAAACGATGATGGCAGAGGTAAGAGAAAACAAAACGTGAACTTCTCCTGATAGACAAAGCACTGCAGCTATCACACTCACTCTTTCTTAATGTAGAAGAGTCTGAGCGCTCCAGGGGAGGACAGGTTGTGGAAGTTGCCCGGACTCCACCAACACTGGAATGTCGCCTGGTCCCTCGATATGCACTCTGTGATGTGAGGTTCAAGGGGAGCTGAAAGGCGAAGAAAAGGGAAAGCATCAGAGGTCGGGACAAACAGAAAGAGCTCAGATTGCATTTGGGCTGATCAATCACCTTTGTGGCGTTTTTGATTTATCGATGCGACAATCCTGATAAAACAGTTTATTCCCAATCCTCCGTAAACCGCGACAGCAGTCACTATTGTCACACTCGTAGGCTAGCTGCAATCTGCACGTTTCCACCCCCGCCCCCAACACACAAGGGCATACCATATTCCTTTCTGGTCACATAATTGCATCGTACATTGCATTAGCATCACATGCTTTCAGCGACGGAGGTTACGAGGTTTCCAGCCGCCATGAGATGGTAACCCTAAGACGAGGCTAACTTGCAGTCTGCATCTCGTGTTGCTGTAAAATCAATTTGGGCTCGCTGCACATCTGTGAGTAGAAAAACAACTAGGACAGAGTTATAGGCTGCATCGAGGCTCCGTCACCTGTGCCTTTTATAACCTTTAGATCTATCCACTCCCATTCCATAGCATCTCTCATCCGCCCCGCCCCGAGGCCCTGACTCAGACCCTCTCCCTCTGCACCCTGTCGTTCTCATTCATCCACGAGAGCCCCATGGTTTGCTGCAATCATAAATAAGCCACGTGAAGGTATCATCGATTTCTGCTCTACTCGCTCTCCTCCAGCGTAAATCACCCACCGGACCCCGGAACATAGACATGCTCCACAAAGCAGGGCAGAGAATTAAAGACAGACTGGAGCAATGTAATGTGCAACAAAAAAAACAACAACAGCAGGGCGCTGTCATGGGATGGTTGTTTTGGAGTTCATATACATAAAACAATAACTATCTCCACATAGACTCACTGACTGCTGCTAAATCTTCAAAAGAAAAAAACAGGCGTTAAATACATGCTACCAGCATGTGCATGCATACGGCATTTGCACACAGACACACAACCGGCTAGCATGCTTCCCGAGTTAACATTAACCAGACACCGCAACAAAACCCCCCGAACAAACAAGCCCAACCCCCAGCGCAGACAGCAAACACTCATCATTTATTCACACAGAATTTGCGCCATTACTTTGATGACTTTTCTCACTTTTCGTTTGATGCCAGTGCAACCTCATAATTCACAGCATTCCTACGCCATTGGGCCTGGAGCTCTCAACCCTCCCCTCCACCTTTCCCACCTTCCCTCCCTTCATCTTCTGTCTTGGTTCCCAGAGCTTTGCTATTCCAACTGGGCCTCCCCTCCCACATCCAACAAATTCCAGCCGCCACGATCAAAGAGTTTTTTCTGCTGACACTGGATGCAAAGGAGTGCTTAGAACTACAGCAGGGAAGATTACATGAAAAGTGAAATAACACCGTGGAAATGCACGTCTTTGGTTTAAAATGTGTCTTGTCGGGTAACATGTGCAGTCTGCTGTTGTACTCTGGGTGGAGAAGACTCAAAAGCACAGCGATTGTTTTGAAAGTTAACCCCTCCATAAAGAAAAGGGCTCGTCTGGCAAAGGTCAGAAGGTACAGGCCTTTAAAAAAAAAGGGCGGTGGATGGTAGTCAGTCTGAAGTGTGCAGCAACACCTGGAGAGTGTCCAATTCTCACCCCACTCTCAGTGTCTCTCCTTCACACTCTTTTTCTAAACCTGTCATACGTCTTCCCTCACTCTTTTTCTCTTGTATGGTGCGGCTGAATCTGTATGCATTGCTGTGAAAAGAAAAAGAAACTGGAACTGTTCAAGTTGTGACTGGCTCACACGCCACGGGGCAAAGTATTGACAGCTACATGTTGATCACCTGCCACGCATAGGCTGGTAATTTTGTTGCAGGGCCTTGCTCCCCATTTTCTGCACGTACTAATACACAACCGGTTTCAGTGATGGAAAGCTAAATCCTGCCTGTACCTGCCAGCTGCCATTAAATGATCAGCCGTCGAAAGCCTTTGTCTGGAAGAAGAAACGTAATTGTGTGTGTTTGTGTGTGTGTGTGTGTGTGCTCATCCTGTCTGTCCATATGTATCTGTCGGTCCTTGAGGGCTGTGTGTGTCTGAGACTGATAAACAGCTCTTAGCTTCATGCCCTGTCTTCATCAGTCCATACAGGGCAGCTAGGAAACCACTTATCTACCTCGATGTCAGCTTTAGCCATTACGGTTTAAAATCCACTGAAAAGCCTACATAAAGCCCTTTTCTTGCGCCAGCTGGCAAACAGCACTAACAATACGGGGAGAAAGGTGCGACCAGGATTTATCAGTCACCGAGTTGTGAAATGCTCGACTGTCACGAACAGCGGGGACGGAAATGAGGCTGTTGTGCTCTGAATTATCACCGTTTCCAGCTCATTTGCAGATTTAAGTTAGTGTTGAGGTTAATGACGCTTCAAAAGGCTGCTAAAAGGAGGGAGGAGATGTGCAGTAAGGAGGAGGAGAAAGAGTTACAGACAAATAGCAACAGTCAGAGAGAGTGAATGTGCAAATCTAGCATTTTTCTTATTGTAGGGTGCTGTTGAGACATTGCTGTTTATCGAAAAACTGGTTCATCTAGACTAGAGAAATTTCACAGTCTCCAGAGTGGATTCATTATCTGTCTTCGCTATCCGGTGTTCCTCTGGGCTCTATTTTGGGTCCTTTACTTTTCGTATGCCATATAGGCTTCACTAATAAAAATGTATTATTATTCATATTTAGCAACGGAGCTGAACCGAGCACATTGACAGACATACTTCAGGACATCCGATGGGATTTTGGTCGACAAACAATTTCCTGAATCTTCACGAGAACAAAACGTCCATCTTCCACAGCCGTCACAGTACTACATCAGACCACACAATAGGGAGCTGGGTCTGATTATTTGATTGACTGCATTAAAATCATAACAGATATATACGCATTAGCAAAACAAAAACAAAAAAAAGATAATAATTTGAATTGCACCTATACAATTGGGAACATCCCATCTCCCTCTGACATGGAGAAACTACTGCAACTAACTGCTTTTCATATTTCCTGTGTGAAGCACTTTTGGCACAAATCTGGTTAATCCTTTACTTTGGGACTGCATGTACAGTTAGTGAGTGGGTTTTAGGAAGTGTTTTTATGTGTTTCTCACCGTCAGAAATAGCACAAAAACCACATATAGACAGACACATTAACCATGGCTGTTTGGACGTTAAGTGTCTCTTCATTGTGCTATTAGCACGTAATTGATTTGAATTGCCCTATGCTTCAAGAGAACACACACATGGCTGCTGAACAGTCTAACCTGTTGTCCTCGGTCACTTCACTCACAACCCGTACGCTGCTCTCTACTGACCGCGTAAACACAATTACAAGGCACATTGCCGCTGCAAGTCTCAATTGAACCCTAACAGGAAGGCGTCCAATGTAATCTCTTCTTTTTAGGGTAAAGCTATAACATAAAGTGCTTATTTGATGTTATCTCAGCACAAACATTGTGTTTTTAGAGATGCAATATTCATGCAATATCAGCCGGCACCACTTTGGACACTTAAGTAAACGTATTTGGTGGTTTGCAGCCCCCATGCCAGATGATCCACGTTGCTTCCTGCCAGTAGTATGTCCTTGTGTGTGTGTGTGTGTGTTTCTGTGAACCAGATGGAGGGATTGAGAGCACATGCTTACGCTGTTCTAAGAGTCAAAGAGCCTGTCAGTCCACACATGCAGTTCAACAATACACCCCTGCAGCAAAAGCACATACACACATGTGAGACAAGAGAGAATGGAACAGACTAGAAGAAAAGATTGGAAGAGGAGAGGGATCAAATCTGGAATTTACTTGATACCACAAATGCATCCATACTGACTCCTACAGAGCCCCTTTTAAGAGATCTTGCAAAAACGTTTGCGAATAAAAAAAAGTGGTGGGGAGTGAGGTAGAGAGACTAGCCTAGTGACTGTGACACACAGAAAAATGGCGTGTACGTGAGGTTGTACTTCAAACCAAACATCATTTATGAAGCTAATGAACAATGGAGTGTGTAGATCTGCAATGTCAGCAAACGAGAGCAGTGCAGGGATGCGTGCCGGCTGTGCTTCGGAGGTGTTGTGAAGGTGTAAATCCGAAAGAAGGTGACACAGGGTGGACGTGAGCTGCAGGGAGGGCAGCTGTGATAGGTGAGCTTAATCAAGCTGCCATGCCAACTGCGCTGCTGAGGTTGGCCACACGAAAGTCTGATAAATGAGTCGGGCAAACGATTACAAATTCAGAAGCAACGCAAAAGTTATATTAAGAGTATTTTTTATTTGTTTTTCACCCCGTACATTATTCCTCCCCACCCATATATAGGATGTCCCCCTTTAGGGGCTCCTTGAAATCCGTAATTGATGCACATGTAATGTAATGTAACATGTCATTTATTTCATGGAGAAAATGAAAACCTTCAAATTGCGCTTGGGAGTGGAGGTTAAACGTTTAGTCTTAGCCTTTAGCCCCTGAGAGAGCCGGAGAGTGCGAGAAGTGGGCCAGAAGAGAGGGGGAGAAAGGTGAGAGGCTGTAACAAGATACAAACAAGAGTATGCAAACAGGTGATATAAATAACTACCAACATGCACACGCAGGTTTCACACACATGCGCACGCCCTGAACTTACGCCTTCAAAACAGAAACCAACAGGGAATATCAAAGTTCCATTGTCCAACTCCGTGGAAACGTCCCGCCTTTCCTCCCAGTTGCACAACAGGGCCTATGTTTTTTTTTCTTCTTTAAGTTCGGGACCACAGAGTGACGAGTTGACGCTCCATCTGATCCTCATGATTCCCATCAGCGTTCATAGCTTTGAAGTCTTGCAGGAACCATCTGATTCGTTTGACCATGCAGTGACCCAGTCGGCTTTTTTCTTCTCCCAGCGAGTTATTGCCTGAACTAATGATGTTAATCTCCCCTAATGCCATTACAGCCCACAGTATTGGCTTAGTTATGTTATATTGCATCCAAGTGAGAGTAAATATAGATGAGCGGGGGTGTCTGGCTTCCAGCTTGGACACCTGCATCTACTGAGGGTCCGCTCTCCGCACATCTCTCTTTCTCCCCCGTCTTTTTTTCTGGCTTATTCCATTCTGCTGTCCTCGGCACTTCTTCGGGGTGTCAGACGTTTTGCCCTGGGACAAAGCAACATGCTTAAATTCAGCCGGCGACTGTGCGGCCTCACACTGAGGTGGGACGTCCCCCCACTTCAGAAATGAGTCAAAATGGCTGCGTAGCGTTTGTTCCAAGTGAGAGCTGAAAACCTCACATTGTTTTCTAAGCTGTGGCCGCCGCTCCACTCGCCTCTATCACTCAAAGCAATTAAGAGTTTTACTCCCTTATTTCGTGTTCCTAGGATACATTTTTCGTACTCTAAGAAAGATATAGATAGATAGATATATACTTTATTAATCCCCAAGGGGAAATTTGTTGTCGTAGTAGCGCCTTAAAACTTACAGATACAAATAAAAACACAAGATAAAAATATATAAAAAGCAACAGGGATGAAAGATATATACAAAATAAATAAATAAATATGCTTGCTATCAGAATTTGAACGATCTGATTTTAAGTTAAGTTAAGTCATTATACTGTATGTGACTCCTTTCTATTTCCTTATTTCGCTAATGTTTGAAGGAATAGCTCTATTATGAAATATAATATTAGGCATATCAAGCCTTGAGTAAAGGCTACGTCACACCGGTCACGCACAACGTTTACCAAAAATAGTTTACACATAGAAAAAGATATTAAGAGTATTACGCATTTCCGGTTTCACTTTGGCTCTTTGTAACTTTTCATATGGTACTCCTC
The DNA here is from genome assembly GCA_038501785.1 of Myoxocephalus aenaeus. NCBI lineage: Eukaryota > Metazoa > Chordata > Actinopteri > Perciformes > Cottidae > Myoxocephalus > Myoxocephalus aenaeus. The sequence continues at coordinate 483,864 of JBAMJR010000379.1, forward strand.
CGTCCGGCCTGCTGCTAATGAACCATACTGAGCCTTTCAACTCGCTTTTGTGAAAAGATTAAAGAGAGTGCGTGCACGAGGACAGATCGAGACAAACGACTACCACAGGTTATAACTACTTTGCTAAGCCTTTAAATACAGAGGGAGCATCCCCAAACGTCTACTCTGGGCTTGTTATGCGGCTGGCTCTACAACGGACATAGAAATGCTGCAGAAACAGAATAACCCTCAGAGTTTCAGGAAGGCTCTTTTAGGTCTCCAAATGGAACAGCAAAAATCCCCAGCGTTACTCAACAAGATTGAGTGATTTCAGCAACCTAGATGTGTCAGCGAAAAAGAGCGGCCAGTCAAATATTGGCTGTTTTGGAGTGCAGAAAGCAGGTGTCGGGTTGGAGTTGACACTGCTTGAGAAAGGCACAGGCTGTGTGTGTGTTTGCTCATGCAATCATTGGCTGCTTTGTGTTTACAGATGTTTTACCGGTTGTATGGAGACCATTTTAACGATTGAAAGGAGGCGGAGCCTCATCTGCCTAACTGCGGTTTGTCTGAGAGCTTATCAGGAATAGATAGCGGAAACCCACAGAGATAAAGATATTTGCTTTGTCTGTGAACAAAAGTCAAAAGGCCCAAGGGCAAAGACGTGGAGCTAAAAGGCTCTGCATTAGTGCCTTTATCTGTAAAATGCTTAACCTGTAATCAGGGGTATAATTATTGAAATCACACTTTTTGTATGTGTGAATATAAAACAAATATTTATATAATTAACTAAGATATGACTGGCTGCCTCTATTCTATACACCTCTTGTAACCAACGCTCAAGCTTTCACATGTCACCACAAACTATACGCCATAATCACTTGAATCACTAGAATCGTCTCTCTCCCCCACAAGCTTTTTTTTTTTTTTTCACAACCAATGCCCAAAGCGCATAGCAAAAAAAATTGAATTCATGATACACTTCATTCATTCTTTGTCAGAATGCCAACATGGCCTTTAACCATGATCATTTGTTCCACATAGGAATGCTGACAGTGTGTTCGCACAGATATTACTTCAGTCCGTGGTTGAAACCGCTTTGTATTAGCAACGAGGAGGAGTTTCCTCGGCTGCTTTGGTACCAGCACTGGCACATGAATATATATATATATATATATATATATATATATATATATATATATATGAGTCATTTGTTTTCCCCAACTGGTGAAGCTTTGACTTATTCCCTTATTGATGCAGTGAAGAAAGCTGCAGATTGCACAATGGACTATATTGACCTATTAAAAACAGAAAAATCTTTAAATCTGAGTGTGACATTCACTAGTCAACACAAAGCATTAATAATGGCAGCATTTTCTCCCAGAGAAAGCCCTCTAAAAAGACAGAGGAGAAGAAGGGTGTGGAGTCTGTCTTAACTTGGCAGAAGAAGACACGCTCAGTTGGCCTTCTCCAGTGGATGGCGGTGGTAATATTATCAGCTGGTTTTCACGTAACCCACATAAAAAAGTGGAGCAGTAGTGAAGTGCCAAACTATTTGCCTGCCATAGATAGTGGCTCATTATCCTGCTCAAGGGCGTCGTGAAAATATGGCACAATTACAAATGAAAAAATTAATACTTTCTTGCTTCCTCTGTAACACATTCACCCTTTTTGGGGGGGGACGGCGTGTCAGTTTTCACTCGTTACATTTAGGAAACGATCGTGGTTGACTAGCGACTTCTATTTTTCACAAAGATACAGGCACATAAAGGTTGACTTAAGTGTGTCGCTCAAGGTCACTTTTCATCCAGCCAAGATTCATCCAGGTAACGTGCGTGCTCTCCATTCTGGCAACAGGTGTGGCAGCAGCCAGACCGGCAGAGATGGTTTGGAGAATTCTCAGGTCTTCGTCTAACTCCGTCTGGCTCGCTGATTCATGGAAATGAGCAGATGCACACGCACAGAAGAATACACTAGAAGGACAGCGACTTGCCAAATGTTTGTGATACATTGAATTGCATGCCAAACTAATGTTTACTGAACTGGAACTAAGTGAAGCTTAGCCAAATTCGAAGAAAATCGGGGAAGAAAACAAAATCAAAAAATGTATAACCACATCTAACTAATCAACACATTTCAAGATGTTGTTACCACGACATATATATCATATATATACCACAATAGGCATTGATAGTTGTATAGATTGTTTCAGTTGTGATTTTATCAAAACGATGTCCCAAGGGCATGTTGATGAGGTGCTCATTACATTATTTCACGTAATCCTGACCAAAATGAACAATTCCTCAATTGAAATACATAAAACCAGCCTGATTCTCCACTCTTAGGATTCGTTCACATATCGCGTTAAGCAAACTGGGCCAGGTGTATAATCAATACAGGTTTTCAAAGAAAATGGTTGCTGTCAAAAGTGTCATCCAGGAATGCCGACATAGCAGAACAAAACAGCCACAAGGCAACACTTGAAAGGTTAGAGACAAAGGCAACAGCAGAATTGATCCATTCTTGGGAGCTGAAGCTTGGCTGTGAGGACTTCTCTAAATCACACTGTTCTCACTTTGAAAGACATAAATAAACCAAATTCTGTTTGGCAGGGCCGCACACTTTCGCCTATTTCCAGCTGCATTGGCGTCAGCCATTGAGGGAAGATGCCAAATCACCGCAAGGCAATTACGCTCAGTCGGTTTTGTGATTGAGAATCGATTGCGGATATTAAGCGGTAAAAAGACAGCCATCTTGGCCGCCTTAGGGATTTCCGAGTGGTAAATCACGCGCAAAGCCGCTTGTTTGGCCTGTTCTCCTCAGCCGCAGCATTCTTTCACCTAATTATTTCAAATGGTTCAGTGACAGCTGGCTTAGCTGGCTGAACATCCTGCGTCGTCCTGTCCCTGGACTTTGACAAAGAAGCTCCGACCGTATATTTACCCTAGCACTATTGATCACCAGGCTGTTTGATTAGCCAAACCAGGAAAGAGCGGCGTTTGCTCAACGGTGAACCTTTCCACATGTGTCCGAACAAACACGGCGTTCTGCAACCGATGTCTGACACAAGACGCGATAACCAGTGTCAACAGCGAGTTGCGCAGAAAAACCTGAATCACAGTTGTTAATGTTTGATGAGCTGCATGAAGAGCGACTAATAAGCTGAAGGAGGATTTATTCATTTCTTGTTTCGCACCAGTCTGTTTCTTCTGCTTATTTGTTTTCCCGATGGAAAAAAACCTACCTGGTGACGTCACACGGTGCCGGCCCATGAAAAACGCAGATCCCGGAGTGGACAGCCAATCCAGGGAGGACATGAGGAGAAGGAGCAGGAGATTGGAGGAGGAGGACAAGAGAGCCATGATGCTGGAGAGAGAGACAGAGGGGAGAATGAGAGAGGGACAGAGACACAGTGACTATAATTATCAGTTGAAGTCCATGATGACATGCCCATGTGAAAAACCGCCTCCTTCCCTCAATACTCTCTGCCTCGCTCCCCCTTTTTTCTCCCTTTCTTGCTCTCTGCCCTGAGAGCATTAAATTGTGGGTGGGTGCCACTGACATTTATTTTCAGCTGGTGTATGTGAAACCTAACAGGGGACAGGGAATAATTAATTACCATGCCCGGTCACTGCTGCAGCGTTTGCAGGTTGAACGTAGGCAGTAGGTGCTATTTGTTTGTGCAATCGCCTCGAAGCATTTTCTCTTCATTTGACATGTCTCATAAAACATTTCCCTAAGTGATACTCGTTTGAAAATGATTTCGTCACAAGCCACGATTTCAACCAGACAATAATATCATACTGGAGGTTCAGAAATGACAGCAGGAGGAGTGAGTTGAGACAGAAGCCAAAAGTGAGTCCTCATGATACCAACTGATCGTGAGTTAAATATCAGTGTAACTTGTTGTCATTCTGCCTGCGGTTCCTCCGAGGTCAGGCTTAATATTTTCAGTCCATGTAACACAACTCTGGTTTATGAACAGTGACAAATACCACTGCATAAGCGTAAAACCACATGTGGTAATACTACACCTGCATTCATTTTAATGACCACCTGGGGGCAGCAGAAACAAGCTGTAAAACGCAACACGGAAACATTATCACCTTTGAAGGTGATAATGTGGCAGGCGGCAACCCCCGGGTCTGAAAAGTTGAGCCTATAGGCCGAAGTGCCGTGAACTTGCATTCTCTCTAATGGCCATCAGGAGGTGACTCCTCTGGTTGCAAAATGAAGTCAGATTGTATAGAAGTCGATGAGAAAATGACCCTACTTGATTTATTCCCTCAGTAAACATTAGTTCATGGTCTCAATCTCTAGTTTCAAGTCTTCTTCAATACAGCATGATGTTAATTTAGTACATTATGGTCCCATTTAGAGTTAAACAGATCATAAAGCAGGGTATGCTTTAGGACGGGTCTACTTTTTGATTGACAGGTCGCTACCAAAGCATTATCAGGTCTGGGAGGTGTCCGTGTTTTTGTCTTCCAACTTTAAACCTTTAAATCTCAGTTCACGGTAGTTAATCGCCACTTGTTGGTGGCCTACAAGTCTTGCTCAGCGTTCGGTTGCAATGGCGACGGCCACTTCTTACATACGGTCTATGATATTGGGGATATTATTAAGAAAATGTTTGCTTATCTACACATCCAGGAGATATGAGGGCAACATTATCATTCACTGCTTTTTTAGGGAACTACCGTAAAAGTCGGGTTACACGCCGCTACTCCCTTCAGTCAGTGTCCCCGTTTGCTCCCCGCTGTAGCCAGCTGGCGCTCATACTAGTTCCCCGCTAACTTCCGCTAGGTCCCCGACAACCACTGAAGGTAGCGGGACCAGCCCCGGCTCGACACCTGACTTGGGCAGAGGGGACGCGGGCAGTAGCAGCGGCCAGTAGCGGCAGCAGCGGGGAGCTAGCAGCAGCGCTAGCAGCAGCGCTAGCAGCAGCGCTAGCAGCAGCGCTAGCTAGCAGCAGCGCTGCTGCTAGCTTGCTACAGCGGGACACTGACCGGAGGTAGGAGCGGCTTGTAACCCGACTTTTACGGTAGTTGACTTTTTAGCTGCTTGATACTCAAACATGTTCACCAGCTAGTTCCTGACTTTGTCTGCTGAGTGATGACCACCCGTGTGTCATCACTACGTACGACACCTTAACACAAAGTCATTTGATCCACTGTCAACACACAAATACGGACTATCGCAGCTTTAACTCCTATCCCACGCCAAATCAATCCCATGTTAACGAAGAGTAGTCCGACATTTGGTGTCCAATCATCACACGCTGAGAGAATCTTTGTACCATAGCGATAGGAACATTGACTCCTCCTCCAGAAACTACACTTGAAAATTCCAACACAACCGTTAACACAGAAATCTGGTGACTGCATCTCTCATCCAGGCTCTCTACCTACAGCTAAAATGATTTATATGGTCTGTGATATAGAACAACTGAGAAAAACTCTCTTCCTGGTCAATAAGCTGGTGTTGCCGGACAAGTTCTCAAGTCAAGTCCAACCTCTAAATATAGGCCAAACGTTCTGTCCGCACCCTTTAGCTATTTACAGCTGTGTCTCCGCAACTTCGCTGGGCAGCCAGCAAACCCAAACGGAGAGGCTATGTTTGTCTCAACAACTTAAACAAAGTTTTCCACTTGTAGTTTGTAGTCATATATGTGTGTGTGTGTGTGTGTGTGTGTGTGTGTGTGTGTGTGTGTGTGTGTGTGTGTGTGTGTGTGTGTGTGTGTGTGTGTGTGTGTGTGTGTGTGTGTGGATGAATAAAGAGCCAAATTAAACAATGCAAGAATTCATGGCTGCGGGTGCAACCGGCCTGCCTGAAATCAATTATTGCTCATCAGACCTTCAGTTTTGATAATCTGTCATTCTGGAATCCTGATTAAAAACATTCCCTCATCAAAAGCCAAAAGCCCCATTATCACGCTGAACTTAACAGCCCTGTAATGAGCACTTTCAAACCAGCTTTTCTTTTATGACGGGTTAAGTTCTTTGCTCCTCTTTTCTTTTTTTCTTCACATTGTCATTTCCTTCAGAGTCTAACATTCTTCAGTCAGTCGAGTAATTAAAGTACTATAACAAGAGGCCTCCATATAACGGTCCCTCCACTCCGACATGTGGCCTCATGTTAATCCCAACATTAGTCTCAGCCCCTCACTCATGTGAAAGCTTCTGTTAAAAAGCCCTGGCATGGCTGGTGCTTCATCTCCATCTCGTGCATGTTTCTCCCCCATTTCTCTCCTCCTCTCGACCAATTGCGTACTCTCAGACTCGCGGGAAGGGGCCGCTTCGGCCAATGAGAAAAGAGGGAGGCTCAGCCCAGGCCTCCTGGGGTCTCTTGGTAAACATTTAAGGCCTCTGTGGTCAAACCTCCTCCTACTACCTCTGCCCTAAAATACACACACACACACACACACACACACACACACACACACACACACACACACACACACACACACACACACACACACACACAGCCAGCACCATGCCTCTCCCATGTTTCCTCAATTCTCTATTGATCATCTGTGTTTGTGCAAAAAGGGAGCTGTCAAGAGAGGGAGGAGGCGGTTAGGAGTAGATGGGGTGATGGGGTGAGGTTGAAGCCAAGGGGAAAAAAAGGTTTATGGGGTGAGAGGTCACATTATCTCTGTGTTAGCCCCTTCTATAGCTGCAGAAGAAAAGCATGCACACACACACACACACACACACACACACACACACACACACACAGATGTTGCAAGCCCAAGTTTATCTTGGGGTTCCTCCAAAGAAAAAGCAGAAAAGCTGTCTCTGCTATTTTGTCTTCATAACACACACATTCACCATCTCTCTGCACAGCTGGTGGACACTACTCATCTACCTTTTTCTATATACGTGTGTCTGAGGACGCTGAAGCGAACGTTATTTTTTTGTGAGGACAGGAGTGGGGTCATTCAGACACGTTTGCAGCTTCACTTGCATTTCTAATTTGTTATTGATCGGAGAACCACCGTGTGAGGAGGTCTAAATGTCACAAATATCCCTAGTCCTAGCACTAGTCCAGTGTTTCAGAAATCACTATGATCGTCTACGATATCCTTACATTATTTCTCTAAAAATGCAATTATATATTCTGAGCTTTTTTGATGGTTTCTGAATATTCCTTAGTGGCCTTAGAGGTAATGTACTCTCTGAACTTCTTGACCACTTGCGGCCTCTTAGAGCGAAAGGCGACGCGATACACAGTCCCCGCCGTCTTCCGGGAAGCGTAGCAATTCACCACTGGCAGTGAAGAAGAAGACTGCTAGCACATGTGAACAATGAGCAAATTTTTTTTTTAAGTTTTAAAAAGGAAAACACATCCAACCTGTTTGTCAGACCTCAAGGATACATGCGTTTTGTTAAGAGACAGCAAACGTCAAGAAAAATACCAGAGGCTGTTTACTTAACATCCTGAAAAACTCGAAAAGCAAAAAAAGGAGATCGTGGATGTTTACCTTGAGGTTAAAGCAGGCTTGGAAACACACACACGCATTAATTAACACGATTATAGAAATGCATATATCCGTGCACAGGCATAAATGCACAACACTGAGGTTACCTCTTGAATGAGATTATGGTTTTGATGGACCACCTCTACACTTGCAGCCCTCGATGAGCTGTCAACCTCAATCTGTGAGAGACACTCGGTAGGAACAGGTGCACACACACACTGTTGTTAAAATAGGGGCGTGTTGGGCGTGTTGGATTTAGGATAATTGGCATTAGCTTTTAATCTGTCTCTTTTTTTATGTCCCACCATGCCTCTGTCAACATTCCAGTAATATCAGACAGCCGTGGTGACCGCCTGAGTGGAGTTAAGTGCTTCGGCCTAGAGGAAATGAAGTGCAAGGCAGACAGAGAAGGCTGGCAGACGTATCACAGAAGGTAAAAACCACCAGGACAGAGCTCCTTTGAGGGAGTCAGACGCTCCAAAAAGACTTTTTTTTCAAGACATTGCAAGTGGCCTTTTATTGAAGGCTCCTATAAGCACAGTGCTATTTCGGGCTGTCCAAGATGAAAGTGCGCAATCAAGAGAGAAACATTTTGATCAAATCAGAACGAGTTTTAGATGTCCCCAATCTTGTTTTTTTTGTGACTAGAAAATATGTAGAGGGCAGAGCTAATTACAACCAAAATCTGATAAAGACAACCATTTGTTACAATTAACTTTCATGAACTGTAGACACACTGGAAAAGGGTTTTAGTTGTAAGACGAAAACAAGGACAACTCCCAGACCGGACAATGCTGTGGTAGCTACCTGTCAATCACAAGTTAACCACTTAAAACAATGTATTTAAGTCTGTGACTCATCTTGTAGAATGTGACATACAATAAACCTGCAAGGTCACTGTTATTGCACAGTGTACCTTAAGGGCCTTACAAGGGGGCCCCCGACATGCTCTCTCACATATCATTGTAAGACTGTCAGCTAAATATGTTAAATGTAAATATAATATGTGGGTGCACTGCAAAAAGTGCATAGTAAAAACCAGTCACTGGGCTAGCAGGTCATCTATGAGTTCTTTTAATTTTTTTATCACGTATCCAAACATGTTTTTGGTGATGGGGCTGTAAAACGAAGCACTTGATCTATGCCTTTAGTCCAACAGGGTTTCAGAAATATCCTACAGTATGACAAGAGGCATGACTTGCCTTTCAGTGAGGCTTTAGGGACTCCTCAAGTCTTTGAATGAACTAATGTGATGCCTCCCATTAGTGCATTCTTGATCTTTCGCTCACTCACTATCAACTTGTCATTGTGTCTTTTATTCCTTGCTTTAGACCCCTATCTTTCATTCATTACGGTCTATCTTTCACTACACATTTACTGATACTCCAGAGCTCCAAGTGCCTCACTGCTGGGCTAATTGAGGGCTGAAAACAACTTAAAGGAAGATGTTAATCAATGTAATATGACTTTGGAACCAGTCACTGAATTACTTGCCAAGCCCATATAACAAAATCTATTCAGCGACTGATTTCTCAAGGAAAGGCAATTTAAAGGCAAACTACAATCATGGAGTAAAGCTCACATGAGTGTGATGCGACGAGGAAACCCGCTGAGAGGAGCAAGCTCTTTGGGTGAAATGTGTCGATGTTAGCTAGCCAGCGGTGCAGCTAGCTGGTGGTTTAGCTAGCGGATGGTTTAGCTAGCCATCGTTGTATCTAAGTAGCTAGCCAGCGGTGTATCTAAGTAGCTAGCCAGCGGTGTAGCCAACGTTGCACTTACACAGTAAAATCTCACAAATATATACACAAAATCTTACCCAAAGACTTTTTCAATTGCTCACACACTAAATTGACACACAAAGCACAATTATACTGACACCCAATTGGCAATTCAACATTCAACAGCACTTTATTTTGCCAAAACACGAGCATATCAAAAATCCCTCACCCATTGGATCAATTATCCAAACACCTGTTCATTGTGTGCTCATCAATCAGGATGTGAGCACCATAAAACAACCACAGGTTATTTACCTGTTGGCAACAACAATGGAGACCAACATAGCCTGTTTACAAAGACGTGTGCTTTTGTTTTTGTCTCCGCAAATGATTGTGCTGTGTTTATACTTTGCTTTAAATATGCTCTTTTCAGATTTTCAGTGCAAAATGCGACCCTTGGAAATACATTGATGCACTGATTGATTTCACAACGTGGAGAGAAATAAATATTGTCATGAGTGTGAAACACAACTCGTTCATGTGTGTTGTGTTTGGTCAATATATTCATGTAGTTCACTCTGACAATGTTGCCAACAAAAAATATCAAAGGCTGGTTATAACGTTAGAAAAAGTAGAATGTGTTTTAGATTGAGCATAGTGATCCGACATAAAACAGGGCTCGCTGAAAAGCAAATTTGTCTAATAACTGTGACAAAACGATACAAACGTGAAAAAAATGGTTATGTAATAACTAACTTTTTCGGAGCAACACAAAGGGCCTTTCCATTACCGTAGACTGCCAAGCAACTGGCACCAATCCATGGAGCATCTTTAATCACTCCGCCTCGACAAGGCAAGGTTTTATTTCAGGGCTCGCATGATCACCACCGTACATAATTTCACCAATATCGTGGCAGAATGACTTTAACACCGTCGTCATAGTTTCAAAAATAATAGCAAAGTTGTCCACGGTCAACTGTTGGGTCTCTCAATAATTACACAAGAATCATGCAAATAGATGTTCTGCCCTCGACTTTCCCCCTCACCACTGCAACCTCTTTCTTTAAAACAAACACAATGAGAGTAAACATACCACAGACTTCAACATGAGCCTGCATGTTAGAAACTAGTGAGGAAGAGTTCACACAGACGAAGCAGGCAGGCCCGAAAACTGCAGCCCAATCAGCTGCTTCTAATAGACCTCCAACTGGATGTATTCACATAAATACTTGGACCTGTGGCAAGATGAGAATGCATGCGTTCGTGGAGCGGGTATAGGCCTACGCATTTTTAAACCGTGTCTCTGTGAGCGCGCCCAGGCATTCAGATCTGGCTACTGGATGTGCTCTAATGTCTCCTGCTCTTATTTCATAAGAGGGAGAGAGAGAGTGGAAAACTCAGAGTCAGCACACTGGCATGAGGAGAGACAGTGCTGGAAGCAGGACACACATCTGCAAACCCTGCTACACTCTGTGTGTGTCTGTGTGTCTCTGTGTGTGTGTGTGTATGTCTGTGTGTCTGTGTGTGTGTGTGTGTGTGAGCCGAGTGAAAGCCAGAGTTGGGTTGTTAGCGTGCATGCGCGTACGTGCACGTGTAAAATCAAGTGTGTGTATCAGAGCGAGAACAAGAAAGGTAAAGAGTGCAAGCAAGTGCCCGGGTCCAGCAGAAACGGTAGAGAGTGGAGTGTGTGTGCTGCACAGATCTGAAAGTGTATCTTTGTGGACAAGTGGAACATTTCTGCTTTGCAGCGCGCTGCGTGTCTGTGTGTGTGTGCACGCACGGGCATGTAACAGTTTGTCAAAGATATTGCAACTAATAGCTGCCAAGCTAAATTCCGCCCGGATCTAACTTTTTTTTGTCTGTTGTCTCCACCGCTTGACATTAGCACAATAACCTCGGTTGGTCATTTTATCTCCAGGACAACTTCCTACCGGTCACTCCCCTGCACATCCCTTCATACTTCATATTTAAATACACTTGACCCTTTACCGTTACTTTCACATACACCTACAGTACACTTGTTTGTAGTACTGTCATCTGTTTGTCCGTGCACTTTATTTTATATTCTGTTGTAAATTGAATGTTTCTATTTCTGCACCGTGTTGATTGTTGCTGTTTGTCCAATGTATGCACCACCCGCCAAGACAAATTCCTTGTATGTGCAACACACCTGGCAAATAAATGGTTCTGATTCCGATTCTGAGAACTAATTCAAACTAATCAGTCTAATCGAGTTTCAAATAAATGCCACACATCCAGTGCTTCGCATCCAATCCCATGTGGGAGAATAAAGAATAAGTATGAATGTGCAGCACGTAACTCCTTTTATGTCCGATGCGCGCACACACATCCTGACAACCACCATCACTAAAGACAAAGTGCAGGTTATTGTGTGTAAAATCTAATGGTCTAATGGGAGTGCTGTCAGAATATAACAGCTGTACTTAATGTTGTATGTGGGAGTGTAGCAAACAGTGAGACAGAAACTGATGGAACTATAATGCCTCTTGAAATTCCTTGCCTCATCTATTAATACACCTTGTACCTCAGCTACCTGGAGCGATTCTGTAATGGCTGCCATTAAACATGTCCCCCGCCAGGCTTTCTCTCTGCATCTGAGGAGCCAGATGCAACGATAAATCATATTAAATATGACTCAGCTTTATTTCGGTGAACGTCATCCAACCATGCGCTCTTAAAGGAAAAAATGGTTTGTGATAGGCATAGCATCCCACAGTGTCAGGGATTGTGAATTATATCTAAATTGGCCCCTAAACTAACGCCATCCAGCGGACGCAGCATTTTATACAGCTATGTGATGTGATTTAGGTGGAAAGAATGATCTGGAGAAACAACAGAGGAAGAAGTCAGTAAAAGAAAAAAGTCATGGGACTTAACGGTGTGGTAAAATCATTTTCTTCAACAAACTGAAATGTTAAGCAAAACCTGATTCCCTCAAAATACGGAGAGCTCAAAAGGGAGAGTGTATAAGAATTATAGAGTTTGCACATTGCCTCTCATCACAGTGTGCTGTGCTTTCCAATACAAACTATATCATAATAATAACAATAACGTCAAACTGTTACAGCCAAGATTGGCAATAATTTCCACTGAATCAATGTAGTTACGTAGTCTGCCGACTATTTGTAATGGCCATACGTCATTTAACCAGTAATAATCTAGACATAAGATGGTTCCAGTTATTGTATAATAAAAAAAAGAAGAAGAAAAATAAATCCTGCTGCTTTTCTCTGTTTCATATTGATGTGTTTTTTTTTACAGCAGTTTAAAAGGCAGCATGGACTCTGGCAACTTCTCACTAACACGAACACATTTGTTGATTAATAGATCAGAATAGTTGAAAAGAAAATTGACCATCTCCTTATGGTTGCACTCCTCGCATCTACAGTAAATAAATGAATAAGCATGGCATGGTCACTGGAGCGAGCATAGGCATATACTGCATACAGCTATACACCATGCTGTATGCTATCTCAGCTGTGCACTTTCAATTTCGAGGTTTGATCCCCCCTTTTATTCTCCTCTCTATCTCGAGCAGATGTTTCTATTCCTTCCTCGGGATCTGATGTGTTTCAGTACATCCGTCCACACCGGCCATGGCAAGTTGCAGCGGCATTTTAGAGCAACTTCTAAACGTATGTCACACATAACGTGAGCTCCACTCAGCCGATTTTTTTTTTTTGCAACGAGCAGCCCGAGTTGTAAAAGAAAAGAAAAAGAAACGTTTTGCACTTTGTGTTTCGTTTTTTTGTGTGTGTGCAAAGTTTCCAGGGTCGTGCGTAAGCGGCGTAAACACATGGCGTTTCTGAGATATAGATGAACGCACAAAAAAAGTATAAAATTAAATAAAATGCAACAGAAGAAGTGGAAACACAACACAACACACACGCGCGTACTCACTTATTTCGACGTCTCGAGCTGAAACCCCGCAAAGACAGCGCGGATCGACTTTTTCACAACTTGGCCATCTGATGGCCAGCGTGAGCAACAGGCACAGCAAAAGTCCTGCTTCTTCACTCTCAGCCTGCTCGGGCCGGTCTGATCTCTGCGATCAGTGTTTCCACATCATCCGATCATTGGAGAACCGCGGACCCTGCGGCGCTTTCGCGGTGGCGATAGTTGTTTTGGTCTTATCTGCAACTCAGTCCATCATCTCGTCCACTTTCAGGGCTACACGCGCTACGTAGCTAAGACCGAGCCAGTGTGTGTGTGTGTGGTTCGTGTGTGTGTGTGTGTGTGTGTGTGTGTGTGTGTGTGTATGTGTGTGTATGTGTGTGTGTGTGTGTGTGTGTATGTGTGTGTGTGTGTGTGTGTGTGTATTTCTAATGGCGGTGAAGCGCCCTCATCCGCCAGAAATCCAATCTGCTCCATTATGAGCAGGGACAGCCGGGGAGAAAGACTGCCCGGGCCATAACCTCCAAAATAAAACTCTCCTGCATGCGAGGCGCTGGCACGCTTTATGGCGAGGGAACAAAGTTTACAACCAACAGCGAACCAGCATTTTACTGGTCCTACTGGTTCACAGAGAGAGCCGTGCTCTGCGTACGAGAGGACACGGGCAACATATGCTATTTCTATTTCTATTTTAAACCAACGAGTTTGATGCTGATGTTCTGTGCACGTAGGCAGACAGTTGAAGAGGCACGATGCATACACATGACTTTAGGTCTCTCTGCCTGAACTTGTCATATCCTAATGATTAGAGGTAGTTGTTGTTTTTTAAACACAAGTATGATTATTTACTTGTATTTATTTGTATCGTATTTTTTTCAGATTCAAGCCTGTACTGCATTCTGAACATTTTCCATTATTATTATTGTGTATAAGCTTAAGCTTTGTTATATTCCTTTAAAAAAAAAAAAGATAAGTCTATATTTAACATATACCTTGCATTCTTTGTAAGACTGTTAAACTGAAAGTCTTAAGCGATTAGTCTCAATTCCTGTTTCCATATGCACATATAATGTATTGACCCATGTGCACGGGGTTGCCGCACTGGATACGCATGCGCACGGCAGCTGTGCACGCGCCTGCATAATAATGCGTGGCCCTATAATATCGCAGCGAGATCGAAGGTGTTTAAACTTTAAACCATATGCCACGAGCTAATCTGCTGACAATAAAACGCCCAACACGTTTCTGGGCTCGTAATAACGTGTCACGTTTCCAGATGATCCAGATGTCCTGACGTCATGGTCATCAGAATCGGCTCCTCCAGAGGACACCGCGAGGTCACGGATCAAGTCATATCTTCGTGTTGCTACATGCACGCTTTGCAACCTTACGCACGTACATTAGGCTTTTGTTTTTGAGAAACGCGAACGCGTCACGTCTACCATACGGGCTGCCGTAATGTAAACCCGGGGGCTGCAGGCGGCATGGCCCTATACGGTAAAGAGGGGGGGTGACGCGCCCGAGCTGTTGCCCCGGGTTACCCGGTGATTCGAGATGGAGACACCGGGGGAGATTGCTGTTGAACGGATCCCGGTGGTCCAAGTTGTGGTCCAATAGTGGTCCACAACTTTTTTTCCTTTTCCCCCGCGGAGCATGCGCGACCCGTCGACGTGTCAGTTTACAACAGAAACGGTGTTGCATAATTAACCATAGCCGACCGGTTTTTATGTGTGCACGCGAGCACGCAGGTTTCTGCGGTTATTTTTTTGAAATTTTTGTTGCCACAGTCTGCTGCTTGTTGCACATAAATTAACCAGCGGATATGCCGCGCGTAATTGTGGCTTGACAGTGCGCGACGTCACTCCAATTAGAGGCCGCAGCTGGAACAGATACTTGCTACCTTCAGATGGCTGTAAAGAAAATCCCCAGAGAATGTATTATTATTAATATTATTATAATAATTATTATTATTATTATGTCTGCTTAATAGCCATAATACCAAATGGATTTAACTTCACACAACATGTTGACTTCAATGTTCCTCGCAGCTCACGAATGGCTGCGTATGTCTGTAAACGGTATCCTGTGTGGGCTCACGTGGAGGGTCCACTGGAGAGAAGTGACGCCACGAGAGGCTCGCCCAGAATTTCAGCTGTCCGGATATACACGTACCCTCCCCTCCCGACCCAAGAGCCATCAATTAGCATGGGCGGCCCGCCCCGACACGTGAGAGAGACACGCCCCCATGCGCCCAGCTGTTGCTGCTGCTGCTGCTGCTGCTGCTGAACTGCTGCATGTATTTGCCTTGTATTTGCCTTGGGATAGTTTTTCATGAGGAAAACTAAATCAATTGCAGAAATGAAGCCAAAGCATCAGGGTTCAATTTTGCATGACAGTTTCCTGCTCACTTTATATAGCTGCACAGTGTGCACCTTCACCTTATGATACCATGTATAAGCCAATAAAGTTGAGTTAAGCGCTGTCCTCTGAACTTAGTAGCCTGTTAATCATATACGTGGAGAGACAAGATGATAAGCTGGAACCTGCATGCATTCAACACAGTCAGCGGGGGAATAGAAACAAAGATGGACTGACACACACACACACACACAGGCAGCTGTGGGAGGGGTGTATTTCCCTCTCCATCAATGCACCGTTGTTGTTGCACAGAATTTGTGATGCGAGGACAAAATAAATACAATTGGCACGTCTGCATTGAGCGCAGCCATCCTTTTTTATTTGTATAGGCTTATCCCCCATCTCTGTCTGATCCACAAGGCCCACAAGTTATGGCTTAGCTTTCCGAAGTCCTGCAGCTGCAGTGTGCATAAAACCACCCTGTGAGACAAACACGGCTTCTGCCATGAAACGCAAACACGCTCAATTGCAACTTACGAGTCTGCACAGAGGAAAGAGCCATAACTGAAATATATGTAATGAGGTTTCCCGGTTTTGTTTAGCATCTTGAAATGCCAACTTTCTTTCTTTCTTTCTTTCTTGAAACAAAAGGTAAATTCAAGCCATGTTGTGGTTACTGTAATTAGCTGACCTTTCACTGGCCCTGGGGCACTTTGGGACATTAATTACCAAACAGAGAAGAACCACACTGCAAACAATGTGTGTGTGTGTGTTAAGTGACCCCTGGACGTGCACATGCATTGGTCAGTGGGGGGGATAGAGAGCCCTGATTGGAGCAGAGCGGGGGGCGGCCATTGAATTAGTTCCTTTGTTATGGAATACTCATTCCTGCGATTGTCTGCCCTGAGTGATCATGTGCACTTATGCCGGATTGAATGTGACAACAGAACAATGCATCCGGCCCTCAGGCTACTGAGCCTGCACTGCAGGGCCGGCAGCGAGGCTGCTGGGGGCTCAACCCCGACAAGTGTGCCCTCAGACATATTCATCCATATCCAATAATCCACGTTTAATAAAGGACGGAGCAGGGGGGGGGATGGTCAATATTTTTTGGGGAGTACGAAAAGACCAGAATCAACCACCCATCAGTTCCACAAATACTTTTCAACTTCCACATCCTGTCTGTGAGTCTCAGCCCTGAAGGCTCCTGCTGACATTGTACATCTTCGTGAATGGCTCATATTTATATAATAGTTTCATTTCTTTAAAAAGGCTAAATAATTCACTAAACCAGCTTTAAGCTTTAAGCTTCAAGCAGACATGAGTCAAAACTGAAGTAAACAGTGAATTCGCCAAGGGCTATTTTTGGCGGCGGATTTACTGTGTCAGTGAGTACTTACAGCAGGGGACAGGTGTCTGCAGGAGGAGTAAACAACAAACAAACAGACAAAAACAACAACTACAGCTCCAGTTCAATGCAATAATGTAGTATGTCTCCCAGTGTAACCACGTTACTCATTACTGTGTTTAATAGGTTTTGAACAGAAATAGCACAGAGGAATATAATACGTCTGGCTTTTACACCGGAAATATTGGTTGGTTGTTGTGATTTGTGGAAATCAAAAATATTGTAGTGGCCATTTGTCCCGTGAATAAAAGAAAAGAAATATAAATCAAAAAGCCACTGATGCACCGTAGGTTTTGTAAATGACACAGCTAAAAGAATGCAGGGTCCATGTGGGTTTCCGATTTTACTGATATTTATTGTAACTTATCAAACAAACAAAAGAACAAAGAACCCCCCATGCTGCCTCTCCCTTGTGATCTGACGCTGTGCTGGTAAAAATAAATAAATCATAAGCCTACCCAGGTGCATCCTGGTCCTGTACCCGCCTACTCCTTTAAGTACCCCATGCAGGTGCCCACAGCATTACCCAATTAACAAACCTAAAGACTAAGTAAACAACTATCAAAAGAAAAAAACTATCCTAATACATCAACACAATCTAACCTAAATAAGCAAACAACTATACTTAAACAATACTACTTGTGAATTAAACATAATGTATAATATTAATAAATAGCTCCTACAAATATGTCGCCACACTTTTCGGCATTTCCAGATCCTTTTGCTTCAAACTCGGAGCCGCCAGAATGAGCACGACGCTTCAGTCCCAGCCATATTCCTGTAATACATGTGTTTTTTGTGATAGCTATGCAGGATCTCTGCATGTGTGGCTGTCTGTTTTATTTCCCACATAATGAAAGAGTGCCCTTTGTGTCATCCCCTCCATGTCACCTGTAATGCATTTAGTGCAGCCTCACATCGCAAGTGTGGCCACTCACAACTATATGTCAGCACCCTGCTGCCTATTGGATTAGGGTACAAGAGAGGAGATGGCTACAGGGGGAACACACACACACATACACACACACACAAATAACAACAACAGCAACAGCAACAAATACAAGGACGGATCACTGCTTCTGGTTCCATATCTTCTTTATAACCGATCTTCCTATGAAAGGGATTCACACGTAATTCACCATTAACACTTCTAAACCCTGATCCAGTATTGTGAGTATTGCAGCAGGAGGTCGGTGGGACGGACGCGGTGAAGTGAGGAGGAAATTAAGCGAATTGGTGGAGATTGCATGGGATGAGTAAGATCCACCGAGTATCAGCATGAGAGCCCCGCCATGTGCAAAACAACACAATTAAGAGGGACGCTTAGCCTAATCAGTGAATGCATCATGCAAATGCTGTTGTTTTTTTTCGGGTTTTTTTCCTCAATGCCTACTTTAATCTTGGCCCTTATTGCGGAATACAAATCAGGGACTTAACTCTAATGAAAGGAGGAGAGCGTGAAAAGGGTGGGATGAGACAAAACGTGAAGAAGAAAGGATAGCGGGAGGATGGAGAGGATGATGCCCGAGGAGGGAGGAGGAGACGGTTGCTGCGCTGCTGCGTTGAACCTCGTGGGGAGAGGTTTCAGCAGAGTTCAGTCCTTCAAGTCAGACAACTATTGACGCAGCAACTGCTCTTCATTAGATTCAAAGCAGTTTACTCACATTGTGGAGTCTACTTCTGCAATATCTTTGCCTCAACGATGCTTTATGAAGACACAATTATGCACCACCACGGCCTCAGAGAGTAATATTACGGTAATAGTTACTGCAGAATTATAGATTTATGTCATACAGGCGTTTTCTAATGGTGTTCCACCTCACCTGTTATAGGTGCACGGAAAGAGTTTTAAATCAAATGTACTCAACAGAAAGCATCTTCAGATTTAATTTACGTGCACATTTTCAGTAAAAAATAAATGAATCCTTTATTTTGTCAGTTACGCTGCCGAATTCTCCAAAAAGTAGTGGTGACTGAGGCCATTATGGAGAAACCTCTGGGAATTTATAGGAAATACCTCATTCTTTTTTGTTTCTATGGCCTCAGGCTGTGTAAAGACCACTATAAACACACCTCTCGAACACTGGCACGACACCAAGATGAAGGAAGTTGCTGTGCGCCACAGAAGAGCCTTTAACATTTTTTTTTTTTTTATACACAGTGTATTCAATACGCTGCATCCTGGTGTCACACGCCATGTTTTCACTGTCAACACACTGTTGCAGACTTCTGGAAACCGTCTTGGGGTCAGCGCAGGGCTGTCTTCCTTGTGACATCATTTCCCAGTGGGCCCTTTTGATTTCAGAAGACAAGAGGCAGCTGGAGGCCCACCTTCCAAAAAAACAAGACCCCAGGAAACCTCAGTCCCCCATTATGTATGGATGTGTGCTAATGGTCCACAGTCTGCAGTCTAAATAAACAGACTCTGAAAATGTCCCAGCAATGGACCCAACACACCATGGCTGCCAACCCCCACAGTAACTTCACGGCTAGTTGACTTGTAAGCTGCATTCACACAAAAACAGCTGCTCATTTTCATTCACTTCTCATTCATTCAGACTGCAACTTTACACGTTCATCCACACCGACAGCGGAAGGGCTTCACCTCCATTGGCCGCATCGTGAGTAGGAGCAAAGGATGAAGCAGTCGTTCCCTGCATACCTGCCTTTAAAAGTCAGTGTAAGCATGAGCGTTCATACACACAGACATACAATGTAAATAACTGTGGAGCGAGGACCTAAGAGATAGACATCCTGTTTACGGAGAACAGTCAGATGAGAGGAAAAGTCAGATTCTCTCTCTCTCTCTCAGAAACACACACACACACACACACACACACACACACACACACACACAGGCCGACTTAATTTTCCCTCAACATTTCAGCAAAGTAAAAAAGAAATCTCCGCTTCACCAGTATTCAGCGCAGCTTAATGCACCTAAATTGTAGCAATCATGGTACTATTTTAAATCTGTATGTCTATGAAAATGATTGTTGAGACAAAAGAGCCTTTTGATGGAAGAGCTGCCAGGAGGGGATGGGCATACTTTTACCAAAGACGTGTGGTTACCTAGGGGACTAGAACAAAAGAGCACCAGCGAGGTACATTATCTTGTCATGCCTTCCATGCTGCCATCAGGCTGTCCGAACGCTGCCGCCAGGGACACCGAATATGAATGGGGTGGTCATCTTTAATGGGACACAATTTATGACACATAGTAAGTGAGAGGGCCAACTGTGCATGTGGATTATCTACAGGAGAACCCTAAACAAATGCATCTGTTCTCCTGCTGTCATATGCATGTTTGACGAATATTTTTCACACTTCATATCTCTATGGTCAGTGCAAAGCTTTTGGCAACCAAGCAGTGAAATATACAGCTGCTAGTCGCGCCCCCTGCTGGCCACAACAGAATATTCTCCCTCGCTGTGGACGCAAGTTTTCATGCCAGGGCTGACCTCAGAGGAGAGGAAAGCAGGGGAAGGCATATTTCCCCTGGATTTTACACTTGTGAATGTCTGCAGAAAAGCCATGAAAGAAGGAAAGAAAAAAAATCGTGACTGACCTACATGGACGAGTTTTGTCGTTTGTGATTACTTCGACGGCGATTTACTGGTTATTTACCGGACATTTAATAACGTTATCAGTGCTGTGAGGGACTGAAAGTGTGACTCGTAATCATGAAACCATTTGTATAACAAATTTATTCTATATATATTTTCAAATTGTACAAATAACAGATCTCTCAAAAAGCAACATGACATTTAAAATAAAGTGAATTCACTCAATTGCTTGTATTATAGTTTCGCTCTAAAAGTCATATCTTTACGGTATATACGAGAGTGAAGCATGGATCAGAGGGCAGTGGATTTTGTCGGAAAGTTATCTAAGCCGACTGTAAAAATGCCAGGTCATTATGAACCTTGGATGAAACATTAGAATAATATCATGTCAAATCATGAAAAATCTCTTTCCCATGTTGAACTGAACAGCGGGCGACTCCATTAGTCAGCAGCTCACGAACCTGTGTCGTGAAAAGTAATGTGGGAATAAATTGAGTCGAAGTGAGTTTTTCCATTTTCCATTTGGGTTTTTGGGGTTCGGCACCGGAGTCTGATGATCTGTGTTTGCCTGCTTGTCTCGTTGAACAATGCAGTGCTCCTCCTCAGACAGCTGAGCCGACCCGAGTGGGCCGTTGTCTCTAAATGTATGTTGGTTCTGCAGCATGTATTATTGTCTGAAGTGAACAAACCCAGTTTGAGGGGAGATTGTGAAGCTCCCTAATAAATGTAGCTCCATGTAGCTCTCTCTGTAAATAAGAACAGAGTCTCTCTCAGTTCTCCCAGATGAATAAAAGTTAGAAACCCATCAGCGCTGATCCAGTTCATTGACCCCGGCAGGCAATCCTGAGACACACACGTGGCATACATTACTCAGAAAATGCCGAAGCGTGTCTTGGTGTCAGGATGACGCGGCAATGAAATTAGTGGTTTCCATTCATCTGGCAGCCAGCAGAAGTTAGAGAACTAGCTCCCATAGGGTTTGACTCGAGAACATCGCAGCAGCCAGGAGACGCCATCCAGAAGACCCGATAGGGATTCTGCTACTGTGTCCTGCACCTGAATAAGACCCGAGAAACACAAACACAGGTTGAAAAAAATATATACACTACCGTCAAAGGTTTGGGGTCACCCAGACAAATTTTCAGTTTCTTCGCAATTTCTGGCATGGAATAGCCTTCATTTCTAAGAACAAGAACAGACTGGCGAGTTTCACATGAAAGTTCTCTTTTTCTGCCCATTTTGAGAGTATAATCGAACCCACAAATGTGATGCTCCAGATACTCAACTAGCTCAAAAGAAAGGCCAGTTTTATAGCTTCTCTCACCAGCATAACAGTTTTAAGCTGTGCTAACATAATTGCACAAGGGTTTTCTAATCATCCATTAGTCTTCTATGCGATGAGCAAACACAATGTACCATTAGAACACTGCAGTGATAGTTGCTGGAAATGGGCCTCTATACACCTATGTAGATATTTCATTAAAAACCAGACGTTTCCACCTAGAATAGTCATTTACCACATTAACAATGTATAGTGTATTTCTGATTAATTTAATGTTATCTTCATTGCTTTTCTTTGAAAAATAAGGACATTTCTAAGTGACCCCAAACTTTTGAACGGTAGTGTATATATATATAAAATTTAAAAAAAACGCCTCAAACTGACACTGGATTGATGTGAATGCAGTGAAAGCCCTCCAGTTGATCAGACACTTACATTCCAGGGGTTAGCCAGCTGGGGTAGTCCGAGTCTCTTTGCGATGTCGACACAGGGAGTTCGACACCGGGCCCCGTTTCGGCTGGAAATGGTTTGCAGGTGGGTTATCCGGACTTCTTCCGATTCTTCTCTGGAGACACAGGAGAGCACCAGCAGGGGCCTGGTCACCGAACCCTCGGCAGAGCTCAGCACCGCCCGAATCTGAGCCGCCTCGGACTCCCCATCACCTACCGAAGACATGTTTTTTTTTTTTCAAGCAAATGGTCGGCGCTGGCAATTCATATGGCGAGAAAATGCTGCGACATTGGGAGGAGCGAATAGCAATGCCGTCTGATCTCACCTCTCCCGGGCTCGGCGTTGGCTACGTAGATGAAACCGTCCACCGCCTGGCACACCTGCTGGACCTGAGGAGCAGGGCTGTAGATTGGACAGCCCGAGTCATCGGTTCCTTCCAAGGTAAAAAGTTTATTGCTGATGCTCTGCTGCTGCACTCTGGCTTTCTCCCTCTCTGCCCTGCACACGCACACAAGGTTCAATGACTGTGGCCCGTATTCACGATAATATGCAGAAACAGTGATTATGACTGCGACTCCCGCGGTGTCTTCGAACGCAACGCGCTTACCGATTGGTCGAGTACAGAGTCAGGATATTGAATTTGTGTTGGTTGTTGAAGATGTAACTGATCCCTGAGCCAATACCTAGAGTAGAAAAACAAGGATGGTTAGATTCTTGGAGTCAGCTTGAACTGATAACAATGACTGGCTAATACTGCCACCTAGTGGTGGGCAAGTAAACCTACAACACACAAGTATGTCTATGTGACTCTCACTGTGCTAATAATAACGCCCGGTGAGAGTTTATCCTTCATTATCATCATCCCACCATTTATCTGTCTTTGAGGAGTGCCCGACACCGGAAGCACATCTGGAGTTTGCATGAGCCTCGTGACTAAAGAGACGTCCAGCTGCTCCATGCCGGGGCCGAACATGGCATAACGCGGCTCGGACGCGGGCACGAGAGACTGAAGAAAAGAGGTCACGACCTCATACGCCGGCCGCGAGGGAGGCCATTGTCGTCGGCAGGACGGGCAGCCTTTCAGGTATCTGTTGAGACACGAACGGAGGTCATAAATAATCTCGGTCAAACGAACTTTGCACCTTGATGCAGGACGACGGAAAAAAAAAAAGACACCCACTCTGACATGTAGTCCACTTTCGATTCCGTCTCTTTGACGTCCCACTCTTCTCTATCGTCCAGGCTCTCATCTTCATCGATCAGCGGCGCGTCCAACAACTCCAGTTGGGGCATGCTCACGTGATCGATGGAGGGCCAATTTGGCATGTCCCTGAGCAGGAAGTACCTCCACAGCAACGGATCTCTGACCATGGCCCTCCAGTACCGACTGGTGGCTCCCAGGCCGCAGATATCCGGTGGCGACAGAAAGGTCATGATCAGGAACTGTACGTCAACCTTGGAGAGGGAGGACGTGATTTAATAGGATGACTTCCACGAAGCTAAAACTAAACAAAAAGGGTCAAGAACTAGTTAAGAGACGGAGACAGGGAGGAAACGGTGGAAAACAACTTGAACTTGTGACAATATGTTATGAATAGAAACACACAAGGGGATAAGTAAAGCCCAGCATTTCAAATGTTACTTTAGTGAGAGTTGGCTACATACATATTATCAGTGAAATGTGGGCTAATTAAGTATCCCAGTAGATAGTTTGATAAACTACAATGGAGTAAGTAGCAAGTACCATAACAGCACGACCTGACTCAATAGCTATTTCTCTTTATGGAGGTTAATGTGACATCTTGTCCACATTTTCGGATCTAGTGCATTTGACTCACAGTTTAAAAGTGATGCATTATGAGGCCCATTCGACCAGCGGCTTGACATTGAAAGCTCCACCTTGAACAGTCCTACCCTGAGCCCTGCCTTTGGGGGCATATCCAATTAGTCATATTAGTCGCTTGCTTTGACATCGAGGCCGGGATTGTTAAGTAGAGCACAATTGTGTTATAGAATTATGGAAACAACTTCCACATTTCAGTTGCAAGGGCGCCGGTCCCATGACCGCCCGTGCCAGTTTAATTCTGGGAAGTAAAAGTTCAGTCATGAGGAATTCACATTGCACGTGTCACGTGTCAAACGTGCACCAGATTCACAAAAGCCCTTCCGTTTCCTGGCTATTAAAGAGTTGAATTTGAACCTCACACATACATGTCCCTCCCTACCTCGGTTTATCTATGAGTTTAACATATACACTATAAGCACGGAATAGTGTTGGACATCTGAAACATTAATGTCACTCACCGGTAAACTATCCATGAATCCCGGTTGCGGCTCTCTCACAGCGGGCGTCAAATCGTCTTTGACAACTTTACCACCGTTTGGAAAATATCGATCTCTGAACCGCCGCAGGCTGCGGATCACCACCGACTCGTTGAGCTGCTGGGTCTTTGCTGCCATGATGTGCGAACGGGCAAACAGCGAGTGAATCACTGTAATATCGATGGAGTGAGCGGTGACAACATATCTCCGTCTTACTTCCTTGTTGTTGGCTGTCGCGGGGCATTGTGGGTAGACTGACTTCTTTCAATAACGTGCAGTTAAATCGTGTTTTTCTTAAAACAACGCGCGTGTTTATTGTCAACGAGGACATAAAAAACAGAAAAATGATTTTTCGTCCAAACAACACAGAGTCTCTATTAATAGTTATACTATCAAGATTACTGAAGTGGAAGAAAAAAAAAATTGTAATTTTGCAATAGATGGGAATACAAGTGGCGCATTACAAAGCTGGTATGAACAAATCTGAACATACTTCAAATAGTCATGAATACATCATTGTCAATTGTTTTTGAACACCTTTCTTTTGCCTTTAGTGTATATTTGTATACACACATACATATATAATGTATATGCAATATAATATATTAAAAAGCATAACAAAACGGCAAAAAACTATAAATAAAATGTTACTGTGCATTGTCTCATTTCCAGCTGAATTATCTTCAATCTTTTAAAAAAGGAAAAGAAAAAAAGGAAAAGAAAAAAAGAAAAAAAAAGGTCAATTTCATTAATAACCTTTTTATATTTATATTAATGTTATTATAACACATTCTCAGAGCAAAATAAGTGCCCCAGTCAACAGTCTGGAATCAAGATGATAACTGCTTTTTCAGCAGAACAGGGCAAAATGTTATTTAAAAACCTTGGCTGCATCCCCTGCCAGTTTTACACCACCAATCTTATCCCTTCTAACCTCTCGTTTGCCTGCTTTGGCCTGGGCCATTTGGCATGGGATGAGGTTGCCTGTAGACACTGATTCAAAGACTCTTTTTTTGTTTTCCTTCACATACACTTTCTCCCCATGTTTCCACTTTCTCCACCTTCCACAACATTACACCCCACCTGATGGATTGCATTTTTATTTGGGGTTGACACACATTTGAATACTGAACTTAGATCTGTGCCTGCGGGCAACTTCAACACAGGGGCAGCTGGGTTCACTGTAAAATACTAAGGATTTCCTTGGCATTTTCTGTGTTCCAGCCCTGGCCCTGCAGAGGGCCCTCACAGGCAAGCACATATTTGTTCAGGATCTGTGTGCCAATGTCCCGAAACTGGAGGCGATCTTCTTTGCGATCCATAGTGTCAGCACTGCAGTCCTCGTACTTGACCGCCCAGAAACACATTTCCCCGATGTACATCATCGTCAACAGGTGTGTGTCTGAGAAGATGCCTGGCCAAAATCAGAAGTAGTGATTATGATCAGAACAGCCCACATGAAGAATTGTTTCAAACTTGACTGAAGCTGCACAACAGTTTGTGTTATTCATAGATAACTGATGACATATTTACCTTCAGATAGGAAGTTTGCTGTAGCAGTGTCATGGAGCACGACGCCATCGTTGAGCTTCACAGAGTTTCTCACCTGCAGCATCCGCATTAGGTAGCGCACCCCTTCCTGAATACACTAGATTGAAATACAAGAGTCAGGTGAGCATTATGACTAATCTCAGCATATGCCAAAAAACTAACAACCGTAAAATACTAAACTTCTGTTTTTACAAAAACAAAGTACATTTATCTGGCAGAATCATCCCACGTCTCTGTTCACAAAAACAATTGACTGAATCTACTTAGATCTCTTCATACCTTAAGGAATGTGTCCTTGTTCTTTTTAATCCACTGTTTTCGTTGATGAAGGGTGTGGCAGTACATGTACAGCAGAGCTCCACGTCTCCAATAGAGGCATTCTAACAGCTCAAGGCCCAACATAGACTGCACCTATTAAAAGACATAAATAGTACTGTTAGACAATGAGATGGAAGTAAATGTGGGCTATTGCTTTTTTTGTGCAAAACTATGAACATTACAGTGGAATTGACATTACTGGAAATACTTTAATCATCATCTTGACACACATATACACACTTCTTGTGCTGGTGCTAGCCTCCCTGCCAAAACCTCTGGCTCAGTCAGGTCTTGCAGCAGCTGCTGGATTTTAAAAGGTGAGCAGTCCTCAGGGAACTCTTGGTCCACCAGTTTATTCTCTTCATAAAATGTGATGTCCAGGATCACCTAAATGATTAAAAACAAATGTATACTCAGACTCGAAATGTAATACAATGTTCAAGAAAACTATGCAACAAGTTTCACAATTTCAAACAACTGTTTAAGTCATCAGAAGCAAACTAAATTACTGTCGGCCAGGAAGTGGGCGCCACAACTGTAGCCTCTTCTTCAAAGCAAACTGGAGTGCCTTATTTTACATATTTTCTTATACTATTAGCATTTATAGCAATGTATATATATATATTTTTTTTTTTTACCTTAAGTTTATTGTAATTCTGTGTGTAAGGAGGACCTAGCAAAATAAGCTTCTCATTGTACGGAGTAACTGTCTTATCTGTGCATATGACAATAACAATATCTTGAATCTTGAGATCCAAGGGTCACAACAAACAGCTAAATTCTAAAGTATTGAGTATTCAGTAGCAACATGTTTCTTGATTACTGGCACTTTGATATTAAAAACCCTAATGAGCCTTTTCAGTCAGGGTTTAGATCACTTCACATCAACAAGACAGCCGTATCAATATACAACTAACCTCTGACTCCAGCACACGCTTAGCTTTAATCTTCCTAAATCTAAGCATCTCTTGGTACAAAGTTAAGTAACTTGATCGCAGGTTGGGCATACATTTTCACTCCTTCATTGTGAAAGCCATGTTATCAGTGAATTCAGTAGATAATTCCTCTGTTTGTAGAGGTCTATCATATGGTTTTGAACTCAAAGGCTAAACTCCAACTATATTCAACGAGTTGGATGTTTATAGGGATAAAATAAATAAACATCCATTTTGGCAAGGATTTGGTGTTTCTGCCTTCTTGGAGGATGGTTTTCCCTGTTTAAGAAAAGTAAGCATGACTGAATACCTTTGAGTTTTGGACTCTAAGACAGATACACATCACCTTGAGTTCAGGGAATTTGAGATGAGCATGTTTCCCTATTTTATGATGATTCATGGAAAACAGTCAGATATTAAACACTAATGAAGTGTAACGTAATGAAGTACCTGTGTGTAATCCTGAAGCACCTTGGAAAGGTTGCTACTTTCCCCTCCTTGCCTGTAATAGCTTTTCAACTTGTCTAGTATGGCAGACGCATTCTGTAAATAGTCATCATCTATGGAAGAACGATATATTAACATGTTACCAATTACAGGTCTACTCAAGTAAAATGGTCTCCAATGTTACACATTTGAGTACTGTTAAGAGTTTTAACTTCACAACGTTAAAGGCAATGTGACTATTTGTCAACATAGTTAATTAATACAATCATAGCATGAAATGTGAACTAACATTTTCTCGCGTTTGACAATGTTTACATGTATAATGACTAAGATAACAGCTCAAATCAAACATAACGTAATGGCAATTTTACTTCTAACGCTCGTCCCTATTGTATTTACTTTGACGGGGCATCCTGTTTCATGACCAGCTAACGTAAAACGTTTGTCAACAATAATGCATTTTTAGCTAACGTTAGCAAATTTACGCTAGCCGTTAACTCGGGACACCCGGATGTACAAAAACAAACGGGCAGCAAGTAACCGTTACTAAGATAACGGTTTACCGCCCGTTAGTTAGCTGTAGGCGAAGTATTATTTACCGACATGCAACGTTTCACCGTTACAGCAGCTGTTATTATAGTTGCAAGCAGTGTTAGGTAATGTTAGCTAGCTTGCTAGTTGGCTAACAAACTGAACAGTAACCTAAGCCACGCATGCGAGGTGCCAAGAATGGCGACGGGACCCCAACAAATAACAACGTATTGTCGATACCTTGCTTTTCAGCTCTGAGACTGGAACACTTGATGTCTAACTCAAATATCCTTCTCTCCAACTCGAAACCCTGTCGCCTGTAGTCGTCGGCCATGACTAAAAGTATGCGTCACGTGAGCCAGGGATTACTCACGTGCTCATAGTGTCATGCCCGTTTCCAAGACATCAGTGCGTGTGTGCGCGCGCACACCTGCGCCTGGGAGAGTATTTATCTCCGCACTACGCAACTTATTCCACCCTTGAGTTTAAACACAAAATAACATTAACGTCTCTATAGTGGACGCATTTTTGCAGCTCGCCGAGTACTACACGGTTGCGTGGTGTTGAAAGGGTTAAATGCAAATGAGCGTGCCGAGCCTCTCTCTGTATTCACTCGAGCTGGTCCAGCCCACTGAGGCACCGGCCAATGTCATTGTGGCGCTGAGTTTTTGGTGCGCGAGCTAGCATTGCTAGTAGCCACACTGCGACCTTTCAGCAGCCTACATCATCTGTCGTCTCGTCGGCTGGAGCTATTACTGTGCTCCTCGGCTCTCTCGCTCGTTCTCTCTCTGCCCGTGTCTCCAAAACATGGCGGCCCTCAGAGCTTTGTGCAGAGCGGAGAATATATTCTTCAAAAACCTCTCAGGTCCCCGCAGAACCAAATTAAATGTGGCTAATCTCCAATTGAGCAAGGTTGGTACGGTTCCGTTAATTGGTCCTAGAATTAACAAGGTTGAGACGTGGTGGTGGTCGGAAATGGCAGGAATACATGGCCGTAATATTGTGACTACTCGATTCCCCTCATCTCGGAATAAAGTTAATAAAGTTAATTTTGTAATTCCGCATTCATTACATGTTACTTAAATGTTCATTACATAAAACTCATTTTGTTTAACTTTTCGATCGTGAACTGACCTTAATAAGCTGCGACAGTTTAACCCTGGCAGGGCTTCTCCATATTCACGTCAACACAGTTAGTCACCACATGGCAAACTTTTTGCTGACTTTTAGAAATGCACAATGGGAATTTGCATCTGGGCACTGACTTAAAACAATGAATATATACATTAGTCAAACCCGCAGCTTCACACAAAGCATAGCTGTCAGTCCAAACGTGAAGGTGTGCTCGCGCTTGCATAACGTTATGTCTGAAATTTAACCCAATGAGGAAAACAACATTAGTTAATCCGTGTTACTGAAATCACAATACAGTGGTTCTAATCCATTGTAGCCCTGTCTGTAAAATAATAGTGAATACATGTGCTGCAGAATAATGTTATAATCCAAATTGGTTTCAGCACCACAGGTACAATTTGAGTTGAGTCCTAAGTAAACTGCTGCCTTGGGTTTCTTGGCTGTGGGCTAACCCTCAAGCTTAGCTCCTTTTGTTGAAGGATTTGCTGGTCAGTGTTGCTTATCTTTCCTCTCCTCAACTGAAATAAACTCCATCAGCCGTTTGCACTGTACAAACATATTAGCTGCCCTCAGGCATGTGTCAGTTCTGTTTTAACAAGCAGTGTTTAAAAAATAAATAAAGCGTTGTTATAATGATATGTTCTTATTTATAAACACTTATGAAGCACTTTAAAAAAAACTATAAAAGTGTTTAGTTTAGTTTCATGCTCTTGATCTGCTTTCCACAGACCTGCGGCTGCTACTTTTCTACCTCCAACCAAAGAAGTTCACGCTTCTACTCGGATCCCACAGAGGCAGTCAAAGACATCCCAAGTGGCGCTACCATTCTTGTGGGAGGTAAGATAAACAACACTTTCACAAACGGACTCTTTCAATTACACGGTGGTTTACATAAACGCCTCAACTGACAGTGCTGGCAAATTACCTCACTTTTTTTTTTTTTTACTGCATGCCAGCTTTGTTAACTGATGAAAAGTACAAACATATGTCAAACAATGTATGTTGAATGACCACTCAACAGCAAAGTGAGCTTGTACTCTGTCTGGCATGGTGGTTGATTACCATCCACGCAAATTCCACAGCTCTTATTTATAGTCAAGTTCGGAGTGACATTGTTAAACATTTTCCGTTGTGTCACGCCTCTATCTGGGGGGGGGGGAAACAACGACAAACAGAAATCTGTTTATAGACATTATAAACAGCATATACTGACAAACTACTAGAAATACCTGTGGCTTGATTCAAGGTTGACCATGTTATTGGTTTTAAGGTGTGTCCTGTGTGATTTGTAACAGCTTGACAAATCGTTTTGTTTTTTCTTCTTTCCAAATCTGCCACGCTCCTAATCTACCCTGTGAAAGTTCCACCTCGAATTACCATAGTTAATCATTGTCACACGTTCTGCAGTGGTTCCGTTCCGCTGCTTCCAATTGTTTTTGGTTAATTATTCTCTGTATGTCTTTTTACGTGTTCCAACACAGGTTTTGGATTATGCGGCATCCCAGAGAATCTCATCAACAGTTTACTGAAGACTGGCGTTGACGGTCTCACGGCCGTCAGCAACAATGCAGGGTAAGCTTGATTTGAGATATTAATTTAACGCCATCACCACCATCATTCGAAACTCCCAACTTGTTAGTTTTTTTTAGGATATGTTGATTGAGATTATTTTGTTTCTTTAATTCGTTTTTTTTTTTATTATCCATGTTCACATCTGGAAAGGTGAGCGGTGTCAGGTGTCCCGTCCTGTGTCATTTCTGTTTCATTAGAAGATGTGTGTTTAATATTTTAATGAAAAAAGAAAGTTCAATCCGACTTTCAACTCTTTCACCAGTTTTAGATGAATTATCCCAATGCGGTCTTGCTTGGACTCACAGACGAGTGTGTCTCTTCATCTCCTCCACGGACTGGTTTTTAAAGTCACATTAGAGAAGTATCGGTGACCTTGTCGCTGTATCCTCAAACAGGCGATGTTGACCTTGAAAGATGCCCCGAAGTCAGCTTCTGATATGTTATCAGATTTGCAGGCACAGTGGTCAGGTGACATTGTGTGTGTGATGTGTCTTTTCTCTCAGTGAGACAAACTCCAGATACACTTTCAGAGGTTTCCCTTCTGGCAATCAGCAGCTGACATCGATGCCCTTTATTAAGCATCCTGCCTTGTTATCGCATACCTTGATGTGCAGCAGAATCGACTAGGAAACGGTCTTTTGTAATGTTGCAGTTGTCATGTTGCAGTCTTTCTCCGTAATTAAATCCCAACTTGCCGCTACACAGTAAACGTACCTTTTTATCTCAATTGTTTACATGGCAACACTGAAACTTGAGTCACCGGAATCTGTTCTAGTTAAATATGAAGACAGATTCTGCAAAAAATAATTATTTCCCCCTGATTTAAAAATCCTCTTCCATCGAAAGTAGTGGCAAACAAAAAAAGATTGAGCCTTTCACCAGCAAAACCTAATTTGCTGGTGCAAACTGTAATTGCTGAACTGTTCCAATTTGCACTCTGCATACAGCACAAATTAGAAGACCCCACTCTGAAATAGATTACAGTCTGATATACTTCTGGAGAACAGCTGTAGACATACATGCACAACTGTGCATGACTTGCTATTGCTGAAAGAGTAGTGCCAAACTAAATGGTTGGATATTTTGACAAACATTCATATATATGTGTGTAACTTGGGCCAACGGTAGGGATGTGCTACTGTAATTGCAGTACACAGCACCAGTATTAAAGTCTCAGGTTTAGAAAGTTGAGGTTTAGAGTCACAAGTGGTGGCACAAAGTGCTTCTTATTGTAGCTGTGCAGTAGTAAGATCGAATGGGTTCAAAGTCTCTGCACAGACACTTTGAATACATGTATCTGTGCCAGTAACTATTTTAGCTATAAAACACAATGTCCTATAAAGTGAGCTTCACAGAAGTTACTCTTCACTCGACCTTTTCTCTTGGACTTTGAATTATGGTGGACTTTGATTTTTGGAAGAGGTTCTCAAAAATATTTACATGAGCCTATCGTGAGCCAAAAATCATTGCACCCCAACTATTAGATTCCAAATAGTGACCATGTTGTCTCTTTTGTGTATTTTCTGAGCCGGTCCATACACAGTGGATCATCGTATGCATTTCTACCTGTAGGCTACATGTACATTTTAGTGGGAACTATAGTATAGTTCAGTCTTGCGTCTGGCTCATATTATTCTGCAGGGAAGAGGCCTGCAAGGGGAAATCATTAGTTATGTAACATTTTCATTTTGGACAGAAGATTTCCAAAAGCTGAAAACTCAACTTCCTCTGCTTCCTTGTTCTTGGATGCCTGTCTCAGAGGGAGGACATGAGTTTACACTACGTGTTACTTTTATCTCGGGAATAATGCCACCATGATAACAGAGAGGACATGATGAGCACTTTGGAGATAAGCACAATTTCTTTCCACACAGACTGCTTATTTGTAGCATTGCAAAATATGATGGATGGAAGTTTTTGCGAGTAGAAGGGTTTCCCTTAATGATCTCTCGTGAGTATAAGAAGTAAGTGCAGTGTGTTTTGATGTTTTGGCACACTGGGAAGATTGAATTCTGGCTGTGATGGAGACTGACACAGTGGGCTCTCTATGCACTGTAATACGAGATAAGAGGGGAATTCAGCTGTGCACAAGAGGCGATGATTGAGCTGTGACAGAAATGCGCTCCCTGCAGCTTTTATATTCATTCTTTAATTCGCATAGATTCTGTGTGAAAGGCAGAAAATGCTGAAAGCTGCTCTGATCACTGAACATTTATCTCGGAGAGCTCGCATTTTGGTTCTATACTGTTGTCCGTCCCCGACAGGAGAGTCCACCCGTTGCAGCCGACATGATGTTTGTCCTCAAACACGCACCAGTTCCATACACAAGATCACAAACTGTTGGCGTTAGTCCGACTCGTCAAACCCTTTTACATAGACGACCTTCGATGTTTTGGAACTAACGGCGTGTGGGACAGGGTTACACGCTCATCTGTTTTTGATATTCTGAGTGCACATGGCCTAGATATCTTGTCAGCTGAGGATCTGAGATTAGAGTTGTGGACAAAGCCGTGGTTCCTGATTCTCGGCTTCCTGGCAAAGCGGAAAGAAGGAGTAAGCTCTTTGCCAAGCTCAGCTTTTGTATTTGGCTTTGATCGGTGACGCTTTTGACATTAACATACAGTACTTTATTTTTATAGTTTGATCATTTGATTTGATTGCAGTGTTCTCAGAGGTATACTGCCTGTAATCAGATGGAATTTTACAAGACACAAGGGTGAACCCTGTTTATACCGCTTTTATATGTTTTATGAAGACTATGCAGTCATATGGTAATGACTGACCAGCCACATAAAGTCAGTCACCTCACACAGACGACCATGAATATCCTAACAACCCTAGTAACACAATTACTTTCTTGGGTCACAGAGAGGAGTATATCACAGTGAAATGAGCTTTTCTCGCAGTCAAATCCTGATGGTTTCTTCAGGTGTTCGTGGTCTGAATGTGTGACGTCCTATAGTAACCCAGACTTGAGACTCAGGTTCATTTTTGCATGCATCACAAAAAAAAGGGTAATAATTGTGTGCAGTATGGCCAAACCATAAATAAGGTGACGCTCTTAAATGTCTCAGTTATTACTCAGTGGTCTCATGAGCTTTCCATCACGGCCGTGGATAGGCTGTTCGCGTCTTTAAGATCACATGAAAGGAGCTTTGTCACTTGGTTTGGCCCAGTTACCACAACCGTGAATGACCTCTCCGGGGAGTTTCTGTAATATGAGCTATATTACAAACAGTACAAAGGACACTCCTCCCAGTCAAAGAGTAGGGACACATGAGACTTAACCAGTGGAGAGAACTATTGAAAGCAGTGGATTTAATTAAGATTTTAAAGAAAACAGATCAACAGATAAAATCTTCAATGTCAAAGTGGCAACAAATCTCTATGAGCTAACCACATTTACACATTTTGACCCATTTAAGACGGTTTGCAGTCGAGCCACGTTTCGCAGCCTTATGTCAAACTACGGCATTAAACCTGTGAAATCTTTTTCCATTTTCTCATTTTCTTTCAAATTTGTATTTGTTGAATATTGAAAATGTTAGTTTAAAGCCACACTTTTCTGTCTTCGGTATTTCTTCAATGTACTGTCGCCTCGCTGTGGCTCAGGAGATGGAGCGGTCGTCCAAATAATCAGAAGATTGGCGGTTCACTCGTCTTTGTTAGAGTGCTTTTGGCTAATATAGTGAACCCCAAATTGCTTGAGTGCGAGTGCATATCGTTCCCGAGGAGCAGGTGGCACCTTGTATGCCAGCCTCTGCCGCTACTGTATGAATGCTTGTGTGTGTGTTAATGGCCGAATGTTTGCTTGTGTTTGTAAAGTGCTTTTAGTGGTCGCGAAGACAAGAAGCGCGCCATATAAAAGCCGACGATTAACTATTTACCTAATCGTTCCCATTTCAAAGGTTCATGATGATGCGCGTATGTTTTTCTTCAGAGTGGATAACTTTGGCCTGGGCCTGCTGCTGAAGACTAAGCAGATCAAGAGGATGATCTCGTCGTACGTCGGGGAGAATGTAGAGTTCGAGCGACAGTATCTGACAGGGGAGTTGGAAGTAGAACTGACGCCACAGGTTGGTCTGGAAACATAAAAAAAATAAAAAATACAATATGAAAATGCACATTGACAAACCAAATTCACTCAATCGAGAGGTCTTGACATGACATGATCAAACCTCATACTGTATATGTTGTATGCTGGACAATAACAAAGGCATGCAATCTGACTGTCTTTTTTTCCCCTCAGGGAACTCTTGCAGAGAGAATCAGGGCTGGGGGTGCTGGGGTTCCAGCCTTCTTCACGGCCACTGGTTATGGCACACTGATCCAAGAGGGAGGCGCTCCTATTAAGTACAACAAAGATGGCAGCATTGCCATCGCCAGTGAGAAGAGAGAGGTGAGAGTTTTGTCGACTTCCCAAGAGCTTGATGTGAAAGCCCTCCCTCTCTTCACAGTGGAAGACGCATAAAGGCAGAGGTTGAGGAAGTCATTAGAATAGGCCTTACATTACAAAAAACATACGCTCATAGTGTGAACGTCTGCCTGCAGGGCACAGCGCAAAACTCGTGTCTCTGGAAAAACATGCATTGTTGGAACATTTTAAAATGAAAATGGCAACCTGTTTGTGTGGTTTAGTTCCAGTCTTTAAGTAGGCCAAACGACACTGCATTTAAATAACGAAGGCAACATCGAAAGTTAAAGTTTACAAAAATAAAGCCTTTCACAGATGGCGTAATGCGTCGCCTCGAATGTTTGTCGCGCTATTGATTTCCTTATTGACTAACCTAGATCTGGAATCTCATCTCTTGGCCAAGTCTGAAATGCTGTACAGGGTCAACATGTTCCTACTCGCCACTCGCTCTTTACATTTGTGTCGTCATTGTACAGGTGCGGGAGTTCAACGGCAGGCACTACATCATGGAAAAGGCCATCACTGGAGACTTTGCACTGGTTAAGGCATGGAAAGCTGACAAGGCTGGAAACATTATTTTCAGGTAACGGGATATAATGGAAAATACCAGTATTTATCTCTGAAAGGATTCAGGTTCTTCCTGCCTCAAAGCACATTGGACTAGTCATACTCACCTTGCTCGTGTTTGCACAACAATCTGCACACGATGATGCTCTCATGTGGTGAGGGTGAAAGAGATTAGGGCCGGGATTGGTTTCCATTTAAGAAGTTCTTAACAATGGAAATTATTTGAACCTTGATCTTTCAATAAGATCTTTGAGGTACATCTTCCCTCTGTATTAGCTCCATGCTTTTCTTTTGTTTAATACATCGTCTCGATATCAGCTTCTATATCTTGAATTATTCTCGCAGCACTCATTTCAGTTAAGGTTTAGCATCATCGCTGATCATTACTAATTGAGCGACAGTTCAACAATGTACATGGATTAAAGTCAGAGAAATCCAAATAATAAATCACTCGCTAAGGATAATGAGCGAGGAGGATTAATGGATATCCTCATCAGTATTAACACAGTCTAAATGAAGTGTTGACCCTCCATCTACCATCAGTCAGGTAGTTAGCTCCAACCTGGTGGATGGGAATGATGGAAAGTAGATGTAGGAAAGTATTTCTCCACAAGAGAGCAGTCTCTTCCATTAAACCATCAGGCCATACTGGATACTAGATATTAGATGTTACACTGCGAGTTTTTGCATTTACTTGCTCATCTCTTGCCTTGGATTGAAATATTATTATTTGTTTTCATATCCCTTCTTTTTTGCTCTCCTCTGTCAGGAAAACAGCCAGGAACTTCAACCAACCCATGTGCAAGGCCGCCAAAACCACCATAGTTGAGGTATGAATTTCCGACAACGCAGGCTTGAGCTTTCCTTTTGAATGGTCTTCATGCATTACGTATACTTTCATTTTCTGGGAATTTAGTTATTCTCAGCTGAAAGTCACCCTCCTTCCACGTGTGTTGTTATCTGAGGGTATCCTTGCTTTGTTGACGTAGCCGGGCCACGCGTGCTTCTAGTGCACGTTGGCGCACGTGAGCGCGCTCCACTGATTAGCTCACGGCCGCCGCTCTCACACGGCGGTTACAGCTGACGTCGCGGAAGTGTAGAACCCAGCCTCCGGTTCCCTCTCTGGTGAACACTGTTAGCTCTGTCATGTCAGCACTTTTGTTAACTATGAGCCTCTAGCGCGCCATCGACATGTTGGCGAGCCAGTGCTCCCAATCTCGTATTCTGCGCCTTTTATACTCCAGCGCCGCCTGGAACTGATCTCGTATGACTTTGTGTGACTTTGCCTTTCAACTCACTAAATCACCCCCACCGCCCATGCAAATACCCACGTGGATTAAAAACACATTTTAATTCGGTTTAACTTTAGTTAGTGAAGGAAATGGTGTAAAAATAAAACCAGCCATTTGACATTTGATACAAAACCACACAAAGTCTGTAGTCTGCTATTCAGGTGCAAGGCCAGGTGTGTCGTGCTCGTGGGATGAAAGGATCACTTTGAATTGGAAATGGTTTATATTCATCGGACAATAACTCTTAGACCTCCAGATTATTAAACGATTAGAAGTTCAAAGATCTCAGCCTCAATCTGTATGGCCGACAAGAAAGTTTAGAACGTGCCGCTATCTCTTGGATGTCTGTCACCCTATCTGTCTGGTTACCGGCCTGCCTAGCATTTGATTGTCTAGAAATGCAATCTTGTGTGTGTGTGTGCGTGTGCGCAGTATGTGTGTGTGTGTCTCCAACACACAAGCGGCTTCACACCTCCCATATAGACACCGTTTGATTAAGAGAGCAGGAGGAAGAAAAACTGTGTGTGAGAAAACCATAAAACACTGGCGCTAACAGGGGCTCACATAAATCTAAGTAGGTTCCACAAAGCACATTTTCAATTATTCCACAGTGGCTGGATTTGAGATTTAGTCCTTTGTTGATTTAAAAAATGTCTGGGACCAAATGGGGAGAGTACATTTTCTCCCTATATAGCGTATAGAGACCTTTTTAAAGCGGTAAGTAGCACAGGTATTTATTTAGTTTTAAGACGGTAGTCTGCACAGTGCGTGTAGGATGCCAGTATTGGATATCAATGAATTATGGACAGTGAGTTCCATGTTGAAAAAGAAAATTATAATAGGATAATAAGACTAGTCACTCTGCCAGCAGAAATCGTCTGTGTGAGTTGTAATGCAGACGGTGGTGACATAAATGATAATGCAGCTCTGCTCAGACGGCTGCTTTTATTAGATGCTAGCATAATTGGTTGGATTTAATATTGAACAGCCTGCTTCAACCCCTGTGCACCCAGAATCATCTGTTCGGGGTATTTTTGGTGAGTGTAGAGAGGATGAAACAATTGTTAAATGGATTTAGAGACCCAGACTGCATTTGGACTTTTTTTCTGCTTTTTTTTTCCCCTCAAATCCCAGGTGGTTTTCTAAGATTGTTTTTGTGGCATTTCTACTTGCGTACAGTGGCAGGGATGAATGAAAGGAAGAGAGAGGGAATGACAAGTTAAATGTGAGATTTAGATGGCACATTATCACAAGCTTCCAGGAAGCACCAGCCATACTTCAGTTAACAAGCACCGAGAAAAGTTATGGACACAAGCAGCTTCTGCAAACACATGTATTCAGAAATAATGAATTTTCCAAACAAGGAGACAGTCTTGTTAGTTGAGTACTAGACATTGGTGTGTCGCCTCAGGAAATTATAAATTGCTTTTGCTCCTATTTGTGAAAAGAAGTAATGTCTCAATCAATTAACCTCAACCAAAACACATTCCAGACCCTGACACAGATCGTCTATTTTGGGAAAGCAAAGCTCTACATTTGCGTCTGAACTTGAATTAATCCATTTTCAACGTAATTTTATGTTCCTTGCCAGCACTAAAACCCGACTGTGTCAAAAAACTGTGTCAGTTTCCGCCTCGTCTTTGAAGATTTTGCATTTCACTCCTTTTTCTTCACGTCACGTTCTAATAACAAATAGTCCTTTCAGACACTTGTCATCCAGGGATCAACTAAATGCTTCTATCCAGTCGGGCGTTCATTGTAAATGGTGCTACGGTCTGACAAATAATATCAAACAGGATTTTCAAATGTTAAATTGGAATTCGGTACATTTCAAAACTGTCTTCCTTGCATCATGTGGTTATTGATTTTATTTGAACTTTCTTTAAAAAAAAATATAACCAAAACTGAAAAAAGTGAGGTCTCCCTCTTATTTGATACGGATACACTTCAAAATAATACAATAATAATTAAACACCTATCCTCATGTCAAATACATCAAATAAGTGCCAAATTGGAAATTAAATAATATTTTCAAATGTGTATTTGGAATGATATTCATTAGTGGTGCGAACTGAGAATCCCTTTATAGCTGCCTGAATCTTATGAACCTTATGAGCCTGAACCTCTTATCTTCCTATCAAGGTAATTTATCACATTGTACCTGCCATTGTTTTTTATGGTGCCTTTTTTATGGCACTGCAGGGTTAAAATATGAACATTATCGATGACAGACATATTTAGTGGCGACAATACAATGATAGCTCTGTATTGCAATACCCATTAAGGACCTTTTTTATCTCAGATAATTGAAGTAATTACCATCTCTCTGATAATACATGTATCTTTTAGGATTCAGTGCATGCTCAGTCATGAATCTGGTAATGTGCTGTCAATATTGACCCTGCTATCTTAGTGCACTCGTTAAGGCTGGGAAAGGAACCAACAGACAGCGGGGTCAGGAGTTTTTTTTTTCAAGCTCTTCGTGCAAGCTCTTTGACGATCATGTTGCAGAATAAGCTGCTCGGCTGCTGCACCATTCTCCATCTCCTGTAAACAGCCAGGTGGGCTCAAGCTGTTCAGGAGCTATGCCATCCATTGTCATCAAAGGCGGGGAGAGCAACCGGACTCATGAAAATTGGGTCGAATAAAGATTATGCACTTCTCACATCCAGTTTAAAGGCAGCAACTTAGACGGAAGATATAACCAGGATGGCTAGGTTGATTTTTATCTGATTCAATCAGTTGTGAAAAATACCTGTGCTGACCTCTAAATTAGCAAAACGAGATGACTGTGTCCAGTTTACGTGTTTTACGAGTTCTTCACTTGTGGCTTTGTTCTTTTGAAAGGCATATTCAGTTGGAATATTTACATACCTCATGTCCGTAACTGTCTATTTGAAATTGAATTCTGAGCAACTTCTTCGCCTCCGGCTCAGTGGATGTGTGTGTGTAATGCATTAGAGGCGTGTCAATGGGTAACCTGGTGACTCCACTTCTGTACGACATTAATGGAAAATTCTGGGAAGAACCAATCTTCAAAAATATTACATAATGATACGTGTGCCATTTAAAAACCGCCACTACGGCTTCATTCCCTCAGGTCAGTGACCACTGGCGCGTCATTGTTTTGACTGAATCTAAACTACAAGAGTGTGTCAGAAAACGAGATAACACAAAAAGCACTTTAAAAATGACCAGATCATCATCAGCTCCTGTCATGGTTACTAGGCAACCAAGCCCTGCTATTCAATTGTTCAATGTTGCACGGTTTCCAGCTGGTCTAGTTATTCCCTTATCACAGTTGCAGTGAAGGCCCCCATTGCATTGTGGGATACAGCACACCAGAGACCGAATCAAAGCAGTGGTTTCTGCTGTTGTTCGACCATCAGTCACGGTAAATGACTCAACTGTATTCTGTTACTGTGGCGGTGCAACACAGCGGCGTGGGTGTTGTTGTGCAAGAACAACCAACCAGTCATGCATGAATTTAATGAATGTATTTGTCAGTATGTTCTTTTACCATCTAGAGGTCTAATTGGACGTAAATTACCTCCATCCCCCAGGTTTTCACCCTTAGCCTCCCACAGTAAATGTATGTTGAAACAAAAATGGCAACATAAAACCTACACATTTGTGTGGTGAATCGTTAACTATAACTATGTGTAGGTAATGCTTTATAGTGCTTTTTTTTTTCTTTTTCCCGACATTGTTTTGCCTCCGAATGACGGTTGTTATCATCGTGGTGCGTAATGCTTTGTTTGCTCCCTGCTGGAATTCTAATTATTTATCACAGCCCACATTTGTAATGCTATTTTACAGCACTTACTATGCCTTGTTGAGTCTTGACATGTGCCCCGGACTAATTCCATTCCTCAAGCTACTCTTGGCAAATAATTATGAATCCACTCGTTTTCCCCATCATTTCCTGCCTAAAGAGGTTCTTGAATTAGCTTTCGTGTACATAAGAAGTGCAACGAATGTCATCATTTTGTTCCTTTTTATGCCATGGCAAAACCTGGCAGTGGTGCCTGGCTGCACCTAAAGGAGGCGCCTCCTGCAGGCTACAAGTTGGCATTGCAGCTCTGGGCGTGGTGGTGGTGGGGGGGCAGGCAATGTTTTATCTGGATACTTTTGGCTGCAGGTCCCCGATTCCCAATCTTTGGAAAGTTTAGCTGATATATGCTTAACTCCAATTGGCCTGCTAATGATCTCTCTATGGTTTCCACTTAACAGGAATTTTACCTGACGAAGATCCAAGTAGAATCAAAACAGTCATTAGTTAGGATTTTGGCTTGGAGTAGTTTGCAGGCGCTACATTTGGCCTATTTGACGCTGTTCCGATAGACTTGCACGCGATGTGAATATGATTAATCTTCTTCACGCCCTTATGAATGATGTCGGGAGATGCGGTGACTTAAACCGAGTAAAAGTAGAAGAGCTATGAGTAAGGGAAGTCTGCTAGCCGCTAGGCTAATTCATGCAGTGTAAAATGCCATCGGCAATCAGTGCCCTGTCTCTAAGCTGCTCTTAAAGCCTTATTTTTGTTTATCACAGCACACTTGTAATGCACTGCAGGTGGAGTTGTGTTTTTTTGTTGTTGACATGGCTGCGATATGAAAATCCTTTCTGTGCAACATTGTTATGGCTCTTGTTTTGAGCCAGTATCTCTACAAAGGCATTGCACACTTCTGAGGCCTCATGTTTGACATGCTATAGTATGTGACACCAGCTAAATTAACATTGTCCTCAGTATTGTCTGTCTGGGTTTTTCTATATTTTTTTCTATTACTTTTTAACCTTGAGCTGAAACTTCTCCGGAGCAAATGGTGGTAATTGCAGGGTTGGCTGGGCTACAACCCGAGCAAATTGCTGTAATAACGATGGACAGAGGGGAATAAAAGCCTTTGACATCCTTTTCCCCCACAAGAGCGCACGCACGTGTGTGCTCATTTGTATGCATGTAGGAGAAGGAAACGCTCTACGATGACACTGATAAGACCGACATTGCACTAGCTTATCCATTCAGCAGACTTTAGATGGTGAGATTACACATCAATTCATGAATAAGCAACCTTGATGGTGATGGAGGACAACCCAATTCATTTATAGTAGCCTTGATATAAAAAACAAAGATATATATATACACACACACAGCAGTGAGCCAATGAGTAAGGCTTGATAATGGTAGCAGAAATACAAGAGCAGATGATATTCTACATTCATGTGTCAGTTGTCTGAAACAAAATGTAGGTCGTCCGTTTGGCTGTCCATTTCCGTTTTCAATTTGTCCAGATAACGAACATCAAAATCATATTAGCGTCTGATTAAAGTAGTCGACTGGAAGCAGTCTTGCGGCTGCTCTGCTCGGGCCTCTCCTGCATTCATTTAACCATTTGAAGGCACAGTCTCAACAGAAAAGATGATTCATATTTAAGAACTACTGTGTCTTACGGCTTACCTTTTCTTTTCGGCAGTATTGTGCCCATCTGCACTGCCAAATAAGAGGACACACTGAGTGATGGCATTGACTTGTGTGAGAGAGTCAGTTTCGACGTAAGCTTAAATTCACTGACTGATACTAAAGCCAGTGACGAACTCTATGGCGAGTTTAATAATCAGCTGTACCGTAGGTCTCTGTAGGAGTGATTTGAACAGAAATGCAGGGAAGAGGAACGTATAGATAACAAAAAAAAAAAAGCCATGACGGGAGCCAGCAGAAGGGGAAGACAAATTTGCTGAGAATATTCACAAACTGAATGTTTGAAATGGTAAATTTGCATGTTATGCGCTTTGACTGGAAAGTTCAAAGTTCCCTGATGACTGCCTGTCTATCGTCTGAATCTGAGGCTAGTGGCAGAGGGGCTTATATGTTCTTTTGAAATGTATTGTAAACATTACTATTTGAGCTAGGACTGGAGTTTGAAATCCTTATGACGCAGTGTCCTTTGGTGTGCAGTGCGTGTGTGTCGTTCGGGGAAATATATTTCTCAGCTCCTATAGCGTCGCCGGGGTTTGCATTGGCTGGCCGTCTCCCAGTTTCTGGATACAATGAAGGCTGTCGGGAGGCGAGGCAAGTTTCCACTGAGAGGAAACAGATTGCTCATGTTGTCAGTATTCCGGGTTGAGGCGTGGAGCCGGAGCTGAGCCCCGAAAGTGGCAGCAGAGCATGGCCGAGTGCCCGCGTACACAAACGCACACATACGCACACTGGGAGGAAGATGGAGAGCCTATAAATACACAGGGTAATGAGAGTGTGGTGTCGCTGTCATCCGGATCAGCTGTTGCCCGTACCCACACCCTCTCGTTCTCCGGACTGTCGCACGTCAGTGTCACGCACACAAAACACACACACACACGATGGATTGTGAAGTCGAGGTAGCTTTGCAATTATAGTGTAGGGCCCGCTGAAGATTGTACGGTCTGTAATATCTCAGTTTGTCAAGGTGTTATACAGATATGATTTAAGATTGATAATTGAAACTTGATCGGTCCCTGTGGACAGAGTGCGACAGATAGTCTGCCCCGCTCAGTCCTGGTGCTGGTCCCCTGCTCCAGGCCCAGCAATATGTCCTGGGTCTACACCAGCATGCTGTCGGTGACCGGCGGAGCAGCAAGGTGAAGCTTTGCCCCGGGCCGGAGGAGGAAATCCCGCTGCCGGGCCGCTGAGCTTCCGACTGCAAGCGGAAGGCAACAACAGAGCCGTTTATCTGGGTCCGTGCGCGGTGGGCTGGTCGCTGGAGCCTGCACCATTTCATCAGATTTTTAAGAATACAATCTAGTTGCACCAATGACAAGCATTAGGAATAACTATATAGAAAAAGCCAAAGGTCTCTCAGATTGTTTCCGTTGACTTATGTTGGTCATATAGAGTCACCAGTAGTACATTGAGACTGTTAAATAACCAGCTAAAAGTTCCTCACAGTCCTCACACATTTCAGTGTGTCTGTTTGCACCCGGGTGACGATCGTCACACGGCAGCTATTTAGCTATTTAAGCCCAACGAAGGTAAATATGCCAAAAGACGTAGTTTTATAGCGCCTGGTGGTGTTTAGTACAGACTGGTGTTATCAGTCATCCCAACCCTTTGCAAATACAATAGCCAAACAGCTACTTGCCAGATTGAAATTCAATTTTATGTAAATATG
This sequence comes from Myoxocephalus aenaeus, assembly GCA_038501785.1. NCBI lineage: Eukaryota > Metazoa > Chordata > Actinopteri > Perciformes > Cottidae > Myoxocephalus > Myoxocephalus aenaeus. The sequence continues at coordinate 528,248 of JBAMJR010000379.1, forward strand.
TATAGTCCCTAGCAGATGATTCCTTATGAGCGTGGTCACAATCAGGGTTTATTACCACCATCAGGCTAAATTTCCTCGGTCAACGTTGTTTCAGAGTGTGCACTAGATGTTGAAATGGAGGGCACTAATTTAGCCCACTGCCTTTTGTAACAAGGATGTAATGAACATAGTATTCTTTAGAAGCTGGCAGCTTACTATTTTGTTAGAATCATACTGCAGATATGATCTAAAGACACAAACGCATGATCCAAATTGCTCGCGTATGCCAGAAGGCCAATAGGGTCGTGATCCGCTCAAATGAATACCTTTTGGAGCATTGAGTGTGATTGGTACTGAAGGGTTGTCTGGCTGCCAAATGCCCGTCTGAAAGCGTGCTGCCGTTGTTCACTTGAAAATGCGGTCAACAGCAAATGTAGCACTTTTTTTGTTGTTTTTATTTTAGTTTTAGTAAACATTTGTGATAAGCAGGGCACACTTCCAGCATTGTTTGATTTAATAACCGTAGAGGAAACACTGTATGCGACACCGCTGTTGGTGGTTTATTTTAGGAATCTGCAAGCATTGTGAGCCAATCGGTTTGAGATTAACACGATTTGACAAAGCTCACAGCCTAAAAAAAGGCACAAACCTTCGAGAGAGAAAATAGAGGCTTGTTGTGTCCCCGGAGGGCACTTTGATTCCCTCTATCCTCCTGCCAGCTCACTTCATGCCCGGCTCTGCTCTCATTGATGTGAAAATCATTCTACAGTTACAGGAATATCAATTTGTGTGTCTGTGCGTGTGCCTGTTTGCTTGCGCCACACACCTTTGTGTGTGTGCGTGCGAGATTGTTTGTTGTTGTTTTGTTTTTTTTAAATTTCATTATAATGCTTTATTTGTCCCCATCCATTGAACCTCCTGTCTGAACTGCAGCTGAGCGCCGGTGCAGGCGGGACACATCACCTAGATGAAAGGAGCAGGAGGCTTTTTTTTTTTTTATGTACACAGCACATTTAAATTGTATGAGCTTGTTATTGTGCCGCGACTTCGCTACGGAAGGCTAATTGAATATATCGAGTGGAATACGTGGTTTGTTTTCATGGGACCACTGAAAAAAATGGATGTGAGATTTCATTTTTTTTTTTAAGGGCCAGGCTATTTAACGCTTTTGGAACGAGGAGACGTAATTAGGGATTTTCAAACTGTTTAATCAAAGGGATTACCGGTAATCTGAAGTGTCAAAATTCATGCCCTCAAATATTTGCACCCCAGTCTTCCCTATTTTCCCACTGTAACTGTTTCATAATGTGACGAGCTCAGTCTTGCTTGATGAAGACGTCTTTGGAAATCATCGTTCTCACAAAAGACAGATCAAGCCCCCGGAGAAGGATGTGGGCGGATGTGTGGGACTGCCGTCTCAATTCTCTTGCACTACCAATCTCATCTTGCATGGCCTCATTTTCACCGTGGAGCGTCAGAGATTTACCATAACCCGACTGAGGGGAAACCAGAAGAAGAGTCTTAAAATCACGCCGCAGCCCTGAGTGGCCCTCGCTCGCCACAGACCAAAGCCTTTGTATCCATGACAACACTAAGATGGGATCCACTCTTAGGCATTGACTCCTTTCAGTCAGTGCCGAGTGCTGAGGGAGAAAGTAGCGATAAGGAGAGATTCAATTCAATTTGCTCTGAACGGCTGCTTGCCCCTCATGTAAATGGAGTAACTAGGTTACACACTGAGCTGTAAAAAGGGAGGGCGATAATTATGTTGTCATGGTTAAGTCCCCGTTTGATCCCCCCCAAAAAGATGTGACAATAACTCTCTTTTTTTCATTTAATGTGTGTCAATTCCAAAGAACTTCTAAACCTCCCCCCTCTCCCTCTTGGAGTCTCTTCTGTTTGTTAAAGTAAAAATCCTTCCTCTACATCTAATCTGATTCTTATGTTGACCTCAAATCTGAAGGCCCATTGTGTTTTTATGAAATGTAAGCAAATAGAAGCATGGCATATGCGTTATTTAGGAGCCAGAGCAGGCTAAAATGAGCTGCAAGATTGAGAGGAGCCCACACATGCTGTCCCTGAACACCTGTGTAAGGTCAGGCTGTAGGCTCGGTTTATAGCAGTTCCTAATGTTACCTAAGGAGGAGGGTGCAGGTGCGTTTGTTCTGGGATTTCTATCCCAGGCATCTTGACCCGGCTCGGCTTAAATCAATAGCCATTTCCATCTGTCTTGTTAGTTAGCCAGAAATAACCCTTTATGTACACTCCGCGTCTGCTGCTGGCCGCTTTCTACATAACGGTGGTGCACTTCTGTCTCAGCCAGGAATATATTGTTTAGCGGATATCTGACACACAAAATGATGCCATATTAAAAGTAATTAAAGTGTTATGGGGGGTGTATTTAGACAATGTACATGGCCAATGTTGTAGCAGCTCCACTTAGAATCCGCAGAATAAGCCGAGCTGTAGAGGTTGTCAGAGATTCTTCAGGCCGGAGTTTGTGGAATAGACCTAAAAATATAGACCTGTAGCTAAACATCGTTTCCCACATAGGGGAGTAAAATATGTACGTTTCTTTTTGAACTGTGCGTTGGGTTCGACCAAAATTCTCCCAACGCCAAAACAACCTCCCCGACAAACTCCATCTCCTTTGATCCCAGGATCAAGCTATGCCCGCTGGGCCTCGGTGTGTCTGATGATCCTCTTCTGTTTTTAGTCACACAGGCTGGTTTTCAGTACACAGGCGGCTTTCAGTGAACTCAGTGGGGCTGCTAAAAGAATAAATGTAAGACCGTCTCCAACAAATATTTACCTTGACTTCCCCTTGAAAGGCATGACTTGTGTGTGTCATCCTCAGGGTTGTTTGTAGCTCAATTTAGGATTTAAGAAAAAGTCTGCTATATTGTTTAAAATAACGCTTGAGCTTAGGGCTGGGTGGTATTGCCGAAAATTCATATCACGGTATTTTGTAAGATTCTGGCGGATTCACGGTATATCACGGTATTTTTTTCCGAGTAAACACATTCATTCATTGATGCAGAAAAAGACCGCCGGCCAACTGAACAGCTGTTGCGAGTGGTGAGCAGCTGGTTGTTGGTACATAGAGGGTGTTAGGAAGCTAAACATGGAGGGACTTAGGACCCAGGGGAATGTAGGTGGAAAAAAACCTGCAACGGAGTTTCTTCTTGGTGTGATAGTGGGCGAGCTGTACCCAGCATGCAGTTTGGCAGTGTAATTTTATAAATGTACAATTATTCGTGTTACAAATTGTTTGTGTCACAAACTTTTGTGTCGTGGTGTTTTACCCTGTTAAAGAGCGTTAGTTGTGGGTTATTAATTGTTGTTATAAAGTTCTAACCATGACTAAAGTTCTAACCATGACATGTAAGTAGCTCAGACCGCTGCGCCCCAAGCGGTGAAAAATAAATTTTGCTGCCTGCCGAAGAGCAGTTGTTACGGCTATGCACCGGTATGACGGTATATGAAAAATTCATACTGTATGGAAATTTGAAACCGGTATATACCCCACAGCCCTACTTGAACTTCCTTTTCTTTTCATTCAAGTGTGGCCCTTAACAACCTAAAAATCAAGATGGTCTCTTGAGATAACCTTGCAAAAAGCAGAATGAGAAAAACTCTTCCTCTTTAATCAGTTAATCTGTCCAATTTCATAGCCGGGTAGACGGAGGCTATTTTCTGGTAGCACAGTTCCACCAGATGCGTGGGTTCCTTATCTGAACTTTAATTTCAACGGATGCGAGATATTTTACAGACCAAAGTGGAGCTCACCCCTCTGTGTCTCCGTCTAGGTGGAGGAGGTGGTGGATGTCGGGACCTTTGCTGAAGAGGACATCCACATACCCAGCATCTACGTCCAGAGGGTTGTCCAGGGAGCCAGCTACGAGAAAAGGATTGAGGTACAAAACCAGGCCTGTACATACATATCCATTCTCTCCATCGTTTCTGAATTATGTGAAAGTCACTTGTCGTGTTCCACATTCATGAATTGGTTAAATTAATATATAAAAAAAGGAGATTAATCCTTTAACATCAAAGTGTAGAGTCAAACCCTTTCTGACTAAGCCATTGTAGCAGGATTTTACATTTCCAGCATTGTTCAGAAACGCACATACTAGCTCTTGTTTATTCATACGTGTCTTTATGCTCAGCCAGAAATACCCTCTCAGCATGCCGTCTCCCTGATCCTCATATATTCCTGTTCCAGAAACGCACGGTAAAGAAAAGCCAAGAAGGGACGCCCAAACCAAAGAAGGAGTCGGATATTGTTCGGGAGAGGATCATTCGCCGGGCTGCTCTGGAGTTTGAGGATGGGATGTATGGTATCCTTTGAAAAAGAATGCAAGCCGCGGGAAAATCACGAAATCGCATCGCTCTGTGCTCTAGGTTCCTCCCTTTTTTAATTACAACAATTAAAAGCAAACCAGGCCTTCCTTTCTTTACAACACACAATGAATAATTATTGCCCTTGTGCCAGTTGATTGCACTTTCAAATGTATGCTTTTTTTCAGCAGTTTACATTTACGTTTATTGATGTTATTGTGATAGCATTGGTCTTTATGAAAGCAGGGGCTGATCTGTGATTAACCAATCCCGGATCTCATATAGTTCAGCATGGCATATTTGGTATCTTAGAAATGTTATGACTTCATAGTTCTGTGGAATCTTATATCAAATTGTCCACGGTGTGCTCTACCGTGTGTGTGGGTGTTTCTTTTAAAGCAGCTTTCAAAAGCAATGCTGAATATGTTTCTCTCATACCTGCTTCACGTTGCATGACTACAAATGTAATAGTTATCAATCTTTAACAAAGCGCCAATCAGCCAACCTCGGTATTGGTATCCCCATGCTGGCCAGCAACTTTATAAAACCAGACATCACTGTCAACCTCCAAAGTGAAAATGGAATTCTGGGACTGGTAAGACACCTCCAGAGAGCTTTCTTCCCACTCCGGCCTCAGCGCTTTCAGTCTGGATTAGACAAGCTAACGAGCATCTTATTTTCCGTCTTGTGTGTCGACGGTCTTCTTAAGGAGCAGTAAACATTTTCCCACTGATTTGTGCTCTCAGAATGTATGAATAGCCACTCATTTGAGTGGTATCATTTGAAATGCACTGGGTTTGTTATGTAACAGATCGTGGCAGGTTGACTTTCTCTTCCATTTTTTGGTCTCACGATCATTATTTGCTGACAGAGCCTTCAACAAAGGCTGCTGCTGCCGCTGCTATGGAATGACTTTCCATTCAGTTGTTTTGGCAGGAGAATGTGAGCGCCTATGCTAATACCTTGTTTGTCAGAGTTTCTTTTGATTATGTGTGCCAGTTTTAAAGAGATACTGCTCTCCTCTCCTTTTCTCTCCATCCCATCCAACAGGATTGCTGCTTTTGTTGAGCACAGAGAAAATCAATGTCTCATCAAATCACCAAAATGTGATTGTGTCTTCTTTTTTTTCTTTGAAAGATCATGGCCAGTGAGGCTGAGTGACGTGTGAGAGTATGTGTTGCTGCCTCGCCTGTGCACACCGTCTTGTTTATCTTCAATCTTTTCTGCATAGGGCCCGTACCCCACTGAGGATGCAGTGGACGCAGACCTGATTAACGCTGGTGAGGGTTTAGATACAGGTCTATATTTTTAGGTCTATTCCACAAACTCCAAAATAAGCTGTGGGGGAACAACCTTAAAATATTTGGAACAATCAAATAGTCAGACACTTATTATATTATGATTTATTCCAATGCATGTTCCTTAGAGCAATCGTAGTGACCGGCTCGTCCGCCAACAGCACGGAGTGTCTCCCTAGCACAGGCCTGCTTATAACGGAGGTTGCATTGACTTGCATTATGATGCATTCAAGAGCTACTTAATAACAATTTGTATTGGCTAAATGTCAATTATAATGTTATGATGTGTTCAAATGCAATTTTGCTGATAAACTTGAGTAAATACAATTGTTTAACTTCGTAAGACTAGCTCTAAGCAGCTTATAATAAAAAATTAAAACTACTAATGCCCCAAAAACTAAATATATTTTATCAAAGCAATTGTCGAAATAAAACTGCAAGATTTTTCTTTTTTCTCTTTTGAATTGGGATTTTTCTTGCAAATAACCACCATAGATGACGACAACAAAGCTAACAGATACAATTTAGAATTTGAGCATTTAGACTTACTAAATAACTTTTCAGGACGGAGGTGAAAAACGCTATCAATTGTAGTTCTTAAAAAGAAAATCGGAATTGGCAGGTGAGACTTTTAATAAGAAAACTGCAACTGCTGCATCTCTAAGAATTAAACATGTCGCCTATCTGTTCCGCAGGGAAGGAGACTGTGACTGTGCTTCCAGGGGCTTCCTATTTCTCCAGTGACGAGTCGTTTGCCATGATCCGAGGGTAAGGCCATAACGCTGACGCTTCGAATATGTATTTACTGACTCAAAGTCAGATATGCCTGACATTTCAGCTTATTAATACCTTTTAAAAAATAAAAATAAAATCTGTACTTGTGGTGAAGTTTATGCAGAAAAAAGACAAAACAACAAACACACTTTCTTTTCTTTTTCTCAGCAAATATTTCTTTCATTCACTAGTTTTATCTTCTGTACTATAACCTGACCATTATATTTGGCCTTGATTTGCAACACTGGATATTAACAAATATCTATGTCACCACACTGGATATAGATGTGTCAGCAGGACAACCAGACAGCAGCCTTGCCAATGATCCCAAAGTCCCTGGTTTTCATTGATTTGCCAGCTGTCTGAAATTGCCCACATGCACACCCTGCAGCATCAGTTCTGTCTGTCCACCCAGTGGAAATCCAATAGTGCTCATAAATAGCGGCGTCTAGTCACACTGGCAGGGAGCAAACAGGACTGTGTGTGTGTGTGTGTGTGTGTGTGTGTGTGTGTGTGTGTGTGTGTGTGTGCTGTTGTGCGAGCACATTTGAAGAGACCAGAGTCACTGAGGGAGAATAACACAACATATGATGGATTGTGAGCTGTGTGTGTTCTTCTCATACTGGGATGACTTGTACGTCTTCATCACAAACCTTGTTCACCTCTTGTAGCGTCTATGTGTTCGTCTATGACTTCACACCTGCTATGGGTTGCCACATGCGATGGAGGAACGATGAGGAAGTTACTGTAGGCAGCAGTGCCCTAAATACAGATTTAAATATATGCAACTGCAAGCATCCTAACAATGCTCCAAACTGCTTTCGAGGCAGGTAGGAGACCTGATTATTCAGGAAGAAAGGACTGAAAGGTGCTAAGAAGGAGTTTAAAAAGGGATGAAAAAACAAAAACCTTCTCACTAACTTTTTACTGGTGACAACTTTTGATATCCAGAAAACGACAGCGATGGGAAGATGGTTATTATTGTGAAGGCATTTGTTTGTTTGTCTGAATCTATACTATCATCAATTATCAAATATGTGCGTTTTGTATTGTGTGTCTTGTAATCAGTACTGTATGCATTTTCTGATGAGTGAGTTCATGAGCAAAGAAGTGATTCTGAGGTTGACAGCTGTCTTTTTCTTTTGTGTCATTCTCTTTAGTGGTCACATCAACCTGACAATGCTGGGAGCCATGCAGGTGTCAAAACACGGAGACCTGGCCAACTGGATGATCCCCGTAAGTTAGTTTTCTTCTGACACACATCCATCTTTTTACGAACTCATCTGCTGGGGGTCAACACGCCAACGTCAGTGCAATGGGAATTATCCAAATGCTTTATGAAGCATATAATAGCCTTTTTTTTTTACTTTGTGTTTGTGGTTCAAAGATTTTGGTATTTATTTAGTGTCAATCAGAAATGCACTTGACTTGAGACTTTGGTATTGATGTCAAAATTGTAAAAAAAATAAAGAAACTGAATACGTGTCTGCATCTAGCAGTTATCTTTATTATTGATTAATCCGGGATTTGTCTGTAACTTAAAATTGGTTTAAAATCTAACCACAATCGCACAGAGCCGAAAGCGACGTTTTTTTATTATTATTTTATTATTTTTATTTTTATTTTATTATTATTATTTTTATTATTATTGTATATATCTTTTATCTTTCATCCTGCTGTTTTTATTTTGTTGTAAGTTGCTGCTACCCCGACACCAAATTTCCCCTCGGGGATTAATAAAGTATATATTCATTCATTATTCATTCATTTCATTCATTCAAATTGCTTATTCTGTCCGACCATCAGGCCAAAACCCAGTTTGGTGGTATATTATCTATCTTTAGACCGTTGAGACTTAACTGTCAGCTCTTGTTTGTTTTATAGATGACTGACTTCAGCATTCCTCATAATCGGAGGTGTCTTTGTCGAAATGGATTCATGAAGGTGCAGCCTTGGTTATCGTTATTCAAGAGCACAGGGGTGTGCTTGTCAGGGAGGTCGAGGGGAAGGCCTTGTTTGGGAGCACTACAGTATATAATGCCTTGGAGGCATTATTGCTCGTTGTTTCACCAGGTCAATTGGTCTGAACGCCACCGTCCTCCTCGGTGATTACTTAGGTCACAAACCCATTAAAAGACCGTTCACGACGTGGGAGGGCTCAACCAGAAAGGCCCCCCCCGGCACACATCTGCTTTCTGCTTGACTGAAGTGTACTTGCAAAGGTCGCTTCAGCCATCACATCATTTTATGCAGATGCATCTCCTTTAAGAGGCCGAGCGGGGACGAGAGTGTCGAAAAGATGTTCACATGTAGAGACCTTGAGAATAAAACACACAAGTTGCTCCGTGCGCAGGAACGCTGCTGTCGCCGGTGATCTCTCAATGTCGCGTCGTGATTACATTTCTCTTTACCTCTCCAGTTGTAATTGTTTGACCATGGTAATTGCTAATTAACCGGTGGTTAATTAAACGTGTACAGATATTGAAGGCCTGCAGTGGGAGCTGTTACTCGGAAGCAGCGGGTTTATCTGGTTGGGCCATTCTAGTGTTGAGACCGTTTGAATGCAGCAACACAGACAGAAATACTGCTCTGTCCTCACCTCCACATTCAATCTTCATTATCCCCCCATTCTTTTATAGGATTGATGAGGAGAATTACGTTTCCCACCTTCTAGGATAATGAAAATTATTCACTACCTAAGATGGGTACACAGCGTGAAATTGGAAATGTTTTACGTAGGAGTGGTGGATGCAGTACTCTTAGCGTGATTATGTTGATTTTGAACGCTTTAAATATGCAAAATGCAGAGGAATATTTTCCAGTTGAGGGCTTTGAAATGCTTTTACATCTCCACTCAGTGTGAAACATCTGGAAAAACAATAGATGGAGAAAGGGGCACTAGAATATATGATGGCATTTTGGCTTCGGCGCACTCTTATATCATCTACCTGCTGGAGCTTCGTCGCGCTGTCCTAAACGTTGTGCTCTTGCAGACACAGATATTTCCTGTGATCACCTGCTCGCAAATTTTAGCCACACACTTTTTATTTTTTTATTTTATTTTTATTGATTTGCGCTAACTGAACAGTGATACTTTTACTTTTCACTTGCTCCTTCAGTGTTGCTTCATTTGCCTCTCAGATTTGAACATATTCAAATTGACCAAAGCAATACAAATTAAATGTAAAAATATTGAATACAATAGAACTAAGTTTGATAGTCGTGGACTTAACGGAGAAAACGAGCACTGCTTCAGAAATATATTCCCAAAACCCCGGAGACTCAGTATAACAGCAGCTTAAGTGCTACAACAACTTGAGCTACTGACTATTAAAATGTATTATGTGCTCATGATAGCCCCTGATGCCAGCTTTAATGAAGAATATAGTGCATTTAACTGAGCACTTCGGACGTTTTCCTTCTGTATCCTAAAACAGATTCCTGTTAAAGTGGTCCGTGACTGCTGTAGATTACGGCGCGTTCACCAGCCGTACACTGTACAATGTTATGTATTCCAGTCACTTTTGTACGCGTTGTCCATTGTCTTCTCAATTGTCTCAGTTGTCTGGGTAACGGAAGGCTTGTGGCGGTCTGGCGCTATGTTGTTAAATTGAGGCCCATTTGTATCAGATTGTCAGAGAGTTTGTGAGGGAGAGAAATGAAGCCGGTTTTGTAAGTGGGAACTCTTGGATTGTGAAGGGGGTCATTTTTTTCCCCGTGTTGTTTCTGCCACTGACTGAAAAGGCAAACACTTGCACAACAAATGAGGAAATCATATTCTGTTGTCATGGTAACACACAAAAAAAATATAATAATTGCGAGCGAACCACGAAGCCTGTTACGACAAATCCAGTGCTCGTCAAAGTATGTTTCCCTTGATGCTTTTTCTCATGCGTTCGTGCGAAAGCAGCATATTTTGGAACACCAGTCCAATAGAAACAATTTTCTTTTGAGTCAATCCTTTAAAAAAAAATAATAACGGATGAAAATGCGACCGAATTTTAATCTTCTAAATGTTCCCTCTCAGAGTGGAGCATGTAGGCACTGATGTATGCAGAGGAGGTCGCTTTGAGAATAATCTCAAACTCTGAATTGCTGCAACTGTTGCCCCACATTCCTGGAGAGAGATTTTGCATGCACAGGAAATCTCAGTGGGGAACTTTCATTTCCATCCCATGCTTTACTCGCGTAAAATGCTGTATAGGCCTTTTATCTATAAATAGCCTTACTTGTATGCCATTGATGGTTCACTGAGAAAACCTTGCTGGCTGAGTGGGACTGGATCTGAATGTCTCTGTTCTCACATGTTATAATAATTGTCATCTGAGGAGAGCTTTAACTTGAGTCTGGTGTTTTGGCTTCTGCATCATGTAAATGCGTAATGCATTTCCTTATATGTATTTGCAACAGGTATATTGTGTGTGTGTGGTGTGTGTGTCCATACATTTAGTAAGACTGAGTACTTTATTATGGGGGTACGAGTTTGTTCTGGTATGTTCCTGTATATGCCATCATCATCTTTAGGTACCTCTTTGTACTTTTTATATATACTATATTTAGCCTTGATATATTAACGGTGCATATATTTGATATACAATGTATTTCCATACTAATATTTTATATTTGACTGAATGAATATTTGCATCAAGCGTGCGCTTGTAATTGCATTATGGGCATTAAAGCCTGCACTTGTCACAAGTCTGAGGAAGAGCCTGGTACTCAAAATAATACATGTTATCATCCTATCACACTGGACGTGCGTGTCTTTTTTTAGTGTTTTATCTGGGTTCTGCACCACTGAGACCACACTATCTGACACTTTTAAAGCCATTATATGAGTGGATTTTCTCTAACGCCCATTTAATTAGTATATGTCAAAGATACTGTATATCTTGCCTTTGGCATGGACTCATTTCAAAGAGACGGTTCAAAAAGCCAAGGGGAAAAGTAGAATGGATGTTTCGAAAAAAAAATCATCTGTGGGAAAACGTGGAAGGAGATTTTCTCATAACCGGTGCTCATTCACGGCGCGCAGAATACACGGCGCGTAGATTGAAGCTCGTAGTGCAGAACCAAAGCTCGAAAGACAAGATCTGCCCGGAAACCTAAAGTATGCGTTGAGGTAAGCACAAAAAGCTGATTGCCGTGCGAGTCAGTGGCCCAATCAAACACTCTCAGACTGTGAGGCTCGTTCCCCTCAAAGGCTTTGTGGTGTCACACTGTCAAATCGTCGAGCGCTTTAGGGCCATCTCAAAGACATTTTGAGCCCTTGATGCACACCTTATGCATAAGTACGCATTTCTACAGACTTTGCCAGAGGAAATTACCCACAATTCATAGCATTGTGACATTAAAAAAAGGGATCACCAAGGGAAGCTCGCAGGCTTTAAAGAAAGGAAAAAAAAAAAAACAGGCCAACAAAGAGGATGACACGTGCTTTTCAGTTTTCAGTATTTGTGCAGTGAAATATAGAAGTGTTTAAAATTTTCCCTATTTTTATAATTAATTTGGTCTCTCTTTGACACTGGCACTACTGTCTGTTCAAAATAAATCAAAAGAAACGTATGCTGCTTTTATTTCCTACAGTTCCAAACCCGCACTGTGACGTTTGTGTCCTGCTACACTCCTAAATCACATTTTAGAAGGGAGAAGTCTCACCGGGCATCGTCACCCCATGGTGCTAAGATTACAGCAGGCAAATGGACATAATCAGGGTGGTGAGGAAATTAAAAACCTGTGGGGCTTCAGTTAGACCAGCAAGGTTATTATCACTATTTAAATTTCTAATAAATTCAGTTTTAGTGCCTTCTTGCATGTTCTGCTGACCTTTTTAAGTTTGTACAGACACACTGAAGAAAACAAACTATTTAATATTCCATTTCTGCCGATAGATCCCCCCCAGTGTTCTTTGTGGGCTTGATTTTAATTGAATAAATCACTTCTTTGAGCAGGATGTAATAGGTTATTAGCTAATCCCATCGACACCATTTCAGGAATTTTGTTTTGCTGCACAGAACGGGTCGGATCAAAGCGGCCTTGGGTAACCAAATGAAAAGCCGTTAATCAGAGGCAAGCAAATGCCAATCCTCCCAGTAATATAGGCCAGGGACAATACTCTGTAAGCAATGTTATTTTCTTATCGTGTTTTCTATTCTAGCATATATATATATATATATATATATATATATATATATATATATATATATATATATATATCTGTTCCTGCATGCTTGGCTGCTGTCACTTTGATGCAACACAGGCACATTTAATGTCAAAGCTCGCATGCATTCCAAAATAAATGGCCCATAATAATTCCCATCACTTGATGTTAGCATTTCCAGTTGCCAGAAAGACTCAACCAATTCAGTTTTTTATAGGACACTGTGGTTCCAACAGACATTTGATTGCCCCCACAGCAAAACGAGATCATTTAGCAATTTTAGTTTTGACTCTTGTATTGATCATAGCCTGACTAGTATTTTGTCACGGACGTGTAATTTTAGTAGCAGATGCCCACTTTGACGAACTACAGTTAAGTTTCTGTGTGGAGTGCGTTAGCAGCTGTAAATCCAGACTTGGTCCCATCAGGTGGTTATCCCCTGAGGGCTTCTGCACACGTCACCTAGATCTTTGACTGTCAAAGTGTCAAAGGGCATTAACATCGATCATGTGAAAAAGGACACTGTTTCTATTTGGAGCATCATCTTAAGAAGCGCTGTGTGTTTTAAATGAGTGTTTTTGTTTCAAATTCCTAACGGATCCTATTTCAATCACATATATGTTGGTGTATGTATTCAGGGAGGTTGCGTTAGGCCCCTTTCCGTTGGTGTTCTTTAAGATAATACCATTACGTATATGAAATTCAAATGCAGCCTCTCCTATATCTTCAATCTATGCTTTTTCCCTACTTCCTCCCCCTCTCCCAACCCTCCTTCCGCTCTCTGTTGATATCTTCTCCACCCAGCTGGCCTCCCTGAAGGCAGACAGTTTCCCTACCACACTTGGCATATATATCCGCTGGTTATCGAGCAGAGAGCAAAGCAGACTCTTCACATGATTGATGCTCAAATGGGATTTTAATTCAGTTACTCAGCCGTCACCCTGTGGCCATATCTGCATGTCAGCCTTCCTTATTTGGAAACCCTCTGTACTGAACACAACGAGGGACTAGACAATTCTTCACCCGGCTCGTAAGTCTGTTGCTCCGATGAGCTTTTAGATTGCTTCTTGAGTACTTTGTTGACAGATTTAAATTGTAAATTTTTGCAGAAAACACTTTTTTTATTTCATGTTAGTTCACTGAATTGTGACGAGACAAAACATATGAGCATTCAGACGTGCGTTAAAGCCCGTAGTCTAAGCACATTATCTAAGCAACTCATGTAAAAATGATGAAAAGGGGAACACTGGCTCTTGTATTGAAGGGCCTCCTGAAGTTTGCTTCAATGCTGCTTGCTCATTGCTTTGCTCACATGTCTTCATTTCTTTCTGCCTAAATAAGAGACTGGTGTTCTCTGGATATTTGCGGATTGTTGCGATTGTGATCCGTAGAAGGAACCGTGGTCTATGATCGCTTCTTAATTGAAAAGAAAAGAAGAAAAAAAACAGCACCATGGGGAACTCGTCCCAACACTCAATACTGGAGTCCTGTTGCTGCTGCATCTTAATGCCGGCATCCATTAATGCCGTAGTAGACCATTAGCTACACACCCAGGATGGCGCCGCTCAAATTGTACCAAGAACCATGAGTTTTGATCACCTTGCTCCTACAAATAATGCTTTGGTTCACCGCCGGTTGTATCTATTCATGCAGAAGGCTTTGGTTTCATTTCTTCAGGTGTTCAGATATCGGTCATATCAAACATGTCTGCCAGTGTCCCAATATAAAGAGGGTGAATTATATTGTTGTCCCCGCCAGGAGATGATAAGATCAGTCATGAGTGAGTGTGTACGTGTGTGAGGGGAATTAGTGTGTAGGTGTGTGCATCTGTGTGTCAGTCTACGGCTAATCTTAAATACGGCTGCACCCAAACTGCATATTTTGGATCCTCATTTATGGCTGCCTGCCATAAATACCAAGGTAGCACACACTATTGGGCATCATCCTTACCTTTACACACCTATCGTCACGAGACTTGAAGCCTAAATAATCGCGTTGCAGTTCTATCCTTGAAACAGAGACACGCCTGCACAACGCAGATACACACATCTGCGATTGAAATGAGAGCAAATATGTTGTTTGAAAAACGTCTGAAACATTTGCAGTCGTTTCAGCGGTGCTCGTTGCAGACACACCTGGCGGAGATCTGCAGTCTACTGGGTGCACCTTTCTCGTATAGTTTTTTTGGCGCTCACTGCATAGAAAAAAGAAAGTCTTTCCAGTGAACGCCTAACCGCAACTCTGTATAATTCACAGAGCTCGCAGCCATCAGTTTTCATTGGAGCTACTTTGTCCAGCATCCAGCAGTAAACATGAACTGCAGTCAATGAGCCGCAGCCTGTAAAGGCCGCAGAGCCCTTAAGCCCCGCCCCCCCCACTTTCGTACAGAGTGCTATTGCTTGTTTATTCAAAGCGTATTAATATCGAACGTGAACAGCAATACAGTACATCCGCCAATCGAGAAGTAGATGAATGTTTCTTGAGCTACGTGAAGGACACACACACACACACACACACACACACACACACACACACACACACACACCTACAGAGATTCCTTGCTGTATAGTTAGATGCTGATGATCCATTCTGAACTCCTCCTCCTCTTCTTCTGTGTTTCTCTGCAACGTTTCTTTTGGGGTCGTTCTAGTGCAGGGATGGAATTATTCTTTACCAGGCACAGAGAAGATGTCCTCGCTTTGAAGACACAGCGCTACGTATCAGTTTTGTAAACTGTTATGTATTTTTGATGGAGGGGAAGTTGTTTTGGGGAGAGCGATCTACTTGAAACAAGCCACCGAAAGAGAACAGTTATTGCTTTCATTTTATTCCACCCTTTGAAATGAATGCTTTTGTTTGTTGTTCTAGTTTTTGTTCATTTGAAATTTATGGTCATTTTTAAGACCATGGTTAATGGCTGTTTAAGATTCAAGTGTGTTTATATTGTAAAGTGTTTATATTGTTTTGTTCTCCCTGAAAGAAATGAAACCTTAATAAATGTGTTATATTCCGTTCTTAGGGTAAGATGGTGAAGGGAATGGGAGGAGCCATGGATTTGGTGGCTAGCGCTGGAACCAAGGTGGTGGTCACAATGGAGCACTCAGCTAAGGTGTGTGTATACAAGAGTGAGTGTGTGTGTGTGCGAAAGGACTAATTTCCTTCCCCAAGGGTCCAGGTCCAATTAAATGTGCAATTTTCTTGTCCCATGTTGGTACGACCCACCAGCGCACCTTGGCTCTGCTTCCTACAGTAATGACTGTTATGACTGATTGTGGATAATTCCGTTAATGGATTGCTTAATGCCTCTTCATCGGAGAGCGCCAGCTCATCCCGATGAAGTTTTGCACACAAACCATGTCTTGTTTGTTCGGCTTTGGTTAATTTGAATAGAAGTCCAGAATTGGACTTGGTGTATTGGGAACAGCTGATTAGTTGGACTCGTTCCGTAGGAAGGGATGAGTAACCCCACAGGGCCTTCGACACAAGCAGTAGGCACTCCAACTGAAGTGGTTTACTTTCCGAAAGTCCAGACCGACATGATGCAAGTTCAACGTAACATTCTGCATTCAGAGTAGCATGCTGTTTTTTGCTAATGGGGGCCTGTCTGGCGCCTAGCTATATTCCAGATGGTGCAGCAGGTGAGCATAAATTGACTGCCCTGAAGTCTGCTCTCATTCATTATTGGGTGGGGTGTATGTGTGCTTCTCAGGCAGCATCAGAGACATTTTGATGAGTGCCTTTTCTTCAAGGAGACTGTTGGGGAAACTGAGACAAACTCATGTGGAATATGTGCTGTGTATATCCTCTGGGGATAGGATGAGTGTTCATAACTAACGGCATCCCTGGATATATTGAAACTGAAGCTGCATCCCTGGAAGCATTAATTCACAGACTGAAGGTGGCTGACCTCTAATACATTTTTTATTATTTTATTTTTTATCAACTACCCTTTCTCTTTCAGGGAGGAAAACACAAGATTTTGGACAAATGCATCCTGCCTTTAACTGGGAAGCAGTGTGTGGATCGAATCATCACAGAAAAGGTATCTTTATTTGTTTGTTTAATTTATATATACATATAATTCATAGACAAGTCCATAGATGCAGAGGAGGTAGCTCCTTCTTTATTTTTGAGAGGCAAGACGGAGATCAAAATATGTAACAAAGTAATTGGTTGACAATTACCAAAAAAAAAAAAAAATATTTAACTAAAATTATCCATAAATATTATCCAGCGAAATCATTACATGCAGAAATTAAAAATAAACATAAACTTCTCTTTCTGGGATGAATATTCGGGATTGTTCTCACACCAAAAAAATCTTTGCAGATTATCATTTAAAGACGTGACATAAATTTAGAAAAAATTGGGTGTTTTGGTTTCTTCCAAAACCTAAGAAAAGAAGACGCATTTTATTTCATGACGAATTTGTAATGATGTTGTCAAAGTCCTTTATTCATACATATAAATTCAACAATTAAGAAAATGTATAGTTTGTTGTTGATGGATGAGTCATGAATTTAGGCTTCTTACTCATCGGTGCTCCTTAGTTGGTGGCAATGAGTAAGCTGTGGCTGCGCAGTACATCTGGCCTGTAGAAGACTTGGATTGGGGGAGGGGGAGCATGAGAGGATTTGATTTATATTAACATTTCTAGGACATATTTTACATGGAGGTGGATATTTGTGACTTTGAAGTTAATTCTGCATTAAGCAGCAATGTTCTTGTAAAACACGAATACACCGGCAAACGGTCGCCTACCACTACAGATAATAAGCCTTTAACATGTGGCCAAAATGGCAGGTTCCTCTCTGTACAACCAGTTTTAATTTTGTTGTTGTTTGTTCCTTTAATAAAAACAGATTAACCAAGACCGTTGTATTCATATTAGAGGCCTGGCTGTTCTCCTTGCCAAGTATAACAATCTCCCACCTTGCAGTCAGGAGGAGTGATTAAGTGAAACCGAAATCAAATAAGTTAAACCCACTCAGTGGGTTTGCATTACTTATTTCATCACAGCCAGTCAGTCCCCTGAATAAGTAGGCAATAAGCGCACACAGACACACACAGACACACACAGACGGTGAACACAACGGAACACAAGTTACACATTGTATCTTTATCTCTACTACATCTCCCTCACATACGAACACGTACGAAAATAATCACACTGGAACTGAGAGATGTTTATGATGCAACAGAGTGACACTAGTAGATGGAAATTACATTTATTCAATTAACATTAAGTCAATCAGTTGTTTATGGTAAGGAGGCTTCTTATTGATTTTTTTTTTTTTTAATGGTTTGTTCATTTTCATGGTTTGGGTTGGGTTTCCCTTAATTATGTATTCTGTTGATACTCCCATCCCTGCCTCAGGGCCTCGCTTCTAATGTTGTTGACGCCACGGCAATAATTGTAGTCCTAACTGATCTGCAGCTTTATATGTTTTGGACTCTCTCTCTCTCTCTCATTTATTTTGTTGTGGCACAGATGGAAAAGATTGATCCTGGTGTTCTGCATATGGTTGTGTAGTCTTGGTTGGCCCACGTTTTCGGTGTTGAGTGAGAGTTGGGGACAGGCTGGCAGGCTGGGCTGGTAGTTTTTTTTATTTTACTTGGGACATGTACAACAGGGTGTACTCTGGGGAATCTCACTGCTCAGTCTCCCTTGGAAAGCTTATGGAGCTTAGCCAAAATTCAAATCTCCATCGTCTTCATTTGAATATGAAACGCTCTCTTTCTGCTTTGAATTTCATCTGCTCCCCACAGTTTGTGTTCTGCTTGCTGTGATGGAAGAAGGTGAAAACATTTGGAAACAGCCCTTAACAGCAATATGTTGTCATACTCGGGAGCACAAATGGCGATGGGGGAGGGGAGGGACGTGAACATTATTTGAATGTTATTTTGCGTCGCTCCCATCCAGTTGTAATGGCCAACATTCAACTTACAGGTAACACTTATCTTGAAGTTGTTTTGTCACCCCGCCTGTTCTCTCCCGCTCGGCCAGCTTTTGTTGTTGTGATCGCGCAACATTTCCCAGCGAGCAGGTTTCTGTCAATATTTATAAAGGTTAAAGCTCTTTCCACTGCCCTTACTAGCACTTGCACCACCTCCTCCTCTTCGCCTTCCTCATTTTCATCTCCTGCTGTTTTCCCGCCCTCTATATCCATTAGTACTCCCTCCTCTTATTGCATCCCCGGCTTTTTACTATCTTGGTAATGACTCAACTTCTTTCGTCCTATCATTTCATTTCATCATCTCTTTAAACATACTTATTATGTTTCATAACCCTCCTCCTCTATTCGACTCTCCATCCTTCAAATTTCATGTCTGTTGCAATGTAAAAAAAATTATTAAAGATTCGGGGCTCGCACACAATGCATGAGAAAATGAATGAATGAATATATACTTTATTTATCCCCAAGGGAAAATTTGGTGTCGGAGTTGCAGCAATTTACAGACATAAAATATAAAACAGGGATGAAATATATATATATATATATATATATATATATATATATATATATATATATATAATAAAAATAGTTGAGATGAAAGATATGTACAGCAAAAAAAACAGAGCATTCATTTAGGAATTAAATGAACACACTGTTGCTAGACTGTTGCTAGACTGGTGGGAGTCTGAGAACACTGAGAACCCTCTCGACCTCAGAGGGCATGTGCAGTATGTAACGGTTCCGTGTTATTGATTGGAAAAGGTTGATGAATAAACAACGAGCACACTGTGATTTACCCGCAGGGGCCCTTCCAGTAGCTGTAACCGGGAACCAACTTTATCATCTTCTTTTTGAGGGATTAATGCACAGCACACTGACTTGCAGATTTTTACTCCACTATTTATTACACTTGGTTCATAGCAATTTGATTATAGTTTATGCACAGTTTGTAGATGATGTAAGGTATTTAAACGTCCACAAGTGTTTAGTGTCTCCCCTTTTTTCTTTTCGTTGATATCCATAAAACGAGGTGAAACTGGCCTTCAAACTTGCTTTCACGCTTGAAAAATTGACACACATTGGTTTCCATGAGAGGAAATGGCTTCCTCCCACAACGCCAGTGGGATTTAACTTTATGAAATCCCTTGTAGTATCGTTTAACAAGCGATACATCCGGAAGTAGAACAACAGTCTCCTCTGCTACGTGTATCTCCATGACAATAAAGAATGATCTGGGATTTCCAGTAACGGCTAATCAATAAAGCTAACCGTTTGCAAATAGTGAGGATATTGCCAGGACGTGTGTATCGCACACATTTGTTAATTATCTTCCAGGATGTGGTGGGAAACTAAAAACACATTAAAGATGTTGACATGAAAACCAATTAGGGCTTAATGTCTTGAGTCAAGTGGAACCTTTTGATTCAACAAAGTAGATGAATAGAATACAATAGCACACCAGTCTAACATTTGAGCTTTTTGTTCTATTATTTGCCCAAAATCAAATGACTAAGGGGATGTGAGAATATTATTGTGCCGATCATCAGAGAAAGCTCCCAGTGGTGAAACACAAGGGGCTATAAACCAGGTGGCAAACAATGCTTTCAATAAGCCTTATGACGGTTATCGTTTGTTTTCTATTTTTTTACTGTTTACTGCAGTCGCGCATAAATTACACCCCTGCTCCAATTTGTTTTTAAAATGAGAGCAGAAACTGGTGGCTGCCAAACCTGCCAACAAAAAAAAAAAAATACCACTCCCTCCACTCGGACTCGCGCACAGATGCTGATGCACGATATATTCTCACAAGCGCAGCATCCGCCTTGGCTCTGGATGGCCAGAAGGGATGGTAATTCTAGTGTTGTCCTAAATAGTGTTGCTGCGATTTGAGACCCCGGGGCGATGGGGGAAACCTGCCGCCCCCCCCGGGCAAAGTCACCGCTGCCTCCCGACATGATTCCGACCATTTTGTACACTATGTTGCCATTTCTCGTTCTCTTAACCACAGTTTCCCCCCTGTTCACAAAGCGGGCTCGCTCGCGGCAATGTCATTGAAATGATGGATTGTGATCATTTTTGTGTTCATCACATGTGCAGTGAGCGAATCGCATCGCTCCCGTGGCCCCTGGTGCTCGAGTCGCTGCTGCTGCTGCTGCTGCGACGACGACGGTGTCTCAGTACTTTCTCGTCTCAACATTTATTTAGGGAATTGTCTCCTGTTTTTTAAATAAAATAAAAACTCAAAAGAATATTGCCCACTCATTCACAGGCGAAGCGGAAACAACTCCTGAATTATTCAGTCATCATAATGGGCCAAGAAATTCGTTACCTGTGGCGTTTGCCCCGAAATGACGACAATTATTACTCCAGAAACCACATTTAAATGATTTTACTGTCACACTGTCTTTTGTTTGAACACATCTCCAAAGCCTGCCCCTTGCAATTGTTGCAAATGCATTTACGGGACACTGGCTGAGCTTTTGAAGTGTATTTGTTGGAGGGTAAAATGTAAATTCTTACTCCCATCTCTTTGTCGCGTTCACGTTGGACTCGAGCGTGAGGCGGGCTGAATGACGTTGGCTTATTGTAGTTCCACGACATTCAGCCCACCTCTCGCCAGGTGACACATGGGTTGGACGAGCAGCTTCTTTATGACTGACTCACATCAATCTGGTTAATGATGGTTGTGACTCTGAAGACTGTGAAGAAAAGGTGACTCAACAGTTTCACAACATAAATGCTGCTTTGCTAATCGAGGCGCTTTTTTTGTTGTTGTGTGTGTGTGTGAGAATATCAGAAATTAGGTCAGTCGATGGCTCGCCGCTTTATGATTTACTCGCCCAGCTATTTTTTTGTGTGTGTGTGACATTGTCCTGTGTATTTAAAAGCAGAAAACGTCAAACTGTGAGCTCACATTGATTACACCTGTCGTATCAGCACACTGCTCTTCTTCCTATATCCAGCACCTCCGGGACATCCGTAATCACTTGAGACACGAGTCACGATTAGAGAGGCATGTCAGTGCCTGTGTTATTCAGAGACCCTTCCTCCTTGTGGCATTCCATCTGTCTCGCTATATTGGAGTGAGATATCTGCCTCCTGCTGTCACTGTGTGTGTGTGTGTGTGTGTGTGTGTGTGCGCGTGTGTGTGTGTGTGTGTGTGTGTGTGTGTGTGTGTGTGTGTGTGTGTGTGTGTGTGTGTGTGTGTGTGTGTGTGTGTGTGTGTGCATGTGCCGGCAGGCATGTGTGTGTGCATGTGCCGGCAGGCATGTGTGTGTGTGGTTCTAATGAGCTGAAAGTCCTGACAGGCTTTGCCCGGATGTGTCCGTGGCTTGGTCCGTCAGTCCCGCTGAGAGAAGCAACAGGAACCAGCTCAGCGAATATTTTTCGCATTAATAGGTATAATGATATGGCTCCAGATTTAGTTTAAAGGGCTATTGTATAAGCTGTACTGCATGTACACCTACCTGACTTCACGTCAGACTTGTGTTGAGAAGCAGCAGCAGCAGCAGCAGCAGTCTGTCTAAGTTATTTCAAATTTGAATCTGATGATGTCATCAGTTGACGGATCTTAAAGGTGTGTCTGATTAATGGGGCGATTTAGGAAAACATTCAAGAAAATGAAATAATAAAAGTGCTGTGTGTGTGTGTGTGTGTGTGTGTGTGTGTGTGTGTGTGTGTGTGTGTGTGTGTGTGGTATATACAGTGAAATATAAGTATGTACAGTGACTAACAAAAGCGGTGCTAGGGATATTGATGATTCAATTGACGGAAGATCTGGTCAGAGGTGATTTATTATACGGTCTATTTATTGGCAGAAATTGAACATAATATTCATAACTATGTTTTCATTAGTGTATAGTCCCCTAAAACGACAAACTGTTGTGTTTTCGTTACTTTAGCCCTTCTCGTCGAGTCATCCTCACGGAGAGAGCCTGTCACACTTAAACGTAAAAAAAGGAGGGGTTTTCAGGTGGATGCAATCTGCAATCTCACCACTAGATGTCACTATATCCTACATGCCGCTCCTTTTAAAATGGGCTATTTTCTAACTAATTGATAGTATGGAGGTACCTAAGAAATGAACAGTCATCTTTTTGCTGAAAATCTTTTCTGATCTTTAGTCAACTTTTGAGAATGTAAAAGAAAACGTACTGACACAAAGTTACAGTGTTAAGAATCATCTTTATCTGTACACTTATATGAATTCAAGCAAGAAGAGAAGCCAACCCAAAATCAGTTTGAGACAACTTTAGATTAAATTATTGTCATAGTACATACATACATGAAATGTATTCTCTGCATTTGACCCATCCTTTTCAGCACCATGCAATTTTTAGGCTTCTGCTCGAAAATGTCATACCCAAACTAAAAGGGTGTAACTCTGCAACCACTAGGGCTATTTGACTACTTTTGGTGTTATAATAAACAAGAATAATGTGAGATTTTGTTCAGATGTATACATATCAGTCTATATGTTACTGGTTAAGAGTAAATAAAGATGACACACAGCAAAAATGTTTTCAGGTCCGCCTAGAAAAAATCACTTTCAGGATGATTATTTCTTTGAAATGATGCATTCGTAAGGTCTAAACTTCTCTCAAATCATAACACAATGTGTGAACATTATCTCTGCAAAGTTTGACTTTGAAAAAGTGAAGCAGAACAAAGTTAGAGGGTTTAGTATAGAGAAAATTCAGGCGAGAACACAGTAAAAAAACCGTTTAACAACAATACCTTTCATACTTTTAAGATTATCTTTCTTTCTGTTTTGAGTTTTTTGTTAAATGGCTTACTGATTCTTGTAGCAAAGGCTTTGGTGTTTAATTTGATGTGCAACATCAATATATATATATTTTTTTGCAATACAAAAAAAAGAAACAAATGGTTCTATGGTGTTTAGCAGGCAATTTAGGGTTAAGTGTCTTGCTCAGGGACACTTCGACATGTGAACCATGGGGAGACTGGGGATCGAGCCGGCGACCATGTGTTTACGGGACGACCACTCATCCCCATGAGCTACAGCCGCCCTATTTAGGTAGAACAAACTGTCACTCTGACGTTGTACATGACTCTTAGAATAAAAATAAAAAGAGTAAGTATGGCTCCTGAAAGAAGGCTTAAAGAGGTAATAACAGGTCTGCTCCCTGAAGGTACTTCACAAGCAGATTGATTTCCTTTTTTGCTGCTCCTTTTCAGAAAACAGAACATTACTTCGTTTTTCTTTCGATACATTTCCAGCATTTATGGTACTTTGGCCTTCGGCGTAAATGACAGGTTTTGCGAGGATTCTTAATGGTAATTTGCAAAAGGTCTCCGCCTCCCAGTCACTTCAACGGGAGCGTTGCCCTTTCCCGTATACAGCATTTCATTACCGGGGCCTCATTTATGAACCGCGCACACTCTGGTTTGTGCATAAACAATGTGCAAGCTCATCTTGGAATCAGATTAATCAATACTTGCTTGTGAATGTTTCTATATTCAGGACAACTCCTCACAAAGCATATGCGCAAGTCCCTGGTCGCCATGCTGTCGTAGAAGTGTGATCATCACAGGTATAAACAGAAACTCACAGTGCCACTTTTAAACCAGAAGTGATGACCGTCAACTCTGGACGCTGAGGAGATGCTTCACCCTCCACCACTGCAGCATTAAATAATCTAGAGTTTTTAGTGGAGGTTGTTGTAAATCTCGGCATCTTTACAGTTTCTAAAATGTTTTACTGGGAGAACAAATTGTTTTGAGAACAATAAAATGTTGTTTCAGGGTTGAATTGAGTTACCATTGACCCCCCCCCCCCCCCCCCCCCCCCCTCCCTTCCTTCTCGATGCTCTCTGGTGCTACATCACAGAGCCACTGCAGCAGCACTCGAGAGCCAGCATGTGACTCGTGAATGCAACAGATTTTTTTTTTTCCCCTTTCATGTTTCGACTGTTAAAAGTATTACCACAATTAAAATGTAATTGCCCCTTACTTTGTAGCGGTCCATCCTCATGGAGTTGAGGACCACTCTTTCGCACACTAACAATTTCACCATTAATTGCAGCTATTTCGTCGTCTATATGGATGACCCTGAAGTGGTGCGGCAGGGTGTTGTCATGTCTTTTAGATCACTTTGATAATCCTCCTCCTCTGTGACCCCGGCGACCACACACCATGGGGTTCAAACCCACCTTTTTAAGGAAATACTCGTTCTCGCCATTTTGTCTTTGTGTCTCTTTTTCTCTAAACGTGTCATCCTTTTTTCTTTTTTTTCTTCTTCTTCTTTCCCGCCCTCTTTTTCTGCCCCGTTTCTGTTTGCCAGGCCGTGTTTGATGTGGATACGACAAAGGGCCTGACTCTGATAGAAGTATGGGAGGGGCTCACTCCTGAGGATATCAAAGCATGCACTGGCACTGATTTTGAAGTAAGTAACCGAACAGTTTGGCTATATTTCATTTCCTAACTTCATAACAAGACATGTCTTTACCTTCCTGTGATCTGTCTGGTGTCTTCTAGGTTTCCCCCAACCTGAGGTCCATGCAGCAAATCTAGAAGGAGCCTCCAATGGATCTGTGTTTTTGGTTTGTGTGAGAATAATTTTTTTCTCAGTGGTCAACATCTGGTGACTGGTTAAATTATGCTTTTAAAAATTACAGTGAAAACAGGGAATCCTCTTTTAAATGTTCTGTAAGAAAAATGAAACTTCACTGGTACAGAACAAAAATGAAACAATACTTTAAATCATATTTAAAGTATATCAACAATTTACTGTGAAGAGAATATAGAGAGCTGAAATGTGATGAATTTAGTGATGAAATGTGTTGTAGTCGAGTTGATTATTCGTTCAGCACAAAAGGAAATGTCTTTATTGGTGTAAAAGCTGTACAATACCAAGTAACAAAAACATCCTTGGCGTATGCATCTAATGTAAGATAAGATATATATGTTTTTCTTCCATTGGAAAATTAAAGAGATTTAATAACAAGGATCTGACGAAAACATGTTTGTAATAATCATCGCTGCCACAATGTAAAACCCTTTTTTCTTCTTTCTCAGCCTCATATTTATTACACAGGCATTTTCTCTCCCCTTGCCTTTCTATATAAAGTCAAATACAACCTTTTTTGTTGAGTGAAACAAGTGTAATATTCATTTATTTTGTTGTTTATTTTCTATAAATCTTCTGATTTCTGGATTAAAAAGTAAAACAACAACAGCGGCTTGTTTGTTCAAGTTATTCATCAAATCACACAATGATTGAAAGCAAATGGCTTTGAGAGTGATGGCTTCTGACACTCTACAGGTTAGAGCTTTCTATTATGGACGGTGCACTTGCATTGACATTCTTGATGTGATTTCTCCACTCGAGTAGAGAGGCGCTGCCATTACCTGAGGGCTGTTACATAACT
Organism: Myoxocephalus aenaeus; assembly: GCA_038501785.1. Lineage (NCBI taxonomy): Eukaryota > Metazoa > Chordata > Actinopteri > Perciformes > Cottidae > Myoxocephalus > Myoxocephalus aenaeus. The sequence continues at coordinate 554,148 of JBAMJR010000379.1, forward strand.
GGGAAATTCAGCCGGTGGGCTTTCGGGTTCAGGAAGATCAACTGGATTGGGTCATCAAGCAGAAAAATGGAAGAAAGTGACAGGGGCTTTGGCCACCGGCTGTTGATGTAAATCCAGCACATCCCTCCGTGAGTCAAACGCGAGCTCTACCCTGTAAGCCTACATTTGGTAACCTATTTCTCATGCTGGTACTCGAGTGGAAAGGGAATACGGGAAACCTTACGGGCTTTTACAAAAATAAATAAGGTTTGAACTTAAGCAGTGCCATAAGAAAAATGTTTTAATTTCAAATGTTTTTTTGTTTTTTTGTGACTGCACTTTGCTTACAATGTGAGTATGATAAGTAGATTGAGTATGGGTATATCATTAAATGCAATAAATAAAAATGTGCAGTTGTTTGTCGATTCTTCCAACTTTCCACCATGGTGACCCCATTTGTTGAATGACTCCCAACAAGGTGTCCTTCCAGCTGATAATCACCACAGTGAATGTCACTTGGTCATTATCACTGCCATATTAATTGCAATGATAATGAATTGCTGCCATATGGCTCTCTGTCAGCCAAGTGCATGACCTCAGACGTGCTTCTAGGTCAATTGGGAATTCACTTTCAATCCCAGTATTTAGAACTAACATTAATTTCAACCAGTACATTACATAGTTGTTGTTTTTTTCTAGAGAAACAAAGAGATAATGCACTTCTCCAATAATGAGCTTCTGAGGATATTTGCATATTATTCGAGCAAAAATACTACTGCTCCTTAACAAGTAGGCTTATATGATCTGATTAAAAATATTGTGTGTTGGAAATGCTCAAAATACCATATATTCAAGTGCATATCCCACTATGTGTCACATGCAGCCACTGGTTGGTGTTCTGCCGCCATGCTTCAAACACGTCTGAGAGAGATGCGTGGATGTTGGTCTTGGATCGTTTAGCGAAATAATACTGAAAGATGGAATTATTAATGGAAGGCTGCTATTTCCCCCCCGAATTATGTAGATTATGAAACTGAAACGTGTACTCGTCTGTTTCCATATTTGGATCGATCCAACAAACCCCATTTTTCGTAATTGTGGCATCCGCCGATGCGTACTGCTCAAGGGGTGTGTGGACTGGCTCGGTCGCGCTGGTGCGTGCGTGTGACAGACAGACAGAGAGGGAGGGAGAGAGAGGGGGAGAGAGAGAGAGAGCGGCAGGGAGAGTGTGTTTGTGTGTGTGTAGAGAGAGAGAGAGAGAGAGAGAGAGAGAGAGAGAGAGAGAGAGCGAGCGAGCACTCCAGGTTGGCGCAGGCACCGGACCGGGAGAACGGAGCGTTGTGCACGGCGGCAGCATGGCTTCGTCTCACGGGAGAAGCGACATGCGCTTCGCAGACTGGATGGCAAGTTTACCGCAGAGCATGCACACTATTCCGCTCACCAACCTGTCTATTCCCGGTAGGTGTTTCTTTTACGTCGCCCCAGTGTAATCAGGTGTATGTCCGTGTCTTTCTGTCCGCGCGCGCATTCCATGTAGCTGTCGTAGTGAATTATACATCAATATAAAGGCTACGAGTTTCAACATTTACAGTGTTCTATTGGTTTGCAAACTTTCATGTTTTACTTTGCGCCCCGTGCATCATATACGTGGCTTTGGTTCCATTGTACCTCATTAGAACAAAGGGCAAGACCTGTTGCGCAACGTGAGAAGTGCCATGTATTTTTGAACAGCTCAGCATCCTCCTGTGATGCTCTGCTGTCTTGCTTCTCCTTCTCATATTCCGAGGAGAAGATATGAGGTATGAATCAAATTAAGACTTTGATCCGCTCTAAAGACTAAGAATAGACATGAACCACGAGCTCTGTTTATGATGTGGGACTTTTGGCGTTTGTACTGGGGTGGTGGCCACAGAGGAGGAGAGATGGGATGGGTTCCTCATAGAAAATGAGCTGTTGGACCTTCAGCCAATCAGTGTGCAGGCCCCCTTAAGCTCCATTCAAATTGGAAATGCTGGTTGTAAAGCCTGTCTTGGAAAAAGTAATTATATGTCTCGGGAGGAGAGTTCAAAGGTGTCAATCAGATAGGACAAACAAACAGAGTTCCTCTGGACAAGACAAAATGCCTCTGTCAATTTATTAAATGCTTGCAAGCAGGAAGAAATCCCAACAGCCACGAATCGTCAATGTCTGTCAGGGTTTCCACAAAATCATCAATTCGACAGTCAGTTATATACTTTTTAAAAACGATCATCCCTTCCTTTCCATCTCATCTCTCATTGGTTCTCACTAGCTCAAACACGTGTTATACATTAACTGTGCGTACTTTGACCTGATCGAAACTATACGTTCAACCAATCCCCTGTCCCCACATACATCAAACCATGCAGTTAGAAGAATGACTGTGCACTTCAGCGTTCTTATCAACTGGTCAGAATCAGAGTGTTACTCATTAATCTGAACATACATCAGTATTTAACCCACAGGTTTGACAGTGAATGATTCTTTAAAACAGACAGCATATGCATTTTTCCCATCACAAGCCCACCACTGATATGAGTGATGGAATGGCCTATTAGCAGCCAGCTAATTCCATATCTGCTGCCTAGTGATTATCACACCTCCACACAGAGCTCGTTCATTCTTCATTTTCTTAATCCTCCGAGCTCCCCGCGCTCTCTCTCTCTTTTCTTCTTCTTCTTACTTCCACTTCCTCTCCATCTCTTTCTCTCTTGCTGTTAGTATACCTGGTGTGTCTACTGATGGCATGTGCAAAGATGGCTTTTCACGTGCAGATGGCTTGGACCTTGAGTCCAATGAGGCGTGGCACATAACCAGCACCGTCCACTGCTCCGAAGGATGCCAAGACACATGGGGTCCAGCAGCATGTAATCAAATACTCACTGAAAGACGGTAGCAGCATGACGTGTATTACCTCACGCTTGTAATTTTGCCGAATCACGTGGTTCACCACAGTTCACCCATGCCAAGCCAGCATGCGGACATGCTCTGTCCAATTTAATTAGGTACCATTACGTCTTATTGGCCCTGCGGCTCTGCTGCTCTCTGCCTGTCCTCCATTTGGATGCAGATTCCGTTAACATCCGCAGATTCTTTGCACTTTCTTGTGCTTGCGCGCACACTTTTGGTGTCAGGTGTGTATTTGATTCCCTTCAGAAGTCTGCCTCATATCACATCCCTTTATCTCATTTTGGAACTCAGCATTACGAGCCCTTTGTTCAAGCTGAAATGAAACTGGGGCAGACAAGAAACAAATGAGACAACGGTGTTATTTCCCCCCACAAGTTTCACTCTTCCTTTTGCACTGAAAGGATATGATATTCATCCTGTTAGATTGCTGACATACAATCCTCGGCATCCGCCCACTGTTGCCTGTAATTCAGCGATGCTATTTATTTGCCAGGAAAAAATAGTGAGTTCACCATGCCGACAGCCTCAATGATCCAGGCCAAGGTATTTTGGCAAAGTGGAGCACTTATGTGGGGGTGATGTGATGGCATGGTGCTCTGCTGTTGCCAAAAAAGCTAAACAGTCCCCACTGTGTCTCCATTGCCAGCATTGCACTGATGTACTCATTAGTAAACATAATCATCTGTATGATTTGAGATTAAGTTATATTAACATTTTGTGCTGACAGAGAAGATGGTATCTACTTTCTACGATGTTTTAATGGCATCTCTTTTCCATTTTTAGAGTAATTGGATATGAACTAATGCAGCCAAATGACCTGAGTATAATACATGGCCCTACACACAAATAGATTATCAAGGTAGCATATGCATTTTTGACAGATAATATCTCTGTCTGCTTGGTATTACGTTTGACTGAGATCCACATTATACAGTGCAATACTCTAATGCATACTGATCATGGATGATCACTTCTGCCGTTGTCAGGAGGAATACATCAGTTTATTTGTGAGTTTAACTGTCTGTGTGAGGATTGCACTAATGGAGAAGTTCTAGTTAATCTAAGCAAGGAGTCCTAGCTCCGTACAGTATGTGTGCAACATACCATTATCTAAAAGCAAGTGGAGACCTTTTATAGACAGAACCTACAAATATTGATCAAAGTGTGAAAAGTTTAGACAATGTGAATACAAATACTGGAAAGTAAAGTGCTCTGCTGTTCACACCTAAGTATGTGTGAGCACAATAGACTTCATAAGGGGCAAACTGTCAAAAAATTGGAAACGCTCAATCACCCACAGTTTTTCTCAGTTTAGATTGGAAATATTGGTCAAAAGATTTCAGGGGTCTGGAAGTGGAGATGTACTACACTGGTGTCTGTTCATGCAGTACTTAAAAAAACAAATACAATGAAAGCTGCGAGCAGCGTTGAACGGGCCCTTGCTCCTTTGCGCCCGTCGGGGGCGCCGGCGGGACGCCGACTCGCTCGGCCGAGAACGTTCGCCCGCCCGTTTGTCGGACGTTCTTTTTCCCCTCGTGGGAGCGTGTGACGCGGGAAATTGCGCTTTGCAAATACTTCACCGCTTCCCGCATCCGCCGTGTGGCGCCAGACGACACGCTCGGCAACACGGATCACGTCTCTCTACGTGAAGCTGAGACCACGTCGTGTAAATATCATGTAAAAAATGCCGTTTGTCATGTAACGCTGATTTCCTTTCGCCAGTAGGCGGCACTTTGACTTGTCGATATCCTCAGCAGTGAATTATCAAACACGACAAGTTTGTGGAGATTGGATGAAGTCCAGTGGAGTTACAAGAGCTTGTTTAATGAGGAAACATGTAACATGTGTAGGGAGTTGCATGAGTTTTTGAGCATCCCAAGCCTCTAAACAAGGAGTAATGCATCATAGTATAAACATGTCATTTTCTTTTGCCAGTAGGTGGCACTATGGCAGTTTGACAAACACATGCATCATGTTTCTCTATGTGAAGTATAGACCACGTCATGTAAATCACATGTAAATACGATGCAATTTGGCTGATTTCCTTTGGCTAGCTACAGTATTTCTTTGAGGTTGATTGATGCAATTGGAAGACAATGCAGAACAGGCCTTTCTCTTTCTTCTTGAGTAGCCTCGCTGTTGCATGTTGAGCTGCAGGCGAGACGAGGCCAACTGACTGACTCCCACTCGAAGAGTTACTGTAATCAATAAGTGAGGAGATAAAAGCATGACAGAGAGTCACAAAAGAAGAGAGAAACTGGTTTACATTTCTCAACAGCTCTTCGGTGGAAAGACCTTCCACTCAGGACTCAGTTGGAATTTAAAAGGCCGTAAAAAGATGGACAGCAGGTTTCACGAAGCTGCATATTCTCGTTGTAACCAGGATATTAAGTGTCAGTAAATATTTATTTCATTGATTTCTTTAAATAGATCCCACTTCCAGCATATTTCATGGAAGTAAAATGGGCACTGTAATGGACCCTTGTGGTGCACCGCAGAGACGGGTGCAGAGGAAGACAAAAGGTTTTATTAAATTCTGAGCGCCAACCTGATTCCTCCATATTACAAAATGGATTGCTCTTTTCTCTTTGATTGTCATAGAGAGCTCCAACTGAATTAAAAATGCATGATTGTCAGAGTCCAAAGACAACAATAAATCATTTGTCACCCAGAGGAGAGCTGACTCAGTGCTGTTGTGAAGGCTGACTGAAATGTGTCCAGAAACAGAGAAGAGCTGTGAAAAGACAGTTTTAGTCAGAATCATAGATAAATAAATTAAAAAAAGTAACCGAAAAGTTTTTGAATATGTACAACAGTTTTTTATATATATATATATATATATATATATATACACACGAGGGCAGCATTGAACATAGCTTTTTAAAGCATGTGAGTTGTTTATTTTGCTGTGACTCATGACACAACCCAGCATCCAGGTGCATTGTTGTTCTATCATCTATTATATAAAAAATAATACATATTTTCATAAGGATATTCTTGCCAGTCCTCGCGCTGGTCCGAATCACCTTGTTTGTGACTCATCTCTCTGTGTTTGGCCCTATATGCCACTTTTGCCTCACAGTGTGCCAAACTATGGAGGCTACAAGTCAGATGACCTGCGCCGGCTCCTCTCTGTCGCTAATTGGGGAACAGGTGAGGGGACGAGCAGAAGGGAGCTCTGGCAAATTAAAGATGGAGGTCATTGAAGGGAGAGAGGGAGGGAAAGACGCAGGGAGTAGTTATCATTTTCCGTCCCCTAAGCCGATCAGCGGGGGATATGATGGGCTGTTTTTCCTGAGGCTATTGTTAGATCTGCTGGGTGAGTGCTGCAGACTGCCAGGCTGCACGTTGGTTTGACTGAGGTGGTCAGCCGAGGTCTATTGCCAGAGATACTAAATCTGTTTCTCTGTGGTTCTCTCACCATGAAACAAGCTTCACTGCAGGGAACGGCTGCTCTGCTACCTATTAAACTGGATGTTCAGTATATATCTGTGTCCTACAGGTCTGCACAATGACTATGTAGCTCTATGCTGTTTATGTTCATCAACTAAGCTTTGCTTATTTGTAACCAGCCAAAGTGTTTCCATTTTATCTCCAAGTAGGTGAACAAATAATCCACATCTTTTCTTTCTCTTTTTTTTTTTAAACTCCATTAATCGATTTTTGGCCACTAGAGGGCAGAGGAACGTCAAAACAGGCCGATAGACATACCAACATGACATTATTTTCTCCTTATAAATTACTTGTTTTACCCCTTTTGTAGACACGTAATGATTTGTTTGTATTTGTTGAACTGGCCTAACTCATTGGTACCTTTATTACCACATGCTTGGTGATAGAACAAGTTTGGAAAAGGGACACATTTGATTTAAATGTCATTTAAATCGTGTATTATGACGAACAAAATTGTCATTGTAATACTACTGGGATGATTTGGCCGAGCTATATTGAGCACATACATTGTGTTTGTTTGTTTTAGTTTCAATATATTCAGTAACTCGTAAAAAAATAATTAGACATGGTTTGTAGCTATACCCAACATTACCTCACATACACTGAGAAGCCCACAGGGTCATATTTACATGAGGGGGCTCATGGGAGCCATACCACCCGTCTCCAGTAGCTGACTGCAGCAGCTTATTGCTTTACGAGAAGAAAGAGAATAGCATACCTTAGGCCAGGGGGAAAGGGTGAAGGCAATTGGATTGAGTTAAGATGGCCTCCCAGGCTATAAAAACAAATCCTTTGCAGAAGAGGCATCTTCAGTCTTGCCGGCTCCCTTGGGGCAGAGGAAAAAGCCGGCCCAGGACTTTTAGCTGTAAATCTGTCCGTCAGTCCCAAGACCATTATGCTGCCACTTAAGCCCGTGAACCAGGAGGATGAATGGTATCAGATGCCAGGATGACCACTGGTAGGGCAGTGGGATGCTTGAAAGGGCCGGAAATCAGTCGGCCTAAAAGCCATTGGAAAAATGAGGATGACAGATTAAAAAACAAAACAAAGGAGGAGAAAATAGTATAGAAAGAAAGACCAAGAGAGAGGGTTTACCTCAACTGACCAAAGTCATTGTGTTGGACCAGGTGCACATTCAAGTCTTTTTTATAACTGACAGCAAAGTCTTTTTCCAAAGTTACAAGTCGCTCAGGTAAATCTTTTTGTCAGAATATCTAAGAAACGAGCGGAAATGATTAGGTATGGATTCTCCACAGGCTGCTTTTGCCTCACCACGCAGGAGGACATTTATCTTGATTCTAAAAGTCAAATAATTCACCCTCATTGGAAATGTATGTGCTCTGTGCGCACTGCCAGTCGAACAAGATGGACGAGAGTAGTAGCAAGGTGGGAGACGAGGTGAGACTGGAGCGAATTGAAGTTTGAAGAATAGCAGGGCTGTGAGGAGAACCATTTCAATCACTATACAATCACATAGAGAGATCCACGAGAGGATGGGAAGTGTCATTTAGCTCACCTGCACCCTGTTACTTTCCATTTACTTCTTATTTTCTACTCTCGAGAGTCCAGACAAGTTATTTGTCACAAAAAAGGTTACAAACCACCACCACCATCATCATCATCATTCTGCTTGTTTCAACCTTTATCTTTTCTCACTCTGGCGCGTTGTCTCTTCTCCACGTTCTAGAAATCTCACTCACCCCATTGACGAGATTATGTTGCAAAGTTCACATTTGAAAGCCCTATTATTTGCACTATTCAAGGATGTAGTTACTTTCAGTGCATGTGCTGCTGTTTGTCCAGACACACATCTTCCTGACTATCTACTGACGTTGTATAAAAAGAGTTGGATCAGTCAAACAAACAGGACTTTTGTCCGGAGACCGCTGTTTGTATCCGTTGCGAAAACGCGAAGCTAACTTTGACCTTTTGTCACAGCAGTCGTTAGTCCTGTGAGACTTTAGTGCGGTTATTTATGGTTATGTAGTGCTCGGCCGAGTCGCTGGTCAAGTTATCGTCGCGCTCTTTTCCTGAACCTAACTAAGCTGTTTTGTTTACGGAAGTTTATTTTGAAAATTTACGGAAATGAACCCTCGAGGGAGACCTAGTGTCATAGTTTGAAGCCGAGGGCCGCTGAACACACGTCGGTGTTTGACGAGTTAGGAGAAAGAATATGTCATATCTTCACATCTATCAAAGCTGAACCTAACGAACTGCATGAGTAGACAGTTTATATATTGTTCACGATAAGCAGGTCGTTCCACATGATGGACTGTGGCCCTTTAAATGAACCAAAGCATAATTAGTTTTTTTTTTTTTGATAAAGAGGGTAAAGAAAAGCAGTCATTTGGATTTCCTTCAGTAAGCTCTGTGGAAGCAGAGATTACCGTCTTGCCTAATTTCTGCCAGTTAAACATATTAGGAGAAGGAAAAATATTGTGTGCGCATCATGCACTGTCTCAGGAATGTGGATTGTTAGTTCCAGTCGACTATAATAAAAGGGAAAGGACTCATGTCTGAAGCACGATGCTGTTGGTTGTGAAGAATTTGCACAGTCAATTTCAAAAGTGTTTCCTCATTTTTCTAAACGAATGTGTTGCCCTTGAGACACGGCCCCATCATTTAAGTGGAGCAGATGATTTTATAACATAAACAGCAATTAATCCTGTTTCGAGCTGCAGGTAGTTTTCTCTGCCGATTCTTACAGATGTCATGCACCTTTTGCACAATGTGCTTCCTCTCTGCAGTAAAGCATCGTGCACCTGTCTTTTTCTCATACTTGCTAGTTAGTAATGCACGCATTTATGATTGTGATTATTTCTCACCATCATTAATGAAGAAAATAATTGGTAGACAGTGGATGAAGAAAATAATTGTTATCATGATTGTGGTGTTTTGTTGCGAAACAATATTGTTTTATTGTGCAAAAGGTTAAGGTCGTACTCTGTTACGTTGCCACCCTGCTGGTACGGTTGAGCCTGCAGAGATGCTGGTTGCTTCCCCGCCCCAGGATTCAGCTGTCTAACCTGCTTATGGTCATTCTCTTGGCCGACTGCGAAGACCCGGCACTGGAGTATCGCTGAAGGTCAATGTGGGCTCTGTGTCTGCCTGTTGGTGGAGGAGGGGAGGAGGAATGTTTGTTTGACTGAGGGAATGGGATGAAGCTGATTGCAGTTATGAGAGCAGCAGGAAGATACTAGAATTACTGTCAGCCTAATTTGAATAATGCACACACACACACACACACACACACGCACACACACACACGCACACACACACCCCTTACCTCCTCTCCGACAGGAATGGAAGGACACACGACCTTCAAACTTAGCTTAGCTTGCTTAGCTAGAGTTCCCCATGGATCGATTGTAAGGACATGCTTAAGTGTCACCGAGGAAAGCATCAATATATCGACAGACTTTTTGTCCAATGTTTTTTTCTTCTTCACAGCCACTAGTGGGATGGGATTTAGTTGTGTTTCTCTCGCAGCTCCTAGAATAATGGTTCAATTAGAATAAGCTTTTGATGAAAGGATTGGTTGAACCAAACGATAGTAAAACATCTCTCTCTCTCTCTCAAAAAGTGGTTTTAATCCTTTCTGATAGTTTCCGTTTTATCTGCTGAGATTTTGAGATATCTTATCTCTGACATTTCCGCTGCCACTCCAAAACAGTGGCGGTGAATATAAATGCCTGTGTGAGCCTCGAGGCAATGGGAAATGACATTTGAAAAAGCATGTATCTTTTCCGTCTTGTCAGGGCCACTTTCCACAGAGGAAATATATTTATGAATCTTTGGATATTTTACTGAGTAATAATGAGCGCTACAGTTGGCGTGCCAGACATTTAATGGAAGGTCAGCTTGTTCATAGCAGGTACATCTCAGTGCAAGCAGTAGTTCAGCGACCTTGTCTGGTAGAGGTCTATTCAATTCTGCGTGTAAAGCGATGTGAGGGTGAAATATCTTTGATCTACCTGAGAAATATGATGAGTTTGTAGTCTTTCTTTTTCTCTGCAAGACATCTATTCATCATTTATGGAAAATACCTAAAACACTTTCTGATTAGGGAAAAAGTTGGTGTGGAAAATAATTCTTTAAACACCAAGGTAGCCATGACCAACAGGAGTATACCAAAGGCCTGGTATGAAACGGAGGAAGGATCTTACTATCTACGGGAACATTTGACACACATTTGCAGGTGTGACGGACCTGTGAAAGGTAGAAATGAGCCTTTCAGACGGGTTAGAAAGTCTCCACGGCTCTGAAATTGCACATTGAGTCATCGGAAGACGAGACTAGACCAGATTTTCAGAGCACACTGAGTTACAGAGGCAGAGGATCGGAGACCGGCATCAGGTTTAACCAAAAAAATACTGTTATTCACTGTCGGTATTGTTGCCATGATCCAACACTGGACCCCACTCTTCCAGCTGTGTCCCACCAGCTGTGGTCAACACCTTGCATGTGTCCTCATGTTTGTGTCTTCTCCAGGTTCCCATGATTCCTTCAGTTTCTACATCGACGAGTCGTCCCCAATTGGACCCGAGCAGCCGGAGACGGTGCAGAACTTTGTTTCTGTTTTCGGCACGGTGGCCAAGAAACTAATGAGGAAGTGGTTAGCAACACAGACTATGAACTTCATCAGCCAACTGGAGTCTGGGATCCGCTTCTTTGACCTGCGCATCTCCACCAAGCCCCGAGACCCCGACAACGAGCTGTTCTTCGCCCACGGGCTCTTCAGTGCCACGGTCAGCATATAGAGCTTTTGCTGCTTTGTCATGTGGTGAATATTTTTGCAACGCTTGTGGTTGCTAAGTGATGTTTTGTGGCAGCATATTTAAGTGAGAGCACAGGCTGACACATGCTGCTTCAGGGATTTAAAGTTCATCACAGTCATTTATGTGCCTATGTATTTCTTTTTTATACTTGATATTTTATTTAGGCATTTTTACAGTTTAACAAACAAACAACCTTCAAAAGTAGGAAGGAATATAAGGAATTAACCATGCATCTGGCCAAGTGGGCCATAAAGAAAGAAAACTAATAAAACATATTTAAGCAGGTAAATAAGTAAAAATAAGAAAACAAAGCAATCAAACAACCATGCAACACTTCAAAAGCATCGTCAGTCAATCGTGTCAACCATAAATTCATTCCAACATACATATATTACACAAATTCACAGGGTTTCATTAACTTAGTTTTAAACTTATTTATATGGGGTTGCATCTTGATGAAACATAGTGCTTGTCTTTTTAAGAGATATTGAGCTTCTAGAGCCAACAAAATCCAGAAACCCGTGAGGTTAGGGAGGGTCGAGTCATCTGCCCATTTCCTTATTTTGACATATATTTGGTCCATTTTGTCCATCTAGCCATGTACATGTCCTTTCTCAGTCTCAGAAGGAAGGCCATTCTTTCCATCTCTTGGATTTCTTTAATTATTTCAGTCCAGTTTTCTATGTGCCTATGTATTTCATGGAATTAATATCATGAAACAAATGATTTATACGTGTATTGTATGGGCTTTTCTTTTAGGTCAGAGAAGGTCTGGAGCAGATCAGCACTTTCCTGTCGTCTCACGCCAGAGAGGTTGTGTTCCTGGACTTCAACCACTTCTACGGCGTGCAGAACATGCACCATGAAAAGCTGGTGGCCATGTTACAAGAGGTGTTTGGGGACAAACTCTGCCCAGTCGTCTTCGCTCAGGAGGTACAGTACGTGTGTGTGTGTGTGTGTGTGTGTGTGTGTGTGTGTGTGTGTGTGTGTGTGTGTGTGTGTGTGTGTGTTCAAATGTTTTTGAAAATGATTGTTTTGTCAGCGCGGCATTACAGTGATTTCTATGTTTTGATCTCTTGAGATGCAGAATGATGGTTATCACATCCCTTATATTATTTGCTCATTGTTCTTCACACAGAATATGTCCTTTTGCATCGAAGTAGAGTAGAAAAGTGCTCTCATGCTCAGATAGGTTTGTCTCTGCTGCTATTCTCGGTCACTTTTCTTTCTTTTCTCCCTCTATCACTTGATACACCCCCACCCGAGGTGACGGTGTATCTCTTGAACCCGGAAAGAAGAAGGAGTAGCAATCGATGCCAAAGATCTTAGTTTCCTGTCAGGTGCTGCTGCTGAGTGAGGATCAAGTGTATGAGGAAGAGGCCAATAGTGACTAGTGGATTCTTGTAAAAGTAATGATTACAACAATAAGTCTTCTCAGTGCTGTCAGTGCATCTCGGGTGGTGTTTAGAGAAGACCAATGACTGTTCTTTATGTATTATATTCACTCCTCGCTCCCCTTTCTTCCATTCCTTTATCTTTGAGGACATCTCTTCTATTCTCTTGTCCCCCATCTACCTCATAGTAGATTAATCCAGCGCACCATTCTTCTCCAGTAGTTGTTCGACTCATCTGGAGGCTGTTTCATTATCACAAAATACATCTGAATGATGGAGAATGAAAAACAATATATGTGAGCAATGTGGACCCCAAGGTCGAGATGGAAAGGCTTTGTTATACCACCTCCCTACACGCTCTCCAACTTATTACCCGGCTTCTCCCTTTAATCAGCTGATGTTTATTTTAGTTTTAGCTCTGTTTTTGTTGCTAACTTTACCTACACTCTTCCACCAAAAATATTTCAGCAGAGATTTAACCAAAAGATATGTTTCTCATGTCCATGCGCTACACTGTGGCAGAACGGCAGCCATAGCTTGGTAAACATATTGCTGTTGACGACATATAGATCTGCACAAGAGTGCTATTCATTATTTACTGGGAATGGGATTTCTGGCACGTCGTCTTCAGTCTTCCTGCTCCTCTCGACTAGCCTGTTGTTGCTTTAAAATATGAAATTATGTGTTTTACTCTTTCACCTCGATTAGCAATACACTATGATTATAATATAATATAATAATTATAATAATTATAATAATAGTGCCAATTGTGTATTGGAGTAGTGGAGGGTATATGCAGGTATACAGAGTAGGTTTTTGGACTATTATCGTCAATTTACCTGTTAGCCAAAAAGCCATTGAAATACATATAGTATACCCCCTTTCTCCTTTGTGATCTATCTAATGCGGCATACACTCGTCTACTCCACTGAACATACCTAACAATGTCGATGGTCAATCAGAACTAAGTATTGAACCAAAGCTGCTTGAAAATCAGCTCTAGTGATGCATCACATCTGGCAATTATATCCATCTATTCATATTTGCTTCTATTCAAATACACATAAAGCTTCAAAGACAAACTGCGAGGTACATCTCATCTACTTGTTTATAATGTCTGCTGTCACTCAGCACAGAAGGGGCTCTTTTGTATATTGGCTATTCAACACCCATCATCTTTTTTTCTTTTTTCTTTTCTTTAGTCAGCTCTCACCATGTTGTTCCCCCTTGTAACCTGAGCACATGCATCCATCTCCAGGTGTCTCTGCAGTATCTGTGGGAGAAGGAGTACCAGGTGCTCGTCTTCTACCACCACCCCATGGCCCTGGAGGTGCCCTTCCTGTGGCCAGGGCAGATGATGCCCTCTCCCTGGGCCAACACCACCGACCCAGAGAAGCTGGTGCAGTTTCTCCAGACGTCTGTCACTGACCGCAGGTCAGCCGCTACCTTTTATTTCATTTAATGCATGAGTTTAAATGGGACATGTCTCTGTACTTTTGTCATGTCCCCTGTGCAGGTCAATCAACTATGACCTTGATTTATTGTCAAATGCTCATCCTTTGCTCAGAGTTCAGTAATTAATGACTTACAATTTAATTTGCTGTCGTTAGTTAGGGGATGGGAACTGGAATGCAATTAATTATTACAACCCCTGGCTGTGTGAAACACCAATGGCTAAGTTGTAAACCAGACTAGGCCTAAACCTATTATGGCCCGCTTTGCTGCGGTCAAGCCAAAATTAAGGTAAAAACACATTTCCCCCCTTTAAAACTCATTAATACATTCATGTAAAGGAAACTGTTGACAGTAATAGGAAGCAATCTTCTTTGAAATCTGACATTCATTTGCATGTGAAATAGTTGTATTGTTTTTTCCCCTGACAGAATAAGTGTTTCATGGCTACTTAAAGTAATTAAATCCAAAGTAAGGCAACATTTATTCGCTTAGCACATCTCTGCAGCAGATGGCATAAGGTCCTTTACATAAACAGATTAAATGAAGAAAAAAAAAACGAAGAAAAATACAGCAAAATAACTTGTATTTAAATACGTGATGTGACTCCTGCAGGAGGAAGGGGACCTTCTTTGTCTCCCAGGTGGTTCTGACACCAAAGGCCAGCACTGTGATGAAGGGGGTGGCCAGCGGACTGAGAGAGACAATCACAGAAAGGTTTGTACAACTGTTTGTGTATGACATAGAGATACAAAACCATACAGTGTTATTCAACACACTGTGGAACCAAATATAGAGCAACACCTTTTTGCACCAGAGGCCACAGAAATGACATGGTTTACACAAAACAACTTAGAACAAAGATTAATGTGCACACGTACACACTCGCATAAAACAGTCACATGTGAGTCATTGTAGCATTTTATAACTAAATCCAGAGGCATGTTGGTTTTTCAGCGGTATCCCGAGGCGCTTGACACTGACCTCTAAGTTCTTTTTTAAACATGCGATGCTTCTCATCCTTCTCCTCCCTCTTTCTTTATCTCCCCAGCTCAGTTCAGGTTCAGGATTTGCTTTTTTTTCCTATGATTTACCCCCCCAGTTTGGTCTGTATATATCTCGCTCTTAGTGTCACCAGTTTGTGAAAAGCCTCAGCAGGGGGAAAAACGTCCATTTTCCTGGCATGAATTATTCATTTGACAACTCCACTATCAGCCATTCTCACCAGGCGTTTTGGTTACTTTGATGTAGGCATCCGTCAGAAAGCCATTCGCTTTGCCACGCAGACTGCCAGCATAGAACTCGACAGAACAAGGAGGAGGAGACAAATCAGAAACTTGGGGTGAGGCATCTACAGGAGTAACACCCTCGCCCTGCTGCACGGCCCCCATGAACATGTCCAGCAAGTGTTCAGAGTGTCGTCCTCTCAGCTGGTGTCTGGCTTGCAGACATCTCATGCTGCGTCACAGAGATCTTTTATCACAGCGTGTCTCTCTTTGTGTTGAACCAGCCAACCATGAATCATCCCTTCTTCTATCCCTCTCGATCTTTTGTGACTTCATAGCCAACCCCCTCTTCCTTATTCCGCTAACGTATCTGTGTGTGTGTGTGTGTGTGTGTGTGTGTGTGTGTGTGTGTGTGTGTGTGTGTGTGTGTGTGTGTGTGTGTGTGTGTGTGTGTGCGTCCTCCCAGGGCTTTACCGGGCATGATGCAGTGGATCAGGTCGCAGAGACCCGGGGAGAGCGGCACCAACATTATCACAGCTGACTTTGTGGAGCTCGGAGAGTTCATCAGCGCCGTCATCACCCTCAACTATCACCTGGACGACGAGGATGACTACACCTGAGAGCCCACAGGGGGCGCCGGGGAGCACGGTCAACCACGACTAGCACTTAGGGGGCTTGGTCTGTGCTCTCACTCTTTTCTCTTTGGCGTTTATTTCAGGAGGGGAGCTGCACTGCTCCTTTCACTTTATTTAGGGCGGGAGTGAATTGAGAGCTCAAATGGCAAAAGGGTGTTGAGTTGAAGAGAAGTTGGGATTAGGAGAAACAACACAGGTGTTTTGTTGGAGCACGAAGAGAGTGAGGTTATGTTTTTTCTTTTTTTTTTTTGCTATTTTGGGGATCAACATTTTTTTTTTCTAGAGGATGTTGATTTTCTTTACTTCCTGTGCTGTAAAAGTAACTGCTTTTTCCCACTGGTCAAATGCACCGTTTTCTGGCTTTACACTTTACACCTGGGGTAGATTCCTCACAGCATATCAACTTTCAGCTAAATGTATTGGTACATTATTTTCTGGTATTCTAGTGACAGTTTTTTTTTTTTTTCAGAAGTGTAAAATAAGCCGATGTAACTTAAACCACTCTAATTCTGGGCTGGTTTAAATAGCTTGCCATTCTTTGTCCAAACCTGTACAAAAGGTGTTTTTTTTAATTATCATTATTACAGTATGCAGGTCACATCCCTGAAAAACAGCATAATGTGTTTAAAACGTGTTACTACAATCTCTTTACTCAGTACATAGACAATAAATGAACATCTTCCATATTACGTTTCTTCAGAAGTAATCTCTGAAGGGGCTTTCTCCCAGTAATAGTCTCCTCTGAAGTCGGCTTGCAGCCTAGACATTGATCAGACACCGCGGTGCATCGGTAAGTCCTTACCTCACTCATTCAAAACCACAGAGATTTTCTGGAGAGTGCAGCTCGGCGATGGGAATCAATGCACCAATCACGCCATGTGTATCTTCGGTGCATCTAAACGAAACAACGATCTTAACTATGTATCCGCTGTCGCTGCGAGGAACCCGTTAAAAAAATAAAATAAATCTTTAGGACAGCTAGAAATGCAATCAATGCGACAATTTCTAATAGTTAAGAATCCAACGTGACAGATGTATTGGATTCTGTGGTGGGTGCTGAGTCGTGATAGCCAAGTACAAAAATACAGTACATCTGGGTACGAGTGTGTATCCGCTGTCTGTGTGTGCGCCTTTACTTACTGCTGTAGTGCAGTTTATATGAGTCACCACGAGATGTATCCCGGTGTTGTGTCTTTCATAATAACAGGTGATGATTGCTTAACACTCACTCAGAGACACGTTTTATCTAAAGTCAGAAAAGGCTAAACATCATAACATACAGTCAGTGGGTCTTGATGTAACAGCTGTGCTTTGACACATGGAAAATAATACAATAAATGTTTAGTTTAATATCTAGCTATAACTCTTTGGTGTCTACCTTATTAGATGTTTCATGTTTCTGAATGTTACTGAATCCCCGGATTTCTGCTATATCATTTAGTTCAATTTCATTTTCCATTTATGTTTAATGGGTGTCATTCTATACCCTGCAGTTTTTCATTTAGAAAGGAAACGTACTATAAAATGGCGCCCAAAAAGACAATAGGAATATTTTTTTTTTATTGCAAGGTTTTGCGCCACTTTGCATGAAAACAATCGTATGAGTCAAACATCCACACATTTTATGATCAGTGGGGCATTTTCTGCTGAGAATGTATTCTGTAAGGACATTGTTGTCTAGTTTGGTAACGTACGACCAAAACGGGAAACTCAACTCTTTGGATTTGTGAATGTATGTGTCTTGTGAGTAACTGTGCCATTTCAAAAGAAGATTTGTTTAAAAAAATCTCATGTGATGGAGTGACTGAGGATCAGCTAGAAAGTCTTTTTTTTTTGTATTTTATGCTTTAATGTGGAGCTCAAGTTCAAGTTTTAAAGTTCGAACTTCTTTCACTTCAGTGTGGTTTCATGTTTTTCATGTTAAAATGTTTTATATCGTGGAAAGTTTGTACATACTGTAATTGCAAATAGTATGCTGCCGATGAATTGTAAATTATTTAAACTTTTGCAAAGTCATTGATGATAATTTCTTAACTTATATCTTAACTGAGCTATCATACTGCTTCTTCTATTCCTATTTTCAGTCAAGTGCATGAACCAAACAGTGCATTTGTTGTTTAGCAACAGGGTCCATTAGTGTTCTGCATAATGTTCTCAAGAGCATGCGTGCATCTCAGCTAGACATGTTTTTACCCTTTAAGACGCATCTCAAAATTGATCTATTTTTTAAATGTTGCACTGCTACTACCCCATACACATTAAGAATGAAAACAACAAGCAAAAAATGAGACTTTAAAGGCTTGTAAATTGTGTTGTAAGGACATTTGTGTCTTCCCTGGTCCAAACTGTTGTCATTGCCTTTATGTTCTGGTGTGAAAAGAGTCCTTTGCTGTTGTAAAACTCCAACACTTTTGTTCAAAGGTGACTCTGTTCTAAGTGGAAACGGCAAATCAAATCAAATCAAAATAAAGCTTCTATGCCTAATGAGTGACTCTGTGAAGTATCTGGCTTGTTGAGTGATGATTGGTTAGTTAGTTGCTTGATTGGGAGAAAAAAACCTGTTATTAAAGCCATTATAATACAATTTTGATTGAATGAAATCACCAAATGGCAGTACTATACATATAAAGTAGATTTGCAGCTTTTAAACTAACATACCAGTATTTCATTGCCCATTTGTGCAGAGGACTGAGGAGCATCCTAAAATCATCCAGTTTCCAGGGTGATGAGGATGGAGGCGGGTGGGCAGCGGCACCCAGGGTGACCTTGCTTTGTAATTCAGCGCCTGCCATTCTGCAGCCAGGTGTTGCTCACGAAGAGGAAACGGAGATAACTCGGATGCAGAGTGGCTCGCCGTGTGTGTGTGTGTGTGTGTGTGCAGTGGCGGTTCTACATGTAATTACGCCCCGGGCGAGACCCCCTCCGACACATCACTAGTAGACGGCACCTTCTTAGCAAGCAGGGGCGCCTGCAGCTGCAGGGGGCGCCAATCTGCCAATTCCCCACACAGTGATATGATAGATAATGGAAAACCGCTTCGCGGCCCAGATGATATATATATATATATATATATATATATATATATATATATATATATATTTTTTTTTTTTTTTAAGTGGTCGTGCCGCCCCCCCACGTGTCATGAAAAAGTGCCGCCCTGGGCGGCTGCCTGGGTCGCCCGTGCCCAAAACCGCCCCTGTGTGTGTGTGTGTGTGTGTGTGTGTGTGTGTGTGTGTGTGTGTGTGTGCATCTTACTCTCGGTTTAAGGTCTTCACTTTTAAAAAGAAGGAAACAAATCAGTATTTTGTTGAGCTATTCTGACCTTCTGTCATGTGACTCTGATAAAATAAAAAAATAAAATAAGCATGCAGCTGTTTCTAAACCACAGAAATGTTCTCAAATCAAACACTGAATCGAATGATCAGGTTCTCATATTGATGCATATAAATGCACCGCGTTCCCTGGAAGCAGTGTTGTGCTGGTAAACGCAGGCCAGCTGACTGGACGGGTATTAAGTGCTTTGATTGCTTTGATTTCACATTACAGTAGTTGACTGAAGGGAAAGGTTACAGCTTATTAATTTCCCTTGTTTGCTTTATTCCATTTCCTAATGGACAGCAAGCCATTATTAATGCTGTCCCACAAAAAGTGAAAGAAGAGGCACTATTATATCCTTGGAGTTCATGTAAACAGTTTAATCCAAATGCAAATGCCCGATGGTATTGTGTCCTTATCCTTGTGTGCATGTGTTTTTGTCTGTCCGTCTTTCTCTGTCACTCTCTCCGACACACACACACACACACACGGGCAAACACACAGATGAGGAGGAGGTAATGGTGTGGGAGGTAGAGATGGATGATGGCATTCATACGGTGTACAGAGGGGCAGTAACGAGATCAGTTTCAGAAAAGTTTGGAGCGTGAGGAGGAGGAGGAGGAGGAGGAGGAAGAGGAGTGATTTCCCCAGCCACTCCTGTGACTAGTTGTATGGGGTGCACAGAACACAAGCAGGCAATTTATCTGCCAATACAAGCCACACAACAATGGAAAATATTATAACGAGAGACGTAAACGGCTTGGATACACAGTTAATTATTAAAAGTCAACAACAGGCCGGGTCATTATCGGGGAGAGAGGGGAAACTGGGGATTTGTTTACTCCGTCATGCATGAAAACAGCAAGTGGACAAAGTTAGGCAGCAGGCAACACTCACAGCAAGGGGACAGAGAGAGAGCAAGTAGAGTTCAAGTTAATTGTGTCATTCTGTCTGAAAGGGCCATCAGCCAGAGCTGCCTGGTGCTTTATGACCTTGTTCATCGCAGATCATTACCACTGTGTTCTCTATAAAGTCACAGAGTTGGGCTTAACCTTGCCATCAGTTTTCCTTTCTCTGTACAAGATTGGAAGTTTTTAAATTTTCTCTCACAGCTCAAAATTCATTTTAACTAGTGTCTATGTTGGATATGTTCAACAGTTTTGGCCTGTGACTCTTTATGTGAAACAACTTGTGGCCCTTTGTCACAGGCTTCATGTCTTCATATTGCTGTTGTCGGTTGAAAAACATGGATTTACAAAATGCTGGCTTTTCATGAAATAAGAAAAATACAGCCTATTTTAAAGCTTTGTGGCAATACATTCATCGTTTAGATGGTTATTTTTGCCGTGTACGTACAGTAGACAATTGTTTTTAACCTAGAAAGGAAGGATGGTCTAATCCTGCAGCGACAAGAGTGATATGTCCTTCTGAATCAGTTTCATAGTTTTTAGATAGGAGGTAGAATTATCCAGAATTTCAGAATAAAACACAGATATTTCAGAAAAGTGAGAAACAAATGAAACAATAATATATTTTAGACCCCTAGGTCGGGGAACCATTGGCTTACAGTACGTTGTTTAACTACCTTGAACAGATAACGTTGTTGTTAATCGCTGTTTGACTTCACAGTCTCTGCAGTTTACTGTTGATAAGCTTCACAATGTTTTTAATATCTCTTTTATATATAGATATATGATTTATTATCTTCTTGATTGACAGATGGTAGAAACAGACAGCTATCCTGCATCAAAAGATCTCCAGGGAAATCCAACCAGGGACGTAGCCGTTACAAACAGTATACTTTTAAACCAGCATGGCTATCAGGACACAAATATCACTTTAATGAAGAGATGTTGAAATATTGATACGGTTTATTCTGGAAGAGAGCACATAAGCCCCATGTTTATTGACTAAGTCTGTCTCTGTCTCTCACAGCCTGGTGTTGCCTGGCAGACCAAACTTCCAGGGCAGATGGCGGTCAACAATGCCCTCTGAACATCATGAGTCTCACCGAAGCGGCACTAATGGAGGCCACGGTCTGGTGGCCTATTGTCTGAGCCAACTGTTATTCTAGCCCGAAGTGCAGGGACTTGGCTCGCTGCTGTACAGTAGCGAGTCATTAAGCATCGGGTGGTCATTTCAGAAATACAGGAAATCACTTTTGTAGTCATTAGCTCAGTTTATTATGCACAAAGTAAGCATCCCTTATGTTTTTGATTGTCTACTTTGACCTGACCTCCCTGTTTTCATATGTTGGTGTGAGATCCATAAGATCCATTTTCCTCAAAACATTAGAATAATGTAGTTATCTAGAGACCGTCTGGTTTATGACAGGTGTTGAATAAAATGATATATATGCACAGGGTATGGGAACAAATACGGCTGTATATTGTCAGATAGAAGGCTCACTTTTCCATTTACTCAGAGATGACAGTCGAGTAGAAAATGCCATGCAATTTCTGCATTGCTCTAAAGTTGCTGTACCTGGAAAATGTCTCTGGAATAAGATGCTTAACTTGAGGGGGGCTTAATTTTTCTATGAATGTAGAGCTGAGATTGTTGCCAAGAAGTGTTTGTTTGAGCTTTGTATTTCCCTCTGCTTTATACCTCTGCTGTTAAGGGACAGAAAATGTATTCGCATTTCCAAAATGTCATCACCACTGTAGTACAACCTTTTTTGTGTCTGTTGCAACTCATTTTGAGCTGCGCGTTAATTTGACATCCTAAATTTATGGCCAGGATAAAATTGTCTCTTGCGTATTTCTCAAAATGATAGACAGCAGGAATCAACGCTCACTAAACACAACCTCGTCTGCCCTAAGGCTGCCAAAAAAAAATCCATTTCATTGGAACACTCAAGCTCAGTATTCCCTTTTGAGCTGCCAGTATGTGATGGATATGCACAGTATGGCCTCCTGTCTGGCTGTGACAGCAGATATATACCCAGAATTAGACAGTGAATAGGGGAAACACTTCCTCATTAAATAGCAGAAGAAACTAAAATATGGCTGCAAGAGATGTCCCTCTGCAGATATACATCTGGTTGTCATAGACTTCTTCATGCAGCCTCTCTTTCTCTGTCTCTTTCAACATGTGGACAAATCATTACAATCTTGATTGATCTAAATGTCCTAATAGATCCTTAACTATATGCAGTTTTCCTCAAAAATCTCCTCTCCTTACTCGCCGTATCCATGAGTTTGCTCAGCCTTGAATCACGTCTCAGCCACGGAGGTGGAAACGGTTCTCAAATCTCTATTGCCCTCCAGTGTTTACTCGGCTAAACCACATCTCAATGCTCATAGTCATGTTGGTCTGCTTTCATGTTGCGTCTCCGTCGAAAAGGTTTCGTTTATACAGGCTTTCATTAAATCTCCCTCTGAACAAGTTCGAAATGATAATATACATTCATTTTAGAAAAACAATAAATGGTTTGTACTTTGTGTCAAAGAAAATTACCTCTGCTAAATTTACTTTATCACGAGGAGCTCTAAAAAAAAAAAAAACACGTCTACACTGCTGTTCACAAGTTCAAACTGCCTTCTTGAACGCTGGACTCTCCATCTTTGCTGTTAGAATTCTGCTGACTCTCTTTCACACATCTGAAAAGTGGAACGTAAAAATGAAAAACAAGAAAAACTGCACGAGGCGCAATGCGAGCTTCTAGCAGATGCTGCCGTTGTCCTTTGGGGTAGCGGTCCCAGATGTGGAGCAAGAAGCTCCCATCCTCTTTTTGTGATGCGAATACCTCAACAGATAAAGACAAAACAGATCCTGGCAGTATCTCCGACACACTTTGGGAAGGGAGTGCTGAGTGGAGGGGAACTCAGTTGGATGCAATCTGCTCGATGTCACTAAATCCTACACACTGCTCCTTAACTCCTTTGGCAGAAGAGAATGTGAACACAGATTACGTCGGATTATTTTGCCCAATAGTCACCAACCACATATCTTCTGAACATTCTGACTCTGAAATGGCATTTTTCAGACGGACAAGTCAGGGAAAATGTACTTTGTTCGAGACCTTTCTTTGTCTCAGCAACACACACTCAATCGAATACATGTTTGCAATGCCAAATGTGGCTGGCATCTGTGTAAAGATCTAATGTAAGCAACAGAATATGTAGAGGTATATATAGGTACATGTAATCCAATCTGCTTTCCTCCATCTGCGAGACTTCAAAACGAGGTAGGGGGATGGGTGGAGAAGCGAACATGCCATGACCATGCACAGTTTAAACACAGGAAGTGTTTACCCTTCTAAACCATCAGCAGAGCTTGCAATGCGTCATCTTTGTCATCTGTAGCCTCTCTCCTCCAGCGCTGATGCACAGCAGAGTGAGATTTAACTTTAGGAAGAAACCAAGGTTGTTGACTTTTTGGGGTAGCCTATGAGGGCATGTCATAATTAGGAGATTACATTTGAATAATACTATTGAAAGGGCATGATGCTTCTGGTACAAGGTAATTCATAGACTGCATTACTCAAAATCAAAACTGAACTGCATCTTCCCATCAGTGTCTCCTCAAGGCGACGAGTGTTGATCTGCTGAAGGATCATTATGTTTTGAAAAAGTATAAAGAAAATCAATGTATAGTGTGTCACAAAAGTCATACAAATCTAATTAAGAAGTCATACACATAATGCGTCACACAGGTTAGAAAAGGTCATAGTCTAATAATGTAACAAAAAGGTAATACAAAGGTCATACACACACACACACTTGTGTACATATTAGTCCAGTCTATCGTTTACCTTTAATTGCCCAGCTTTGTTGTCTTTGTTCCAAGCTGTTATGTCTATTTATGTGTACACTGAGAAAAATGCAAAACAATGCACAAAAAAATCCTTGTATGTATAGACATACTTGGCCAATAAAGTCGGTTCTGTTCCTGTCTACATTGGCTTCTAAATTGTGCTTGACCTTTAAGAAAAGCATTAACCTTTGAGCCAAAGTGGAATGTACCAATCAGCACCTCCAGGTGCTGATTGGGTTAAAATTAAGGGACATCCGCCCCAACATGACATTCCTTCACCTTTTACCGGACAGACGTTTTTCACAGCAGACATTTTGATCTGCCGTTCCATCATGAATCATTGTCTTGATATACACTCTCACAGAAAGTGCAATCTCTGTCTTTGAGGTTGTTTTTTACAGTACATGACAAACAGGTGGTGTGCCGGGATAGTCTGCACTAAAGTAGCACTTAAATGGCACTTACTTATAGCACTTTGTAGTTTTCCTTACTTGAAGAAATTGTACTTTCTTGATTCTTGTTGTTCTGAGTTTGTACTCATGGTTGAATGCACTTATTGTAAGTCGCTTTGGATAAAAGTGTCAGCTAATTGAATGTAATGTAATGTATAATTCTTCCAGGCCACGGCATCTTCTGCTATCCATCTTGCAGGAGCATTGTCGCTGCACTCTGTGCTTAGCACTGCCCAAGACGATTGTTATTGGTTTCAAGAAATGCAAAATAGGCCAAAGCGTTTCCCCCGTTGGCAACACACACACACACACACACACACACACACACACACACACACACACACACACACACACACACACACACACACACACACACACACAAACAGAAAACAAAAATCAACCGTTCCAATCATGAAACCCAAAGAGTTCCAAGGAATGTTCCTCTAAAGTTTGACTCCCTAACTAGAACTACACTGAGCGGCGCCAACGCCTCTTCAAGACTCTTCGGTTTGCTGCTCTTCGCTCACCATGAAGGCGAGTCGATTTTACACTCAATACCAGGACAATCACGAGAAAAAAATTCTGATTTCTGCATAACAAACTAAGATTTGATTTTGAGTATTTGAGCGTTTACTTTGTGTCCTCAGTTTACTGCTGACACCTCTCATCTTCCCTTGTCTCCTTCTCTGCTTTCCTCTTCTCCTCTTCACTTCCTCAGAGCATTACACAACTCTTTTCAGCAGCGCTGCCATGACTGCTATTCCTTTTCACTTCCAAGGGGTAGATCTGTTAATGCTCTACTGTTTCAACATAAAATAATTTAAAAAAAAACCTAATAAAAACGATAAATGATAACAACAATTCATTGCACTTATTTGGTTTCATTTATTGAATCATTTGATTTAAAATGTCATTCCCAAGGTTTTGTAGCCAGAGAGTGAATTGCCAGTGGGGGCCTTATGGTGACTGGTCAGAGTGTGATGGCTGCACCAAATTACAGATTAGGACAATTAATTATAGTATTGACTAGTGCACTTCTCTGTCTAAGTGTTTATTAGCACAATATAGTTAAACACTTTGTAGAATGATGATAAAATACACATTTTACTAGCAATATATATATATATATATATATATATATATATATATATATATATATATATATATATTAATAATACAGATATTTTCCCAATTTATATGCTTGTTATTGTATATGTCCTTGTCAAATTGTGGTATGTCACAGACAAAAAGCCGAGCTATGGCTGTCTACGCTCAGTTTGGAGGGAACCCCTGCGATGGGGAGCGGACAGAGACCAGGACCTGTGGAACCACACAAGGCTGCCCTCTAGAGGATGGATGTGGGGACAGGTTTCGCTGTCCATCTGGTTAGAAAATACACTCTGCTCATGCCCATAATCATACAGAATTAAATAACAACCACAGAGGTTTGTCTGTCTTCTGACCCACAGGGATGTGTATTAGCCAGTCTCTGTTGTGTAACAGTGATCCGGACTGTGAGGAAGTGCCTGTGACATTGTAAAATACATTGTATGTCTAAAGTCCTAGGAGGCAGGTAAGTGACACATCGTGTGTGGACTCACACATCCACACAGAAGCAGGTATATGCTTAACATTGGGATACTTTCTGTAGATTTGATGTGGTGTTAGGCAGCGGAGGGCCCCTGTCATCAACACAAAGTGCTTTGGGGGACATTTACAGCGGTTACCACAATGCTCTCTGCAGGCTGCCCCTGAGTACCTTTCAGTACAACTTCATGGTTGGTCACTCAGGACACATTTAGAGTTGCAATTAGTATTGATGCGCCTCTTGGAGTCCTCTCCCTGTTAACTGTAAAGGTACCCTGCAGAGTTTTGATGGTCCATGACCACAGCTTTGTTTAGATTTAACATGTCTCAGCATCCTTAAGGCCTATTAACACGCAACGCTATTTTCTACCTGATAAAACATTCACAAAGCAGTTTTATATATCTATTAGTTAGTTACATACACTTGCAACCGATGCTGCAGATTGGAGAAGACAGTCTTGTAAGACCTGTGAATGCTGGGAAATTAGTGGTCAAAAACTCCACAGGGTATTTTGGAAGTTTCTGTTATGATATGCATGAATCAAAGAATAGTGAATCTTCATACGCCGGACAAATTCAGCATGTCGTGCTTTTGAGAAACTTTAATTTCCACTATAGAACATATTGGGAAGAAAGTACCTTTAACATCCAATTAAAGGTTTGTCAATCAAATTTATTCAAATTTGTAAAAGTAGTATGTATGAAAGTGACAAAAAAAAAGACCTAGACCATATTGTTCACACAACATGGTTAAATTATATATTTGAAATATATATTTGAAAGAAAATGCATTTTTCAGGATTTTCCAGTTCTTGATCAGAATGTATTTTTTTTTCTTTTTTTTTTCGGAAACACATTTCATTAAAGCAAATAACTTAATCTAGAATAAAAGGTTTCTTGATAATTACAGCAAAATTTGAATAAATATGTAATATAAATATGTTTCTTGATGCATATAAAAATGAAAGGTTCCTCAGACTATTTTTTATTTGATTTTAACCGCTATATGGCATAACCAATTTTTAGGTCACAAATAAAAACAATTACAAAACAATGTATTATATAAAATAACAAAAACATTATTTACGTTTTTAAATGTTCAGAGGGTAAAATGCAACGGTAAATGCAACTATACAAACTAAATTAAATTGTATTAGTAATAGAAGTATTAGTAGTTTTTTTTCAATTGTCAATCTAAATATCCGGTTTGATAAAATTGCCACTCCAGCCATGAAGCGCTGCCTCAATCCTGCTGTTAATTTCTCACACAGACTTTGGTTTGTCTTTTTCTTTTAATTTCCCGTTCCAAGTCAGCACAACCGGTAATGACTGTGAAAAGACTAAACGTTGGGTTCTCATATTCCCCATCCACCATGTGGACTGCAAGAGAGATCAACATGGAGCCACATCACGCAGGGGTACAATCTTATTGTAACAACTACAAACATACCAGCCTCTGAAACCACTTGCCATTTCTGAATCATTCTGTCATCCTTCTGCAAACCTTTTCAAAACAGATAATTCCAGGAGCAATAATGTGAAAAAAAAAAAAAGTGAATGTGCATCCAACATACAGCAGCACTGACGAACATGCAGCTCTCTGATCCAGACAGGAACTAGGAAATGTACTCAAACTGGGCTGAGTCTGTTCAATTATTTCCAGATGTCACAAATCAAACAGTGAGGGAGAGTAAAATAAGCACTTTGAACTATAAAAGCATGAACGTAGGATTCACTTATCATGTGCCTTTCAGTCATCTCATCAAACGACTCTCCGTCTCTCTTGTTTTGGCAGCTGTCCGAGCTGGTGAAAGAGGTTCAGTGTGCTGGGGTGAAGAGACTCTGCCTTCGCCGGGCCACAGAGCATGTACCTGGCTGAGAGCGACACCTGCCGCTGCCGGCCCCGCAGCAACAATGGCATGGTTGTCGTGGCTGGAGATGAATGCAAATGCATCTGTAAGCCTGGCACATCGGGACTGGCCCGTGAGCAGGGAAGTGAAGCGGAGGGTCAGCCGGGTGGGTGGTACTTTTTCCGACAGGTTCTTTACAACTGCTGTCACTTTGGTCTCAAGGTGGTTTGATATGTTGAAAGGAATTGTTTCACATTTTGGAAAATAGGCTTTATTCAATTCCTTTCTGAGGTTAGATGAGATAACGGATAGTTTAATATTTCTTTATTGGATGCTATCACACAGATATATTCCTCATTCCTCGGAGCCTCATTGCTTTGACTAAACTCTCTCAGCAAGTCAGATGTGTGGAAACCCACCTGTTCTAATCAACGGCTACATCCTGGTGAAGACTACTTAAATTGACCGTACATTGCATAACAAACTACTGCAAAGATAGAATATTTTCATGATCACACTAATTGATTTTCCAGTTTGGAGTAAGTAGGACCAAGGAGGGCACAGTTTAGTGTTACTCCTCATATCCTTTACTTTGTCTTTACGTCAGTCCGCCTAATTTACCAAAGGCTACACACTCACATTTTAATATGGATGAATGATGTCTTTTGGTAAATATAATAATGAAGCCTCTAAAGCAGAGACCCAACATGAAAAACAACAGGCACCAATGTGGGAAATGTTTTCCTGTATGTGAAATGAAATATCCGATGTGCCTCCAGTAAAAGGAAATGAGTCTGGCTAAATAGCATGGAGTCACATTTGTTAATTATCTTTCACTCTCTAATTTCTGTTCCCTTGTAAGTGATTTCTGGACATAACATTCAAACTGGAAAAATGGAACTTAATACTCTTCTTGTCACCACATGCTCCACAGGTCCGTAAGGACATTTACCTAATGGGTAGTAAGGTTGAGTACACCTGTACTTGCATATTTGATCCTAGAATGCACTGCTAATCAAACCTGGTCTACCAGCCCTGGACTGTGCGCAGGTGAGTACCTATAACAAAGGTCAGGAGATTGTAATCATAGTTCAATAAGGACAACATCATGGATACATTGTCTGAGCCGACACCACATTCATTCCTATTTAAGTTACACATGAAAGAAGAAAAAAAGTTTGACTTCCCCATTACAGAATTTAGATGAAATTACCCAGATTTCCTGGCAATCTTTCGCATCACTGGGCAATAGCCTTAACCTCACCTCCCAGCCCTCGGTCCTGCCTCGTTTTCGTTCACTTGAACGGAGGAATAACAATCCAATAACAATGGATTTGAATACTTTTCAGACCTGAAGATGTAAATGAGGGCTATTCAAGTGTTCGTATTGGGAAGTTGATTGACCTCAAGAAAATGACCCACTGAGTTACATCTCTCTCCCAATGTAAGTCTTTCTGGAAAAGAGTTTTTTGGGCCTGGCATCCCGTGAAACACCCGGAAACTGTAATTGTAAAACGTACTTAAAAGCCTGGCGGTCTTACTGGGGGCTTGGTCTCTGTGGGTACTACTCTCCTTCAATCAAGAGTTGTATTCGCTCACTGACATTTTGCATAAGCGTAACCAGCCAATCAGGATGTGACGACCTTAATAACAGAGGCAGCCGCAGCGGAGAACCACAACATTCCCACCCTGGACACCAGTTCTGTGTCGTTCCAGTGAGTTTGTGATACCTTTAGAGTCCAGTGAGACCTGTGTGGGATAGAACCAAAGTTTAACATTTACGATCACAAAGAATTACAGTGTTACTCTGTTGAAGTCCACATTTCTTTCAGTCTCCAGGTGCAACATTCAGTCCCTCCCTGATGACGTCACAGCCTCTCCTTTACAGCAGGCCTATGCACAGGGGACACAGTCACCTTGTCCTGTCCAGCAGGTAGACAGCTACTGGGAGAACCAACGAGTACATGTGACTTCAGTCTGCGTTTTACACCAGACATCAAATGCAGCCCAGGTACATTTTACTTCAAGGTTTATAGGCCTTTAAGTCATCTAACAGTCTGCTTGGAACTGCTGCGTAACAAGCTATAACTGCAGTGTATTGTACCCTACTTTTCATTCATTCTTTAATGTTCCATATACTATATTGTATATGTCAGCAACTTGGAAAAATGATTTTTATGTATCCCACAGTCAGCACACGAAAACAACGCAGCCCTCCTGGCGTGCAATGTAAACCATGGGAGAAGTCTTCCGGAAGAAAATGTGTTTGCAAAACGCCTTTTGAGTGCAGGTACATTTTGCAAATTGGGCGTATTTCATTAATTCGCTCATTCCTGTGGTTATTGTGTTTGATGATGATTTTTGTCACCAGTTCATCTTTGGAGGTGTGCGCCACTAATCCTGTGAACAGAAAATCAGTCCAAAAATGTATGCTCTGCAGTGTATGGGGAAGAACCATATGATAGCAGAGGAGCGCACATGCAAGTGGCCAGAGCGCGACACAACAGGCTGCTCCAACTGTCACATGTGGGAGACCTGTGATAGGGACGTCTAATGGTTACAAACAATCAATGATAACATATTTGCAGTTTGTAGTAATTGATCCCATTTGTCTTCCCGCCATTCTTTCAGATCAAACCAACGAGTGTCGCTGCAAAGACTCTGCAGATTGCTTTACCCCGGGATTAAATGTTTGCGGAAAAGTTGGGCCATATGACCATATGAATTTAAATCTCCACCTTCCTTTACGCATTAATCGGCTATAACACCATAATGTACAACTGTATCAAAACAATGAATAAATACCAAAATGCTGAAAATCTATTCTAATTAGCCTTCCACAGTGTGAGTGCATGTGTGTCTGAACCGGACTGTAAACTGTGTAACAGCTAGTTGACGTCATAAAAAAGAAAAATGTAGAATGCCATAAAAAGATCAAAAAGTATAATAGTATAATATGCCATATAATGTCATATGCCATAGTTATCAGATTAAAAGTCAAAATGGTATTAAAATTCAGAGCATAGTAAAATATTTCATGAACAAGTCATTGTATAAAATGACACAAATATTGTAATATATACATATCATACCATACATTTTTTATTATATGCCATGAAAATATTATAAATAGACACAGTATAATATGCCATACGAATAAATAATAATAAAGGATATAATATGACGTAAAAAATGTCAAAGGTATGACAAAAATTTCTAGTATTGTATTAAAAGTTTATGAAAATGTCATAGTATAGTTTGCAAATTAGTCTTCTTATTGTATACCATACAAAAATATTGTAAAATAAAAAGGGGGGGTTCAATCCAAAAAGCAACCATTTATCCTCTTAAAATATACAGTATCTATATTCAGAGCAATTGATAGTTTATACAGTTCGTATACTGTCATATAAACCATTTGTTATATTGTGGTGTATGGGGGACTTCTGTGTATCGCTGCATTCATTAGACATGTCACTCATTTGTTAAAAGGCACACATCTGTAGGCAATTTAGAGTCATAATTCACCTAAACTGCATGCTAAGATTATAATATCAGTTGGCCACATTTTGGGGTTGACGAGTCTCCATGAAATAAATCATGTCAAGACACTTATCAGTAGACAATGACGACACTTGCAAGCATTTCCTTTACTGGTACAAAATATACTATATGCAGCAAAAGGTGACCAGCTAAACCATGTTTGACTCAAATGTGTCAGACAAACGTGACATGTCTGATAGTTTGTCTCCACCTGGTGGATAATTCAGTGAATTACATGCAAGACAATTCCACAGTCGAGTTGATTAGTTTCAATAACAAAAGTTTTATTAACAATGTAAAATGACCTATATCAGCTTTGACTACTGTACCTTCACCGTGCCATAAACATTGATCACTATCATTAATAAGCAAGACTCATGCTGCCTGGCCTCTGTCTGCACTGGACTGCCTGAGACAGAGGGAGACCCTCCCAGTGGACACCAACAAACTGATTATTTACCATCTCCATCTTTGAAAATAATTCAGAGAGCATTGCGTAAAGAGTATGTGTATATACAAGTCTAATGTCTCAATGTATAGATAGATATTGTGTGCAAATAAGTTTTCTTTTTGTATCATATATTCCATTTTGAAGCTGGAAAATTAAAGTTGGATACAGGTACTTGGTTTATGGAAGACTAAATTAAGTACATTAAGAAGAAAAAACAGCAAGAAACAGAAAACAGATACTGTTATACACAACAAACTTACTCTGCACAAACCTCTCATCTCAGCTTAGACATACGGAGATATAACTTTGTCTTTGCAAGTGCCATCCTGAAATATTCAGATGGCTTCTATTCATAAGTTAACACATTATTTCTGACAAAAACTGACAATTACATTCCCTTTTTAATTTTTTTTTTTACATGAATCATCATTTCATTCACTCGGGTTTGCGGAAGTAAATGAACATTGACACTATTTCATATGACCTCTCATTCTCTTTCACATTGGACAATCAGATATCTGACTTCATTTACCAAAAAAAGGGAGAATTTGTTGCAAAATATCTTAAAATATAAGTTCATGACTTTTTGTTTTCAATACATTGCAGTTACAATTATTCTTCGTATTACAAAATAAAATTATAAAATGGGCAGCCTTTTAAAAAAAAGAGAAAGAGACAATTTATTTGAAAATGGCAGTAATAGATTGGTGGGAGACACAAGTGGTGAAGGACAGTGGGTAATGGTGTCTTTGTGGCCGCCTCCTACCCACGAAGGCGGGGCCCTTAGCTGGTTACCAGGCAACAGAGCCCGAAGAACCGCCTCTTCCTCTGTCGGACCAGTGGGTAGGGAGTCAGGTTCAGCAAACTGCTGTCATCTGGGCACAAGAACACACAGCAGAGCAGAACACTGCCAAGTTAGACATGTGTGTTAGTTTAGTGTCTTTATCTCAATGAATTGTCGATACTTTTTGACTATGAAAGACTTTGAAAGTGTCACTGCTCTACGGGATTGAGGTGTGTGTGGCAATGTGTGATGCTAAATACGTGTTAGCTTTCTATCTTACCTTGGTTCTTCAATGGTAAAGGCATCGTCTCCCTGAGTTTACTGAGAAGGTTCTTCATCTCCCTCATGTCCCTGCAGCAACACAAATACGGGCTTTGATGTAGAGCATCTTTCATGCGGCGTATTTACACACAAACAACTTCAGCGAATGCTCAACCTGTCCCATTTTTGCAGCGTCATCTAAAAATACATGTTAAATAAATTGTATTCTGCATGATACAATGTATTCGTCTAATTTCTGAAGCTACTATAATACACACTGACAAAAGCACCGTGCAGTCTGTGACTACGAGATGCCGCCTCAATATGGGAGGTTTTTTATCAAGTACTTTGCAAACAGTCCACGTTGCAACATCCAAATAAAACTGGACGGGTAATAAAAAATATTATTTGATTCTGTGTTTTACCAAAATGTTTAAATGATCAAAATCAAATACAGACTCAACGTTACAAACTTCTATATATTCTATTCGTCAACTTTGCCAATTACAGTCAGTTGTAAATACTGTGAGTTGGCATTGCACAAAAACATCTGGCAATTAGTTTTTGGAAGTCCTATAAGAAAAAAAGTACAAGCCGAATTTTCCTTAATACTGCTATGCAATTATATCATCATAAAACCAAAATAGTTAACAATGCAAGCTGTAAATGATCAACTATTACATTATTCGTGAGGTTGCAAGAGGAAGATTTGAGGTGGGCTCTAGTTAAATAAAACTAGTTAACTATATATATATATATATATATATATATATATATATATATATATATATATATATATACACATGAATGTTATAAAGCAACCTGTTAATGCATCTCTGATCCTTTCAATCCTGTAAAGTGACAAGAACTGAAGAAAAATAAAATTGCATACTTTGCATTATGTTTCCACACATTAATACACATCAATACACACACACACACACACACACACACACACACACACACACACACACACACACACACACACACACAACCTCACGACACTTACTCACACACAGAAGGACACAACACGATGCTTTGGTCTACCTACTTTTCTATGTTTTCTATATCAGTGGCCACCAGCCAGAAGAGCTGAGGGAAGTCAGTGGGGGAAGAAGAGGTGTCCTCCAGGATGGGGATGTCTGAGCTCTCATCCGTCTTACTTTCCACCCCGGGAGGGCCACAGGAATCCTTACCTAGAGCACACAGAGAGCAGCGAGCCTAAACATGTGTCACCACTACATTAAACATAGGAAAAAACACACATAACATTACCCGTCCGATCACATGATTTGTTAACCATGTACAAAAGCACTTGTTTATATCCGTACTCATATTCAGGTTTGGTGATTAGCCTGCTGGTGGTATTAAAGGAATGTTTTAGATGATATTGGGAATAATGCAACATTTTAAAAGCCGTCAATAAGTAACTACATCTGTGCACGTATTTTAAAATCTGTTCGTCTGTTTTCTTTGTCATTTGTTTGAAATGAATTACATTTTTTTAAAAGAGAAAGAAAGTGCGCTGTATATAAACTAGCTCAAAAGCTCTGCCATGAGGCTTGTCCATGTATTAACCTTTCCTGTGAAGCTGCAGGGAGCCCAGCAAGCACACAGATTTGAGCATCTCGGTGATGTACATCTCCAGACAGCACTGCAGCTGGATGAAGAGCCGACAGATCTCAGGGTGGATCTCCCCGTCCTCTGGCCTGAAATGACACATACGACAGAGAGGTTACTGGATGGCTGAACTCTGGATACAATACACTTCATGGAGAAAAAAAATTAAAATCATAGTTCCGTTGTAGAAAAAGTTCACGTCTTAGTTAAGCGAAAGTTGACTGATGAGTTTAGACTCGTTGAGTTCAGTTAGTTGAGCTCAAGAGTAAAATAGTTAGAATACACATCTTCTCTGTCGGTTTACAATTACAATTGGCTGCATTTATTCTTGATTGTGTCATTGTGTGTCCATATTTTTTGTTTGTTTAACCATCTGAGAATGTGTAAATAGAAGGCAGTGGAGAAGTTCAAACATTAAAAAAACCCTCATGTGAGTATTTGTTGTATTCAGAGCAGATCACTTTTAAAAGCCACCGCAGTAGCTTCAGGACTACATCAATCTGGTGTTCAAGGGGGAACTACAGCAGGTGATAGCCAGTGGGTGTGATATCACAGGGAAAGTGACAGCGATGAAAGGCGTGAAACTTGCACCTGGTGCAAATCTTTTTCACACAAATCATGCTGTTGCATTCCCCTCTTCCAACAGCGAGCTTCTCCTTCCCGTCCTTGTTTTGTCACAGTGCTGCCTTCTACAGTATAATGCTGCTAAAGCAGAGCTGTCATCAATGCTATCCTGCTTATCAGCTTTCCTCTCGCACATCGGAGAGGCCCTGCATCACTCAGACCATTCAGACACACTGGCTTTATTTGATTAAAAGGGAATGATCTGCGCTGTCTAATTCAAGCCCTGTGTCTCTAGTAGACGGACATTGAAATGGCCCGCAGAGCTTTTAGAGAAGGAGCTTTAGAGTATTGTGACAATGACGTTGATGCTGCTATCGGTGGAAACTCAAGAGTTCTCTCTAAAGCTGCTACACCGTCTCTTTTTCAAATGCAGCAGCAGCAGAAAACTTAAGCACAGGACCACAATTGATACTTGTTGGCCCTGAGGTATAACTGTGTCTAGCTGTATAATTACGAGCCATATAATAGGAAAATAAGCACAGAGCATAAAGGCTCTGCACCGTAAACTGCTCTGTTTCTCAAATTATTTTAATAAGATGTTATTAAAGCCTTGGTATAACAAAAAGCAACTGAGATGTCCCTGTACATTGGATGTTGTATGATTCATGCCTTCGTATGGCAGGAAACATGCAGTAGACATGCTTACTGGCTAACCATACAAGTGTGTCACGCACATGCGGTTCAAAGCCCATACATTAAATGGAAAGATTCTGCCATGCATGTAACAGACAGTGAAGGATATGCATTCTTAAATCGCTGTAAGATATAGCAAGTGGATTAATTATTGAGCCAGGAAATGGGTTGCAGAGTAGAGTAGAGTACAGTCTAACACATTTAAACTCGTGCCTATGAAACATATGGCAGACTAATGTTTAATGGAGATCATTCAATGATTTTGCAGGTCTCTGAAAAAAAGGTGTATGAAGGAGGAGGAAGATGGGCTGTAAACGGATGCTGCTATTGTTCCAATAGTGCCCGGGCTTTGGCAAGCAGCTAGCACTGCAGAGCGTCTTTCCAAATCCCTCTCACCAATGGCTTCAGTCAGTCCAATTGTTATTTAAGTAAGTTTGAGGGTGCCAAGTCAACTGGCATCTTAGTGTCAGTGAGGACCTTCAAATCCCAAGCCTCACTTTGCCCTTCTTCCACTGGCACCAATGTGGAGTAGATGTTGTGCTCAGTGGAGAGCGCAGGCCAAGTCAACTGACACGTCAAGCTTCTATGTAGCTGCTCTGCCCTGTCTTCAACAAAACCTCTAGCAAACAAAAAACACTATTTTAACAACCTCATACCCTCTGATCCATTTGCCTTCACTATTTCTTAAAAGGGTATCTTTTGTTTGTTTCTTTTTCTGAAGAAAGATAAAGCCAAGGATTCTAGAATATAATAGCATCCATTGTTCAAAAGCATGCTGGTATCTAAATGGTCAAATGACCGTAGCAGAGACACAACCCACAAAAAAACACAACAAAAAAAAAAAAACACACACACACAAACACTCACAATACATTAAAAGCAAACGCAATGCAAAAGTCATTGGCTTCAAATTATTAATACTATTATCTCAGATATTCGTCCCGGGAAGCGTTCCACTTTGTGCATTAACGTGTTAGGCCCCCGGCTAATGGGAAGCGGTCAGTTACAGCATGTTGTTGTGATTGATTTCTGGTAAAGCTGTCTCACGAGCAATTAGAGACGTCACGCTTTCCTTTTCTTCTTTTTTTTTTCTGTACTTGAACTCATGTTCTGTCCCCTCACACACACAGGGCGGACCCATAGATGGTTTCTTTTGAAGTGCAGAAGAGCTCGCATAAATATACGGGGATGCTTATGCAAATCAGAGATGTATTTTGGGGGGAAAAAAATAAATAAAAAAAAAGCTACTTTACAACTTTAAGCGCAGCAATGTTGCAGAGCGTCCCGTTTGGTGCACCGTCACATCACATCCGTGGACAGCCCCTGGACGAGCTACTTATTTCCAGCACCACGGACAGCGACTCACCCCGATATCAAGGAGAGACTGTGGTGCGCCGCTCTCGCCATTTCGCAGCCTTTAGTTCGGGTCTTCAGCATTTCGGCCCGTAAAGAAGGACAGTCCACGGTGATTTCCCCAATGGAGATGACCAGTTCACGGTACAGAGCCACAAGCGTGTTGAATTCTTGGACGATCTGTGTTTTAAAATCACACGAGAAAATAAGTTATTCCCCAAAAACGACTTAGTCAAGTAAGCACCGCACACATGTAACACACAACTTTTGCTTGCTTGTGGCTTCCTGTTCTGGTCGTTGCAGTAGAATGACCTTTATCCTTGGCCAGCGTATTGACTTGTCAACATGAAAACGTGTGAGACAAGAAGGAATGCTGAGCAGTACTCATCCTCACTATTCCTTTTCTCCCCACACTGAAGACAAGTACTGTCTGCATGGTGCGTTAATGTATTGCGAACGTGCACATATGTGGTCACACAAGTGACAGTCCATTGATAACTAGAGAAACGTGTGACCAAGCAAAAAAGTGAAGCATTGCTATTAAAATAGTCCGCAAAGTCAAAGTGGATGATGAAACGAAAAAAACACTAGACGTGGTTGTTTGCACAACCTCAGAGCTTGAGGTGCAAATATTTCGTTCATTTTTGTGCAAACTCCTGCATAACATCTTGCTGCACTCATCGGGGCTGCATGGCAAAAACTGGTGTAAGGGTTTACATACGATAACATGTGTGTGTGTGTGTGTGTGTGTGTGTGTGTGTGTGTGTGTGTGTGTGTGTGTGTGTGTGTGTGTGTGTGTGTGTGTGTGTGTGTGTGTGTGTGTGTGTGTGTGTGTGGAACATCTGTCAAAGCATGTGCAGTGATCACGAACATCTCGATAATCTGGTGATTGGGGCAATTTTAAATCAGACCCCAAATCACCAACACTCCAAATGCAAATCACTATCAACCTGCACGCAGAGATGATCTGTTTGCTTCCAATGTCGACAAAGCAATGCAAATGCATATATATCTATTTTTAGGCTCCCAGACCGGGTTACAATATTTTTCCTTTTTTGTTGTTGCAGCTATTAACAGCTGTCGCCTTGTGCATCCTCGCATGCACGGGATAGTCGACCGTCCTAGAACAAAGGAAGGTTGTGCTAATAACATCTTCATCAGAGGCACCATGCAGGCATTGACGTGTCGCAAACCTACCATTCTGCAGTCGGCCACGGCGCGCTGGGCTTTGCGGGTACTTTCGGTGCTCTCCCTCCTCTCTGGGTCTCGGCAAGGAGGCTTGCCGATCTGGAAGATGTTCCCGGCGGATCTGGGGCGGTTTTTGCGCCCATTCGATGCAGAACTCATGCATACACATCCACTAATAAAACAGCCCTAATACAGAACGGTTTCGTCTTATTTCCCCCCACCAAAACTCCACCACTTTCTCTCTTCCTGCCTCACCACCCTGCACCTATACTGTTCACCTTATTCCCTCTTCCACGCTCAATTCACCTCAGCCAACTACTGGCTGGGCTGAAACCCCGACTATTGTCTTCGCTCTGTCTGTCTCTCACGTTCCTCCCCCCCACCCCTCTAGTGTGGGAGACGGAGCAAATATGTTCCCAGACGAGCCTCAGAGTGCAGAAAAAGTACCGGATGAGCGCCTGCGACTCCTCTCCGCATTGCCTCGACTGCGACGGAGCGCAAGTCACCTTCAATCCAGCAGCACACCGTGCACCACACAGTGGAGACTTCACACACCCAACCCGGAGTGCAGCTAGCTGAGGTGTCTTCTCTGACGCACCGATGTCGGAAGGAGACGATCGCATTCACGGATATTTTCCAAATGCAACCATTTTTTATGATTGCGCGTTTCCATTAAGCAGCAATAAACAAATAAAAAACACGATATTTTGTCTTATAACCGCACAACCTCTTACAGAGACGCAATACCGCCGACAGTCTCGCAGCGCACAGGCGACACGTTACGCCT
Organism: Myoxocephalus aenaeus; assembly: GCA_038501785.1. Lineage (NCBI taxonomy): Eukaryota > Metazoa > Chordata > Actinopteri > Perciformes > Cottidae > Myoxocephalus > Myoxocephalus aenaeus. The sequence continues at coordinate 593,199 of JBAMJR010000379.1, forward strand.
CTGTGCCGGAGACAATCTGAACGTTACAAAGAGAGAGAAGAACTGAATCCCCGCTATGGCGCTCTGAATCGGCTCCCAGTGTCTGTTCCTGCGAGTGTTTCCCAGCTGGTCGGGCGGGCCTGTCTCTAACCTTGGAGAGGCAGGAGAAGACGAGCAGTTGCTACAGGCCTGACGTGGCTGTGGCGGTGGCTGGCAACACTGCGCACCCAAAGGACGGGAATACTGATTGGGCCCATCAGGTGAAACCCCCGCCCTGAGCTGCACATGAGCTCCTAAACGTGGGAACATCAGACTGCTGGGCCACTTCGCCTGCGCATAGAAAATAAGTTTAATGGAATTAGGATAATTCAATACACTAGTGAAGACCAAATGTGGGTCAGTTGAAACTTTACCATTGGACGCCACAGTTGAAAACACATCCGTGGTGTGTTTATGATATGTGCAGGGCCATAGTTTTGGGACTAAAAGTGTGTTTCATTGTATTTTTTTTCTCTGCAGCTATACATGATATACTAACGAACATCTTACTTGCAATCCATGTCATGCAAAACATGCCAGACAGACACATACATAACCCACAAAAAGTATTATGTAAATTAGAAGTATGCTTCTTTCATGCACACACACACTGATGGAGCATGGTGCCATCACAGAAACAAAATAGGCTACCGTGTATATGAATATATGAATACATAAATGTATAATTTATCAATAAATGTGCCATTCATTGCCATGGTGACAGCCAAAAAATATATACTCTTTCAACATTCCTATTCTTGGTTTGTATTCTATAAATGTGCTTGGATCCAGCTTTTAGCGGTGGCTATTTGCCCTTGCCTGCTTTCACTAGCACAAAGAGGAAAGATAGATAGGTAGATATTCTGAATACATTAAGAGTCCATTTAAGTGCTCTTTCTAAACCTGCATTACTATTTAATTACGAATGCAGAGGAAGACTTTTAAAATCCATCTATGTAAGTGGCATACACCCACAGATGCACATAGCTCCACTCACACAAACACAAAGAGACACATACAGTGGGGATTGACATAGGAAATGTACAGCGTGATTGTATGTCTATTAAAATGTTAAAGATTCTGCAGTGATCATGTGTTTGAGTTGGATTTGGATCTTTTAGAAGTGATAGCGCCCTAACCCATCTCCTGGTTTCTTAGCGATTACTTTTTCTTTTCTTAAATGGCTTTTTACTCCAAAACGTGCGTTCCATTTTAATAAATAGAGTTATTAGAACTCTGCCAGTCAATATTAAATCCTATGCCTTTCTGAGTGAAAGTCTTTCTCCATGGCCTCCCCAAATGTTTTCTCTGGGTCTTGCACCTCTCATCATAGAAACTCTGGTAAAGCAGAGTCCCGTTTCTAGGAGTAACCAGAGCCGAATGCTTTTCATGAACCCCAAATATATCCGTTTAGGGTTGCCTTGCTTCCTGCACAATACTGTTTGCCACTAACCACAGAGGTAATGCTTTCTGTCCCAAGTGCCAGTTTGGGCCCTTGATGGAATGACCTTTGGCTACCGGAGGTCATTCCTCCAAGGCCCCAGACTTGTCTTGCTGTCAAACTGGCAACCCACCAGATCACTGGATTGTTTTTATAAAGTTATTTCAAACTGAGAACAATGTGTGCACTGAGCGTAGCACACCACTTTACACTGATATATACTAGTGGAAACTACAAGTGAATCCCTTTGGAAAAGCTCAAACGTAAATAGTATTTGCTATCTCAATTAAATAACTTGAAATGTGTCAAGAATAAAGTCATTTATTTGGCTCAAACACATTGGAAATCACTTAAAATGTACATATTTGTTTCAAAAGCCATGTATGTAAGTATTACTATGTAAATGTTATTGGCTATGAAATAACGTGACTTAGTCAAACATGATTCCCTCCAGGGGGTGCGTAAGAACAATACAAACCAAAAGGTTCCTTATCATTGTAAAACAGCAAATTAAAAACATCTAGCAAGACATATCGTATCGTATAACAAAAGTGCCCGTAAAAAACTTTTTTGCATGAATATGTGGTTCATAAAACCATAAACACATGTGGTTTCAACCCATACATACCAAAGAGCAAATCTTTCTTTTTATGAAGTTTTCTGAGGATAAACATGCAAAGCCATCCAAAAAGTGCTTTTCAGTTTTTAATGTGGTTTAGTTATTATTATCATGATTATTCATAAACTAGGATTTACGTTACAGTATTATCATGGAACTATGCCAACCTGTGGTAGTACTGCAACTGTGTGTTCTGGGTTTTGGGCAAAAGTATAAACAAGCACGTTCCACCATTTTAAATTAGATTAAAAAAAATACTCTTTACATTTTTACAAAATTGTGACATTTGTAGCATATTCATTGAAAGCAACCAGACTGGGAGTAATCCAGTTGACTGTGGTGTTAATCAAAATGTTAAGCAATAGCAGACTGTATACTTATGTTGAAAGTAAATCACAACAACCCAGGATATGTTATACATGTATTAACTCCCCTCAATACAGTAACAAGACATGTTGTTCAACCCACATTTCATGTGCAACATGTGGAGACAGAGAACAATTGATTCCCAAACCTCCTACAATATTTACATTTAAATTAGTTATTAATAAGAGAAAACAAGCTGGCACACTCTTGTAATTTCCTCCTTCTACTGCGTCGTTCAACCTGCTTAAAATTCACTCATTGTCTTCTCAGACATAATATATACATATATATATACATATATATATATATATGTATATATATATATATATATATATATATATATATATATATATATATATATATATACTTTATGTGTATGTACTTGCCTTTCCTCTGCTTCATCTTTAATTCTTTACTTTACTCTGGTCCTTTGGTATCCTCAACCTCTCCTCTTTCTATGTTGCACCATCATATTTGCCATGTCAAAAAGAAGGGAAGAAGAGGTAGCAAAGGAAACAGAATATGAAGAAGCCAATAACCCAGTTGACTGAGTAGATGTAGATGATGACCATGTCCATGTCAAAACGCCACCCGCGAGGGTCATCCTCAAAGTCCAGCTCGTCCAGACGGTAGCCTCCTCCGTGGGGGAACTGGCGTCTAGCAATGGGACTGGACTGCCTCTGGAAGCCTGGTGTGGGTGACAAATGGGGTGGTAGTGATACTCCACCCAAAACAATCTCTAAATATTTCTACAGTTTTTTCCTTACTTGAAGACATGCCAGTTCCATATTCTAATGGTGACAAGTTTTCATATTGGAAAAATGCATCAAAAGGTCAAGAATGTAACAATTAATTGAGGACACCAACGCCAAGACCTGTGTAGTATTTCTGAGAAATGTTCATTCTAAGATTACAAATAAATGTGGGTTTTAAGGGGGATTTTGCTTCAAATCTGACTGTCTTCAGACCAAAACAAAATAAGTGTGGTTGGTGAAATAGTCCAACATTTCTTAGCTTGGTGGCTTACATTGTATCTTAGAGAATACCGAACAAAATGTTTCAATCAACTTCTGCAGCGTAATCAACTTTTCCGCCGTCCATCCATATGCTCAGTTTATTCCAAACAACCGTTATGTATTTAAGTAACATTTGCCGTATACAGCGTATCCACGGTGTGCTGCTCCTTTACTTGAAGCTGTGAGCTCATATTTAGCTGAAAGTAATTGTTGCCATAAGGTTGGAGGGTTTAACGGTGAAGTCAGCAACTCTAATCCAAAACACAATTTCAAATTCAGATATTATCTCCATGCGGCCCATTCTGTGTGTGGGCTGAAAAAAAGCCGGTGTTCATGCAGCCCTGGCTCAAACAGAGCAGCTCAAACCGGGCCTCACAAAGGCCATGGATGTACAAAGGGAAAGGCAGTGGGAGCGAGAGGGACGGCACATCTTTTTCATTATTATTTGTTTGGGCATTAAGTTCAAATATCAGCAATATTTCTCCTGAATTGCTGACTCCACATTTAGAATCAGCTTTATTGGCCATGTGTGTTTACACATACATGGAATTTGCCTCCGGTTTTACGTAGCTCTCATTGTACATATTATATATCAACAAGATAAATATCAAAAAGACATTAAAGACAACAGAGGCAACTGAGTAATGCAAGCAGTGCGGATGCAGGTGTACTTCAATGTGTATTTAAATTACTGTCACTATGCAATATCAGTGGTGGCACATAGGTATATAGCACATCATTCTTGGTGCAACAATGCTTCCCCTCAAGATCTTCTCCAACCATGTTTTGTATCATAGAAAATTGCATGTGTGTGAGGGAAAGGCAGCTCCTTAAATGTGTATTCTGAATGCTATAAAGATGAAGTGTTGTGTTTTACCATTGAGCCTTGAGGTACTTTAAGGATGATTGTGTACCAGGTATACTTTACTCTGTCGCAGGTCTTGTCAAGACTTGCAATCGTACACACAAAGAGAATAGCAGTTATGAATGAGTCATACTGCCGCTGGTACTGTCAAATCTGATGAATTGATCCTGAACTGAAAGAATTTCCATGTCGGGTAATTAAAAACTTGCCTCCAAAGATACGGAAGAGTTTTCGGCAGCTCGGGAGAGGCCACTTTGCACAACTTGCTTTCTGGAAGTTCTGTTTCCGGAAGAGGTATTCTTTTGGGAAGAATGTCCTCGCTGTTTGGTTTAGCTCTGTAACAAAAGACAGAGAGGCAAAAGTAAATACTATCAAACATGAACATCTTATTCACACCGCCACACTTCATGACAGCCTGGATGGATTATGTTTGATTTATTCAATATAGTCTAAAAAGCAGCAGATGCAGCATCACCAGACTCCCTCATTTTCTCCTTGTTCTGTTTCTGTGTCACCTTGGGTTTGGTAATCAACACAAGAATCTAATCTACAATGCTTGTCATCTAATCACTCACAAGAGCCCTTAGTGTGTCTGCTGTGCTCGTAACCACGGCCACTCTGTCTTTTTATGGCCACAGCAGCATCCCTGCCGCTCACTTTCTCCGACATACATTTAGAAGAGGGCCAAAGTGACTCACGGAACTTGACGACCATGTAATCAGCATGGGCGATAACAAGGTTCATGATTGGGGGTTAGGGTTTCTTTCTTTTTTTCATTGTTGCCGCCCTTGCTAAAAACATAATTTTTTGTCCTAGCCCAATGCATTATTCACTTACAAGGAATTCTATTTCTAATTTCTACAAGAAAGCACACAATAACAGTGTTCAGATGGTGTTTGGTTGTTTCTTCTCGTTCTCCTTCTGGGTGACTCATCTGGTCAGCGCTGAACTAAAGGTCTGCTCTGCTCCCTATAGGGTATCTGCAGCTGGGCCCTCTGAACAATCTGCAGCTTAGATGTCATCAGTACAACAGCCAACAGACATAGGAATACACATAGAGCTGCACATATACATGTATGCATATGTATTATTAACGGTTATATCACACAGTCATGGCTTATTTGATTCTGAACTACACATTTTATTGGCATATTTCAAACCGTATTTGTATCCATCTCACAGTATTTCATCTAAACTTGTGATCAAAGTCATAAGTAGAGGTGATACATATTTCTAATCATGTGAATTGTATGCTTTCTGCCCATTAGCTCACCCTTCTGGAAGAACACATGAGTGATGATGGTTCTGCAGAGCGGGCAGGGGGTGTTGGTGGGGCTGTTCTTAGCCAGCGTTCTCAGACAGGGTTCACAGAAGATGTGGTTGCAGGGTTGACACATGTAAGGACTGAAGTACACGTCCAGACACACTGCGCAGATGTAACCTTCTTTGTCACCGGCGCTCACGTCCTCGTCCTCGCTGCTGCTGCTCGATGGGTTCCCTGTTGAACTCTGGGTGAGATGGAAAGGCAGAGAGAGAGAGAGAATATAGAGAGATGTATCTGCCCATGTGTATCTTCTCTTGTAAACCTTCTCCTCATGTGTGCCAATATCTATATGTTTATAAATGCAAACATATATGTGTGGGTTGGCTTTTGTGTAATTTAGACGAGATTCAAATCCGATTAGCGCCAAAATAAACATGACCGATCCTATTTATAAGATAAAAGTATACAAATAAAATACTTTTGCCCCCTTGAATGAATCACCATCTTAACGTCTGCCCCAGTAACTCTTGGTAAGGTCTCTTTTAAGGCAAAGTGGTACCAGAGGAAGAGCCAGAGGAAGAGCCAGACCAAGAGCGATTCACTGACACTATATGAATTAGCCGGAAAAGAGTTGGAGCACTTTGCCCCTCATGGTGCCAGACCTGGGAGGTCGAGCCCTTCCCTCTTGGAAAAAGCAGCCTATTCCAGAGTTGCCCAGGATGAGCGCTCCCAGGCAGGTGTGGGTGATACTCACGAGCCGCCAGCTGAGCGAAGCTGTGTTGGAGTTATCCCCGGGGAAAGAGAAGGTTTGACCATCATGCGACATCGAGTCACTGACTCTCTTACTGTAACAGCGACTCGGAGTACTCAGCCTTTTTGGAGTCTCTGAGTGGCATCCAGGACTCTATACTTCTGCTGGGGGAGCAGCGGGGGAGGTGAGATTGGGGAGGAACGGCCTCCCTGATCTGAACCAGTGGTGTGTTTCTATTGTACAGACCGCGTGCACCAAAACGTGTATTGCGAGGGAATTGGGAACGTCTGGCTCAGGCCGCTGTCCCTGTCTTCAACTCCCACTTACGGAATGATTTTTCACGCACCCTTGGGGAGGCTGGGGACATTGGAATCCAATTGGGCCATGTTCAAAGCCTCCTTTGTAGAAGTGGCTGCTGTAGGAGCTGTGGTCAGAGTGGTGTCCCAGCTGGCTCAGACAGACATATTAAGCATCAAATAAAGAAAGAAAATAATACCAATTCAGAAATATGCGGTTCTGAGATTACATTATCACTACAAGATGTCATCGAACCAGCTGGCAATAAATTCAAGTGAGAATGTCCTCTTTCATGTTCTTCTTGAGATTGGGTATAACATACTCTCTCCTTTAATACACCCTATTTGTTTGGGTGTAAATGTCTTTGACACCCACCTGCACAACTTAATAATACGTGTGAGGACATGAGGGTGTCAGGTGTGAGCTCAGCAGAGTGAAACGGCTACCTACCTACATTTTCTCACTTCTTATTGTAAAGCATGAACGTTGTTTCCTGAAGAGAGCTATCTGACCCTGACGCTGACCCTAATTCCAACTCCATTCACTTTACAGAAAAAAAGGGTGTTGCATCTCTTCAGGAGTTTTTTTCTCTCCATTAGACACAATTTGGATTCTAAGATAAAAAAAAAGTCTTGTCCTCAGTTTACCTTTTTAATCTAGTTTTCATCCTTTTATTTCATACAGCATAACTCATCTCCCTCTGCTCTAATCTCTCTCATCTCCTCACCAGTAAACCTGCCCACCCTTCCAGGTGTGTCGTCACCTAAATCCACACTCAGCATTTCCTAACTTCCAGCTTCAACTCATGTGAAAGGGAGTACCAAAACTTGTTTTGAGATCAGTATCCTGTCGGGGGCCCCTCAAGTCCCCCGTCTCCTCCTCAGACCTATATCGGCAGACCCAGAGGATTGGTGTCTGGAGCATGTGTCTTGAAAAGGCAAGGGGAGGTACATACAGTAATTACCGCTTTCTCACCCAGGGGGAGCTCCAGGGACTTCCGTGTTGCACCGGTCCTGCTTCCCAAGGTGTGTCATTAACACAGAGTAGAGAACACACAGCGCTCAGCTCCCAAGTAAGCATGGGCACCGAGGCTCTCCCCTGGCAACACGCATGTTATCATGGCACCTTTGTCTTGTTTGCATTGGTAAATGTGTTAAAAAATCTTTAGTCTTTATCATAAATAAAAATGGGCCTAAACCTCGTCTTTTCAACTCTTTTCTACTGTACCAGTAACCTGAAATTATTTTAGCAATACTTGTTTCTGCAGAACTACGGGCAGCAACTAAAACCACATCTCAGCTTCCGTGCAACAGCTGGATAAAGTAACTGAGCAATCCAGCACTAATGGTTTCCCCATCACGCAGGATGAAACCACTTCCTGTGGGGAACTGGATGACAATAACACTCGCTCTGACCGTTGGCCTTCCTTATAGTGTATGCAAACACTAGCAGGACATTGTACTCAGAAATTCTTACATGAGATTCTATCAGGGGAGTTAAAACAACCATTTCCACCAAAAATAATGGTATGTTGGCAATAAAGTTACATGAAATCTGTGAAGAAGAAAAGGAATAAAGCATCACAGGATATGCAAATTGTGAAATACGTGTCTGTCTATCTATCTATCTATCTATCTATCTATCTATCTATCTATCTATCTATCTATCTATCTATCTATCAATGGGTCCGAAAAATAAAAATAATTATATGAGCGGGTGAATGATGAAAACTATTGTTTCGCTGCCCTTGAGAAGTATCTTAAAATCCCTAGGGCTCTGACTAACAGCAGGAATGCTGTGCTTGTAGTGAGCAGCTCCCATGTGAAAATAAATGTAACTGTGGTAGTGCGAAGTTGGATAAAACTGAGGAAAGAGCATGCATACTCAATAAGCCTTGATCATGATAAATGACCAAGCAAACTTATGCAATGTCCTCTAACTAAATAAAAGGGTAAAGTTGGGATCAATACACTCACTTGCTTTTTCACTGAGGGTTAGGTTAGAAGACCAATACTTTTATATTACATGCTTTTTTATTTAATATGTGTCTCTTGTGTGCACTGCTGCTGTAATCCTGCAATTTCCCCACTGCAGGACTAATAAAGGATTATCTTATTTTATCAATACCACTCTCAGACAAGAGAGTGATATCTTCTTATTGTTCTGACTCAGCAAGAAGTTTCTTAGTTTCTAACATTTGGCTCCTGGCAGATTGGGAAAGATAAAAATAAAAAAATCATGCATTTTCCTCATGGCGTGTGCCGTCTCCCACAGAAATAACCACCACATTATATTGAACACACTTGTATCTGTTCGAGCCAGATAGAATGTGCATTATGTATCTACATCCTGCACACATTAACACGCCAACTCCAATGTAAGGGAGAGAGGACTAGCTCAACCAAAAATAATACACGTAACGGGGAGACATTGAATCAAAAAAATTATATTCTGTGTTTCAAAGCAACTAATACGATTTCACTTTCTCTAATTCAGCTGTCAGAATAATTTCAATAAACCAACGTGACAGCCGATCTGCAGCAGCCAATCAAAACTGAATCTGCTCTTTTGTCTGGTTGTTTCTGAAGGGCTCTCCACCCAAGCCTCATCATGCAACTAATTCAGATGTAACCCCACTTTGAACTGCATAGACAAAGCTTTTGAGATGAGCTGGGTGCTGATAGGACTGTCGACAGTCAGACTCTAGATGAAATGAACATAGACACACAAATGCACAGAAGTACCAGTTAAAAGTGGACCGAACAAGCATAGACTGATTGCCTATTGTATTGTACCACACACACACACACGCACACACGCACGCACGTACGCACGCACACACGCACGCACACACATACAAAACTCTTACTTGATTACTTTCCAAAATGTAAATGGGCCTTTAAGTGGATCAGTTAGGTAATTTAAGGCTGGAGTGCCTTGAGATTTGAGCAACTTAAGAGTATCCTACGGTTTCTCAAGTATCCTGCTAATGCAAACTGAAAAAGACTGCACATGATGACAGCAATGTTGGATTTGGGGACTGAAAAGTTATTCGGCAGTAGATAATTGCTCCTTCTTCTCAGTGGCCACATAGAAATAACGCATTGCTTCTTGCTTCTTGAGTTCATCAATTATTTGCATTGTATTGATCGGGAAATGGGAAGAGACAAATAAATCATTCAATGATTTAATCACAAGCTATTTGGTTCTTCTTAGAACACAAGCAAATGTGAAGAAGTTGCCTGATCTTCATCCTAAAATGACTGGAAAAACGTTTGGTCAAAGCACTTTGACTTCAGTGCATCATTGACATATTGACGCTCAGTTATTCATTCTGTCATTCACCTGTCTGCTGTCCTGCAGTTGACTTTGTCTCCACCTCTCCCGTCTCCTCTGCCTCCTCCTCAGACACTTAATCCTGTTCTTCTCTCGTTTACTCATCCTCCTCTCCCCAAAGGGAACACAAGGCGGCACTGCTGAGGTTACGGTTTGACCGATCACCTCCATCACGCCACTGCCCCCTTCCTCGCCGTCTTCCAAGTCCTCCTCCTCGTCGTTCTCCTCCTCCTCCTCTTCCTCCTCTTCTTCTCCTCGCTCTGAGCTGATGAGAGATGGGATGCGTGTCTGGTGACTTTGTGATGGTCGTCCGGCTGCTGCCCCGGTTCTCACCTCCAGCCAGAAGGGATCTGCCTCTCTGTACGAACTGAACGGGTGGCGGTGCCGGTTTCCTGCCACTGTCCTGGATGAAAGTCTCTGAGGGGACGGAGGTGTGGATCTGGTTTGGATGGGAGGCTGAGGCAGAGCAGAAGACGTGGACCTCATTGCTGGCCGAGGGGATTGGGGGTTTGAATTGGCGGTGATGGTCTGGGTGCAGCCAGTACTTGGTCGTCTGGGACACGTACATCCTCTCTGCAAGCTGTTTGATCCTTCTCCAACTTCCAAAGTGTTGTTGAACGGGATGTCAGAGTTACTGCTGGACGAACTTTCAGTGCTTCCTGTTCCCTGTCTGTCCTGGGCTCCATCTCCATGTGCGCCAGTTCTTTCAGCCTTTCTCTGTCGTTGTTTTCCTCTTTCCCTGCCCCCTACGTGTTCAACGTGTTGCCTCTCCTCATCCCTGTCTTGGTTTCCCTCTGTCCATCTTCCTCTGCTGTCCTTGCGGCAGGTCTTCCTGTGTGCCTTCCTCCCTGGCAGGGCAGGTCTCACCAGCTGCTTCACACTGCTCGGCCTTCCCTCGGCGGCTGGATCCGCACTCCTCGGCCCAGGCCTCGCTGCTTTTAAACACTGAGTGCAAGACTCGCTGTTGTCGTTTTCTTCGGCGGCATCCTCACTTCCATGACCTCCGACTCTGCCTGAGACGTTTACACTAGAGGGTCCCAAAGCGGAGCTCATCGCAGCGCTTTCGAACCCCTCGGTCACTAGCAGAAGAGTTCTGATTCAACTTCAGCTAGCCTGGTCTTTCCCCTGACATCTTTCCCCAAGTTTTCTCTTTGCCTCCCACTCCTTCTGGATGTATAGCTTTAAGCTTTTTTCTTCTTCTAAGAGCTAATGGGACTGTTCCAGTGCAGAGGAGGTGAGCACTGCAGCCCTCTGGCCGGCCCTCTCCTGCCCCTGTTAGCCCACTGGGACATTCCACACTGTTGGAGTCCCCCTGGTGAGCCCCATCACAATAGGTGCACATGGCCTCCCTCACTATTGTACCGTGTGACCTATAGAAAACACAGTGCTATGCAACCTCTGAATACACACAAAAATAAGGTGAAAAAACCAGAGCCACCTTTTTTTTTCTCACAACCACTATCATGGTGTCAGCTTTTTTTCCCACTCTGCAGTTTACAAACAGAGCAGAATGAGAGTGTGTGTGTGACTCCTTTATTTGATGTCTGATTTTTTTTTATTCATCAAGACCCTAAGAAAACCTAAATGCATTTGATGATAACTTGAGAACGCAAGATAACTTGTTCAATGGTGCTTTGTTGCAACAGATTGCTTTATTGTTTATCAAATGGAGAAAAGAAAAAGGAAGAGGAGATTCTTCATCAGAGGAAAAACAGAACAGCTTCAGAATATTGTTTTACACCCACTATTCGTATGGGTTAGGTTAGGTGAAGTGTTTAAAGATATTGTTATAATTACTGAGCACAGAAAAAAAAACAGTTGATTTGGATATGTCACAGACACTTGAAGTAAATGCTTGATATAGAAGCTTAAGCAAATATGTAATCTAAAGAACAATAGTAAAGCTAAATCTTGTAACACACAGTGATCTAAATATCTTCAATTCAATTGAAGTGTCTTTGAGTACTATGCAAAGCGATATATAAATTAAATGCATTAAAATTATTATTATTATTATTATTATTATTATTATTATTATTATTATTATGACTTATTCTGCACATTAAGTGAAAAGTGTCTTCACCCCTAAAGTGGATCTTTTTTTTACGAAAATGCGATCACTAGTTAACTCAATGCACTTGCAGCCACAAGCATGTGAACTGTGTTTTCATGTGTTTCATGCTGTTTCACATGTGCTGAATCTTATTTGTGGATTTATCCCAATAATTTGTTGTGTGTTGTCTGTGAGAATTCACATGTTATTGTGTGTTAGTGAAGGGTATGATGACGTCCTTCTTTTCCTGGTGTTGCCCTGATTCAGACATCTCAGAAATGGTCGCACATTTTGATCAGAATCTTGACGAAGAGATTATTAAAGTACGGTAAAACGCCTTGAACCCAGAGAACCTGAAGACATGGCAGCCCTTGCACCACAGAGACCAGATCAACCTCCAGACTTGCCATCAGGTCAGAGAAGAGTTTGAGACTTGCCAACCACTGCTCCTTCTTTCTCCACCAACAGCCATCACGAAGCCAGTCAAAATACTAGCCTTCCAGGTGATTGACGAGACTGTAAAGATATCACAATCCACCGAGGCTGTCAATGTAACTGCAGCCCACTGAGGCTGAAGAGACGCAGTCCACCAAAGCTGCAAAGAAAAAAACAGATCCTGTAGAACAGACCAGCAGAGACTCTATGAAGGATTCATGCCGATCTGTCTGAGCTGCACTTGTTTGTTCTTCTCAAGGTTTTATCCCTCATCTAAAATATTTAAACAGTTTTGAACTTCCCTCCTGCTTCCTTTCCTTTCCTTCCCTTCATTCTCTAACTGATCTGAAAGCATCAGACTCTTTGTATGTCCAATTTTGTGCTTCTCTAAGCCTCATGAGTTGAGAAGTGATGAAGCTTTTTCTGGACCAAACATTCAAGTCCAGTAGTTTTATGTTTGTGGCTGTTTTTCCAGTGTTTTATCTGTCTGCTTCTCCAAATTAATACTTACATTGAGATGATTCTAGTAGTTTCTTGGAAGGATTACTCACAAACTAGACTGAAGTTTAAGACCCATTGTCTGTTGCAGCAGAGCTATTGACACATAGGGAGCGTCATACAGACAGAAGGAGTATAGGACTGAGCCTTGTACTTGTATTTTATGAGCTAAATTAATGAGTAAATCCACTTTGAATATTAAGTGCGGCTTGCAGCGATGCAATAGCTTGCCAACACTACACACTCCGGCAAAAACTTCAAACTTCTGCCCTCTGATAAAACACATCCATGTGTGACTGCGACTAAACTTGAAGTGAAAAGGTTATGCTGGTGTAAAAAAAAAAGAAGAAGAAAGCAAATGGCTAATAGCCTTAAAAGGTGAATCTAAGAAAATTATGTCAAATCGAGAAAATCGACTGAAAATGACCTCCAGTGTGCAGTGAGTTAAGCTAGTACTCATTTTCATGAGACTCGAGGCAGGGCGAGTCAGTCAAGTTCAACGAGCACGCAGAGCAGAATGTCAAGGCGGCGTTGACTCCACTGTTGTCGCTGTAGTGGGAGATATCAAATACTATGTGTCCTTCATCCTTCATATTTAGTCTATATTGTTATACTCTATGGACACAAATGTTGGGTTCATTGTACCCAGCGTTGTAACTAGTGGCTTGTAGTCACTCGAGTCGCCAAAACAAGGAAAATGTTTCTACTCTCTTTTCTTTCAATATTTTTTTATTTGGGGTTAAATTACCCTGCTAACTCTAACCCCTGCTTCTATCCACCCTGCAAGTATAAGTGCTTGTCTTCTCTTACTAGCTGTGTTTATTGTTTATTTCTCTCTCTCTCTCTCTCTCTCTCTCTCTCTCTCTCTCTCCCTCCCTCTCTCGGTTTGCTTCTCATCGCTTCAAATATCTCCTTCGGCACCTCACCCCTTTCCTGTTTCCTCATCCTTCCTACAGTATCTAACTTTGCCCTAAACTCAAAATACTGACGCAACAGTGGCCGTCATCTGAGGCAGTACCTGCTGTAAACAGCAGATGGCAGCAGCTCTCCTCACTGCATCGGCGTGGCGCTGTCCCTGGTCCTGAAACTACCTCTCGCTCCCAACGCTCTGGGCACGTTACCTTTTTCCGGCTCGAAATGCTTTTTTTGCGCCATCAAATATATACTTATTACGGAGTTTTTGTTTAAGGTGTTTTGCTTATCAAAAAATGCCTGTTAAAAATGAAGTTGGCTTAAACGAAAAGTTATTAAGAAGTCATAAAACAATTAAGACATGTTCTCAGTTAATATTTCTACCTGCATATCCTGTCGATATATTTTTTCTTTTTGCTATCATCATATTTTTTGTAATCACTCAGTTAGGCTATGAAGTGTTAGTCCCGACTGACACCTACCATTTGAGTTGTAAACGAACAAAAAAATCCACAAAATGCTACATTCAATGAGTCCAAATACATTTAAAAAGAGAGGAGATAGAAAAAGAAAGGAGAGCTCTGCGCCCTCGTCGGCTGTCTGCAGTGAAACACGGAGCAACAAGGAGAGGAGAGGCGCAAAACTCCAGGGCGACCTCCACACGGTCTGACGTACCCAGAGCTGCTGGTATAAATGAATTCACGGCGTCACCGAGTTCAGATGATTCGCAGTACCCGTGAGCGCACCCGGCTGTCAACACTCACGAGCTACAACTCACACAACTCCCCTCACACACACACGCACGCACGCACGCACACACACACACACACACACACACACACACACTCACACACACTCACAAACACACGCACGCACACTCACAAACACCTCTGCGTCATGCGTCCTGGGAGCGACGGCACGAACGCGGTAACTCCGATGGACCCCGGTAAAACGCGCAGCGGCAGCAGTCTGAGGGGCTGACTGGGTCCTGCTTATCTGTCCAGCGTGTCCCGCACCGCTCTGGGAAAGTTGCGCTCTCAGTGTGGTCGCATTATGGATTTCATAACAACGAGCGGCAACGGCAGCAACGCGACCAGCGGTTACCCCGACGGGGTGGACGTGGTTGCCGACTGGGACGGGAGTGAGAATGGCACGGGCTCTGGGTCTCCGCCAGATGTGAAGCTGAGTTACCAGATTATCACCTCTCTGCTCCTGGGGGCCCTCATCATCTGCTCCATATTTGGCAATGCGTGCGTCGTGGCAGCCATCGCCCTGGAGAGATCTCTCCAGAATGTGGCCAACTATCTGATTGGATCTCTAGCCGTGACAGACCTCATGGTATCGGTGCTGGTTCTGCCAATGGCGGCCCTCTACCAGGTTTTGAACAAGTGGACACTGGGGCAAGAGATCTGTGACATATTTATCTCTCTGGATGTACTGTGTTGCACATCATCCATCCTGCATCTGTGCGCAATTGCCTTGGACAGGTTCTGGGCCATAACAGACCCAATCGACTATGTAAATAAACGGACACCAAGGCGAGCTGCGATCTTGATAAGCGTGACTTGGCTAATTGGTTTCTCCATCTCTATTCCGCCTATGTTAGGCTGGAGAAGCGCCGAAGACAGGGCGAACCCCGACGCCTGCATCATCAGCCAGGACCCGGGCTACACCATCTACTCCACGTTTGGGGCTTTTTACATCCCTCTCATCCTCATGCTGGTCCTGTACGGGCGAATATTCAAGGCTGCTCGGTTTCGGATTCGAAAGACGGTGAAGAAACCCGAGAAAAAAAAAGTGTCCGAGAAGTGTTTGACTGTGTCCCCGGCCATCTTCCACAAGAAAGCCAACGGGGAGGCCGGGGGCAAAGGCTGGACGCGCAGCGACGAGTCGAAGCCCAGCTCTCCGTGCGTAAACGGCGCGGTCAAGCACGGAGAGGAGGGCGAGTCACTTGAGATCATAGAAGTTATCAGCAACTCC
Source organism: Myoxocephalus aenaeus (assembly GCA_038501785.1). Taxonomy (NCBI): domain Eukaryota; kingdom Metazoa; phylum Chordata; class Actinopteri; order Perciformes; family Cottidae; genus Myoxocephalus; species Myoxocephalus aenaeus. The sequence goes on from JBAMJR010000379.1 coordinate 609,050, forward strand.
AAAACGCACCTGCCTCTGCCCAACACGCCTCAGTCCTCATCGCAGGGCTACGAACACATGAATGAAAAGAACTCCGGGGCGAAGAGAAAGATCGCGCTGGCGAGGGAACGTAAAACGGTCAAAACACTGGGGATCATCATGGGGACTTTCATCTTCTGCTGGCTGCCCTTTTTCATCGTAGCACTTGTGCTGCCTTTCTGTGCAGAGAGCTGCTACATGCCCGACTGGCTGGGCGCAGTCATAAACTGGCTGGGCTACTCCAACTCTCTGCTCAACCCCATCATATATGCATACTTCAACAAAGACTTCCAAAGTGCTTTCAAGAAGATCATAAGATGCAAATTCCACAGAGCGTAACCCCCACACAATGAACACGTGTGTGTTTACCTATGTGGAGTGAATGGACGGACAGCAGGACATGTTCGCTGACTACATGGGGGGAGATTCAGACTTTTCATTCAGGGACAGTCTCTTTTTCGGTGTGTGCTCCGAGGACCGTGTAAAAAAAAAAAAAAAAAAAAATCACTGATGAAGAGAGACAAGACGGGAACTTTCGCTCTTAATGTGCAAGCTCATGTTTGTTCAGTGTTGTAGCTACAGTATATAGCCTATATGCGACGGCAGCCATCGTTATATTGCCATGCAACACGTGTCATGTGCTGATTCCATGCATTCTATCGTGAGACACGCGGGGTTTCCGTCCCACACCATGAGCTTTGTAGCACTGAAACAATAAAAGCAATCAACGTTTTGTCATGAAGAAATATGAGTCCATCTTTGTTTAGACAATTAAAAAAGGTAATGAGCCAAGCGGAGGTCAGGGCCTGTTGTAAAAAAACAACAACAAAAAAACAGTTTCACTTGGGACCTGTCTCATCATCATCATCATCATCATCATCATCATCATCATCATCATCATCATTTTATGAATGAATAATCTACTGTGTTGTTGAGCAAAAAAAGCATGTGAGCAATGTATGTGAGATCACACGGATGATGATGATGATGATGGTCGATCAGGCTGTGAAGTGCATGGTGCGTTTGAGGGTATGAAACAACCCCCCCCCCCCACCCCACCCCCCCCCCCCCCCCCCCCCCCCCCCCACACACACACACACACACACACACACCCCTCTGCCTAGCCATCAAATCCATCTCAGAGTCAAAAGCAAAAGAAGATGGGCAATTTTTTTTCTAAAATGAAGGCTGGTATTACATTTATGATATATGTTCTCAGAGAGGGGCTCTCTCTCTCTCTCTCTCTCTCTCTCTCTCTCTCTCTCTCTCTCTCTCTCTCTCTCTCTCTCTCTCTTCTTATTCCAGAGCTTCCCTTGCCATCCTTATTTCAGTGTGTGTGTGTGTGTGTGTGTGTGTGTGTGTGTGTGTGTGTGTGTGTGTGTGTGTGTGTGTGTGTGTGTGTGTGTGTGTGTGTGTGTGTGAAAGACTGAGGAAAGAAAATAGCTCAAGAGAAGAATCACGAGAGAGCATCAAACATGTGTGTTCCCCACTATTAGGTTATTATACAGTACCATATAGCATTGAGTATTTCAGAAGACAGCCTGGTTGCATCTACATCAAGAAAAGCAGTGCTACATTTAGTACAAGCACTCATAATACCACATAATGTAGAGGGGGAAAAGAGCACATTCTCCTCACTGCTATAACTGCTCTCGTCAATCAAACAAATCCCAGACGCAAATCCACTTACAGTAGATGCAAAAGATAAAGACTCTCAGAAGGAGGAAAACAACGTTCAGGAAGAAGTCCCCTTGACGCCTGCACGCTTCACAAGATGGGTGGCTATTTGGCGTATGGTCATGGCAACACTTCAAGCCCAAGGCATCAATGTGGCAGGAGGGGTTAAGTGAGCACGGGCAGACCAGAATGTAATATACTGTGTGGCAATTTATGACACCCATGTCTCAGCAGGGTACATGTAGGTTACAGGAAAACACTTAAAACAAAGAATGAATCCACATGGCAGTACTGTTCCTTTATGGGTAAGAATGTATAAGAAGTAGAGTTATAGGTACACTTGTTTTTAAATGATTTATAACACGGTAATGTGGAGTATGCAGATATGAGGACATCTGTGTGTTTAATAATGTATGTTTTAGCAATAGCTCCTCCTGGCATCTGTGATGCTGCATAACAGTTAAGGAATTATTGATAACACAGAATAACAAAGCTACTTCAAAATAAATTACATATGAGTACACACACATTAACAACTGCTTAAAGTGTGTTAGGAATTATTTATTAAAATGCAGTTGTTTTGTACTCAGGACTCATAAAAACAAATTGATCTTAAAAGTTTAGTTAAAAAAAAGTAACTCAAGGTCCACTTACTGCATTTCTTCCAGAGCTTTCAGCCACTTCTTGATGAAGTATTTATAAATACATACAAGTACTTCATGAATAAACATAATCAGAATAATAACTTAACTGATTAATACAATAGATAACTATAATTAGTATAACAAAATATTGTAGAAATAAAAAAATACAATTTGTACTATTCATGGAAAATATTTTTCTTATAAGATTACAACAATTCGTTAACTTTTAATGCAGTTACAAATGCTTTATGACTACAATATTGAGTCTCAAAAGCAATTTACTGAGCATAAATAAATGTCTATCAATGTGAAGTGCAGGGGTTTACAATAAAGTAAGATCTAAATGGCACCCAGGACACCCGCACAGTCACAGGACGATACAGTATATTTTATATCACAGAACTTAATTGAGTCTGAAAAACTGGACTTTTCCCTCCAGACCTAATATCACTCATTGATTTCAGGAAATAAAGATTTGGCCTGGGCCAAAAGAGAAGTAGTGATGCTGAGGTCTGAGCAGCAGAGTCCCTCTACAGCTGAGATGAGTCAGTTACTCAATAGTCATTCTAAAGAAACATTATTCTGCAACTCTAATCATTTCAGCTTCTCAGATGTGAGGATTTTGTGTTTTTCTCTGCCGTACAGCCAACTATTATTCTCAGGAGTGTAAACAAACTATCTTGACAATATGATTAGTCATAAAAAAGTCATAAAAAGATCAATAATGAAATGATTTGTTATCTGCGGCCCCACTAGGCACTTTTAACACCCCCATAGCAAAGTAAAAAATGTTCTTGCCAAATATTGAGAATAAACTAGATCAGCTGACCAGCACTGACCTTAGTGTAACAGATAATTGTGTCAAGAGAAAATTGAGCTGAAAGGAGGACATTATTAAAAAAAAACTCTCTCTCTCCATGACACTGGTTACATTTTGCTCTCTGGTGCATTACTGCGACACCAAACGCACTCAAAATGCTTTTGGGAAAATGAATCCCATACCTGTGACCTGTAAGTCAAGTTCTGGGTTCATGACGTGTCAGAGAGGCCCGTAGAGAACCTGCTGCGAGCCACTGAGCGCCGTCGAGTTCATTTTTCAATTGTGAGTCGCACTGTGTGTAAAACCATTAAAATCCTTACATTTAGGTCCTATTACACGGGATTACAAGGCAGCGACCTCCTTTGAACTATTCAGTAATATCAAATCTTTGGATAGGACTGCATTAATCCCACTCCCTCTAGGATTCTTAAATGTAATGTTAGGTAGGTGGGAGCAGTGTGATGACGCAGGAGCATCGCCTTCAACCCCGGGAGGCGAGGAGAGGGGAGGAGGATTATATAAAATGGCAGCACAAACAGGGTGATTACAGGGTTTATTAGTGTACCACTGCCCTCTGGCCTAAAAGTAGATGGAAACTGCATGAGATTATGCCTACACCGAGTCGGTTGTTATTGGTCCTATAGGAGCAATTGAGCAAGAAGGAACAGCCGGTTAAAGGACTGTTAAGTGCTAATGCAGAACTCCTGTCTCAACACATTCTTCAACACTGGAAGCAGCATTAACATCAAGATATTAAACATTCATAGATGTCAGGAAATTACATGCGTTATTCCACAGGCAACCCTCTTTAAAATGACATTTACTTTGGGTACACAATTGGAACTTCTTTCACCGTGCTACTTTGAAATTGATTAAATCGATCAATATTAAACAGCAGTTGCCGACTGTGACACCTCAGACCCTGCATTAGGAACAGACGGTCCAAGAAACAAATATACTTATTAATAATAATGACTCGTTGAATGCACTTATTATTATTATTATAATTTTTGGGGGGGGGTTTTGAGGTGGGACAGTGAAAATGTTTTGGATTTATCAAAAGGATCTTATATTTTAGGATCATACAACTCTGAAGATGGATGTTCTTCACTGATCGCTATACAGAGACAATGACAAGGACTTAAAACACAGTTAATATGAATAATTAGAATATTTAAAGTAATGTAGTTCAAATGTTAATTTCAAAATGAACACCGTTAATTCAAACGGACTGTCACCTGAGATCAGTTGACTAACTCAAGCCTGTGTTTCAAATAGAAATCTCAAAATAAACCTACAAAGTTCGGCTGCGTTCACAAAAGGAAATACTGCTTTGTTGATGTTTTCACAAACAATGAGCACAGTCCAAAAATATTGTGGCTTTCTTTCAGACATTACCGATCATTTTGAGTTTTTTCAGCAACACAGATCATCAGCACCACAATACATTGTTAATAATAACTCGTGGTCTAAAAGTGAACTCTCAGAGGTAAAATATCTGCAAATATGTTGACTATTTTAAGAATATAATACACTGCAAGGGAGGCTGAATCTGGTACCAAAAATATTTTTTTCTCTGAATTTGTGTTCCATTAAAAACACACACAGCACACGTTTACATTATGTTATATTATTATCATATGTTCAGTGTAAGTAATGTATGACTCTGAGTTTCAGTGTTTTGGAGGGCAATATATAAAGAGCGGGAAAGCATCTTGAGTGGAAGAAGTTAGCGAGGGAATGAGCGGAAAGCAACGCAGACGGAAAAACAAGGTTTGAAAGACAATGGGAAGAGGAGAGAGGCAGAGAGAAATATATATGACGGAACACTCAGCACAACACATGTTCCCGCTTCGCCCCCATCCTACTTCAGGGTCTTTTTGATCTGTCAGAAATTGTTTTCAAGGATCTCACAGCCCACAGCCCGTCACACGCCGGAGGCTCTCTCTCTCTCTCTCTCTCTCTCTCTCTCTCTCTCTCTCTCTCTCAAGCCTGAGAGAGGAACATGGAGAGATTATGGTTTGGGTGTTTTCAGATACGTTCTTTTACAACAAATGTTAGTTTACCTCATTTGGAGACAGATGCGTCCCTTCTGTTCCGCGGCATAGTCCAAACAATGATGGATGAAAACAAGTATGTGTTCAGATTTTCTCACTCTCACGCAAACTCATCCCTTTGATGGAGGGAAGGCATCACATGTTCAAGGACAACAGCAAACGGAAAGGAACAAAATACATGCGCTTTCTCTCGCAAACAATCTAAAAGCATAAGAGTGATGAAGAGTCATGCTCCACTGGCCAGTGCTATTAATATCACAGCCAGTGAGAAGCACTTCACCTCAGAGTTTACATTCTTTAAAGAGAGAGAAAGAAACATCTGCTGCCGCTTTGTTTAATCTCAACGCTTTTTAAAGTGTGTGTTTGTGGGGCGGAGGGAAATTCAAATGATGATGAACAACGCCAAATGTTCACAGCTCCCACCCGACTTCAATTTGAACTTAATTGTCTTCAAGAGGAAATATGTCAACTCACACAGACTGAAATATGAGATGCATAAAACATAATAAAATACATAAAACACTACGCACCTGACATAAAACAAGATAGATCAAGTATAGCGGCGTAACGTAAAAGATGGAGCACATCTGTCACATCATCCAACCCAATCAACAGTGGTTCAATCATCATGATTTTCCTGAGCTTACAGTTGAATGGCAAGATAGATAATAAAAAAAAAGAATAATAAAAAAAGGATTTCTCACCTTGTCAAACCTCTGAAGCTCAACTCTCAATCTAGAGGAAGAAGAGGACAGTAAGAGCATTTCAATTTGCTCTTTTGACAAAAAGTGATGTGGGGGATGATTTTTTTTTTTTTAAGCCTGGATGCTTACCAATAATTGATCAACCCAGGAATTACATCTAAAACTACAAATGTGCTTGTTTGGACATAGTAAGGGTGGAAAGTTCAGTGCATTTAACCATGTACGAGACTTTATTTAGGTGTTTCTATGTGATGCTACTTCATGCTACATCTCAACTATATTTCAGAGGGAAATGTTGTGCTTTTACACCACAACATGTTTTTTGACTTGGGTTTTACATAAAGGCTTAAAAAACACCATGCACTCTTTAAGATTAAACCAGTGGTCCAGATCCAGTTTTCTTTGATTGTGGTCCCATGTCATGTTTCAGAAGTCTGCAATTCCACCAAAGAGACATTTCCCCTCTAAACTTCTCAAATGGTTTCATTTAGATAAGTGTTCAAGGCCCAAACAAGGTTAGATAAAAACATGTTTTACAGCACAAAGAAAATGTATGCATTTGTTTCCCAGAACTTTTACTATTTGGAGAAAAGCAGTACCCTATTTGGAACCACTCGATTCAACGTCTGAGCTGTCTATTACTATCTAAAGTATCTTGATGAAACAATCATTCTCTCTACTAACACACATTAGACAAAGTGTCAGTCTTTGTTTTTTGAGTAGCAGTGGAAGGGTTATCTATTCACTTACAACTGGAGTTTTCTTGGATCCATTACACAGCAAGTGTCTATCATCAACACTCTGTCACTGTGGAGGCAGCCAGGTTGTGATTACTGCATTTGTTTTATCATTTACTGAGTCTTAAATATAATGATTTGGATAAATGGAAAAAAATATGGCTGGCACTGTAACATCTTTACATGCATAATGTAACTTAAAATAATGAAACAGAATGAAACAATGGTGTATAATAATTTAATATAGTCATCAAAGGTTCCAAAAAAAACAGCAGAATGATGAATTATTAAAGTCCACGGAGCTATTACCGCAACTGATTGTATCTCAATATTTCTCTAAATAATAACAATATGAAATCAACTGTTTGTTTCTACTCTGGTTTCCTCTCCTGTCCTAAACTATCTGCAGTAAAAACACATATTTACATGACTGAATACACAATTGCATTGCCAAATTCCATTTGATATGTATATTGTTGGTTGACATGAAAAACAGAAGTATGGGCTGAAAAGCAAAAATGGAAATGTGAAATAGAATTACAGCAGCGGTGGTAAGTAAGTAAGGACGCGTGTTTACCTACGTACAATATTGTTTTTCTTGTACTTTGTTTGAGTATTTTAATTTTATTTTTTTACACTTCTGCTCCACTTTCATTTCCTACATTACATGTTGTATTATATATTACACTTTATTAATTTGCCCGCTTTTCTGATTCAGATATTACATACATGTAGGCATTCAATATGTATGACCAGTTAATAATATATGGAGCATTGATATGCTGTAGAGTAAACTGGCTAGTATATCAAATAGTTAAATTAGCTCCAGATTCCCCAGATACAACCATTCTGCTGCTCTTTGCTGCTAATAATTCCACTAAAGTTAATCTAAATTATAAATGCAGGACGTTGACTTGTAATGGAAAATGTTTATGCTTTTTCCGCAACACACTTTTTAGCACAAACTCTGAATGCAATTTGGCTTGTTAGAAAAACAAAAGTAGACTTTGGGTCCACATGACCAAAGTTGACCTAGATTATCTCCCAGATATGTATGTTCTTAGTCGGATGTTACAAAAAGGAAATGAGTGTGTGTTTCTCTCAAAGCTTTAGTGCTGGTTCTAAAAGGAGATTTTAATTTGGATCTTACTGCCGCCAGCTCCTCGTCGGTGGCGTTGGAAGACGGAGTCAGAAACAGAGAGCGAGGGACAGAGAGACAAATTGAGAGAGAGAAAGAGAGACGTCTTGGAGAGGAAACATCACTTGGCTTATTGCATCATTTCCAGTATCAGTCAGCGGGCAAAATCTGCCAAGAGTGAGATCTATTGCCTTAAAATGAACTCAAAACAACAACAAAAAGCCTGCCTGTCTTCCTTTCATGTCCTGCCAACTCTTGCGATGCATTTTCTCAGCATGTGTCCTGTAAATATGTTCACGGCCTTTCTATAAATAACTTAACATGCCAGCTATTTGCCTCAGGGACATTTTTTGGGGGGGGAATTTACATTTCCTCCCTGTCTCTCTGCAAACCATAATGCACCACCATCAGTTTAGCTTGCTTTCTAGCAATCAAGTGGCACTTATAAACACACACGCGTATGCACAGACAGAAACAAAAAAAGATATTCCCCGAAGCCCCGTTGATAGTCTTGTTCCTCATTGGGTCTGGTTTGGAAAAACTTTTACCTTTTATGGTCACCACAAAGTGATGGGACAGACAGTAAGATATTTATACTTAGATCGATACCAATTAGTGTATATTGTGCTCCATAAATACACTCATACGGTTAAGTCTAGATCAAGCAACCAAAGACACCGATATGATAAATATTTGATCAGCTGCACTCCTTCTCTATGAAATACTGGAGGAGCAATGAAATGGTGAACAACAATTTAGAAGCTTTAAAAAAAGTCCCTGATTAGATAGAGCTCAAAGAGAGGGCCATATTATCTATCTCAGAAAAAAGAAAAAAAACACTTCCCTAATCTTGATTCATCAAGCAATGGCTCACCAGTTTATTAGGGTTTACTTATCAGTAGGGAGAGGTTTAAAGATTTGCATGAGATGGTTGGCTGACTAATGTTTGGTGAGAGCTACATTTACCATTACCGCTGTTTGTCTTTGCTAATGCAATCGCTTCTCTTACTTTATGCTTTGTGATGGATTTATGGGTCCATGAATAAAAGCAAGAAGACGGTGAGCAGGGCCCCACAATCTATGTGTTGACACACTCACACACACACAAAAAAAGGAACGACAGAAAGGAAAACAGGGAGAGAAAAAGAGAAGGAAAAAGGAAGAGCGAGCAAGTTAGTTTTAATGTGAAAATATTGTCTTCGGCCTCAGGCTTCTTGCCAAAAAAGTCAGGGCCCGTGCACCACTCAGAAAGTGTATTTGTTACCCAAGGAAGAAATCCTCGGCATGTCTGAGGAAAATCAGAGTCAAGGCTAAGCTGACGGCCTCGAGGCTTGAGATGATGAAGCTGCTGCTGTCTGCACATGTATGTATAGGCAGTACCCCTTCAAGCATGGAATACATACGGTACACACTCCTATTTACAGCGGCACATGATGTATATTTTTGCTCATGTTTTTAAACTGTATATGAATGTGTCATATCTGGACGTGAGCAGGCCTCCCAGACGGTTCCAGTACGCCGAGAAGGGCTCGTCAGTGCCTGGGTGTGTGTCGGTAAGCGTGGCATGCTCGCATTTGTTTTTCCGCGTCGACGTGTGTGTGATTTATTTGTGTTGGCGGAGAGCAGCAGCAGTCCCCTTTGGCAAAGTCTACCCATTAGTCTCTGTCTCTGCCCAGCTGCAGCTCCGCAAATCTAAAGGATAAGAGCTCGCTGACACTTCATCATTCGCAAACTGAGCCTCTAAAGGAGGCCAATTAGCTACATGCAGCGCTAACAGCAGCCAGGGGGCTTATCGTATGATCCTCTGACCATGGCATTTAGCAGAGAGTAATAGAGAGTGCTTGCACAGAGCTCTGTGTAGCCATGCATGGCAGTTTGTGCAAACAGAAACACATGCATGAGTCCGCTCGCGCACCACAGCGTCGCAATCGGGGCATATGGAAGATCCATATAGAGTATGAGGAACACACAGCTTCACTAGCCGGCCTGCTATTCATAAATATGTGATCAATTCTGGCATGAGATCCTGAGGACTTCCTCAGTAGGAGGTGTAATCCCTCCAGCGTGTTCAGAGTCTGCCCGGAGGTCTCCTCCCAGCAGTGGGGAATCCCTGGAAAACCTCCACAGGGAGTCTGAGAGACATGATCAATATCTACTTAGCAGTATCATTAACACATTTCACCCTCGAAGCTGCCCTGGTCCCAAACCACAGTGGGCTGCTGTTTAAAATAATTTAAAAAAGCAAACTGATTCCCTTTGTTTTTCCTCTGTTATCCATGGTTGTTATTCTTTTTCAACTGTCTCTTTCTTTTTACAAAACAAACGAGGAAGGATTCCAAAAAGATTTCAGCCATTAGAGTATGACTGTAATGCGAGATTGGGAGCCAGGGAAAGCAAACACACGGATCCTCCTCACGACCCCTAACTCCCTTTCTGGTCTGTGCACCTCGTGTCCCTTCCCTTTGTCCTTATCGCTTTTTTGTGCACCTCCCATGCTCTTCTATTTTCACCGCTTTACTCCTCTCTCACTAGCAACACTCCTCTCCTCTTTCCACAGTCTAGTCCCCACAGACCTTCCACTTAACAGCAACAGCAATACACACAAAAGAACAGGTCAGAGAAGAGCAGCACCCACTTGCTGTCTGGCTGGCAGAAATCCTTGACCTTTCGCTCTCGTTCTGTTTTTTGGAGCAGCGGAGCCTGTCAGATGACCCCTCGTCTTGAATGTTGAGAAACCCTTTAAATGTATTTTTGAGATAGACAGAGAGAGGGTGAAGTCGTGAAGAGAGAGTTGCATAGCTATTTGGTACAAGAGTGTGTGCTGCTGCTAACATTTGATCCAATTTCAACACTGATATCATGCACTATTAAAGTGTTTTAAGGCTGCTTAGGTTCAATTTAGCAGATAGACATGATATATCCCAGTCCAGCATGCATGTGCCACTGTAATAGTGTAATGTTTGAATTGACAAAGCAAGTAACGTCGTAACGTCGTAACATTATATTATCAGAAGCTCAATTCGTCACGTCACTGTCCAAACAGACAGAAATGTATGGCAGTGGTGGTAAGATGATCAGCAATTACGCTGCATTGCTGTGCATCTGAATCATAATCTATTAAAAAAAAAGCATTAAACCATGTGCCAACATGAGGTGTAACTTTCTAATCACTAAGTAACTGAAGTTATGTTCATCACTTTGTATTTAGGGACAGAACTTTTGTTTTAAGGGTCAAATTGAGCCATCATTGAATGATAAATAATACATTATCAATAACTATAATTCAAAGAAGAAGGAGCACATATGGATGAGAAGCAGAAAGAAGAAGAAAAAAACGACTGATAGGAAGGATGAAACAGTATATATAAAATTGGAATGGATCCTGTCGTATATTGATAAAGTATGCCTGCCTCAGCCCCCATTAAGTATGCAGACACAGGGGAAATATATAAGTTTGCAGAGTCAGTGCAAAATCTGTACCGGTATACCATTAATAAATTCTCTAATAATCCTCCTTTTCCGGAAAGATTCACAGGAGATGTGCTGCTGAGGCGGCAGTTTGTGCACGTGCATGTGTGTTTGTATGTTGCATAAGTGATGCACGTACATCCAAATACGCAGATCATATTCAAATTTCAGTTATGATTTACATTTCATGCTGTCAGCTTCTCTTCTTTCATCTCCAGGGTGTTGAAATTAACAGGCAGTCTACTACTCACTCACACGTACTGGTGCCAGAGGTTCTCTGATCTGGTTCCAGCATAACTTTAACATGGCCCCTCACTATCGCAATACTGCACGGTGGCCTTCAAACCGCATGTCGTGTCATTGGGTTGTACTTGAAGACGAAAAGTTCAGCTCCACTGTTGGATGTGGAGCAACATTTTTGACGCAAAAGGCCTCAGGGAGAAGAAAAAAAACAACAGTAGATAAGACACAACTGAAGCTGCCAATTACCATGAGGAGGGGGTGAAAGAAGCGTGGAGAAAAGGGTCACGACCACATTTAATGAGAAATGACAAAAGCGTCACAGCTGGTTAACTTTTGAAGAAGAAAAAAAAACGAAATGCTTTTGGCAAGACCACTAAAGTTAAAACTGTGAAAAATCATAAAACATTATTTTGCTGCTGCTTCTGAGACAAGAAACCCACAATGACGGGTGTTTCAGACTGCAGAGGTCAAACTCACCAGAGAATATATATTTTTCTTAAACGATGCCTCCACTGAACACTCATTTTACAGTTTACATTCATCTCTGTCCAAAATGTCGTTGCAGAATATTAACCTTTCGGCAATTGTGTGAAATTGTTGTAATTAGCATATGTATTCTTGAGTTATGGTAAAAAAAAAAGTGTTTTGTAAGGTCACAGTGACCTTTGACAGACACATCAGTTCATCATCTTTTCGTGCAATTTGTGAAGCAATTTGAATTGCCACTGTGATGGAAATGTGCATTATAAAGAGACCTGCCCTGCCTTTTTGCTATGCCTCTAAGCGCGTGAAGGTTTAATAATCCATAGTGGTTGACCACTGAGATTATAAATAATTCCCCGTAACGCAAAATTATGCAATATGACATGTGGTTGAACTCTTTGGGTTAAAGGCAGTGAGGAGGAGGAGGGTCATTCATAGTTCCATGACTTAACCGTATACCATATGATACTAAGCTGGCAAGGCCGCATTTTAATAACTTTTGCAAATGCATTTTTTAGTGACATGAGATAATAACAGTTATGAAAGCATCATGTTTCCATGTCTATTTCTTTCTTAATTCATGTCACAAAAAAATGATTGATGTTAGTAAACCTCAATAGCCTTCATCCTATCCATATGAGCGTGAATCCACTGAATGGATATTCAACTCAAGTACATGTCAGTAAAAGAGGATTTTCCATTCCTGACACAGAGTGTAATAAAGTGTTTCATTCAAAAGGTCTCCGCTCTTAATGGCTCGAAAAGGGAAACTACAGACACAGAGAAAGTATACAGTGGGTAAAATATGCTGTTTGACAAAACATGAATAATGCAGACTATCGTGAATATGATTAAGCACACCACCCATTTCTTTTGAATGCTTTACTTTGATGTAAAGCTGGAGCCATCTGCCCTTACATATTGCCATGTTCCCAAGTGCAACATCTACGTTATAAGAAAACCTGGAATACGTCGGTTGGGATGAGCGGCAAGTTACAGGACAAACGGACAGCAGCTGCAGAGAGTGAACTAATGCATCTGATTCAGTCTCCTCCTGCTAAGCCAGAGCATTTTCTCTCCCCTCAAACAACACCGAGCATCAGAGGGAATCTCCTGCACTAATCCAACAGGACTAGACCGGGATTACCAGAGATGTGTGAACAATACACTGCACTGATTGCCAAACTCAGCCTCGCAGAAATGACATGAATTCAGCGCGTGAAACTCCAGGGAGAGAGAGAGAGACTTCTGTAAATTGGAAGCCGGAGAGGTTCGGCACTGAAAATGCTCGCAGGCTTTCTTGCTTTATGCAAGTACACATGTGCATTCTTAAAAAAAAGAAAACACACACACGCACACACACAAAATGAAGACTTTCTTCTGGTTTCACTGAACTTCTCTCTTCTTTTTATCACTCCTTCCTGACTTTTCCTTTTATAGCTCCAGCAGCCTCCCATCATTATCTTTCACTTGCTCTCGTTCTCCCTCTATTATTCTCTTTCATTTCATTGGACTTTTCAATGTTTCCCCCATTTCACTAATTCAATCCTATTTCCGTCCTCCCTCCCTGTCTCCTACTTTTTGCTTTTAAGTTTAGTCGGTTTTATTTATACTGTATAGCCCAGAAATGAAAGAATGTCCCTCAGAGGGCTTTACAAAATGTAGCCTCTGTCTCTAACCCGCAAACTAAAACAACACATATTTAGATCCTCCAAGTTAAACAACAACCGCCATATGATCATTGCTACTCCCCTTTCCTATTTTCTTGTTTTGTCATAATTTCCCCCTTCCTTCTTTACTTTTCTCTTCCTCTTGACACCGTCCCCGTCCTCCCCTCTCCATCCTTCCTCAAACTTTGTCTCCTCTCCACTGCACTCTATTTTACCCAAATCCTCTCACCATTCCCCTTAGCAACTCCTGCGAGAGCCACAATCTGTCCTCTCCTCTGTCATTAAGATGCAGTGCAGGGAAGTGATTGCCGCTCCCGACCCCGGGGATATCTTGGAGGATCCGCTGAAATAAGTGCTGCGGGTAATGCTTCAGCATGCACAACAAGAAAAATGATGTAGGCAGATCGTTCGCAGATGGCTGTAGACAGGGAGCAATTTCACACGATACGGCTTCCAACTTGTTTACCGAAAATATGTAATCCATACGCTTCTTTCTGAGTGTGTTTTTCTCAGAAGGTCTTACATTTCCATCACATCCAACTTATATTTGACCCAGCTGTGAATATTCTCAGTCGATCAGTCCTCCATCCGCTGTCCTCAGATAACTTTAGGCTTTGAAATACAGGTGTAATATCCCAGCCAGCATGTCCATGTGGGGCCCATAAGGTTTAAATTTGGGCTGCCGATAAGGGTCCCAAGTGGGTTTGTCCGCAGTTTCCACGGTGGCCTCACCTGTGTTTGCCCAGTATGGGCAAACACAGGTGAGGCCAATTTGTAGCCAATTTGGGTCCCACTTAAAGCCCAGTCAGATCCCTCTTAAAGTCGGTGAATAAACCGGTGAATAAACCGGTGAATAAACCCAGGGCAAACACAGGTGAGGCCACCGTGGAAACTGCGGACAAACCCACTTGGGACCCTTATCGGCAGCCCAAATTTAAACCTTATGGGCCCCACACGGACATGCTGGCTGGGATCAGAGAAAAGTATGTATATGATACATAAAGGAGTCACATAGTCCTGTAAAACCCTAACTGTGGGCTCACGTCTTTCACTGGGTGCTATATGCTCCCTAAATGTATCGGGCACATTAAGAACATGACTCATATTACCTTGAATAGTTACAATAAAGTTGATACGGCAGCCAGTCAAAGTTAAATTACGTAGCTGACAGGCATGCATTTTCCTGCCATAATTGCATTTGGCAATATCCAATGGCAATAACTGCAAAACGTGAGATGGCCAATTCCGTTGTTTCACTGGAGTGTGAAGAGGATTGTAATTCAAAGTGCTTTGACATACAGTGGAGTTTAGCTTGGTCATCAAGTCTAATACAAGAAAAGAGAGTGGGACAGACGGGGCCGAGGGATACATCAGAATGACAGCCTTACAAATGGCTGAGCCCAAATCATCCACGTAGTGGGTGTGTGCATTTATTGATAATAACAATGCACGAGGAAGAGGGTTGCTGAAGCAGGAGTGCGCTGGTACAGCAGAAGTACATGAGGAAAAAATGGCTCAAATAAGCCATATGTTAGATTTCAGAGACATTACTATCTGTCAATCACAGGTGCCATTCGTGCATCTATATAGAGACCGAGTGCCGGTTATCAATATCCATCCTGCCTGGTCAGGATCAATGCTCTACACATATAGAACCATTGTGAACACTGGGAAGAAATCCTCTGAATTTGTTTTTTCCTCTCAGCAGCCTCGCTGAGCCCTCACCAAGCGCTGCTTTTCCTCCCTGAGTAGTTACGATCCACTAAGCACCTGTCTCTCTCTCTCTCTCTCTCTCTCTCTCTCTCTCTCTCTCTCTCTCTCTCTCTCTCCGCCTCTTGCACACGAATGTGATCTTTCTAGCTTGCCTCTCATCTCTCCCTATTCTCCCTTTCTCTTTCCGTCTGTCTCTCTCTCTCTCCCTCCGTCTCCCTCTCTCCTTGGCCCCAGATGTGCAGTATCTCCACTCGAAAGCGTTTCCCTGTTTCAGGCCACAATAAACAGTTGTTTGCAGTGTGGAATAACAAAGATTGTCACCATGGATACTCTCCCATCCCGTGAGCGCTGAGTGGCCCTTTCCGAGTTCTAAAAGGAGCAATTATCTGATGACATCAAAGACAGGCGACGGCATAAAAAAGCAAAGCGAGGGAATTGGGCCCGAGCCATTTATCAGACAGGTGGAGAAGGGGTCTGGTTTGCCTTATTCAGCCGGGGTGACCGGACTCAGGCAACACGCATTCACCGAAAGGGGCCTGAGGCAGTTATATAAACATTGTCATTCTGCTCGAAATGACCTGGTTTTCATGCAATATAATACAAAAATGAATATGAATACGAGCAATATAATGGCTCCAGTGTATTCTATAAATGTAGGCCAGGAGGGAAACGAATAGCAGCTGTATCTGAACATTAACAGCGTTATACTATTGCGAAATACAGATATACACACAATCACAATAAAAGGTAGACTGATGATATACACATAGTAGACAACACATCTGATTATACGTGCAAAAGTTTTATACCAGCCTTACCCGCATTAATCACGATGCTACTGTCTGGTGAACACAGTCGAGCATTTAGTGGCTAAAGAGACAAATATTACCTTCATGATTTGGTGATGACCAAAACATTTGCAAAAAGGAGAGTGAATGTGGGATTTACATAATCTTGGGATCATTACTTTAAATTTGAGATATAAATGTATATAAAATAATGGTTGCAACAATGTTAAGCATAAATATTGAAGTTAAGTTAATAATATATAAATCCAACATTCCTCATAGATTTTGGTTCATATTTACATTGACTGCTGCTATAATACAGACTGATCTATTACTACTGAGATCTATTGACTCGGTGGCAACATGACATGTCATGTTCAAGAAACCATGATATGGCACGTTATCCTGCTGGAAGAAACCATTAGAAGATTGGTAATAAGAATGGACTTTCAGCAACAATACACAGGTAGGTAGGCTGTGGTGTTTAAATGATGCTCAAATTTGCAATAAGGGGCCCAAAGTGTGCCGAGAGAATCTCCCTCACACCATTACAACATCAGCAGCAGCATGATCTGTTGATATAAGGGAGGATGGCTCCATGCTTTCATATTGGGTACGCCACATTCTGACACTACCATCTGAATGTCTCAGCAGAAATCTACTTTTGTTTTCAAACATCTATTGTCCAATTTAGGAGAGCCCGATGGTAGCCTCAGCTTCCTGTTCTTGGCTGACAGGAGTGGCACCTGGTGTGGTCTTCTGGTGCTGAAAAACATCTGCTTAACGTGTTGAGAGATGCTCTTCTGGGTACGGCTGCCGTAACAAGTGGTTATTTGATTTACTGTTGCCTTTCTAGTGTGGACTAGTCCGGCCATCCTCATCTGACTTTTGCGATCGAGTCATTTTCACCCAGAAAATTCCTGTTCACTTGGTATTTTCTCCTTTTTCTAACCAAAAGATGGTAGAGCGTGAAAATCCCAGTAGATCAGCATCAACAAACATGTCGCGTTCAAAGTCACTTACATCACCCGTCATCCCCATTGTGATGCTTGATTTGAAGCGAAATGCTGTTGAAATGCTTTGAGCAGTTGAACAGGCGTACCTAATAAAGTGGCTGGTGATCACCTTTTTCTCATGATGTCATGTAAAGCAAGAGTTTGTAGAGGACCAGTGCTTTTATTTTGGGATAAAAAGAACTCCTAGGGCGAAGTTCAGACACCAACATTACACACAATACTGGTGTATACACATTATAATGAGCTTCAATGGAACCACAAGTGCCTTTGGGCAAATCAACATTGAAGGTTCTTGACATTTTCATTTTAGCATTAGGAAATTGATTGCAATGTTGCTCCCTTAAGAGCAAGCTGGCATTTTCATGTCGTGGGAGCTGAGAACTCTCAGAAATAATTTATAGTCCGTTGAGATGCAATCTCATTATAACCAAGAGATGTTGATCTCTGGCAAAGTTCAATATGAAAAATGAATTACAATACAGTTCCCTGCAGAGTTTTCCAGAATCAGAATCATTTCACATGTGTGACAAAAAAAAAGTGACTAAGTGGCAAGGGTGCAGAGAATTATTGATGACTAAATTGATTTGCAGTCTCGGGAGACGGAATAGAATAAAAGGTAAACCCGAAATACAAAATGAATGCATGATAGACTATGGAGAGCAATGTGTAAGTAGGAGGAGGTCAGGGGAGAGCCAAATAACAGACTGAGATCCTACAACTGAATGAAGTGGAAAAGGAAGTGCAGTGAGAGAGAGGAGATGAGTCACGGCTGGGTCGAGTACAGTTCTCGTGGGGGAAGAGAGCAGGGTTGAATTGACAATGTCTTCGCCAGAAAAACCACATCAGCTTCTGCTGTTTGTTCACTTAAATGACATTGTTACCTTCTTCCTGGCAAGCGACCTCTTGTGGTCATAAAGAATAATGACTCTCCACAATCAGAAACAAAGGCAGACATTGTGCAACACTAAAACATTTTGGGAGGAGATCAGGGTGGCAGTAACAAATCATCTTTTTTCATTCATCACATTTCTTTGGTCACTTCCTTACGCCTGAGTGCAACACCATGCGTGCAAGGAGAGACTGTTAGCAAGTCTACACTGTTATTCCCATTCATACGATTCCTAACCTCCTTACAAAGCTTTAGTGACCAAACACCAAATCTTTTCCATAAATCATGACCACATATGGCATCTAAAAATATCTGGGCTATTACCTTTTTATAACAGTACTATGGGTTGTTTGGTTTACTTTTTGTTCCATGTGTGAGGAATGGGAATTGTTTTTATTCTAATGAATATTTTCTATTCTTATATAAGTAAATAGTGCAAAATATCAAAGCTTGCAATGTGTGACTCAAGGTTCATGTAGCAGCTCATTTCATAGATAAGTTCTGTTTTACGATATTCGTCATTTCAACTTAAAAAGACTCAACAGCAGGTACGGTAATGTCCCGCCACAGAGGACGCGTTGGTTCTATTCATGGCCTGGAGGTGTAACACGGCTCAGCGTTGGTCACTTACAGAGTGTTGTGTAATGGATGCAAACAGGTGCTGGCAGTCAGGGAGTAACATATGAAAATGAAAATTTAAAGCCCAATTAACACCGTGTGTACAGCCAACAGTGTGGATGGGACACAAGGTGGTTGATTGCACAGTACACAGTAAACATTTATATGTGGAGTCCATTCAAGGACGCCAGCAACAAAATTGTACCAGTTGGCCAACCTGTAATCGTTAAAACCTTGAGGCTGCTGGTAAAAGGTGAATCCATAAAACATAAATCAGGATCTGATCCAAGAGAAGTTGAAGACTGCAGCTTTAAAGGAATGAGCACTAGCTGTAAATTGGGCCTTGTGGAACAGTTAACAGCAACGTTTTGGCAGATGTGGACTATTTACATTCATATTACATTTGATAGCTGCATAAGAAGCAGGGAATATATTATATTTCAAGAATTAAATGGATGTGTGGAGTGTGATATATTGTGCACTGGTCCAGTGCACCGCGGGGGCACTGAGTGGAATCCCACTTTTGGAGTAAATTGGGACAGCTGGCTATCACTTTTTTTTTTGTGCCTTAAAAGTGTCACAGCACATGATCTGAAGTGCAGGGGGTTGTGCAATCACAGGCTTTCAAGGATGGGATCAGGTCACGGTAATAAATGGTGACAAAACTGGTTTATTACATAACGAAGAGGAATCCAGAGAGTGTGGGTTTGCAGATTGTGTGTAAATCACTGCAACGGGATCACAACAGGGTTTAAAGGTTTCTCAGTTGGAGAAATGACGCTCAGGCTGATACGACCGGCTCTGATTTACACAAATTCACGTGTGTGCTTTGAAGTTACACAATGGCTTTGAGAATGTGTAAACAAAAGGTTGCTTATCATCCAAAGAGAAGGCATTTCTTATCTCATAAAACATAGAGAAAAGCGGAGTGCGATAACAACTCATGGGACAGTAAAACTGATCATAATTCAAGAACACCATTATGTTCACTTATTCATCTTTTATAGTTCTAAAGACTTCAAAATGAAGCTTTTTTTTTTTTTACAACAGTGATGTACATATGTTCCCGAAGGTTGCTGTGTTTGATATTCAAGTAAACCCAGCCTATTTAGTGCTGCTCTCAAATAGTTTGTTATTCATCTGTGATGTTTTTCTTTTTGTGTGCGTGTGTGTGCGTGTGTGTGTGTATGTGTGTGTGTGTCATTTTGCTGTTGGCTTTCAGGCCAACACATTTCAAACTGTTGTTGAAAAATTATCCATTTACGGAGGGCTCCAACAACTCCTGTGAAACAGAGGGTGAAGCCCGAGAATATTACATTTAAATGAGGCACCTGGAGAAACACTTGATAGTCAGTGTGTGTACAAAGGCAGAGCTTATTCCATCTGAAGATGTACTTTCAGTTCAGTCGGCCTCGAGTCCAGCACTGACAGGTTTGAAATGCTGCTCAGAGGTCCGGTGTCTCTTTGAGCTTGAGTTCTGACACCACACACACACAAGCTACCTGTGGTGATCCGCGGATTGACAGGTCTCCTGCTGCGAATCGTGTTAGAGGAGACCGAACATTAAATAAACTGAGCTATTTTTTCGAGAGGGTTGTTTGGTGTTTCTTGGTAGAAAAGTTGGACAAATATATCTAATCTGACAGATGATTTGTGTGTCGGCATCTAATTTGAGCTTTTCCATTCTATCTTGTATCTTTAATCATCATCATCATCATCATCATCATCATCATCATCATCATCACCGTCATTGTCACTTTAACCTGCTTCTTTCTCTTCTTGATCTGGGATGAGATTTCTAGAAAATGCTCAAAAGCCGGAGGGGAAGTGAGTCATTTTTACACACTTGGTTATTGAAAACATAAAGACAATAAAATATATTTTTTAAATATATCATGTTATTATGATGTATGTTACTGCATTATATGAAGCTTTTCAAACGCATTTCTCCCTGCATGTTACTGTTTTCTGTTTTTCCACGGCAGTTTCTTCCCATGTCTGATTAATGCATATATGATCTCACGGTGAACAAACGTGCATTAAACATGCATTAAACGTGAATTACAATATCTGCCATGAAGCACTGATTGTGCTGGGAGTGGACTGATGCTGCATGCTAATCCTGTTGCTCTTTGATGTCTAATCCACGACTTGTTCTCGTAGCTGTAATACACACGTTAGTATTTCCCGCGTGCTCGCACACGTATGCAACTAACCATCTGCTACTGTGCTACAACTTCCTCTGGACCCCTGCTGTGCATCAACCTCCATGTGCACAGAAATAACATCCCACCGCCTTTATAGTGTCCTCGCTGCAAACATAAACTTGTGAATAATTTGGTGCCCTCAGCATGATGATATTGTAAATGTTTGTGGTCTGATTATTCTGTCAGGACATTCTAAAAAAAAACATATAAAGAAAAAGAAGTTAAAGAGTTAAAGTTAAATCGAGACATGCAGAAGCACGTGTGAAAGAAAATCCTTTGACGGATGTTCTTTGGTGAAGAGAGAATCTCTGCATATACGCACACGTTTAAAAATACTTTGGGAATTATTTACCCTTTGTATTGGCAGAGGAGTACACCTGCGGATCATTGTGCATTCAGAAACAACTTCGTAAATAACTGTGAAGAAAAATGATCCACATCCAAGGCTTACATAAACCTCAACCCTCCTTTGATAAGTAACTGTACAGCGGAAAGCAGGAAGATTAGGCCTTGGGGGATTTTTATGTACGTATAGCGTTCTATACATTTCAAGTACATACAATTGTTCTCCAGCTTCATACACATTAATGTATAAATAATTCAGACTCTAGGTATGATGAAAAAAACATATGCGCACACTCTTCTCCCTCCTTCCTTAAATATTCATAATCTTGGGTTATAAGAAAACAAGTCAGTGGAAAAGTAATAGCTGTGTTCTTGGCTGTTATTGGCTGTGGAAGAACATGTGTACTCAGACACACACACACTTGTTACTATATATATTGTATGTGTGAGATGCATACACATAATGTACAGGACATGTTGTATATATATATTGTATACACCGTGTAAAGGCTCACACCCACTCCAAAAATATATGCGACCATGTAGAAGCAACAATAGATAATCTGCAATACCTTAACAATTACATAAGAGGAATGCCCGAGGACTTCATTTATCACTCCATCCATCCTCTTGTTTCTCACTCTCCATCCATCATCACTCTCCCTGTTCCTCCCCCACAGGAATGCTTCTTCAACAATTCTTTCATCTTATCCATGACTCAGTCATCTTCTCCCTTTTCTCTCATCTGTAATCTAGGATTACTTTTATATTCTTGGCTCCAGTCGCTTGTCACATTGCATCTTCTCTTCTCTCCCTCTCCGGCTCAGAAAGAGAAGAAGGAGATAGGAGGTGGAGAGCGCATGCTCACGTCGCATTTCTCTCACAAAAAGGCTACGGATGTTGAAGCAAACACACGTCGGAACTGCCTCAGAAACAGAGACATGCAGCGTGCTCCCATTTAGAGGGGATGTGTAACATCAACACAAACACAGCAAAAACACCTACGGATGTGTTTTTGTTTAAGTTGTTCAGGATGATTATGCTGTTCATCCATCATACTAAGACTAGTTCTTGAATTCCTGATGTCACATATTTACCAATACCTTAGCAGGTCACTCATGCTCCTACAAAGACCTCTGCACCTATCCATCACCTCGTGACAATTTGGAGGAAAAAAAAGAAACGATGGTGCAGGATCTGAGACTGGGAACATTTCTATTGCATCTCGACGTGCGTGAACGGCTAAGAGAGCCACCAGTGTTTAACTGAGAGGGAGCCGGAGGGAGGATGCTCCGCTTCGTCGTCGTCGTCGGTCAGGTTGCCGTTATCGGCTGTAAACACTGAATGGGAGCAGTGCAGAGCGGCGGTCGTGAGCGAGCCAGTGGGGCCCGCTCACATGCACCCACGTGCAATAAAAGCAAGCATGCACAAAGTGAGGGGAAGCTCAGATTACAGCACACAAAGAGGGAGGGCGACTTCATTCTTGACATAGTGAGTAGGTGTTTGCTGCTATATTGATAGTTTGAATGTTAAAAACGGGGTATCTTTGCTAATTTTCAACCAGCTCTGTGCCATTGCAGTGTGTGCAGGGTGTGCAGATGAATGGCACCCACCCTCCGGGCGCTGGGGGCGCTATAGGGTTCGTCTGCACACACTGCGATGACACACATCTGGTTGGAAAATTGGCCAAGTTTCCCTTAAAGAATACGCCTCCCCTACAGGTGATCCCCAAGGTCTCTGAGCTTCATTAAGACGGCCCACACAATATGTTTACCAGATATGTAATGTCTAGAATTACCGCCTTGCAGTTGTATATGCCTCCGGCAACCATGTGTCTCAAGTGGCAGTTTGCTTTCATGTCTTTCCAATATGTCACAAATTCATAATTTTATCCTACGAGACATTTGAGTGGAATTGTCATCCAGATGGACGATTGTGCCAAATCTTACGAAATTCCCTTCAGGTGAGAATGGGACAGAAGTACGGACGGATAACCTGAAAAGATAATGTCTCCGACCGTGACACGAAAATCTAGTTTCACTTCTTTCTTAAATGTAACCAAATTATAATATTTCAATCTCCTGACACCATTTTATCTCATTTCTTTTAAGGTATGTTCTTCAGATCACACAGTGCTCCAATCTTTAATACAAGCAGACTTCACTGTGGAGTCATCCCACTTCACAGCCGTGTTAAATTGATTTACCGGCTGAATTGGCATGGCCCGATTTCAAGGCTGGCTCACAGGCCCTGGCTCATCTGATTATTCACTTTATCAAAGTCCTGCCAAAATCAGAAGGGACTGAGTGAAGCAAAGTGAGCGGAGACAGGCTGGAAAGAAGCAAAAGAAACGTAAAGTATTTTTAAACCATCTCCTCAGATAAAGTCAAGAGGTTGACAGGTTTGAGGGAATAATGCAGTTCAATCAAAAATAGATTCTTTGATTCTAAAAACGTAGGTTTTGATTATAAACAGATATCTTATGGAATAATGATGGCTACAATTAGTTTTTAACTCTTCCCGTCTACCTTCTTGTCTTTTCTTGTGTTTCACTGTTGTTGCGTAACTCAATATTAAATGGTTTGTCCTTTTAAGAACGTGCTGCAAAAAGCACCAGCTAGGTACATAGCTATGAATGTCTGTACGGTAATCTAAATGAAAACTAACTATCCCACAACAAAACATTTAGGGACTCCACCGATGTCAGTCACTTGTATGTCAGAAGGTGAAAGACGACTTCCCTTGAGGGACGAACAAACTTTTGTCACATTGATTGTCTTTTGTTTTTCCCAGAGAATATTTCACGGCCACAGTTCGCAGTCAGATTTAAGGTCAGCTTAATACAAACAGCCATGTGCAATGAGGACTTTCTGGCTATGTAGTTTTAACTACAAACTGTACAATCTGACACTGGCAGGTACCGCTGTAATAGTTATGATTGAAATGAAGTAGAGTGTTCTCTCACCAATTTCGATGGCATGGATGGAATACAAATAGACTGGTTAATGTAGTGTGGACCTGCCTATCATCAGTCTATTAAGCATTCCTGAAGAGCCATGGGCACGGAATGAGGTTCACAGACACACACACACACACACACACACACACACACACACACACACACACACACACACACACACACAGTGTCTTTGATGAGTCAACCAATCTAATCCTAGTGTTTGGAAAGTTGAGATTGAAAGTTCATTTTTGACCTTAAAAACAGCAGTTGACAGCAGAAATTATAATATTCACAGAAAGGTCCATTAGTAGTTTTCAATAATATCACACACTGTTTCTCGGAAGATGGAGTTTACCCAGCAGCCATTGATTTTCTTAAATGTTCAAATTTACATTTTTCTGAGCACCTTAAGGGCTTTTTATTCATAGTGACTTGAATTTTGACATTTAAAAATTCATTATTGACCTTAATTAATGTCTTTTTCTGTCAGCAAATGTTTCAAAGACCAAGAATGAACTTTCAATCTCAACTCTTAAGCCACCATGAAGGAGAACCTGGATCAGATACTAATGGACCTTGCGGTGACAGTTTTTCGACTAAAAACAAAGACAAATGATTGCATAAAATTTGCATAAAAAACCATATCTTACTAATGTTAGAAGTCCAGTCCATGCAACGAAGCTGGAAACACGTTGCATATTAACACGCTGTACAAAAAGACAACTCTGTAGAAAGCATTCATTTAAACCAACTACAGCATTCTCACATCATCTTTATCTGTTATTTAATGTCATCTCTAATGTTAGTCGCCTGCCATAGCAAACACCTTAAATTTCAAAGTGCATGGTGGAATGACCTCTCTTGCTTTCTTTCCTGCTCTCGAGTTGAGGCGCTCTCTTTTCTGCTTTCTTCCTTCCTTTCTTTCTTTCATTTTAGAGCAAATTAGCTTTTTGACACTAGTGCCACTTCTGTCATGGTAGAGGAATGCATCTGTCCTCTCTGATATGTCACTGTATGTGTGTGTGTGCGTGCGTGTGTGTGTGTGTGTGTGTGTGTGTGTGTGTGCGTGTGTGCGTGTGTGTGTGTGTGTGTGTGTGTCCAAGACACCATATGTTGTTATCAGCCAAGCATAGCAACTGCCAAACATGGTAAACTGTTCATGTGCAATTGATGAATTGGGCTTGAGACCTCAAGCAGGTGTATTGATTAGCGTCAGGTGGCAAGCTCGAAACTAGAACGTGGCTCGTCTACGTTTGCTTTTCCCTGGATTTTTACTGCCACCCCACATTATTCACATCGTATGACTTTGCATATTACGTCAGCACTTTATATCAATATTTATTACTGCTTGAGATTGAGAAATTGCTTCGCAGCGACAGCCTTGGATGAAACCATTTCTCTTTAAAATCCAATTACTTCGCCTAGTTATCATTTTGCGTGAGCATATTGGAGTTTTAGTCAGGAGGGTAAACCAATTTGAAAATGGAGAGAGGCCTTGGTGCAATTGTCGATGTGTGTGTGTGCATGCACGGATACATCCGTGCAGGGTTCAGTGTGTGTGTGTGTGTGCCGCCGCCTATGTATTGTTCCCCACAGTCTTCATCAGGGATCCTCAGTCAGATGTGTGGCCTATACTGTACCAGCGACTCCTCCACTGCCTGGATGGTTGGCTTGATTGGGATCAATAAGCAACCAATCCGTGGCCCCTGTGTCACCGCAGACTTTTCTGTGACTGATGGACCGAGGTGTGCGGATGTGAGTGAGTGTTGGTGATGGTGTAGGGGTTTGGCGGGTTCGCGGATTTGGGGTGGGGGAGAGGCCTGTTAAGATCATTCTCCTGTGACAGACCACTCACTCTCATCCTCTCCGCTCTCAAAGTCAACTCATTGCGCTTTCATTTCACACTTGATGGCGAATGGAAAGGGGGGGAAGAAGTGGAGTAAAGATGCTTCTGGGAGGGTCGGGAGGGGTCATAGGAGGGCAAATAAGAACAGCTGTTGGGGGGCTGGTGGGTTAAAGATAAAGAGAAGACGAAATGGACCAGAACAGAAAACATACTTGTATCAGAGCAGCAGAGCATTTTCTTTTTCTTGTTGCCTCAAAACATGTGATTTTATCATTCTGCATTTGTAAACAGACATGGTACCACCAGGGCTGGGCAGTATGCCCTCAAATTGATATCACAGTAACGGTATATATCATAGTATATTCGTTTTTCCTTCAATTTCAATACGAATGCTTCTGAAGGGGTAGAGCACTGACAGCTGTGTGGCATCATTTGAACCGTGCCGAAGTATATTGTTATCTACTGTATATACCTAATCACATGATTAGGAAATAAATGATGAGTCATTTGAAAGCGCCATGCAAGCCGACGCAAGCTCCATTAGCGTTAGCCGTTTAGCATTGTGTTGTTAGCATAAGAGCCTGTCACTGCGATCACACTGATTAGCTTGCATGGGATAATAATTACTGTCTGATTAAGTTAGTTGTTCCAAATGTTTGAAAAGTTTTTCCTCCACAACATATTTTAGAGCTGGCCGATCAATCTGCGCATCGGACTTCCTTTAACTCACAAAACTAGAATTATCGCCTCCCGATTTGTATGCCTCAGCCAGTCATGTTGCAGTTTACATCCATGTCTGTCCATAGTGTCATCGTTTCATCAATGTATTCTATCAAAGACGTGTGACATTGTCATATCATTTAGCATATGTATTATTGAGTTATGGGCAGAAACGTGTTTTGTGAGGTCGCAGTGACTTTGGCTACCAAATTCGAATCAGTTCTTCCTCGGGTCCAAGTGGACGTTCATGCCACATCTGAAGAAGTTCCCTTCAGGTGCTCCTGAGATCACCTTCATCAGAATGGACCGGACGGACAACCCAAAAACACTGATGCTGTGTGCTCTCCCTGGGGCATTAACTACACATCGAACCAAATACTTCAACTACAGAGGCAAACTTTTGCTCATTAGATATGCTAAGCAGACCGGACTGTATCGACAAAGAGAACTGCGCTCTCAGCATGTTCAACAGAGAGTGGCTGAACTTAAAGTTTCGGTCTGACATCACACATTTATCATACATATAGGACATTTGATCAAGTAAAGAATAGAATTATAATAGAACATACTGTGTCATGGTGTGTCCTTTTTTTGGGGGGGGGGTGTAAAACACATTTCCTGCATTCTGGGGATTTGTTATGCTGTTGTGGAAATGTTATTTATTATGTAAAGGAAAACAAAAATGCAGGCGTTAGGTGACAATTCAAAATATAAAATTGCAATGCAATATTATTCAGTGAGGCTATCGGACATCTTGTATGGCGAACATTTATTCTCCTGTGGATCAACAACTTTTATTTATTATTTTCTCTACTTATTATTTGGGTTCCTTTGAGGGGACGTAACTTTAAAAGTGTATGCGGCATCTGTTAACCTCAACGATAGCCAACATTCATGTATTATATCTATAAATCCCTGGACTCACATTTCTGCACATTCAAAACATATCTCATATATCTGTGCTCTCTCTAAGACAAGAGTAAAGGCATAATATTCTGAGGGAAAATCTACCGACCCAAAAGACTGTCCAATGCTGTGCATTCTGTTATTGCTCTGTTTCCCCCTCAGAACCGCTGAAGGAAACATAATCCGGGGGGGACTTTCTCTGCATACGCTGCTCTTGATCGCAGATGGGAAACCGAAACTTAAAGGTAAACACTTCTGATCGGGAATACATTTCACTGTTGTGTGGGTTTTTGTCCTCACAAATATTGTCTTACTATACCTCTGATGAAGCTCACAGCAGCTTCCTCAAGCTTTTGGGTGGACAAAGCGACAAAGAGCTAGCGGGCAATAGACAGACACACACTGCATGCTGAAACATGAACATATGACTCGAAGAAAACTATAATATTTTGATTTTATTCTACAAAATACGAGAAAAACAACTGTATATGAATGAATCTGTTGAATTGCCAAAAAA
Organism: Myoxocephalus aenaeus; assembly: GCA_038501785.1. Lineage (NCBI taxonomy): Eukaryota > Metazoa > Chordata > Actinopteri > Perciformes > Cottidae > Myoxocephalus > Myoxocephalus aenaeus. Next base: position 637,233 of record JBAMJR010000379.1, read on the forward strand.
CATGCTATTATATATCAGTATCGAGAAATGAAATGAATTATATCGTAATAAAAGATTTAGTTGATAATCAACTTATTCTCTTATTTGCGGCTTTATTAGAGCTGCTTTTGCTGTGTTTACTCCCCAGTCCTGACTTACAATTCTTTGAAATAAAATGCATCCCTGGATTGAACTGCTTCTACGTTTATTGACAGTGACAGTGAAACATTTAATTTAACCCGCTGAAACATATTTTCCTGGTCTCCTTGTCATCCCAAGATAGAAGGGTGAGGCATGTCAAAGCTGCTTTCGTGTCTGGACATGGTGACACACAGAAAGGACTGGTGTCTCGTCTTAAGCTGCTTCCTTTTATTTTGAAGAAGAATCATAAAATGTGTTGTGGCAAACTGTAAAACATCAAGACGGCCCCCGCAGAGCAGCTTTTTCATATTGAACTTGTGTATTTGTGAAGAAAGTCGAGAGACTAGAGAGGAAGGGGCAATGGGAGCAAGAGAGAGTGCAGCGTGTGTGTGTGTGTGTGTGTGTGTGTGTGTGTGTGTGTGTGTGCGTGTGCGTGTGCGTGTGCGTGTGTGTGCAATTTTCTTCCCCCCCCCCAAAAAAAAGACTGTGCCAAGCTTCAAAAGACAGGGTCTGTTCTTTGTTCTGAGCCATAGTGTTTGCACTGGAAGCTTTTTATGAAAAGTCTCTCTCTGACTGAAGAGCTCCCTCTCTGCTCTGTGCCTCCATCCACTTCGATTTATTACAGCCTAGACTGACGCCACTCAACCTGATCAAGGGATTCGGACCGAAACAGAACAAATCAAAGAAATTATTTAAAAAAAAATTGAAGAATTAACTTCAAACTATATGTGTCATCCACAAATGCCACTTGTACTTCCCGCACACCTTCCAGGTGGAAGTTCGAGATATGAAAGCTGCGTCTTTGTTGTCGAGAGATACAGACACAGAAATGTAGACAGAGATGCAGAGAGGGACGGAGATGAGGAGGGGGCACTGCTGTCTTCCCTCAGCCAATACTTTTAGTGAGTGCGCTATCATTTTCTAAAACAGGAAGACTGCATCAAGCTTCAAACAGCGGGACCTGCTCTTTGATCCATATCTTTTCATGAAAAGACTTCTCTATCTGTGCCTTAAGAGTTTCCAATCTTCCTCCTGCCTTTATTAAGAACATTTAAATCAATAGAAAAATGTCTTCAGATTCCGCGCTTTAAAGCGCACAATTAGATGTTATGTTTATGCAATTAGAAATGTACTCATTTGCATATTTGCCTGAGGCAGCAGCAATTAAGAGTACCTGAAAGTGTTGAACCCAAAAAGGTTCAGAGAACAGAGTCATTTGCAAATCAAGGATCAGGAATGCAAGTGATAAGGATGGACACAGAGGGATGGCTGAGGATGGATTAAAACTCACTGCTTTGTAGTCTCATAAAAGATAGGGACCGGGGAGAACCTCAGATTCTCTTTCCAATTTGTAAAATTGTCTTTGTTTCACAATAATGATAAAAAAGGCATCACGGAGGACAACTGAGAGAGGAGGGAAGGTGGCTAGAGGATGAGATAATTGAAGTATTATCCAGCTTCTGGACATCTTTGCTAAAAAAGAAAAAGTTGATGTAAAACTAAACGGAGCAGCAAGTGATCCAAGAACCAGCTGGGTTTCATGAACTTTCTTGGACGACCAGGCCTTGGTGGAGGTGTGCCGATCCCGGGAGCAGCTGGTTGGCAAAGAATCTTGTTCAGCTACAGCTTGGACCTGCTTGGATGCAACTGTGGGCCTCCTTGCCTTCGTTTGGCCGTTAACTCTCCAGGCATCTCCTTCTTTTTCCTAAAAAAACACACACACACACACACACACACACACACACACACACACACACACACACACACACACACACACACTGAACTGCATGGGACTGAAATGAATTGCCTTCAGTCCTAATTGGACTCAGTAATTGTGTTTATCTTGATTTAATTGGCATTTTGTGTGTAAGACTGTATTTGAGTTTGAACCAAACACTTTTGATTTGATTAATTATATTTGAGTAAAATACAAGCAGACAAAAAATATAAATTATTTGGGTTTTGCTTACTTTGAAGCGGGGGTAGCAGGCTATTCGGGCTAGCTCTCTAACTGGTTCAAAGTAACATTTTCTGAAAGTGATTAATCTCCTGTCTGGCGCCCAACTCCTACTTTTAATTTTAGTAAAACCGATGCCATAACTGCATACCAATAAGCAGATTGGGGCTCATCTGCATATCCTGCCAAAGGTGAGAGAGGTATACTTGGCAAGATATCTGAACGAGTCCCAGTAAACGGTAATAAACTACTGTCCAATTAAAACAATACTGTTCCAAACGTATTAAGAGATCTAAGAGTAGAATCAACCTTAAAGTGTAGAGGAAAGATGTATCCTATCAGGTTTTTTTGTTCTTCTTTTTTTGTGACTGCAAATGTTTGTTGTTGGGTGGCGCCGTGTGACCACAGACGAGACTCACCGATTGAAAAGCGCTCGGTGCATCTCGACCTCAGAGCATGTGTCAACAGAGAAACTGAAACACCTTTTGTCTGTAAGACCAACTATCCCTTAATGTGTGCACAGCGTATTTATTTACCCACGTGTATTTCTCTCTAAAAGCAAACATGTTCAATATTAATACAATCGACTTTCTGTCCTATTCTCAACAGTAAAATTACATTTAATCAGAAAAACAAATCAACATAAATCCACACAAAAAACTGTGCATTTGAAGTGTTAAATTTGTTCAAATGAAATGTGCATGTGCAAAATATACATGCTCATATGTGCATGTTCCTTTACAAGGTCTGCAACAACTGGCTCTTCCACTTAAAGTGTGATTTATGAGAGGGTATTTAAGTGAGAATGATGCGAAGTTGGAAGTGTAATTTAACCTTGTCAGAGTGTGCTGCTGGACCTGTAAAGTAACTGATTGATAACTGTATGACAGTCAGGAGTCTGGGACTAATAAACGGGCCTTAATCATTCTGAATTACACACAAGCGACAGGTTGTAAATCCGAGAGCAGAACAGAGGGGTAACATTCACACCATGCTGTGGTAGATTTGCCAATCGCTGATGGTCTGTAATTTAGAGGCGGCCAAGCCGCAGGAGTAATGGCACTGCGTCAGAGCTCAAGCATATGCACTTGAAAGGCAGCCTCGGATTTAGATTTAACGTCTTGGTTGGGAGACCAGTCAGTATCCTGTCTCATCTCTTTACCAGTAATGTAATGCCTCTGGTGTAAGACTGGAGATCCCGTCATTTATTATCAGTTCTTCATGTCTAGATGGAACGAACATGTTACAAGCTTCTAGACATGCAATTAAAAAAAAATGTCAAGACCCTATTGTGTTTCTTAAATCCTTCTGTACAGTCAAGGTGGAAACGAAAGGGCAATTGGACGAAAGAAGACACTTTGCACTTTCATGTTTCACATATTTTGCCTGTGAAATTGCATTCATTAATCCACCCATTCGAGGGAATTTTTGTGTGAATGGAAATTCAGAAGATACAGAGAGGGCCATGAAAGTCAGCGGCATCCAGCAGCCGCCGACACCTGATTGTCAATCATACTCGTTTAGTTGGGAGAGAAAACCAAGGTGGTCACCAGCAATTTGCATCGATCATTTCTGTCTCTCAGGCTGTCAAGCAAAGGCCTCAAGTTCACCATTGCAACGGAATGGCGATGCACGCGCACGTGTAAAAGACACACACTTTTCACACACATAGTAACGCCTGCGTGTGCTCAGGTGCAGGACGGAGGGCGCGTCCACAGACGCTTGACAGACGTGCCGTGCTCAGCATGAGGAAGCGCAGACAATCATCCGGCAAGAGAAAACAGAAGGTATAGCCGGTGACTGACAGGTTGGGCTCTCTTACTGACCCACGCAGCATATCATTTCACACATTGCTCACACATTGCTCACAAAACTAAATATAATCCGCCCGGCTTCAGACTCGTGACAACAAATTCGATGTTAAATCTGTTTGGAAAAGGGGGATCTTACAGTGCAGGAAGCTTGTAAAAATCAATGGGATTAAATGGCAGTCAAGGACACACTGTGTTTCCACAGTACCTGAGGCAAACTTTTGGAGGGAAGGTATTCTCTTTCCTGAATATAAATGAAAGTCCGAAGACAAGATTGTATAATGTGTGTCCCGTTGGCGGTCCGCCTGACACGGGAGCTGCTGCCATTAGATAACTCAGAAGTTCTGGTTTAAAGCCTCGACTGTAGTTCGGGGGGAGCAAAGGTGAAAGTCTGAAAAAGTTCAAAAGAAGTTCATTTCAAATTGTATTAACTGGAGTGTATTCATTATTTATTTATGAAAATATTCCTCAGATGCAAAGATTTTTCAGGGAAGCCCCACCGTACGACTGAGGCTGCGTTTAGTCTCAGAAATGTAGCGGAGTGCCTCAAGGGTGCTTTCACACCTGTAGTTCAATTCATTTGGTGCCAGCAAAGAGGAAAGAATATTTTAATTTTTTTTTTTTTTTCATTTCATTTATTTATTTGAACAGGGACCGTACACATCAATCAACCCAGGGGTAAATGTGTCAGTCTTAGCTAAAGCTAAATTTCAACCGTAGTCCCTGTGGCCGGATATAACAAGCCATCACTAAAGGAAAGAAATGGTTATAACAAAAACATCTTAAAAAGCAATAAACACACAGGTTACGATCAAATATATAAATAGGCCTCATCATAAAATCATAAAAACATCATAAAATATACATTGAAGCATTTTAGTTCGGCTCCAATTCGTGTTCATACCGATGTTTTACAAACGGACCTAGAGTAGTTGCCGATATGAGTATTTTATAAAGTATTTTTTGGGGGCTTTAATCATCTTCTCAAATATTAAACTGAAATGAATGATCCCTGTTCCCTGAAAAGTGTCATTATATTTTTCAGCCGGCTATGTGAATGGCAATATGCTGCAGCGTTCCTAAACCCTTCTAATCTCACAGATTTTAAACAAAGGCATAATGATCATACAAATACACACATAGAAAAGCATAAAATAGAAGCACATTATTGCGAAAATAAAAGCATAAAGGCGAAACAATCATGCTGATTTATGCTGTGAATTATTCATTTTGTCCCCAATGTAGGTGAAATATAAACATGTGTGTGTGTGTGTGTGTGTGTGTGTGTGTGTGTGTGTGTGTGTGTGTGTGTGTGTGTGTGTGTGTGTGTGTGTGTGTATGTTTTTCTTGATTCAATCATTTCTATGGACACCGTTTCCAGCATTTGAGATCAGTTGAGCTCCACAGAGGAGTCCATGCTGAGAAGGGGCAGCAGGGGGCCATCATGGTGGAACAGCAGGGGTCTGACAGCAACATGAATCGGATCAAATGAGAGGCAAGGATCCCACAGATTCTACAGGATATTGCGGACAGTATCATGAAGAACTGCCACTTCAACAAATGGCATGGTGAAGAAAGTGACAAAAAATAGGTTTCTGCACTTTTATCATCCAAAGCTATAGGAGATAGTCTGACCAAGCATGAACACAAATGACAATTTCTTATGCCAAAACAAGATCCAAATTGTACTGTGCAATCTGATTTCCATAAACACGTCCTCATTTGTTCCACTCTACTCACAAGCAGGTTTGCTTTGAGCTACGGGAAATTACCAAACAGGCTGAAGAAGCTCTGTGAGCTCATTAACGCTAAGGCTGGCTTTAGAGGTTGTATCTTAAAATTAAAGAACATCGTTGTCTCACAGAAAACACACACACACACACACACACACACACACACACACACACACACACACACACACACACACACACAAACCTTGCAGTGCTACTTGTGTTAAAAGCAATCAGCTTAATAGTGTGTGTGTGTGTGTGTGTGTGTGTGTGTGTGTGTGTGTGTGTGTGTGTGTGTGTGTGTGTGTGTGTGTGTGTGTGTGAGCGGAAGTTCACACACATACCGTGCAGAGAAGCTGCAACCTGATACTGTTGATTGATATTGAGTCTCATACACACTTGAAAGGGATGTTTCTAATGTACATGTGGTGTGGGTGGATCAAGTCGCTGTGCTCAGGTCTCGGTGCAGAAGTCTGAAAGCATCGGTTTCACCACAACGGGCCCCTGTCTGAGCGCAAGTGTGTTTTTCACTTGCATGTTGAATACAATGGATACACTTTTAAGCTATGCACTTGTCTGCACCGGCTCCACTTAATGTTGACTATTTAACACTTCCTCTGAATGGAAACGGTCAGTCATTGATTAGTTTCATCCATTTTTAACTATGTTAGTATCGTAGGATTCCAACTAGCTGCTTATGGCTAACTATCGCTGCTCCTCTATACCAACATAATAAGAGGCACTGCAATATAGTCCGCTCTCATTTAGTCATTTGCTATATGATATGTATCACATCATACATATTACATACATATACGCAATTGTGTTACTGAGGCGTGCAAATCAATAGAGGACCAATTCGTAATCCGTAGCGGAAACAAGTCGTTGGCCGCTTACGATCCCGACCGGATACGTTACCAATAAAATGTGTTTTTTAAACGTGTGAATCACTGCAACCATAATGTCTTTCAACATATAGTAACACATGAGCAATAAATATCAGGTTGACGGGTCCAGCAGTATTGCAAGATTAGCCGAGGACAGACAAACGCGAGATGCACACCGGATACATCGCCTCCCGGCTGATATATTGACCAGATCCGAGAGGAACCGTGCATCCCAGATCATAAATGACTGCAGGTTCCCTAGACCAGGAGAGATAAATGAAGGGGTCAGCATGTGTATCTGGAAAGTTTCTGAAACTATAAATATGCTTCTCTATTTCAGAAAAAATCCACCATCATCATCATCATCATCATCAATGCTGTAGTGTGTACATTCACAAACATCCTTGGTGTTCCATAATCTGTTTTTTCTTTTCCCAAAATAGCTCTCTACTCGACAGAAGGAAATGAAACAACACTTCATCATTTCAAGAGCGGCGACAGCCATGCAAGCACTACCAATAAGCATAAAGAAACCATTTAGCGCCTGCAGGTGATTGAACATTCCCCGTGATATACAAGCTGTTCGCCGCCATATATCAGGCAGTAGTTACAGCGTGGCACAACGCATTGGACTGAAATTACATCGAGCCAGACTGATTGTGAAGAAACTCCTCAGTGAGTAAAGATGTTTCATGTCTCTGCCCCCCTGACTGAAGGTCAGGTATGAGGCTCCTCCGTCTAAACTGTTGTACACCTTTTCATAATGACACACTCTCTCAGCAACCTGGAGGAGATGCAGATGGAGAATGATGCGTGGGGGATACCAGATGGACTCCCGTCTCCTATGTTGATAATGACAGGGTCAGCTTCTCCATTACCATCAGTCAGAATGACTGCAATGGTGATTCGATGTCCATTTGCGCTTCTGGTTGTCTCTCCAGACTGGAGGAAGAAGATGAAGACTAAACACAGTCTGGCCAGAGTTTCAAGGCCTCTTCTATCACTTATTCACACCCTGCTTTTCGTGGTGCAGTATGCACCTGCTGCCCTATCCCCGACTGACTAAAGCAAGAGTTCAATGCACTCTCAAGGGAGGAGCCGGAGAGATAGTTGAGATTACAAAGTGAAGCCATTATTGATCTGCTTATTTTAAAAGCAAATTTGCAAAAAGACCATGAACATTATGCCCAGGCCTGTCAAAAGCATCAGACGCTGCAATATGCTTTGACTCTAATGTAGCCCAGTGGAGAGTGTGGAGGATGATTGTGATGTGGGTAAGGCTGTTTTGACTGAAACACAGGGGGACGTTTGTCCCACAGGGGAGTCTTCTGGAAAGTTTGGTCTTAAGAAAGAAGAAGAAGACGTTATCCTTTATTGATCCCCTTGGGAAAATTCTTCTCTGCATTTGACCCATCCTTAATTAAGGAGCAGTGTGCTGCCCTGAGAGGCGCCCGGGGAGCAACTGGGTTCAGTGTCTTGCTCAAGGACACTTTGACATGTGAACTATGGGGAGACCCATTGAACAGGCAATTGAAAAACTGAAAATGCACTATGCACACTACTCCATGAGAGGGTTGCATAATGTACATTACAATAGCTAGCCTACTGGTATGATATAAAATAAGATAAAATAATCCTTTATTAGTCCCAGAGCGGGGACATCTGCAGAATTACAGCAGCAGAGTGGATAGTGCAAACGAACAAAGAGACAATTTAAATGTCTTAAAATACTATTTTGGTGGTTCTTTAGGAGCACAAAACAAAAACCCAACAACACTGTTTCTAACCTTTTAACCTTTTAACTGTTGTTATGAACGGGCAAATTAGCTGCAGAGATCAAAACCTTTTTCTGTTCCAACTTGAAATACTTCAATACGCAATTGAAATATAGTATGTGTGTATTCTGGATTTACATAAAAAATTATAAAGAAAAATGTGTGAAATCCTTCTGTGTGCATTCGTTCACGACCCCTACATTATGAGACTCTACTTTTATAAAAATGAATACAGACTTTGTGATGACCAGGAACGTTCCTGCCACAGCACTCCCATGACAGTCACGTTGGTTTGTTGTGAAAATGAGTTTCCTTGTGCAAAGGATCATACACATAAACCTGTTATGGCCACTCTGATCATCCATAAAGTTAGACTACAGTCACTGCATACATACTTTAAAGCTATATGAGCAGCATTACTTTCATTTTATGGAGAGAGACAAGTGACTGAAATAATATTGATGCATTAAAAACAAAAGCCTAGAAGACCTTATGAAACAAACATATCATGAGACGGAACATTTCTGACAAAAAGCCCATATTCATCACCTGAGAACAGCGTCTGTTTATCTGGGCTTCAATGCAGGGTCTTCAATGTCTGTATCCTCCCAAAGAACAAGGGATTATTGTCGCTGGAAAATCCAGAGGGAGAAATAACGCATCTAAAGGCCAGCAGCAAACACCAAGCCAACTAATATTAGCCAATGACTCATCTCAAACCCCTCGATGGTACGAGTGTAATTTATCTTCCCAGTCCTGTATGTGTAAACTCATTTGACACTTTTTTATTTTTTGCACACTTATACACCACACACACATGAATATATGAATAAAAACACATACATCTAGTACATAGAACCACATGCAGGTGGAAGCACACAGATTGCTTGTATAGCATAAGAAAGAGTTAAACTAATTGGAAAAAAACTACAAGATAATCAAATAAATAATAAAATAATGAAGCTGTAGCCCGAGGCCGAGTTCGACCCATGAACTGTACCAAACGTGCAAAAGTGAGATACAACCATTTGCAAAGCTGCCATTTAACAGCTGCAACAGCAGCACGGGCACATGCAATCTCACGCAGCGAAGTAATTACGCACGGGTAATGTTGAATGAATAAATTTGTGTTTTTATCTTTGCTGTCCGCTTCATTTGTTTGTGCCTCTGGCCAACATGATGCAGGCGGTGCAAATACGGGGTGTGTGAAATCTGGAGCCAAAATATTCGATGCAATTTAAGAGCTGCTGACTTTGTCGTTGCTCCACTATCTGGTTGAGCTGAAAGTTCTTTGAGGAAGATTTTCTACTTCTTTCTACTTTTTTCTACTATTCATCTATATGGCTTTATGCTTATAGTAGTCCACAGCTCTCAATGTGTAACGAAACGAGATGCAATCCACCGACCAATCACCCTGCGGCTTCCTGCTGCGCCCCGAATGCTCTGCACAACTGTCCACTGTAGCACCTTGTTCGGATGTCTAGGTTTGGGATTTGAGTGTATTTGTGCCAAACGTGTGTATGTGTGTGTGTGTGTGTGTGTGTGTGTATGTGTGTGTGATTATGTATGGGTATATTTAATGCAAAGCATGACAAACCGTTATTTCCACCCCTGTGAAGCATGGTGATGGAAAATTTCACTTTTTCCTACACCCTTCGAACAGGCCGGGTTCAATATCAAAATAAAATTTCACACCAGGTTTTAACAGCCGACGCACACACACACACACGCACACGCGCGCGTGCGGCGCACACACACACACACACACACACGCACACGCACGCACGCACGCACGCACGCACACACACACACACACACACACACACACACACACACACACACACACACACACACACACACACCATAGCACCGACACAAGATCTATGAAGTCTTGAAGTGTATATAGATTATGGAGTAGCAGCTAGTACATATTTAACCAATAAAGAGATGAAGACTAAAATTACACACCCACAAGCTCCCTTCCATCCACTTATTGATATACGCACTTGAAGAAGGTATAAGTTGATGGGAACACCAAACACACACACACACACACACACACACACACATACATACACACACACACACACACACACACACAAAACAAAAGACAAGACATAGATGGAAAGCAGTTCATGCATGTCTGTGGACTAAAGTCTTGATTTCCTCAAAGGCTTAGTTTGTGATTGTTTCTTAAATCCTCTAAAGCTGATTTGACCCCACGCTGTCCAAGAAAGACCAATTGCCACTAACCTTCCACTGTGCATGAGTGTTTTATGTAAGTATCAAAGGGGAACGTGGATGCAGGGGATTACTGTATGGTTGCCCGAGCAAACCGGGTGCAAAAAATGGAGGGAGAGAGAGGAAATGGAGATGCACAGTGCAGCTGTAGTTTACTGTAAACCCGAGACTAATACCAGAAGTCAAATGGATGTCGAGCTACTTTTAACTGTTGATTCTGCATCCATATGCCTGCACTTCAATGACAACTTCAACGACTGCATCTGTAACCGGCGACTCCTTATCATTTCACTCAAAACTGCAGCAGAGGGGTCAATTACACCACTCAGAGAGAAAACACAGAAATCACTCAGCGGCAGCGCGTGTTTCTATCACTCAAAAAGGAGATGCTTGGCAAATAACACTATTAACAGTCACCTTGCTTTTGTTTATGAATCCGTTATGATAAGCAGAACAAAGAGCCGCAACTGCGGCCTATGTATTTCATAGCTTCTGACAACTTACATCAAAGCTTTTAATGTATTCACTTCTGAGATTGCCTGTCTGAGGACTCCTTCTTCTTCCTCCGCCCCGCATCCAAACCAGAATCACAGATGACTGTCTGTGAACTCCCCGCTAACAACTTCCTTTGCCTTCTGCCCCTACTTTGTAGAACACTGTCAAGTATTTTTTTTTTCTTCTTCTTCTCTTTCTTCTTCTTCTCTCTCCACCTGTCAGTAGTGGAGGAGGAGGGAGAGGAAGAGGAGTGACGGTGTGGTGATGAATTCTTTCACAGACAATGTAATCAGAGAAAGGACTTACGGCTGCTAATTGCGTGGGAGGAAAAAGATCAAAGGTCGCTGGGTGCGTTTGGTTTCTCGCCACGCCTCTCTGCAACAAACTCCCCCTGCAGTAATCCTCCAAACATGTCACGTACACTTTTTCGAGCAGATGGGTGGCCAGGCGCTTTGTGCAGAATTAACATTTCTGCTATCAAAAAGGCTTCAGAATAAAAGACGGTTACACAGAGGGATAAGGTGGAAGACAATGGAAAGCGGGGATGTGAGGCGGGGAGGGGAGGGGGAGGAAAAGGATATCAGCATTCACCACATGGATAAGCATGCGCGTTACATTTAAAAGATGATTAAGTAGAGGCGAGTACAACCAGATTAAGTGGTAACAGTGACGGAGGACTCTGGAGGAGCAGTTCTTCTCTAAGATCTGTTTCACTATATCGGATGTCAAAAGGCGCCATTAATTCCAAAACGCTTGTTTGAGCTGTCCTCCTTGATAGAAGAAAACAGCTATATTGTATTATGTGTCATCCCACTTTTAAACAAAACTTGAAAAGTAAAAAGGTGAAGACAATCAGGTCGAGGCAGTGTGATCTTGTGCACCTCAGATGTCTCTGTATCCAGAAATAAAGACTCTGCAGGGTGGTAAAGCGAAAGGAGTAGTCTCTCTATTTGTTCTCTCCTCACTATGGACCTATACAGACAGGTGTGGTGTCGTTTCCAGTCCTTCATCCCTCTATTCATTCCGCACACGCAACGCAGCTCAGCATGCCGTCGTGACTTTAGCACACTTAACGGGGGACGGATCCCACAACAAAGCGGACTCCACGGTTCAGTTAATACGATGCTACAGGAGCCTTTCAAACCAAACTCAAGCGGTTGTTTCTAATCTAATAATATCACTCCTACATTTGACTATTTCTTCAGCATCCGTCTGTTGCCCTTCCTCACAGGGCTGCCCACCGCTCCCTATCCCTGGTATCATAGTAGCATTACAAATGACAGCCAAGTTTTAATATAATAGCCACTCCAGTGCACCGTGACAGACTGCTGCAGCACTTCTTATGTAGAGTTGTACCCCGTTAACTACTTTGAACTGTGGAAAGTAAACTGGGCTGGATGATGTATGAAAATGAAATGATCTTCATACATCTGGAGGATATGATCAAACATTTAAAAAATGATGAACTATTAGATTATTTAAAGAATCAGATTATTATTAATATTTCTAGGCCCTTTCCTCGAAAATTGCATACCCAAACTAAAAAGAGTGTATCTCTGCAACCACTAGGGCTATTTGAATAATTGTGGTTATATAAAAGGCGACATGTGTGAGATTTTGTTTAGATGTGTAAATATCAGTCTATATGTTACTGGTTAAGAGTAAATGAAGATGACACAAAAAAAACACTTCCAGGATGATTATTTCTTTGAAATGATGCAGCTGTAAGGTCTAAACTTCTCCCAAATCATATCACAATATGTGAACATTCTCTCTGCAAAGATTGACTTTGATAAAGTGAAGCAGAACAAAGTTAGAGAGGGTTTAGTACAAAGAAAATTAAGGCGAGGTGCATTGGGGCACATTTGCGCACATCTGTGACATTTGAATTTTTTCATGTACCAAACCATATATTTCACTTGTATATTACTGATGGTGTTCAATACATCCAAATACAGCAGTTTGGGGCTTTTTTTCATGAAACAAGCTAAGATTTACAGTTTTACAAAACAATCGCTTAGTTAGTTAGCAGAATAAAATGCTTGCATTGTACGTTTTTGCAAACCACAAATATGTTGAATTCCAATCTGTTTGTCAACATTTGTAGATGCTTCAACATTTCCGTGTTTCTGAGTTTCATATTCCCATTTCTACATACATGTATGAATTTTTTTTTAAATTGATTAATTAAATAATTCAACACTGCATTCTCAATTACTTTTAGGTTACAAAACTACTTAGTTAGGTTTAGTAAAAAATCGTGTTCATGGTTTAAATAAATACGCTACTTTAGGCCCGATGTTTGACTCGTCCACCCTCCCTGGCCTCCCTTCTCGGACGTCTGTGGACTTTCGTATTTGTGATACGTCAAATACAAACGCTCCCTCGAAACGTAATCGAAAATGCAGTTTTGTTATATGTAAACCTACTTTTTAGGTGCCCGGGCTGACTTTTGACCCCACACAAGTCATGGACTTTTGCACTACATTGTGCTACACATCTCATGTCCACACAAGTCATGGACTTGTGTGGACATGAGATGTGTAGCACAACGTAGTGTTTCATCTGCATGGTTTTTGGGGGTGAAGGTATCCTGTATTTCACAAGAAACAGAAAATAGAAATGTATATATACACACATATATATTTGTCTCTTTCTTATCCCTTTTATCATCTTGAGACTAGTCTTGGGCCCCTATAGAAAGTCCCAGCCTCCAGGATATTGGATGCACAGAATAAAGCCCATAACTCCCAAACTAAAAAGACTGACAGATCCATGAAAGGAACATGACGCGAAAAGAGAGAGCCACGCAGAAACCTGCATGTCAAAAACATAATCCACCACCTTGCTAGAAACACAATGATGAGGGCTTACATGCCGAAGTGAGAATTTCCAAAGAAATTACGACAAACACATTCAAAGCGTAACGACATCCTGTGTGACATGTACTGTATCAAACAGGCAGCTTACAGAACCATAATATCATCAGCAAACGCTGTCACTGATGAAATCCTTTGCTCAACTTGTAAATCCCCTACAATGTGAAATTGAAACCACGGTCTATCAGGTAATCCAACAAGGTGTCTGGACCTCCAGGGCACCCATACATCTCTTGTTGAGGATTCCTCCCCGTTGTGGAAGTCTGACAACTGACGTGTGAGAGCCGGAGGCAGCTAACTGTTTTTTTTTTTTGGAGAGCTGCTCACTTCACTGGGGAGAAAATTAAACGGTTCCCATGCTGTTTGTGATATTTAAAAGGAGTGATGATGTGAGCTTAGCCTTCACTTGGAATGATTTTCTCCTTTCAAGCTGCAGTAAATAGACTGTTATTATAATGCACGAGTCCTACCATAGTAGTGGTGCCATTGTGCACCTGCATTGAGACGTGGCTGTGTAGAGAAATGCATGCATGATGTTTTATATATGCAATGCAGCCTTGTATTATTTTCCTTGCTGGAGGGGGGGGGGGAAAGAAAAATAATGACATCTTTGCCATCCAATATTAATCAGCCACCAGCAGGGAGAGACAGAGATTGAGCGCGATAGAGAGTCGAGGGGAGAGTTGTAGAAAGGGAGGAAGTGGTGAGGCGTATGTCTGTGTGGGTGATGATTTTAGACTCCACTCACTCTGCTCTCTGATCACACACACTCCAATCACAGGTACTTGAGTGGACCTGTAACCACGCCGTCAAACACCTGTCAAGAGGCTGACAGCGTGATTATCACGAGCCATATCAAACAAAACCCCCCCAAAAAATAACACACAAACCATCAAAGTTAAACTCTCAGCCTATCGGGTGTTGTGAAATGAAACGATGACAATCGTCTCGGGCTTCACTGAGTCGTCCAGTTAATTAGGACCAAGACGTAGACATGGATAATGAAGTGCAGATTAAAGCTGCGTTTTGACTTCGAACACTCCCTCAGATATGACCTGGAGCTGTGCCAGCACAGTTGCAGCTGCAGCAGCTGAGCGAAAGTAGATTATTCCTCGGCTGACCCGTTGTTTTCTACACGGGGTGGGACACAATAACAGGAACACCTCTGCAGTATAATTCAATCCAACGCAAGGCTGCGGCAGATAATACTAATATACCTTTGCAAAGCTTACAATGTTGGCCTCCCGTGTAAGCTGTGTCTGATAGGTATTGATTCAACTTTATGGGGAAGGTGTTCTAGCAACTGTGTGCGTGTCTCGTAAGAGGATAACCAAAGTGCTCAAGGGAAATTTCCCAGTTGGTGTAAACATGGGCAGGGAATATTGCCAGTGAGATGCAACTCAGCGACGTCTGTATCAAAACACAGACAATTGCATGAGTCACAGATCTTGTTTCTGTAGGCAAGATAAAATGTGTTTTTCCATTTCTGCCACTGTATGTATGTTAATTAAGCAATAAGGTACGAGAGGCAGTACTGTTCAAGGGAGTTGTTAGGCCCGACGCGCAGCGGAGGGCCGGCAAACCCTTGAACTGTACATTATTGTAGACACAGTACTGCCTCGAGTATAATACGGGTACCTGCGACTTTATAAATGTAATAGTAAGCTGCCTTTCAGCACAAAATAGTTGTAGCCGGCAAAACGTTGTGTATCGCATTTCAGCGACAGAGAAAATAGTCCCGGGACGCACGGGACGCACATACGGGACTATAAAACGGACTGCCTGGTTGAAAGCAGGCAGTCCGGTTGAAAGCAGGGTGGAGGATGACACTCAGCCACCGATGTAAAGAAGTGCTCTCGCTGCTTCTGTCCGTCTTTTCTCCGTCATTTTTCTCCTCCATGATGTTTAGAGAACTTGCCTCGCGTCGGGAATTTACCGACGTAATTATCTCTCACTGGAAATTATCACGATTTTGTGATCAAACCCTTTTCATTCCTCATCTTTAGGTTAGGGAGGAAGTGACGTGTGTGTTGTCGTTCGTTATGCTAGTGTGGGGGACGCTACGTGAGCTTGTTAGCTGTTCCGTTTGAGCTAACTTACTGTCAGCGAAGAGCCCCGTTGCAATACTGTGAACACTCAAGCAATAAACCTGCAAGTTAAGGAAACCAACGTCTGCGAGTCGTTACTGCGGACGTGACAATATCAAAGTTTACACGAAACATGTTTGGTAACTGTCAAGCTTGAAACGGCAACTAACGGTCGCGCAATTTAAATCTACCTGTTATTTTAAGTGCGCACTGATATGGAACGCTCTAAATGTAAACAGGCTGTACAGTACTTTATGGCTGAATAAAGTACACCCCGTGACTCACTCTCAACCAATCAGAATGCTTGATTTGATCTACCCGTATTATAATTTGGGATACATATATGAGCCTGTCTGTGCTTCTGCAAATATGTTTTCCTCATTGAGACAACGCTGTCGTATTGACTGGCCTGACTGACACTAGGTTGCTGCTGCACTTGACTCCACCGGTGTTGTGTAAAGATGGAGCTGCACAGACCAGATAGTAGAGGGTTTTTGTCAGTGTTTATTTAATTCAAGTACCCTTTTTCTTAATCAACCTCTTTACTAATAGCTCCTCAGTCTTGCATTGCAAACACACACATACATAGACTACACAAACACACACTGACACACAATCAGTCTTTCTGTGTCCTTCACATTCATTGTGCCAAGGAACCGGACTGCATCTATGTCTCCCCCCCTTTATTCACCTTGCACTGAGTGCTATTAAACAGTGAATAACCGATAAGAGCATGTTTTAGTTGTATAATACAGATGATAAGGGGCTGTTGCAGTCAGATACATGCCTTATCTACTTTACCTTTTTGGCTACCGCTTATCAATGATTCCTTTCCAGACATTTTAGGGGATTAGGCCAGATTTACTTTAGGATTATTTATCTTCCGGAATCCCATCCGTTTGCACTATCATGTCAGGGACAATATGATAACACTGACTATCATTTGTGGGCACAGCAACTTAAATAAAGTCCTGCTCGAAGTGAGCACTCATCAATTCAATTTACCATTTAAAAAAAAAAAGAATCTTTCACCCACACAATGATGGTCAATTTCTCCATCTTTGACTTCATTGAGAGTTCTCCATGGCGTCAGTGGCATTGTTTGTAGCTCTGGTACACATGTAGTACCAGAGCATCGGCCAAATATTCTATAATGAACAGATTTTTTTGTCTTTGCTTCTCATACAACGGCACATAAAAACAGGATAGATATATAGATAAACAGTTTATAAGGCCCAGGCGCTGCAGTTGCTCTCCACTGACTGCAAAGTGCATGATGGGAAATGCGTGGCTCTCCCCTGATCTAAGAACTGATTGGTTTAGATGTTGGATGAACAAAATACATTGTTGTTGTTTAATTGGAGAGATTTTGCATTAGTCGGATTTTGCACTATGCAGTTTTTTTTGGTTTACTGAGTAAAAGTCACTCCACACGTGGGATTTGAGGAATTTTCGAGGATAACATCTGGTGTTAAGCCTTGACAATCCGTCTTCTTCCTAACTTTTAGGGGACTAATGACTTCTGAATGTGAACTCTTTCTGTTACTCGTGTGTTACTGCTGTGTTGGTTCTGCCGTTATTATTTAAACCTTGACGCTAACTAAAAGGAGCTAACCGTTAGCTTGATATGCTCGAGACAGAGGGGGCTCGTGGACCTGACAAGACTCACTTTTTCTCTTAATGGTTGTCGTCCTGAATGTATACCGTACAGTGTTTTGAAAGATGCTAAATGAATGATAAAGATTATGATTTTTTATGATTGTTATTATCATTATTAAGTGTGTTCTTGTGGATGTATTTGTATGTAATGATGAAGATGATCATTTGATATTTCACTGTGTGTGGGGAGAAATATTGAAAGAGATGGTGTTCCATTGTCCACCAGTCCATCTTCACCAAATACTTGCTACAGATATCTTATCTAAGTTAGACTTGTGTCAAGACTAATGAAGACTGACTACTTTGTCAATATGTAATTCTGTCTAGCGAAAGCTGTGTGACAGGTGTCATTACAGTGCATTGCAGAGTTTGCCATTAGGACAAAAGAAGAGGAAGACTGCATGCTCAAAGCAGAGATCTTCTCAGGCGCTCAAAGACAACCCGGAAAATGAGCTTTCTCCCTGTGCGGCAGAACAAAGGGTTTCTGCTCGGGAACATATCAACAGGCATTATCAGTCAGACGGAAACGAGCAACATCACAGGTCCATATAGAAGATCAATAAGTTCCAGGAAAACCTATACATATAGACACACTAAAAGGTGCAATACGATCTCAGCCGAATCCAAAACTATTCTATTTCCAACACCTCAGATTGAGAAAAAACAAACATGTTTTTTAATCAATAATAATGTTGTTTAAACACGCACACAGCTTCACAAGATATTTGCCAAAATGATGTACTGTGTGTAGAGGATGTGTGTCAGCTCTTTCATAGACAGAAGATCAGGAAAGCACCAGAAAGCGTGTCTCCCTCCTGCCTGACAGTCTGTGGTGACCAGCTGCCCCCCAGCGTCACGCAGATCATAAACGGATCACTGGAGCTGTGTGAAGTCCCATCCTGTCTCAAATGCTCCAGTACCATCCCAGTCTCAAATGAACCATCCATCACAGAATTAAAGGACGCCCTGTCGCCCTGATCGTCAAATCCTTTGAGAGACTACTAGACCCCACCTGGGTGGACCCCTGCAGTTTGCCTACCGGGCAACAGCTCGACTCTGCATGGACACATGCGAGGATCCTGTTTGTGGACTTCAGCTCAGCGTGTCATCATCATCCCAGACATCCTCCAAGCCGAAGTCCCCCTGCTCAGCGTCCCAGCTTCCACTCGTCAGTGGATAACAAACTTCCTGACAGACAGCAGGCAGCAGGCGAGGCTGGGGAGGTCCCGGACCATCAGCGCTGGCGCCCCGCAGGGATGTGTGCGCTCTTCTACGTCTACACCAACGACTGCTCCTCAGACTTCAAGACATCTCCTCCGGGAGGTTGAACACAACTAGCAATTTTAAGTGTCTTGCCCAAGGACACATCAACATGGACTAGCAGAGCCGGGGATCGAACCGCCGATCGAAGGACGACCCTGCTATACCACTAAACCACAGTCGACCCAGACAACCAGACATAAGAACAGTTTTTTTTCACGCAGACCAACAGTTAACATCCGTCATGGAGCGCCAATAATCGTCAATAACCCAAATATCCACTGTTGTTATAAATTATATTTACAGGTTTTAATCTTTTTTTTTTGTTGTACATATCAATTTTGATATAGTTCTTGATATGCAGTGTTACAGACTTATTTTAGTTGGAGCTCAACTGAGGGTTGATATGAAGTACTCAGTCATATTTGTGAGAACATTGACACTTGATGGTGTTAAATAGTAATCGGATTGGGCAGCTCTTATGAGCAGGCGGGAGACTAAACAGACATTATTACCAGTGGAACACCTAGTTCCCACCTGTCTTATTAGTATCGGCTGCACTCCCCAGAGCCTGCAGCATAATACATACTGTAATACTCTGAGATGAGAAGTAGTTGCAGAGGGCGACTCCATTTTCTATGTTCCCGTCTCTGCTCTTCTGCAGAGTATGACATTTTATTTGCGTTCACTTACATTACACTGCTGCTGATGGCCATGCTTGGTGCAAAGAACAAGTTGCAATAGCATTTTTCTTTCACTCAACGCAACGATGGTGATATATGAAAGCATTTACTGTTTCTATTCGGCATTTGGATGAGCGTCAAATACTTGCCAAAGAGACCCCAAGGACTTCAATTTTACAGCTCTGAGCGCATAAAAGTAAGGTAAGATTATTTTTAGTGCAGATTAATCGGCCAAATATTTTCAGTCAATTAAGCTTCTCTTCTATAAGATGTCAGAAAATAGTGTCAATGCTTTTTTAACGTTTCCTAAAGCCCAAGGTGATGCTATTAAACCGTTGGTTTCATCCAACCATCACTCCACTCCTTTGTTATATTTTGATGTGACAACTTAATGCTAACCCTTGTATTGACTTTAAGAAAATGGCTGGCATTGTCTGTCATCACACACACACACACACACACACAGTAATCACTTGGTCTTTCATCTCATGCGAGTGCTCTTTGTACAGAGTGACAGTGGGTTAAAGAGTTTTACAGCCATTGTACAGTCGCCTCCACACAACTCTCACCTGCTCTACGAAACTCATTAATCAGTGGACCAGAGTGTGACACTTTTTAATCAGTGGACTTTTCACATGAGAACTGGACACGTCGCGCTTGAATCGCCGCGGTGCACAGACACAAACCGTGATGATCTCACGTGCTCGGGGAGCCTGCAAGCAGGCAGACGAGAGCCGCCACTTCTAATCAGAATCAATACGCAGAGGCACGTGGGCGCTCGCCCACACGCCGTCACCGATACGGTCCTGCTATCGCAGCACTCAAAACCCCTCACACAATCAGAGTGACAGGTAACTGTCAAAGCACAGGCAAGGAGGCACTCAAAGTACACTTCAAGCAAGAGCTTTTATACAGGTATGATCTGCGAGGCGTTTTACCTGTCATTAAGTTTTAAGTCAGGATCAAACGAGAATGGCCCGTTGAAGCCTCGGGTGCTTAATGGGAGAGAAAAAAAAAAAAAAAGATTCCGGTGCCTTTGAGATCGTCTGATGTTTTGCTGATGCGTGGCGGCAGTGTTGAGGGTCAACGTGGGTGAACTTGCTGACTCCTCATTGCCCAGCGGCTGAGGAGGCGGATGTTGCATCATCATGGATGTCAGAAGAAAAAAAAAAGACAACAGGTTTTCTGTGAACAGTCTGCAGTTGTTCAACGCAACAGGATTTAAAAGGTTTTGTAAAGACATCACAGATATTTGAGTACAATTCAAGTGTTTTGACTGACAGGCTTGTTGCATTGATGTACTGCACCTGCTGTATCTTCGTATGGCACATTCATCAAATGCAGAATATTTATTTGGAGAGAAAAGAATCAAGACGTCTTTGCTTGCAAAGTGCTGCTTCCTTCACAAACTGTAAGGCATTTGAATGGTGGCGTAATGGATAGGGACATCGCATGTTTTAACCCCCAAAAAAGCAATAGTTCAGCAGTTTGAGAATTAGTCTTGCCAAGAGTTCTCAGAGATGATTGACTGATGACCATCAGTGTGATAATTGTAAATCAACTGGCCTGGCTCTGTCTGCAGGTACCAAACCACCAGCCTTTCTACAGCTCACCAGTAAACATGGTATATCTCCACTGTTTTAATCCATGCAAAGGTTAACTGTAAAAACAACACATTTGGGACACAGCCAGGCCAGCAGTGTCCCCCTTTGTGCAGTCTTTATGCTAAGCTAAGCTAGCCGGCTGGAGGCTCGTATTCATCATACACGAGAGTGGTATCAATCTTCTCATCTAACTTTTGGAAGGAAAGTGAATCTGTGTACTATTTCCTTTAAATGCGTGCGTCAGATATAAACAAAGTTATTCATGTTCCATTACATTATCCAAACCACTTCCAAATTTAAGGTCGCGGGGGCGAGCCGATCCCAGCTGACATTGAAGGAAGGCAGGGTTAGCGGGGCACATATAGAGACAGACAACCATTCACGCTTACATTCACACCTACGGGCAAATTTGAGAGTCTCCAATTAACCTGAGCTGCATGTCTTTGGACTGTGAGAGGAAGCCGGAGAACCCGGAGGGAACCCACACTGCCACGGGGAGAACGTGCAACAGTGTACACTTCTTTGTTGTTAGTACGTCCCTGTGGAGCGCTCTTTTTGGAGAGCAACCTCACAGCGAGGAGTGACTTCACAGTTAAGGGGAAGAGCATGAAAAAAAAAAAAAAAAACGGTGGAACTGCAAAGAGCTGCATTTATAGCTTTTTTCGTTGTGGGGGGGAGGTTATTGTTATTATACTTCCCATATGCCGAAAATGTTCGAAACACTTGCATCATCCTGCGAAATGCATTGACAGGTGCATAAATAAGAGAATTGCTTTGAAGTGGGGAACTCAACCAACGAAGAATGCAAGTCATATTAGAGGTAATCCTCCAGCTTCCCACAGGATAATTAACACAAAGCGTGGTCGATAGTCCACCTGTGGCTCTTATCTGTCTCTTAAGGGCAACACTGGTAGTACGTGCAATAGGAGCGAGGATGAAAGATGAATGGCCGAGTCCCTTGGATTAATGGTGTTGGGGAGGAAGAAAAAGCATGGTGGGAAGTGAAGAATCCTTAATCGTTTCTTTGCACTCTATAAACCACTCGAGTTCATTTATTCTCGAGCATTTAAGAGGAATGGGTCGATGATGCTGTCCACGGCCACCTTTGTTTTCTTGTCCTTGCGCTGGGGTTGTCAGTTGCCAGTTTGAGCCGATGTATTCGCTTCGTGGAGCCAGCAGGAACCGAGCAGCATTGCTGGTATAAAAGCTTACTGTACATGCTATCCATTGATATATAAAAAAAAAAAAGTTTCCCACTTGTTTATTACTGCAACATTTGCTGACTGCTGCAGCATTTGCTGAATTCCCAGAGAGCAATACAATGTACGGAGAAAGCAATAATCTGCTTTTGTTCTGTGAGAAGTGAAAATAAAGGGTTATCTTTTGTTGAATACATTAATCTCTGCTGTGTAGTATCCAATAGTTGCTTATGTTATTAGCAAGGGGAAGTCCCTGAAGTCCCTGAATGAGTGGGCCAATATATCTTTGATGGAAATAAGATGACTCCACTATAACTAAACAAAGATCATCCACTATAGGAAAGTGGTTTGAATTTTGAAATATCTCAACGACTATCGAATTAATTGCCGCGCAATTTTGTGACAACATTCACGCGGATCCTGATTGCTTTGGTGATCCCTCGAGTGCCACCACGAGTTTGACACTTAGGGTTCCCCGAGTACCGTCGTGACATTTGGTGGACGCGTTTATGTTTTCCCCCCAAAGGATGAGCTGTAGTCACTCTGGTTCTCTTCAACTTTCCTTTGGGTGGGGCCGGCTTGCGCGTCGAGTAAACTGCATGCAGTGTGTGCCATGAAATATATATATATTGCTCTTCCGCTTTCCTCTGCTATCAAAGTTTAGCTCTCAGTGGTGAGGTAATGAGGGTAATAGTCCGTCTTCAAGTCAGTTATAACACAGTCAGTCAAACACACTCCAAAAGAAGAGTACAGCGGATAATGTACCCTTTGAAACAGTATCAAGGATCAGGTGTTTGTAGTTGCATGCGTCATTAAATAAGTAATGGAAATACACAGTATAATATTTTGGCTGATTACTGCATTTTATTGAATGCTTTGGAAAAAGCAACAAGGTTAATTTCTCAAAGCATAACCAACTTGATGGCCCAGAAGCATCTCTCTACTGTACTTTGCATTAGACTTTCATGATTGCGGTCTTTAACAGAAAAGAAAAAAAAACAAGCACAGGAATCATCTACTGTTTAACGAGTCAAGAAATTAACAGAATAGTAAGAAAGCTCTTTTGAGTTTCAAGGATAGGTAAGGCTGAAAGCGTGAGGCCGTAATTCCGACTGCTACTCAACTCTATCAGTGTCAGAGGAGAGAGAGTCAGGATTATTGACCAACCTGATGGGAAAATAAAACTATATTAATCCATGAATCCCAGAAGAATATACTATAAAAGGCAGGGAGACCCAAACTAAATCACAGTTATTTTTTTCCTCTAAGAGATTTCAAAATATAACAATAGATATATTTATTTTAAACCCAGTTTGAGATATTGCATGAAACATGTCCACCTGCCACTACAACCTCCTGGAAAAAACAGTTCTGCTGTCAAATCAAATTTAGCGAAGCCTCCTCTCCATCACTAAAATGTCATCAACGGTCAAATTGACAGACAAATGCAGCAGCACAGCGGCGTAATGTATGTTGACTCAAAGTCACAGCGGCTCACAAGGACTTCTTTAACAGCCACTGAGGTCAGACTTCACCAGATCCTGTCAAATATATATTTTTTTAAAGACACAACCTAATTGGCATGTTACGTTTGATGTTGGACAGTATTTTTGTACACGTTAGCACTGAGACATGAAATATGGCAACGGGGCTTTTCTAGACCTGTGCTAAAGTATCAAATCATGTGAGAAGATTTCTCACTGAGAAACAGATGAAAACAGGTGAAAGAGTTTTTGGTTATTAAAGTGCTCCGACACACCATCAGTTAGCAGCATCATGTATATACATAGAAATGTGGTTCGGCACTCTTACAAATCAACCATTAAAAAAATCACCCATTTTACAGTCAAAACTAATATCCCTCTAACCCGCCTCAAAACGAAAAGTTCTCAGTATTACTTCAACTTGCTTATGACAAAAGTATCTCTCTTTTTTTTTTCTTCTTTTTTTTAAATGGAAGACAATTTAACACAAAGTAAAAACAAACTAAAAGGTAAAATTTCACCATGCAGAATATCATCCATACTTTACATACATACAAAATTACATTTCTTTTTTTCCTCTCTTTAAGAATAGATTCTGTAAAACACGTCTTTAGGTCCTTTCGGTACGGTTTATCCACATTTCTGCTAACAATCTGTACATTTCTCCGTAGAAAATAGTCCGAGGATTCCTGCTCTGGCACCGGCAGGTGATTATTTCCCGTCTGCTCCTCAAAACCCCCCAAACGTTTGTTTCCATCCATCGTATTTTCTACCCATTCCAATTTAAAACCAAAGGAAGAAAACAGAACAACTGAGTGGAAGCTCTGGTGTGGTGATGTTTCAGTGTGGGTGGAGGTACTTCGACATTTTCCAAGTACCCACATGGGCCCCACTTTGATAAAAAAGGATGTAAAGGAATCCAGAAAATGGAGAAAGGGAGGTGAGGACAAGGCTAGTTCTGAATATAGATGAGGCCTGGATAGAGGATGGGGAGGGTTGGATTAGGAGTCCACACGCTGGGCTGATTATTAGCCTTTTCTGGAACATTTTTGAAAATTGGTGGGTGGAAGAGCATTGGGCACAGATGTTTGTGAAACGTAGTAAAGGATTAGATGTGATTCAGAGGCCTTTGAGGAACTCCTGGAGCTGTCTGACAAGCTCTGTGTCCACGGTCTCCATCAGGACCCCGAAGTTCTGGTCCCCCATCATGGTCTGCTGCGCCTTCAGCTTCTCATACACAAACTGCTGGAGGGACACGCTGTGCACCGGGTCCTCCAGAGCCAACTGTAGTGGGACAAAGAAAAATGGAGCAGTTAGGACCCCGCTGGACAAATGTTTGGGTTTCCAAATGAAATCAATTTGGACGTTTCGTCAAGAGTCTAAATAAAAACACATTTCAAGCAACATCATGTCTTGAAAGACAAATGCTGCACATTTTCTTTTGACCTTTGACCGTCTCCTCCTCTCACCTGAGTAAATACACAGAGGTTGAATATTCGGCAGCAATTAAAGGTTGGATTCTTCTTGGATATGTCTGCACTGTTGTAGCAGATCTGGATTTGGGGATTTCTTTTTGTCTCATGCTTTTGTTGCAGATTTGCTCAAGTTGGAACATTCTGTAAAGGGATTCAAATCTGGTTTTGGCTGGGTCAGTGTGGGCTTTTAACATGATTGTTCTGTCGGCGTTGCAGGTTTGATTTTTGCGGGGGATAATAGCCTGGGTGTGCTCTCCATACCACGCTTCACAGTCTGGTTCTGGCTTCTCTCAATAGCACTTGGCATGGCAGCTGTGGAGTTATTCTCTTCTCAATCTGGGACAGACTCTTTGCCTCAGGCTCTCAAGTTTTGCAAACTCTGGTCTGCTGTCAAGTGGAGTTTATTTGTTTTTAATTCTGCCACCGATTGTTGCCATCGCAGTAAGATCTCACATTTAATACCAGTGGGTCAAGTGATATGATGGGTGAGAAGATACTGACACCATCTTTGGGTGATGTGCTAGTGTGGAAGCACTTCTTGTAGTTTATCTGCATACTTCGTGGTCTAGGAATGTACAAAGTGTTAAGAAGTAAAGTGTAAAGTCTGGAGCACAACTGCATTCCCATGATGCAGGGCTCGTGACAATGCCCCATATAAATCCAATGTATTTAATCAAATAAAAAACAAAATGACAGAAACAGACATGTAAACGAAGCCATATCCATAAAGAGGTGCTCAATCTGAGCAACAATTAACTCAACTTCTTTTTTTTTTTTTATAAGAAACAAATAATACAATTGATATAACTTAGACTGCTTAACGAAAAAGGTAAATACCACAAGTCATTCTTAATTCCATCCATTTCTGCTCAGACTGGAATCACAACGTACTGTACTTTGTAGTTGTGAAGGACGACCTCACACTGTTTCAGAGTTACTTTTGACAAAAAGGGAAGGAAATAGCATCTCAGACATGTTACCATTTTCAACTTGGACAGATGCATCAAACACAAACCTCGCGCTAGAGAAAATGATTCAGTATATGCAGCCGCCGCCATTCATCTTACGCAGACGACACCGCTGGAAAACTAATCCCTGACAATGGAGTAAAAATAAATAAATAAATAAAAGGGGAAGTTGGATAGCTTACTAGAGCAGATACATAGCTGTGGAAAAGCACTTATTTTTCAAGGGCAAAAAAAAAACCAACACCATGGAAAAGGTTGAACGCCTGGAAGTAAATTACAAGGGCGCACCGTGAACACCATTACGCAATCAAAACCGCTGGCCAAGATCAATTAAAAAGGGCAATCTTATGATTTTATTTTTGAATAATTTAAATGGTACTTGCTGTACTATACGCGTCATGAACCTTTAAGTGCTCTTAAAGTGATATTTATGTCATGCATGTGTGTATTTGTGTACCTGAAGTATGATTCTGGCCGTTTCACTTGCTTTGATTTCCCATCAGGGTTCATTATTGCCATTATATGACGCCGCTTGAGATTAAATTCTGATGGGTGTTTGCTCTCAAGCGGCTGGAGGAGGAGAGTCAAGCAGCGTAATCTAGCATACGAACACCTGACTTTTGAGCAAGCTTGTGCACTCTTACTCACGAATACTGTAACTCCTGGTGTTAAGCCAACCACTGGGAGGAATACTTGTCATGCTAATTAGTTTATTTGTCAACGGTGCAATCAAACTAGTGTAGAGTGGCGCTTGGAGAGTGGCTTAATGGAAACGCTGTCATCTAACCTGCATAATTACATTCTGCACAAGGACCTGCATAGGGTGTGTGTGTGTTTGTTTGTGTGTAAGCATGTATCCTATCATCCTGTCAGCACCAACAACTTAAGTGTGTGAGCCCCCCAAAAAAAGTTGTGTAAGCATTTCTCAATCGCTATGATCCTCTTAAATATCTAATCTGACAGAGACAAACAGGAATTATACACATCCGCATTAATCCTAATAAATATCAGATATGAGTTCCTGTTTAGTGGTGAAACTTGCAAATACTAGTCGGCTGTAAGTACGGCGTGCAAAGTCTCAGCCGAAGAATCAAAGTATTAAAACAAAGGCGAAAAAGAAATGCGTGTTGGATGAGCCCTTCCAGGAGTGTTTGAAAATGTTGTGTACATTGAAAAGGATAATTATGAATAAATAATGATGCAAGATGAATATGCAACAGATGAAGAGACCGTTAAACAGACAGAGACAGCAGAGCGTGAACAGGATGCTGTGAGAAGACATGAGTTTAGAGCACCGGGATGAAGAGCAATACACGAAGGACAACTGCTGTGCTACGCACAAAACCTCCCATACACAAACAAATCTGAGGAGTGGAAGCTACCAATAAGAACAATAAGCGTGTTTTCCAGTGTCATCCCCCGGGGAAGAACAGAGGCAGAGATGAGAAAAGAACAAAGAGCAGAGAACAAAGGAGGCGAGAGGCAAGAGGAGGTGAGGATGTGATCTCAAAGCAGAGAGGAAAGTTGAAAAGGAAAAAAGGGAAGAAAGTGGTGACGAGGGACCACGAACGCAACAAGAGAAGGGAGTATTGTCGAGGGTGCGAAGGGGTTGTCAGGAACCGGCGCGATGACGCTGATGCAGAGAACGCGGTGAGGGCGGCTAGCGAAGAAAAAACGAGGTGACGTGGGACGTCGTGAGAGCGGGCAGCTGCACCCCCATTGTTCAGGACAGAGAGGAGGGCAGAGCACCATGAAGAGAGACAGATGAAATGAAGGGGCCTGTGAAAGCCATCATCTCTAATGCGATCCCTGGACTGTTGCTGCCCTTTTCCTGAGGAAAAACAAGGTAAAGAGTCCCATGCCATTACTGTAAAAAAAAAAACACCAGCGCTGTTCAAAATGGCCCAGTGCAGGGGGTTTTAAACATCTCCCACGACGACGACGACGACGACGACGACACACACACACACACACACACACACACACACACACAAAGTACAAAGGCAAACAGTCGCATTCAAAATCAGCTACATATTCCTACTGTTGCATCAGGTAATCTGGGATTAAAGTTAGAGAATTAACACAAGTGGGCTCATTACGAATCGTTGTTTTCTTAACCTGCCAACCTCTCAAACCTTGTTTCCTCACCACAGCAGGCTGCTCTATTCAGAGGGAAAGCGCGCTCGTAGCAGAGGACATTAAAGGAAACCAAGTCGGGCACGCAATTGCTAACTGGAGTTAATGATGCAACAACCTGCACTTTCCCAGGCTTTATCTCGTACCCCGGGGGTGCCTGATGTCTAACTGCAAGCACACAAATACAGTACGCGAGTGTGTGTGTGTGTGTGTGTGTGTGTGCGTGAGCACGTACGCTGACTTCGGCGTGATGTAACGAGCTGAAGTGTAAACGAAGACCTGCGTTGTGCAAGGGGGAAGCTGACAGCGTGGGGTTCAGAGGATTACTCGGCTGGCAGATCTTAATTTCATCAGCTAATTTATGACACATCATCGACAGGCCCTCGGCGACGGTGCCTAGACTTGCAAGCTGCTTCCCAAGTGGTCGAAAATGACACAAAGCTTCATTATTGTTTGAGACATTAGCGTCTCCGCGGTTATATAAGACAACAAAGGGCTGCTTGAAAACGGGAAAAGGCTTCTTTTTTTTCTTCTCCATTCGAGTGTGAAGACTGATCGTTTTGTTCAGTTATTGAAATATATAAATACCATCTCACGCCACAACCAGTCCCGTTGCGTCCATGTCGGTCAAGACCTTCAGGACAACCTCTCGTACTACAACACCAGCTCTTTCAGCACATGCCGAGAAGCACAGCGGTGTTTCTTTGCACTTACTCAGTCGATGTGTATTTGCACCTCGGAGGAGACCGGCTTGATGTCTATCACAAGCTTTTGGTTCAAGGCCAAATTGACACATACCTGTGCAACAAGTGTTTTATATGTTTTATTTGTTAAAGGTAAGGTTGCAGGTAAGTTGTACACAAGAGAAGTAACAGATTTACATTTTAAAGTTCGGAGTGGCAGGAAGATGAAAGGGGAGAGTATTCAGGGAGTTTGGATGAAGGAAAAGATAAAAAAAAACAACAGGAAGACAGGTGGAGAAGTAGAGGTGCAATAAGCAACATACTAAGTTGAGTGAAAACAAGAGAGGAGGGAGAAGAAAAAAAAAAGGCTGAATGATGAATTGAAGGACAAAAGCAATCTGCATGAAGTATAAGAGCACAGCCAACCCGATGGTGCAAGGGGAGGGGATATGAGACCGGTGGAGGCTTGAAGAAGAACAGATTTGGAGCGGTGATGAGAGGAAAGGACAGAAGAAGAGGGCCATGCCCCCTGCTGCAGCTCACTGATAAAGAACCACCGGTCCTCATCATGCCTTGGAGAGAGTGGAAGATAAATGAGAGGCAGGACGAACAGGAGAGAGACAGTGGACACGGTTTAGTCGTTTCCAAGAGCAGAGAGGAAAAATATAACAGAGAACACAAAGTAGGGAAGTGGGCGAGATCGGCATAAGAGGAAAAAAAAAAAAAAAAAAAACTGTAATTATGAGAATGATTATAAAAATGATGATGCTGCTCTGCCCCCACAACTGTGGCCATTTTTACCTCATGTAAAATACCCATTAAACACAGATTCAAATTATTCCATCTGTATTGACACTGTCCAGAAATGTTTGTTGAGCAGAGCCTCAATTAATGTCATTAATTACACCTGTTTAGTAATCCTAATAAAGTATCGTCTGTGTATCCAAAGCCTGACACAGCTCGTTCGTCTCGGTGTACTGGGCCAGCAGTTCCTTCACCACCGTGAATACAGGCAATTCATTCATGTTGAGTCGATTCCATCCTCCTGCCGTGAATACGCACGAGAGCAATAAATTCACTGGTGAAAATAGTTTCCAACGAGGGTACTATTTACTCCTGTTTGAGCAACGCTTGCTAACAACTTTAGTACAGAGCACTAAGGCAATGATTTAGCCTTTTTTTTTGTATGTATGCTCGTGAACAGTTATTAAAGATATATATCTTCAGTAGGAATGAATGAGTTTGGGAGTGCGCGCCAGAGAGAGGGTGGAAGTTGAGAGATGGACACAATGCTAGTTTTTGCTCTATTCATGGGATTTCTTGACAATAGAAAGGACAATTTCCAACCTCATCCTTTATGTTCTCTCTAAAGCCATTCCAACTTAAACATTTGAGGTAATATTTAAGGAGAACTTAAGCGGCGTGACTGACGGATTATAAACGTCAAAGAATAAGGGCGGCAAAGGATTGGTTGTATGTGCATGTGCCAGTTTTGATGGAAGCATATGTGAGAGTGTGGCTAATGGATATTTTGTATGGGAGTGAAAGTCTCTATATGTGTGCATGTGTTGGCAGAGATGCACTGGCCTGGTGGGAAAGGGCCTGCTGAATATCCCAGTCTGACTCTAATCCAATTACCTCAAGCTTCTCCTCCTCCAACTCCTACACATATCAGCTATCAAAATGCAGTTAAAAAAAGTAAAATAAAAATATATATATATATATATATATATATATATATATATATAAAAGCATGTATACACAGCCCAGTGTGAGTGCTTACTTATTAGCATATTTCTTATACTCTCAATGCAAAAGATATGACCGGAGTCTGATATTCAAACTCTGTGCAAGTTATGTCTTTCTGTTGCGGTCTCCGAGGCCGGCCTGAGGTCACCCTGATGAACATTACTGGGGTCCTTTCTTCAGATTTGACAAAGCTTCTCCAGACTCGTAGATGACATTTTACAACCGTTTTCACAGGCTGTGTGATACCACTCCACATGAGACAATCTTAAATCTGAGAAATTGGTGGAGTTCCCCTTTATAATTAATCTGTTTTCTTTAATTGCAATGAGCACCGGTAACGTCAGAACTGCGTTACAGGGCTTCTAAATTGTCCCAATTATAACTGAGATTAACATTTCTTAGTCCGTGATCATTTAAATGATTGCTATTAAACTAATTTGGCTAGACAGACACATTTTTTGGTTTATTAAGTGTGTGTGTGTGTCCGTCCAAATCTCTGTTGGTACTTCAGACTGACAAGAATGTGTGTTTTATTATTTTATAGAAAAATCTGGAATTAGAGCCTCGTATGCCTCCGATGTCTGTCCAACAAAAAATAATACACCACTTCGTCAATGTATCCTTTAGACATTAGTGATAAATTGTCATAATTAGCATATGAATTCTTGAGTTTTGACCAAAAACACGTTTTGTGCCCAAAATCTTATCAGTTCATTCTTGAGCACAGGTGGAGCCCAGGACATGGATGTCCGTCCAGGAATTCCAGAGATATTTCGTTCATTTAGTGTGTGTGCGCGCGCTGAGGTGTCCACTGGATATGGTGGAAGTGGTGGGAGACTTGCAGCTCAGGAGGATGCAGCTCTATACAGCTCCTTCAGCCACCTGCTGTGTGAAGGAGAGATACCGCAGGTCCTTCCTTCCTGCTGCCGTCAGGCTGCAAAACCAGCTGAGATCCCAGTAGACCAAAAAACACTTAAAACCTGTGCAATAATAGTTGTTCTGTCTGTATATATAATATTTCAGTTATTGTCTTTACTGTTTTATATGAGTTTTTATTACTTATTTGGTTATTTATAATACTTGTTTTGATCTCGTTTCTTTTTTTACTATGTCTCGTTTTCACTTTACCCTATGCTGCTGTAATCCTGTAAATGTTCCCGCTGCGAGACTAATAAAGGATTATATTATTTTATGAGAACAGAGCGGACGGACAGACGTATGCCTTTGGGCATACCACTGTCGCTGGCATGGTGGCACAAAAACAACAGGTGGACAGAGAAAGCAAAACTATGTGTGTTTTTAGCTTTAACGTGTTGATGCAACACCCCGTCTGATCAATACTGTCAGGACCTTTAATAACTGCATTTAGACCCAATCGATAGCTTAGCGCATCTGGACACGAGGAAGAGGTTTACATGTGAGGGGTGTTGGTGGCGATCAGTTGTGGGGACCTTACCCCAAACACTAACTTAGGGCATCCTCTAGATGGGAGGCGAGAACTGCAGGACTGCAACGGATCCTGCATAGTTCTCACCAGAATCACAGCCAAAAGCACGGAGGTCTGTCAAATTTAAAGTCAGAAAATGGGAAATGCTATGCTCGTCAATGGTGGCTGCTGGTGCAAAAACAAGATGTTCAGCTGGTGGTAAATGTTGCGTTTAGTTTTGTCCTCAAATGAAACCAGCGTTTTCCACCACTCATCTTTGTAAACAGTAAATACATTTAAAAAAATGCTTGTTCTGCATTGCAACGTGGACTCCAGTGTTTTTGACAGTGCAGAAGTATGACTGTCAAAAATACCTTTGCTTTGCTGCAAAAATGACAAAAAAATATATCCACAGTATAGGTTTCCAGGGTTTCCACTTTCAGATGACAGCACAATAACATGCAATAGTGGTTTTCAAGTACAAAAACGTAACCGAATCACAATTGTTATACTTGCGTATTGAAAAAGAAGAATGACATACCGAGAACGGCTAGAATTTGTGATTGCTTACACTGAAACACAGAACAGGCAATCACACAGCAGGCTAACTCTGTGTTCTGTCGCCTGGCTGTCACAACACCCAAAGCTACCAACCACGCTCTTTACTAGACGGTAATAGCAATGCGAGGCAAGAAGTACAGCCTCGACAACATTTCCTTTGTTGTGGTAAGTTTAGTGTTGAAAGATGTGAAGAATTTTAATGTAACATGAGGGTCCTTCAGCTGCACTGCCGGAAAAAAAAAGAGAAGGCAAACCGAACAGAGTGAGACAGAACAGTGAGCTGAGAGATAAGGTCATGTACATTCGTCATTTCGTTATTATATTCAGGGACAAAGATTGATCAACCGTACGTAAAAAAAGACAGCGCCATTAAATACTCATCAAGAAAAGCACAAGCGGAATTTAAAAAGTTTAAGACAGGGGAGGTCAGAGGACCAGTCAGAGAAACAAGGGCCGGAAAAGAAAGAAAGAAAGGAGGAAAGAGAGAGAGAGAGAGATTGCCCCCTAAAACACAAAAGGAAAACCACACACCTCCATCAACCCTTTCCTTTTCTGAGGTTTCATAAGTTCATGGTCTCTTGATTTAGAGGGAGGATTAGAACTTGATTGCAGTAATTTCCCCACTGAATGAGGCGGCACAAATTGTAATACCCTAATTAGTATTATACTAGAGGGCGTAAATGTAAGAGCCCTTTAGCCTCTCCAGCATAAGGGTGTATATTACTAAACACATACCTACTGTAAAATAGAAGAAAAAAGCTTGGATTAAATATTTATAGCCATTCAGGATGATGAGTCCTCAGATTCATCATCCATTGAAACTACTGGGCTTGAAATAATTTCCCCAGCAATTCTATCAAAATCAAATCAAACTGAGGATGTGCTATAATGTAAGAACATGATGGATGGGCCTGATTGTTTGTAACAAATAAAAACCTTTAAATAACTCTGGACAATTTTTGCCTCGTCAGTGAGAACCTTCACGGCGCTCTGACGGATTGGCCGTGACTCGGAGGACTCTTGAAACCGGGGCTTTGAGCGACAAGCTGGGTCAAACGGTGATATGCGGCATCCTGTCTGAAATCTGCTGCGCCATCTGGCAGCCACTGAAAGACCAATTTCTGCATTGGTAAAACTCAGGTGTGGATGAAGGATGCAGTAAGCAATTTCTGCAGTGTGGAACTTTTTTGAAATGTCATAACTAGGCTGTAGCTACACTTGTCTTTTCAATGCGACGTTTGTGATCGGATGTGCCAGATTGGAAGTGAGGTGTGTCCACGCTTGACACTTGAATACAACCTGGGTGATGTCGGAGAGTGATCGGATCTAATTCGTGGTCAATTGAGCAATTTCTCAAACGGTGGATACATTTCCTTTATAATCTTAACAATAAAAGTCCCCTTATTTTTGCTTCTTACTCTTTCTTGTTTATATTGAAGAAACACATGTGCCTATAAACGCTTCACAACGAAAGTCCTATTTTCTAACGTTATTTCGAGGTTTTGATTTGAAATCAGCAGCAAAAGCAGAAATGTTCTGTTTTCATTGGCAGTAACACCATTCTAGCCTGATTTATACTTCTGTGGAAACGCTTGTGGAGATGGTTTTAGGAGCTCGCAAAGAGCTGCGCCGCGCCACACAAATGTGGCTACGTGCCAGTCCCCACGGACACTGCCGGAGTTTGATTGGACATCGGCGCATATAGGCACAGAAGCGCCTTCTCATCGTCCAACTTTTTCATAATTTTTGTTTTTGTTGGCCGTGGGATTTTAAGATTTGCCAACCTTTTTACTTTGACATCACCACCTGGGTTGCCCAATTGCAGGGCTTTTCGACAACAGAAATATTTGAAACATATTCATTCTTTTTGCGGAGGATTTCTACAGCCTAAAGCAACTTCATGAGAGGTTTGACTTTATTTTAGTAGTACTTATTTATACAATGCATTTCATTTGATCATTTAGTATCAAAATAAGAATTTTGGGACATGTAGTGCGTATAAAGTTCAACCAAATCAAATGTAATGAAAAGGTTGCCTCGTTTCCATTAATTAAAATTCAGTGCCTTTTGAAATGATTGAAAATCTAATCATGCTCTTAGAGGTATCATCAGTGAATTGTTGATGACCAAACTATAGATCTCCCTTGAAATTCTTATTTTGATACTAAATGATCAAATGAAATGTTACGAAAATAAGCGTGTCGTCGCTCCCCTAAGTTGCATGTGGAAAGGTTTTGTGCATCGCATCCCACCTCTTAACTTTGCCTGCACAGGCCACGCAAGACGCTGCGATATCTTCCAAATAATCGTATTGTAATCCTCACTGATTATGAATTATATAGTTTATAGCTCTAGGATATAGTCATTTCCCATTAATACAAAATGAGTTTTCCATTTCAGGCCAGCGACGCATCGTATTGAGGAGTCCACAAAGCTGGTGTACAAACACTTCATGTCAGATAGAGAATGTGTGCAAGTCCCATAGGCTGGCTCAAAAATGGACCAATCTTTAGTCATGACACAGACTGAATAAAGGAAATGTAATAAATGTGACAGATTTTATGCATGAGAATCTGAAGAGGAACCAACACAAAAAAGATAAGTCTGAGGGTGTTGCTTTGACTTCTGGAATGTAAAAAAATGTCAACTGCGTGCGAGTTAGTCAAAACTTATTTTCATCACTTACACGTTTGGTATCATCCTCAACAAGCAACTAAACAATGCAATAGTATCTACAGGCATGTGGTCTTGGTTGCCTGCAAACTATCCAGCAACAATTTGCAACATTATGCTGCATGCCTCATACTTGGTGGGGTTCCTTTTTTAACAGCATCTGTTGTTCCCTCGGACTTGCACCCAATTTACTTGCCGATCCAAGCTTTACTCATAACGGCTGGATGGTTTTGCAAACAGCATCAAGAAAACATTGAATGCTTGGAATCCCTCTTCATTCAAAACGGCCGGCAATAGGCGGATGTATTGTAGATCAATATTTACTATCAGTCAATCATCGTCAATGCCTTGTTTGATTAACTAATCAACCTGTCGTGAGCAAAGACCAAGAAGTAAATTGTTTTATTACTTGACTGACGAGCACTGAATTCTATTTTTCAGCTCTCAGCAAAAAATCTAAACCAGCGGTTGGTCTCCACTGTAATGAGTGACGTTCAGAATGAATAAGCTTCATGATGGTAATTAAGATGCATTAAGATCAATTTAACAACTATGAATTCTCAGACCAAAGATCAACTTTTCTCCTCACTTGAACAACAACAACAATAATTAGCTTCCAATAAATCCAATGAGTTGACAGGTGGAAATACTAAGCCCACTTTTGGCTGCGTCATCATCTGCACAGCCACAAAGACAGCCAGAGATGTAAGTGGGTATAATGAGTGGAGCGTTCCCTGAACTGAATATTTTGCATTCTAATATCTTCAACAGCAGGTTGCGGTCTTGTTCAGATGTCTGCATGGAACAGCTACATTAGTATAGGGCACCACTAATGATGTATGCTTAGTACTACTACTCTGACTTTCATGGCAGACATGTTAACAGAGTAGGAAGAGCACAGGTATTAATTGTTTAGCACATTAACTAGAAAATGGCACTCAGTAGAGTAAAGATCTCTGCCAGGTTTGTCTGCAACGACCACTGCTGTAATTGTTGATTGAACAAATAAACCAATATCCCTTGTAGTCGGTGCTGAGTTGAATTTGTCTTTTATAAAATAAAATAAAAGAGCTAACTTGCCAACAGGAGAAGACGCCGTCGGTCCACTGTCGTCAGAGCTTGGTTGAGTTCGTAATTTGTCAAGTTGCTAAGTGATAGTGAACACATTATCGCTCCTGGGACGCCGTTAGTCTTGAGCGCCGCTTTAAAATGTCACTGCTGTAATGTTTGATTGAAGAATCCAAAGACGAGTCTGAAATAAGACCGTTGTTGATCATTCGTGGCGCCTACCGGGCGGTTAAGAGGAGCGAGGAGTCAGCAGTCGATGAAAACATTTTGTCAAAGCGTTTGAATCACTGCAACTACAAGAGGTCCTTGTGCAACAATGAGCAGAAAACATTATAAGGCGAAAGGGGTGCAACAGAACAGGAGATTAACCGTGGACAGACAGACACAGAAATGAGTGCACATGCAAGGTCCTGGTATTGTGCATGCTTTAATTAATGTAATAGCTCACTGGGACAGTTAATGATAACTAATCGTATTAATTACACCTGTTCTTTTCCTGTTATGTCTGCTGTGAAAAAGGTCTCTGCGTCTAAATGACCAGAATTGCTGTTGTATGGCCTCTTGGTTACCTCTCTCCCTGTTCTCCCACAGACACTCCGCTGAGGACAAGCTTGCTCTAGGCAGATTTACAGATGTGCTGTATTTTTCCAGTACTATTGGGACTGCACTTTGAAGCTGATTGGATCTGGCCACACATTGCCAGTTACATTGCGACAGACTATGAGTGAATACTCAATACTTGTATTTGTGCATTTAATACACAGGAAACCAATCTGTAGATTTGAGTCAACCTTCAGCGTTAAAATATTTTTTCCTTAAATGATATCAGCCGTAATTCTTGGGGGTGGGGGAGAGAAAATTGAATCAAACTCTACTGAATGAGGCTTGAGGGCCATCGAAGTCCATCCATGTAATATACTAACATGCTTTACCTGCTCTAGGTAAACTACGACATATTTGCAATCCTGCTACACTCTAGGAACCCACAACTCCCAGCGCTCCCATGGACGAATGGCTGTAAAGCTCAGGAGCGACAGAGACGAAAACTAATTTTGATAGCTCTGTATGCCGTAGGCAGCACAAAGGAGAATCTCTATATCTTGCGGTGCAGAATAATACTGTCAGAGAGGTCTGTTATTCAACAAAACCAAATTATGCTGACACTGATGGTCTGCTTGAGACTGGAGCAATAATAAAGCAGGAATGGCAAGCCTTGATTACCAAAGCTTTGTGTGGCCTGGAGTGAATTGATAACACACTGAAACTCATTTCCTATAAATATACACCTCTAAAAAAGGACCCCGAGGTCAGGTTGATTGTTCATTAAAATGAAATAATGAAAAACTGTTAAATGACAAAAACAATTTCATGATTAATCGGTACTTTATCAAAGCTTCAAAAAGCATTTTTTTTATTTACTCGGAGCACCGACAGCCACTGGGTAATAATATTAGATATCATTTGCTATAATTTCCTTTCTTAAACATCAAAGCATTCACATTTAATGGAATTGTCATTTAGGGGAATTTAATCAGACTTATTGCTAATCTACACAAAATAATGAAAATGGGGGGAACAATTTCATGACTAATTAATAAGTGCTGGAAAATGTTTTCTATTCACTCTGAGCGATAACGGCCATGGGGTAACAATGTAATAGGTATAATTCTTTATCTTTCTCTTCTCAAATTTCAAAGCATGCACGTTTAATGGGATGCTCTTTCTTTTTACCTAAGGCCCATTTGGATTACAGAGGGGGAATATTTGCTCCATACCTAGTAACTCAGATTCTAAATAAAACCTTGTTTATTTATGTGGGAACAAAAAACAAGTATTCTTGTACCATTATGCAGTGAATGTTTCTTCATTTTAGACAGACTACCTACCTTGTCCCTGGCTTTCTTTCAGTATA
The DNA here is from genome assembly GCA_038501785.1 of Myoxocephalus aenaeus. Lineage (NCBI taxonomy): Eukaryota > Metazoa > Chordata > Actinopteri > Perciformes > Cottidae > Myoxocephalus > Myoxocephalus aenaeus. The sequence goes on from JBAMJR010000379.1 coordinate 675,755, forward strand.
TCATTAAGTCAACATAGAAAGGTAATATGACAAAAATATATACTTTTTTTGTTGGAAAATCTTTAAATCTGAAAAGAATTGTTCTAACTGTGAACTTTATGGGTTTTTTTGACGACCGTATGTATCCACCAGTAGCAATAGCAGAAAGACGCCCTTCTGAAAACTACCTCGTTAGCCTAATTGTCTGGAACAAAAAAAACTCATCAGTTACACATCCTGAGCACATGCTATAAATGACTAAACCAAGTATTCTGTTCAAATAAATCAAAACTATGTTAAACAATAAACAGATGGTTTATATATATATATATATAAACCATAAGAAGTAATGTATCTGATTGGCATGAAGTTATGCTAAGATGTGACCCTACAAAGTAAATGTCACTTTCTGGGAAAAGAATTCCATCTTTAGTCTTTTGTCATTTTTGTCGAGGGGGTTAGGGGTCGACCATAACCCATTAAGAACTTCAGGCTGAATGGATAATTCTGTGCAGGTATTTGCATGAACATAACCTTCCTTAACAACTGCTGCCCTTGAGAAAGGCACTTTACAGCTACAGGCTCTACTGCAAAAAGCACAAGGGATGTTTATGAGACTAGTCTCCATCGATGGAAGCTTAGCCTCTCACACAGGACTATTATCTGGAGACCACCATGTCATTTTGAAATACCCCACCCTCCCACATCTATGTTTCGTGCACCACATGCACACAGAAAATATATAATATTCTAAAACTATCTGCAGTGCTACAGTAGACATATTCCTAACCGCTCGATCCAGATCAATCAGTTCAGAGTTGCCTTCAAGCGTGCATGCAAGTGGTGCAAACCATAATAATACAGCACAGTGCCCTGTATTTTGCCAGGATTCAAAACACAATACCACCTCAGGTCCCTATTAATATTCACTGCATCAGTTTAGTAACCCGCCCCCTCATTATATCCCGGTTCTACCTGCACAATTGTTTGTGAAATAGGGCACCGTTGCCTTCCATTTTCCTGTTTGAGTCTAATCAGTCATTGGCCCCCCTTCTAACCGCACAAAACGCTGCATGCGTGTTGTTCATGTACATCAGTGTGTCGTAATAAACAGAAACGCTGTGTGTGTGGCTGTGTGTGTGTGTGTGTGTGGCTGTGTGTGTGTGTGTGTGTGTGTGTGTGTGTGTGTGTGTGTGTGTGTGTGTGTGTGTGTGTGTGTGTTGTGGGGGGGGGGGGGGGGGGGGGGTATGTGCCGCCACAGCACAACAGACAGAGCCCGTGTCATTAGTACCCAGTGGAGAAAGTCTTTGATGTCGCCTATCCCTCTTCTTGTTTGATGGCGCTGGCCTTATAGATGAAGCACAAGAATCAAATGATGCTTTGTGTACCGAGGCCAAAACACAGCATCCGTTAGCCTAGTCTAGTTGCCTGGAACGCTCAGATCAAAGTGAGGGGCTCTTATACATGCCAGATAAGATAGAGTGGAACAGTCAACAGCTTCCAAGATTACAAAAACCAGCTCCCGCTTTGTCCCCGGAAAAATATGGCAAGTCGAACTCAGGCGACAAATCAGAAGACAGCTGCAGCGGTGAGGCCGCCTCCCCTGACACCGAGACTATGAAACGTAGCGCTGCACCCACGAGGACAACCTCTGAATGGAATGAAGGATCGAGAGGATTGCTGAGCCACCCGGGAAATCGTAAAATAAAGCAAACCCACATTTTTTACAAAGGTTGACGTTTGGCGTTTTCATTCTAGATTTATCAAACATCAAACTCAGAGCGGTATGTGTGATTTTCATAAATGTGCAGTAAAAGACCAGGTCCTGCTATTCACATCTGACAAAACAAGTCTCTTCCTTTAACACACAGATGTACAATGTCTTTCTTGTTCGAAAAAGAAAAAAATTACATAATGCATGAGAAGACTTTGAGTCGGAGCTTTTAGAATCGAGTTGCTAGAGTCAGACTTTAGTAATTTTTTTTACGAATTTGGGGGAAAGAGTTAAAAAAGCTTAGATGATCTTTCAAGAAGTATGTTTTATTATTGAATGTTTCATACTCTGCCCTGAGCAGCTTAACATACAAACTATAGAGTTGACAAATAAAAACAAACATGTCATTCAGTGTATAAATAATAAAGATGTACTAGCAAACGCCAAATGTAACTATTTAAATGAAACTATGACTAAAGCTATTCAAATATTGTACATATTATCAAACCACTTCAGTTTTAGGTCTTTATAATATTGTGTAAATAACAGTGTGTCGTCATGGTAAAAAAGAAAATTCATGAGTTGTGATTTTCATTCGACACGGTCAATAGTGGTACTTACTAGTGATGTGTCCTTTCGTGTCGAGGCTTCGATGCGCGTGTCGAGTAATCCAGGTAGATTTTGGTGAAGCGCGTATCGAGGCTTGTGTCGCTGACGTATGTGGTGACGTTCGAAGCCTCGCGAGCCGGCCGTACCACGTGACTGATTCAGAAAATGGTTCGTGGGTTTGCCGTGCGATTTGAAATATAAGGGGCAGCGAAACTCAATGGATTTCCCCCTTCCTCTCTGTACCCAGCGTCATCTGTGCCTGTGAAAGGGTATTTTATAAAGCAGGCAAAATAGTCTCAAAAAGCCCAGCACTGTGGAAAAGTTCTTATTAAAAAAAATAAAAAATTAGACACTTCAACAGCGCCGAGGCTCGAAACACCGATCCTCTGACTGAAAGACGGGTAATCTAACCACTGACCCACAGTCACATCACAACTCGCTTCCCAATTTGTTTCCACCTTTGATTTTGACCCCGCCATTATATCATAAAGATAGACACAATATTAATAAGTTAATAACTGATGTATTGGCGTCACAAACATAGTTTATTAAATTCAAAGCTTCACACACCAAAGCCATGGTGTCGTTGTGATCACTGCCTGTTTTACATGTATGTCCACTTGGTGGCGCAGTAGAGCAAATGAAGCCCCATGAAGCTTCGGCCCATGAGCGAACCAATTGGATGGAAAGCTTCAAAGCTTCAGGAAGCTTCATCTCGCCATCACTAGTACTTACTGACAAAACAACACTAACACACATCAGACATGTTTGACAAGTGCTCGAGGAACACACACCGACACCACATGAAGTCAGTGGGCTTTCAAAGTTAGCAGCCGCAGCCACTTCCTCCCCCACTCCCCTCCCCTCCCAGCAGTTAAGTGACCTTGTCACTTCTGGGCATGGAACCAAAAGGATACCTCGCCCTCTACATAATGTCTACCTTTGATAAGCCTTTTATTTGATTCAGAGGTTTCACATGAATTCCAATTATCTTGGGAACATTTCCATCTGGACAATATAGGACTTTATGGTGCGAGGCGCTTATAGGGTGTGTCACGTACGAATGCTAATAGAATGAGACCTACAGCCAATAATTGGACTTCTAATGCCTGTCAAAGCTCAACTGGACTCGGTGTTTCCCGCAAAAGACCCACAATTGGTGGGTGAATTCCCAAAGCATGGCTTGGGGGCGCTGATTGCACCATGAATCACACATGCAACCGCTATCTGCCCCAATTCAAGGTCCGATTTCCGAAAAGGTATTAATAATGTAATAAAATCATTAATAATGCGCTAACAATATTACAGCAAAAACACCCCCATCAAGTTGGCAGCCGAGTGCAATTTCCCCTTTTCCCCTGTTTTCACTCTATTCTTTGTTCATGTAAGATCGCAGGTGCCCGCAAGGAAGCAGCAAAATCTAATTCAACAAGACAAACCAGCACAATCATACAAATATCACCTGCAGGCAGAGAGACTGTGATGAAACTGCTTGACAAGGGGAGGCTGCGCAAATAGAAAATGAGGAAGTCAGATAAGGACAGATGAGGGGGAAAAAAGGAGGGATAGGATGTACCAGAAAGTAAAAGGAAGGATTGATGAGGTATGATATATATGGACATGTGTGTACTGACGTAGAGAGCTTATTTTGATTTTATCCGTCTCTGTCACTTTCCACCACAAACCAGTTTTCTACAGGGCTCAACAATAAGGCATACTAGGGCAAGTACAATACCATTTCAGGCTAGTAACTATAGGGAACTTACTACCCAATCTGGCAAGTGGTATGCTTATGATAGAAGTAGCCGAGGAGTTAGCCACCTCGCTTCCTTCTCATATCTCTCTCACTCGTGAGAAAATGGTTCCCGGCTGAAGACAAATCCATGATCTGCTAAAAAATATTGAATCCCCGCGATACTACACAAAAAGGCATACAGAGCATCAGTGGAATGTCACTTTAAAGAATAATTGACATAACAATGTCCTCTTAAGGTCCGACTTTTCTTTGATTTCCTTTCCAACAACTCCATCTCTATTAACTGCTGTTTTATAAGAAGGTAATTTGAAGCTCAGCATGAGAGACACCTGCCTGGAGAAGGATGGAAAAGTGAGTCAAGTCTATATCCAGGACTTTGGTTCTAAGACCAGCGATGTGCATAAATGTGAGCCCGACTAGATCTATTTGGTATTGCTTCACATCCTCACCCGCTCAAGCTGCTTCATTCCCAGAGGGGTGACATTTCACGTCCCAAGCGCCAGTTTTCATAGCCAGGCTTCCGGCCTTTATTACCTGCTGCCTGACTGGCAATGCAGCAGACCCCGACACCTAACTCTTACAAATGGTGGACCGTCTGATGAAAGTTGGCTGGACCAGAGTTGCATGCCTCTGAGTGTACACTTGGAATGTAATTAAGCGACGTGGATGTGACTGCTTTGAATATTAGCACAAGATCACGACTCATTCCTTTCAGACACGTGTATTGTTGTCTCAATAAATTCACCTACGTGATGCACTGACTTTTCTATTTATTATGAGAAAGGGCTGAAAGAAAACAATATTCTCTCTCAGGCTTGTTCTTACTTGCACATACACACAAACACCTTTTATACAAGACACACACACACACACACACACACACCTGCCAAGGACAGAAACCACGAGAAAGCCAAACTGGAGTTAAATGTTTAAAAAATAAATAAAAATACACCACGGGTCATCTTCCTCATTAACTTTCTCCTCAAACTGCAACTAGAAATCAAACGGTCTCACGTGGGCACACTCACACATGCGTTCATGCACGTCGGTGAGCACACACACACCCGCGCGCGCTAAGAAGCTGGGAGAGTCGCGACTTTAAGTCTCCTCTATTCCCTGAAGCAGAAAGTCAGGGTCTGGGCTGAGGTGATAAGTGCACTGGGATACCGCCCAGGAAACACACACACACACACACACACACACACACACACACACACACACACACACACACACACACACACACACGAAAAAGTCACCCAAAGTCACACCAGAGAATAAGACAGTAGTCCTATATTGCACGTATAAATCCAATTTCGCTCGGGCACTCATTTGGAGAAAACACACACACACACACACACACACACAATAAACCAACATAGTTTTCACGATGTGAAATGGAGCTTCCGCCGCGCGACATAGAACAGATGAATGCCGCCTCATACAGAACGCATGCTCATACGTGCATCATTGTGCCGTTTAATTGGTATACATTCCCCACCTAGGGGCCATTTGTAGGTACTCAACGGCGTCCGCGCTTACCTCAAGTGACTCGAAGCATACTGCAAGCTGCTATGACACATGCGTGCATCCAGGGGCTGTATTTAAAAGTGATTATGTGGTGCAGTGCATGAAAAGATGTAGCAGCCACTGAAGCTGAGAGGTGGCTGACTAACGAGTGTATGCGGCGACACAACCTTTCTCTGTGCGTACTGGAGGAATACATATTTTCAGGTCTCTAAATCATGGGGTTTATTTTGGTTGAATGATTTTATTCTGTATTATGAGTGCCAGTGTAGAATACAAGATACCAAAAGGGGTGGTCCTAGCAGAAGGCAGGGACATTATGTTCAATAAAACAAAAATCATCGAAGCTATTTGTGTGAAATATTAAACTGAATAGAGACAAAGGTTTCGTGATTGCAAAATTAGATCTTTACTGTGTGTATACATTGTGTGTGTGTGTGTGTGTGTGTGTGTGTGTATTTGACTAACCAGTTTCTTCCTCTTGTCCTGCTCAGTTGGTGGCTCCTCATCCTCAGTCAGCTTGGGCTCCTCAAAATGGCTCATCAGCATGCAGCTGCAAACACAATAATATTCGACTCAATATTATCAACCACGTATAAACATGCCCAGTAGGAGACAATTTCAGAACAGGCAGCCTGCACGCCTGCACGCACGCACACGCACACACGGAAAAAAGGCTGAACCCTCTGGCACTCGAGTACACAGCCCGGCCCGCTATTCATATTGGTTCATCAGCATGCAGAGAGAATTACAAGCAAAACCTTTGTGCTCAGTCCAAAGTCAGCAAAGTCTTTTATTTCCTTTTTTTTTTTTTTTTTTTACTTGATCCTTTGTGCGAGTAGAGGTGAAGCAGTGGGGTCTCGAATGTCACATTTAGTGACTTTGACTTGTGGCATTTGATAACTCGTGATCAGAAATTCAAACTAAATTCTCCCTAAACTCTAACTAATTAAATTCAAACTAATAAAAAGACAACGTTTAAACGGCTCAAAAACGACCATCCAGTCTCTAATTTGGGGTGAACGCGCTATTAAAGTGGCTGTAATCAATATTTCTATATAATAATGACAATGTAAAGATAATGTGACAATGTAAGAGTGGCCAACGGTAGTGATAAACCTACAGAGAATTATCTCTTACACGCCAACTTACATTCATCAGGTCATCAACTGTTCGGCATGTAAACTTAAAAGGTGACGACATGATGAAATGTTGTGTTCACGACTCGTTTCTGCTGCCCCCGGGTGGCATAAAACAAATCTGTTATTGCAGTTATAGCTATATATATGGCCTGAGATTTACTTCCCCTTTTATAACTTATGCAGTTAAAATGTTGTTGAACTGAACGTATTTTTTTTAGTAATTAGAATCTTACGCGTTGATCGTGTGCAGCGCAGGTCAGTACAAAAGACATTCAAACCGTTAATTCCTTTTATAGTAGACAAGTGCCTGATTTTCTGCAACAGCACTTGAGTACCACGCTCGCATGTGGTTTTACTGAATTTTTCCATGGCACCAATGACTTTCATTGTTATTCCACACAGGAACAATTCAAAACCACTTATGACAACAGAAGGGTAAGAGGGAAGTCTGTTTACTTGAAACTTTACTTAATTCCTAAACACAGGCAGGAAGATTATAATACCCACTGCTTTCCGTCTCAGTTGATTGCATTTACAAACAGTGAATAAAATATGCATCCACAAATATGTTTTTTGTGGTCTGTCATGAAAGCACAACAGGGAACCAAAACAATTCGACACATCACTGGCAAATAAAGAAACATTTGCACTAACCGCTCTACCCGACTTTTCAGTTTATTTCACACTGGCACATTTTAGGAAGGGCGCTGAGCAATTTTGACAGCAGAGAAAAGATGTCGGCATGTCGGCTAAAGTCCGGGTGAAAGCGAAAATAAAGAGTTTGTCACACCAAAGAAAGACCCACCCAGTAAATCAGAAGGACAAAAAAAAATAAAAAAATCACCACGCATATAAATTTGTTTCTTTAAATTAGTGAAAAATAAGCAGTACACACTGCTCCGAAACGCTGATCGCGCAGTGAGGGTAGATTATACAGCACAGTGTGTACCAGGGCTTTATGTACGATCCTTCTCTGTGGGCAGAGCGTGCGCTCCATAGACTTCTGGTTCATCCCGGTGCAAATTTGATAATAAAAAAAAAATGTAATCGCACGACTCTTGTAAACTTTCCAAAAGTGTTCAGACAGAATTGATCAATTTATAACAATAGTTATTCTGCGTGGGTTGAGGCTCAGGACACCGTTTTACAGTCGCAGCACATTGAGCGGGGGAACCACTGATCCTAAGTGCTCAAAATTATTTTTATAGCGCTGGGGGAGGGTTGTGCTGAAGGGTGTCTCCAGCGCATCATCAAGCCGGGATTTCAGAGCCACCATAAAAAAAATCCTAAACACAAAAATGATGAAAGCAGTTTGTGTCCTGCGCAACACTGCTACTCAGTCTTCTTTAGGGCACTGTCATGCTGCATGAGCAGGGCTGCTTTTATGTCACTGATTTAGAATATTTCTTTAGATGTTTGTTTGTGCCAAGCAAATATGTCTGGAATCTGGAGGGTAGAAGTATTTATCTATGTTTTTTTCTTTCTTGTTTTCTTCATGGTCAATTAGTGAGAAACATGCATACTTACTCTTTGAAGGTGCTCGTTTCTGTATCTTCTGTCATCACATCGTGCAGGGCCTCGACGGAGATGTTGATGATGCCGCAGAACTTGTCCTGAATCACACTGATGACAAACAGACAACACCGACTCATTACTCATCAGATCATTTATTGAACAGCTGCGTGTTTGACTGAAAAGAGGAAGATAGAAGCACGACTAAAGAGAGATATGAGCATCTGTTCAAATAAGCAAATGGTCATCAAGAGCTCCATGACAACAGAGAGCAACAGTCGAGGCCCAATTCTTGTGATGAAGTGTCTGTCAAAAAAACAACATATGGCCATCCACAGAAAAGGGGTATCTATGCCATCCATCAACTCATGTTATAGGACATTTGAATGTTTCCCACCATTTCACCAATGGCTTTTGGACATATTTTTTTTAAGGACAGAAAGGCAAAGGGTAAACCAAAAACAATAAACGTCAATTGGGTAATGGTTGAAAAACTTTTATGATTCCAGAAAGAAGAAACAAAATGTTCCCACTGCACTGATCAGTCACATATGATAAGGGTGATTTTCCACCTAGAAATGCAGTATTATTTGATTGTCTCACACATTCAAGTGTGAAAAATGAAAATCAATAACTCTTCACGCGCAGCCTTGCAGCCTGAGTCTCATTTTTTTTTTTTATCGTAGCCACTGAGGTGATTCTTCCAGATAAGAAGCATCGGAGAGTCCTGGCTCCCTGAATTGGAGAACTCTGAAATATGCCGGCTCGCATCACTCACTAACCCAGGCTTAAGAGGCAAGCTGCAGTCATTGATGAATTATTTGAGTCATTCTTCCAAAGCACTGGAAGGGAAGTGGGGTTTACCATGTCAATGGAAATGAACAGCAGGGAGGAGAGGAAGAAGAAGACAAAGACACAAAGAGCGAGTATGTGTGGGTATGGGCACTGATGCATCAAAAGGTACTGTCAGTTTAGGTGCTTGGCTTGTAGACCCCAGGCAATGCTGCATAAAGTTCACTGAGCATGAAGTCTGGCAAAGATATTGAAAAATCAGCTCATGACAGATACATACCCAGCCAGTAAAAACAGACCTCTCTGTTATTTCTTATGAGCGGAAATACCTCCTGTAGTATACGTTTATTTTGCTAATACTGCCATCAACGCTGAAATCACGTGAAAGCTGCGCTGCAGCAATAGGGGATCCATCTGGTCAGCCTATGACTGTGTGCACTATTATCCTATTTTCTCCACCAACGAATCAAATTCCAGCTACTTCCCCCACTACTACGTTTTCACTTTAAAAACTGATTTATAAAAACAGAAACAACCTCCGTCCAGATGAGATGTTTTAGTGCCGTTTCAGAAATGATCTCCGTCTGTCGACCCATTTACTGGGAATGTGCGTGCCGCTGTCAACAGGAAGCAGACTTATCCAATGTACTCTGCAGTCCCCTCTTTTGTAACTCACGCTCAAGAAGGAGACAAATGTAGTGCGAAAAAAATGAAAGCATATATTTACACATGAATATTTTACAGTAGCCGCCAACAAAGATACATGACACTGCTACAAGGTTTTTTAGGGTCTTGCTTTATCTTTCTCTCACACACGCATCGACTTTATTTCTCACACTAGGAGCTCTGCCAGGTGGCTGGAGGTCCCGGTCGTACTGCGGCGCAGCATTTATGCTTCGTTTGTGTAGTTATAGATAATATTAGATGACAAAGGGAAGGTCCTTCATGTCTATTTCCATAGCCCTCCTCAACCGCAAATCGATTGGGTTGTTCCTTGGTTGAATTAACTTGTTGGCGCCTACGTTTTTATTGTTGCTCCCTCCACAGGCGGACGTAAGGTTTATCAGGGTCGATCTGGACATTTTATAGGTTTCTCGCTATTCCCCAGGAACAAAAACTTAATTGATAACATTATCGCACAAGGTGCTCGTTCTTCCAGGCCTCGCCCAAAGCCGGCGCTCCACATAGGGTATGATAATGCCGCTGGGAACAGGAACGGTCACAAAGCGCTGGAATAATAGCTTGCCACCTGCGCATGAAGGCAGTCGGAAGCATTGAGGCGAATGCCATTTGTTTTCTTGCAGAAATTGATCATGTGATAGAATCAGGGACCATGTGACTCAATCAAGAGGCGTCTGCCTCATCGTTTTTTAAAAGGCCTCCGTTTCTGCCCATACAGACTAAAACGCAGCAGCAGAGGTTTTCAAACTTCAAGGGCTTCAGCGGCATTTGCAAACGTCTTAATTTGAAGGGTTCTAAAAGGCCGGAGTATACGGTAGGAGTTTTAAAAATGAAAACGTAGTAGTTTGGATGTGGATTTAATGTACATATGTACGCTCACGCATATTATTATATATGAGTTTATTGAAAGTCATGGTATATAAGAAGTAGGAGTCATCACAAAAGTATAGTTAAGCCTTATAAATACTGGAGGCAATTTTTTGATTGACTTAAAAGAGAATGGAAACGGCTGAATTTTAAACAGTTGTTCCTTTCAGTCAGTCAGCAACAATTCACTCCTAAGAGGGTAAAATACGTTGCTGAGCACCTCTGCCCCCAATTTCCGAATAAAAGTCTCAAATTGGCAGCCATAGCAACAACTGGAAGCAGGCATGGTATCAAAGATCCCTCATCACACATTTAAACATGTCCGTCAATTCTAATTCGGTTCAGCCACTTGTCGGCTGATTATCTGCTAATGGCCGACTAGTGCTAGCTGCTTTGTGCCTGCCATTCAAATCAATGTAAGTGGTTATAAGAACTGAAAGATGACGAGCTGCGAGCAAAGACAAAAGCTGGTCACAGCAACTGTGTCTGTGTCGTCCTCACAGCATAAGTGGAGGACGGTGACCTGTGGTGGCTGAACACAAAAATGGTATTTCAGTGTTAAGTTCTGCCCCACACTGTGTTTTATCCAAAACTTTTATATTATTTAGATTTTCAGCTGCATTTACGGATTACATGTCTGTGGTGAAATCTTACCTCTTTAGAGAAGCAGTGTAACATGCTATGAAACTTATTAAATACTCTTCTTCTTCCTCGTGTGAAGTTTGTTTACTGTGTGTGTGTGTGTGTGTGTGTGTGTGTGTGTGTGTGTGTGTGTGTGTGTGTGTGTGTGTGTGTGTAGATTGGATACAGTCCATTTAAGCTTGTTGCAAATGGCTTTCAATTAAACATCATTGATTCAAATTGATGCTGCTGAGCATCATTAAGTTTGAATCATTAGGGTAGACTTTAAATAGCCCAAGTGCAGGTGTAAGTGGCAAGTGCATAACTCATGACAGGACTAAAGATCGTTTAAGTTCTTCAATTTTGCTTAGAAAATGTAAAGAATGGGGTATGCATATCATATGTATTATATTTGAAAATATTCTAATGACAGTATGGACAAACAGGTAAGGATTAAAAAAAATACAGGTTAAATATACATGTTAATAAAAAGAAATGAAGGCCAATAACTGCATAATGTCACACTGGAGCTTGATAGACTAGTAATAATTTACCAGCAATAGCATTACAAAAAAAGCCGCTAATGAAAACTTTGATACGTACTTTAGTCGATGGAGAAAGATTCCTCTGACCATGACTCTTAACTTTGAGAAGACCCCCGCTATAATCATGATGAGACAAAATGTGAGACAGCAGATCCATGCAATAAAGATGTGCATATTGATTTCCTGCGGTCCTTGTTCTTCGTAAAGCAAACTGTCAGCGATGATGAACTGGCGGTGCAGAAAATACCAACAGGTTCTGATGACTAAAGCAATCTTTAGTGAAAACGGCCTCATGGCTGCGCATGTTAAATACAAACTAAAACATTCTGGTTCCCTTAGATTGCACAAAAGTTTCAGAAGGTAAGAAGTACATCTCATCAACGGACAAACGGGTCTCGTTCTTTCAATGCATTTGACGTGCTGTCACAAAAAGGAGGAAAAGCAGCTGACAGATTCAATAAAAATCAATTTGTGAAAAGTGTAAAGTCTGTCAAGGGCTTATCCGAATCTGTTGAACAACCATGCAATCACCTGAAAACAGGAGCGATGCTATTTCCAATGACAGCGCCTACATGATGTGCAGTATTCTTGGGACTAATAATGAATAATAATGAAGCGAAGACAGAATGCAGGTTTATGAAAGAAAGTAGATTTTTTTCCTCTGGGATATTCTTGACTGGTCCACCAGTGAGGAGCGCACTCTCCAACAATGAGTACCAGCAAGAGCCCAACTGAACACTTCCCCGTAGATCACATGTCTGCAGCTGCTCCACAGCCCTCCAGGTGCCTTTTAGCTTTGTGCCTCCAAACAGATTCCCAGTGGTGCGTTCTACTGTACAGCTACATAATACTGATGCACATCTTATTTTTCTTCTTATAGACAGCAAAGACTAAGAGGTAGAGATGACATATTCAGTGTTGCAAGTCAAATAAAACTGATATGCAAATGCATCAGTTTATTAAGACTACTACTATTAAAATGTAGTTCCATCTCCAAATATTGTTCCACCTCCTGTTATGGACAAACTCCACTAGTGTGTCTCGCTGTTTATTCAACATTGCAGAGTCCTGAATGAAAATACATGTAATTATAACTCTTAACTGTTCTACACTCCCATTCGTTTTTTGAAAAGTCCAGTAAAAACTTTGTCATTGACCTCTTGCTGATCCTTCATCCAGATAACATGTTTTCTAATAAAATTAGAGGGGAAAACACTACAACGTAATAACAATAATTTCAAAAGAAAGTTTGTAAATAATGACTATCAAGAGACTGCCCCAGTTATCAGGCAGCCTCATTTAATCAAATATTTAGGCTACATTGTTCTCAGAAAGGCTCTTATTTCCTATCTTCAAAGCACAACAGCTAATTTGTGGTGCTAAATGATTGCTAGAAAAGCTTAGTCGCCATTTACTTGTTTTCTTGTGATTGCTGATTGTTTAATGATGCATTTTTTATTAAATAATTATAGTCATATTTATAAGATAAGTCATTATGATTGAGGTTCATTCTTCAATTTTAGTAAAACGTAGGGTTTAGGCTACCCATAGTCTGCCTCGCTGGCTGTAGACTGGGGGTTAAGGACTCCGGCACTTATCAGCTAACGCTGTCGTAACCAATTGCCGTGTAAGACCAAGGATGGGGGCGTAACAAAGGATTTCATCCCTGTCTATGTCTGAGATAACCATATCTCAATGGCGTCACAAAATCTTGATTAAAAACATGCATTACCATACAGTGAAAAGTTTATCATGAAAGCCCACAGTGACTCCTCTGAACCGCTTCAAGAGAAGTTTCACTTAGAATATGCAATGAGAAATGTTTGGTGCTGAGCCTTCCGTCAGCCTTGCCGACCCATTTAGGCATAGATAGCGGCATAATTTGTGATGACCGAGGCAAGAGAAGAACATGCTTTATCTCATAATGTAACATGGTGGTTCTTTGCACGCAGTGTTTTAAATAGCCACCCTTTGGGTACACGAGTCAACCCCAGATTCACCCTAAAGATCTGAAAAGTGCTTTATTGTGAATATCTGGAAAGGGGAAATAGTTTTGGAGGAAATGTTCCCGCATTACAGGCAGCAGTCGCAAAACTTTCACAATTACCCTTCGGAAGATGCTTTTGTTTCTCGACACCGTAATCCACGACAATTCAACGAGTCAAAAAGAATTGCACATACATCAATGCGTCACGCCACTGATGACACCGGATCAAAACAACCTCAATCATTTGTATGCCTCTTATTATAGACCTGTCCAGAGAGATGGTAAATTAGATATATATATATATATATATATATATATATATATATATATATATATATATATATATATATATATATATATATATATATATATATATATATATATATATATGTGTGTGTGTGTGTATGTATGTATGTATCTATGTGCTGCTGTCACATAATACTGGCACCCATATGGTGTTAAGTCTGTTGATTTTGTGCTGCATGTTCCAGCTGTAGGGAAAAAAAATCTGTTATCTTTATCAAACTTTTAAACAGCGGCTAATAATCTCTGTTGTTCCATTTAGCGCCACAGACCTCCCAGATAAGGATGAGTCCACCAGCAATACTCCACAAAGACAAACAAAAGCTGAGTAAATAATTTGTCTCTTCACTTCCCCCTTATTTGCCCCGGTGCCAGCTGTGCTGACGGGGTGGATGCTATCCACTCGCCAACTCAAAGCCCCATCTGCAGACAAATGAATGACAAACGCTTCCCACCTGTTGTCAGACGGGAGGAGGGAGAGCAGAGCCAGCGACGACAGCTTCCTCCTCTCCGGCTGAGTGATGTTGTCCATGCGGTCGACCCACATCTCGATCATACCGCCCAACAACTGGTCCATCTGATGGGGAGAGAGAAGGGTGAAGGAGGCGACGTGGACAGGAGGGAGGAGAGAGACGGAGGGGTTAATATAGAGGAAGAACGAGGAGACGATCCAATATTTAAAGAGAGATCAACAGAGAGTGACATAAACAGGGTTTGACAACTCATGATACAGTACACCGATGGATTTTAAAGTTTTTAAAGTATGGTTTTGATATTGTCATAACAGCCAGCAAAAATGACCTTCCCCGTTAGTTAAGCCTCATTTACTTGTCCTCTATCGTCAAAAGAGAGGTATGATGGGCCGACAACTCTAAGTCTTTCATTTATTTAGATTAAAACGATGTAAAAAAAAATGACAAAGTCAGTGTTGCTCCGGGTCAGAAAAAAACGAGAAAAAAAACTATTAGTTTCATGCTAAAGGGGTTACAACTCTAAACTTTAATTTGTTACCATTTGCAATTCCTTGGCTCATTACTCCTCCTCCGTTCAGAATGATTCCCTTTTAACAGGCACTTTGCAGGTTATGTCTCTCGCACACATCTTAAAAAGGGACAGTGCTGAGTGGACAGATATGAAGGGCGGACATCGACGCTCACCTTCTGGCTGCACTCGGAGGCCATTTGAGTGAGCATGGAAGAGAAGAAACTGGAGTTCTGGAGCAGGATGCGGCCCATGATTCCTAGGTAGGTGGACATCACCACGGGATACCTCTGTGCAAACACACACACACACACAAATGTGTATTGTAATCTTTCAAGCGGCTGCAGAAACAAATGCTTTTAGAAAAAGCCAATGTCATTAAGCATGTTACGGGTAAAGAAGATCCACTGACACAGCAGAATCCTTGAAAGGCCTGTGAACCTTCACTCAGCTGAATGATCAATAAACACCACTATATATTCTGCGTAAGAATTATTTTTTACGTGACAGGAAAGGACAAACTGAAAGCACACGCAGGAACCTTCTCTTACCATGTGAGCATTTTACCATCCAGTAAAAGAAGATGGAAAATGCACCACAGGCAATATAACGCACCATTCTCATTTGTCCTTTTTATAAGCCCCGTCCAGATCTGTGCAAGATGTTCAGGTTAAACTCACCTCGCCGTCCACAATGCCTCTGAAGACAGCTGGCAGCAGGGGCTGGAACATGTGGGCTCCCAGTATGGGGCTAACCTTTAAAGCTATTTCTACCACCTGCCGAGACACAGGGAGAGGGAGGATTAGAGTCAATAGAGGGGAGTTAGGAAACAGTAGCAAGGAGAGACGAGAGGAACCGACGGGGTGAACTCGGGCTAGAGAGGGTGTGAGCCAAAAGAGGAGACGGTAAGGGTCTGGCACAGGATGATGTCGAAACAGAGAGTGGGAGGACGCACGGGGGCTAAAGGGAGTTAGCAGGAGCTGCTGCTTTGAGACATTTTAAAAGAGTGTAATTTTATTTGAGGGTCTGACCCACAGTATGTGGAGAGAAATTTAAATGAGCTCTCTGTGAGGCATTGAAGCTGAACTAAAGAGAGAATACTTGAGTTCTACAGCTAAAGCACGGCAACAGAAAACAAAGCCAAAATATGAAACATGCGAGAATAAAATATTAATTGGCAGAGGCACTTTCGGCATTCCTACATACGGTAATGAGGATGTGCGCTCAGCTGTCACGTTATAATGTCTAACTTGCAAATTATTTTTTTAATCTACAGTAACAGCAATGCATGAGACCTGCGTCTCATGCATTGCTGTTACTGTAGATTGCATTATCTTTATATATATATATATATATATATATATATATATATATATATATATATACATACATATATACACACACATCACACACACACACACTTAGCCACATAAACTAATCTTAAAGGGCAGGAACTGGATTCAAACCAGTAAAAGATAATTCCATCATTAGGCTTCTCACGATTAGACTATAACATAAATCCAGACCACGGCAAGGCAATGATGTAACACTGTAACAATACCAATGGCATTTTTGCAAATTAAACCATCAACCGGGAATATTTAACTCAAAGGTCAGCGAGCAAACTTGAAGCAGGGAGACAGCGAGATGCTATATCTGTCTTGCATAATGAACTTTTCATTGAGACGCATGCTGATTACTCTGATCCCTCTGTTCTCAGGGAGCCCATGTGTGGAGAGCTGCAGTGTCCACGTGTTGTGTAGGTTGACAGGTCTATTGTCTGCTGGCTCTCTTTTCCCCAAGAAAAAAGGGATTAGAAGGAGCCAGATGTGCCGTAATGCCACTGAGCTTTGCAGAGATAAAGCTCTGTGGTCTTATGATCGTTCTTGCATACATACACCGCTCAAGAGGTGCAAACAGCACATGTGCACACCGTCATGTACACACACACCAACTGAATGTCAGAGAGTACACCAAAAGAAATGACAATTAAAAACAGGATAATTTATCACGCCTACTGACATCGCACATGCAAAGCACACCCAGTGTGGGCTTACTGTTAGAGTTTCTGGTTGAAACAACATACATTTGCCAGTAATAGAAATAATCGCTTTTTGTGAAAACATGCCAACATTATACAACGCTGAGAATGGCTCCAGAACGACCCTAGAACTAAAACCTGAGGAACTCCACCGAGGTGGTGGTTCTTTCAGATTGATTGTGTGCATTGGCATTAACTCGACCCCTGCCATTAAGTTATGAACCAACTGAGGATCATACCAGATATCTCTACACCAATATCTAACCTATGCAAAAGCATTCATGGTAAATACAATCTAAAGACTGATGCCAGTATTCATACTATTGTCATGTAATTCTCAGCTAATATTTTCTTATTGGCAGCGATGTGAATTTGCGACCATTGCAGCACTTTTTCAGTAAAAGGTTTGGGGATCCTATTGACCCAGAGCAGCGTCTGTCTGAGATGAATGGTTGTGTAGCCGAAGCTACAATGAGCTATTTTATTGAGTTTCCTTTTAGCAAAATGCTCTCGAGTAAATTCGAGTGTTTATGCTTTATTCAATTCTGTTCAATTATTTTGTAAACCCCAAATCACAAATTTGCCTCAGAGGGCTTTTTAAAATCCGTGCAGCATACGACCTCGCATCGGGAAATAAAAATGGAACCCTGAAGGAACTTAAGAAGGGAGGATGAAAAACTAGAGAGCGAGAGACAAAGAATAAACAGAGGTGAGATGCGTAGTTCTGTGTGTGAGAAGGATGTGTTGACAGTACCTTGAGCACTTGAACCTGTCCCTCGTTCGTGACGTCTCTCAGCAGATTGCAGAAAGACCGACACAAAGATTCTGCATAGTTCTGGGGAGAGGTAAAAATTAATTGAGCATGTAGAAGTCTTTTACAATGTATGTGGGTTATATGCTTCCGTGTATGTGTGTGTGACTGTGTGTGACTTGTGTGTGTGACTGTGTGTGTGACTGTGTGTCTGTCTCTCACCTGCAGGAAGTCTGTGGCAGACAAATATAAGTAGGCATTAACGATCTGAAAGCAGGTGCGCAGGTTCTCGGAGCTCAAGTCTGAAACAGAACATCAGATGTTTCACTTTAATTAACCAAATTGGGAGAAAAAAAAAGGGTTTAATGGATAGATGCAGGCAAGGACCGGAAAAAAAACATCCGAGTCGGTCAAGGCTGTTCTAAACACAATTAGACTGTTTCATACTGGATGGATGCTCTAACTGACTTTGTTAACTGAGACTTTAAAGCACACTTTTTCTTACCTAAAATGTTCAACATGTGGTTAAGGATTGTCCAAAATCCCTAATTCAATCCACAGGGACTGTATTCTAGTTGTGCTCTTGCATGCTGAAAGGGTATGAAACCAACAAGAAAAAAGGACACAAAACTGACTCATCGCAATGGTGATAAAAAAGGAAACCTACTGGATTAAGTTGTTTTTTTCCAAACCCACCCTATTAAAGTTTCCCATGATTCAAACAATGAACGCACTGGCAACAGCTTCGTACGCCTTCACACAAAAAGCGGTGGCTGCTTATCTGCCAGCATTAATGAGAGGTTATGAGACTCAATTAAAAAGAACTGCAAGCTAAATTATTAAGCATGTTGTTGCCTCTGCAACATCATTATCCCTGCATTAAGTATTATCCACTTTGTCTCTGGTGTTTGTCCGACCTTTGTGTTAGTTCATGATAACAGAGACAGTGAAGCCTCGCATATCACGGCTGGAGGAGACCTGTGGAGACTACGTCTAGGAAGTACTTTTGCACACTGTGGTGCGTGATGAGAATTTGGAATGAACGAACACACGCGAACGAAGTGTATTTAATATATCATAATTATGCATACATACACTGCTCAAGCGGTGCAAACAGCACATGTGCACACCGTCCTGTGCACATCTGGCGCCATGGCTAACTGTTAATGGCCTCTTGTCCCACGGAGCAGTTAGAAACAGACCCTCGCTGACACGAGCAGGTGTGTAATGGGTTTGGTGTCACATTTAGAAGTGGACACTGAGTGCACGATTTGACGCTCAGAATATCAATGTCACAGGAGTGTGTTTCCTTGCTCAGACGTGCAAGACGTGTTGGGAAGAAGCAACTTTTTGAAGTATTTACACTGGCTTGCCAGGCAGCTGAGCAAAAGTAGAGTTTACCAAATAAGAGAGGAGGACGACAACGGGGGGTGGAAAACAAGACGAAGACGAGCAGTTTTAAAACACGTTAAGAATGGTCCAGTTTGCAAATAGACAGCGTAGATGATGAGAGCGAGCAGGACGTGAGCAGTAGGAGGCGGCCTAAACATACAGCGCGACAAACACAGTGGGGTAGAGGCTCGACGGTAATGTGGGCCGGCGTGGTAAACACCTGGAAGAGCGCCTGCGCGACACTTGAAAGTACCGACAGAGAGACAGCTGAAGGACAGACAGGATCTAATAGACTAAAACATGCATGCATACAGACACTAACGCCCCCCCCCCCCCAAAAAATTACACATACACCAAAAGATACATACACCAAGACTAACATTTTCATGGATCCATTGAGAGTAATGCGGGCTGACGGGTTGACGGGTTTGCTAATTCTAAACACACAGTTACCACCTCGCGTGCTCACAGGGGCCAGATATTGCGGACGTATAGGCCGAAGAGTACATGCATAAATAAAACGTTGTTTTGGTGTCGAGTAAAGTAATGTTAGAGCTGTTAAAACACGGAACGTTCCGTTGCGTCTTACTTTTTTAATTAGGTCTTTAACCCTTCGTCCACGGAGCCCGCGGTTTCGCGTGGTGACACTTGAAACGTTTCTCTAAGTTTCTAAAATATTCACAGCACCCCGATAATACATCGTAAAAATATAATTTTACGTCTGGCGGAAAGAGACGGCTTCCTGCTTCCGGGTGCCTCCCAGGCAGAGCCCAGCATAATTTTAACATCATCAGGCAAGCGAAAGGGCAGCAGTGTGTCATCTGACGCTGAAAAAAAAAAAAAAAAAATCCTTCTCTGTGATTAGTTGAGTCATATGTCCGTCGCCATTTCGTGAACTAAACAACCAATGTACACTCAGGAAAATCTCAAAAGGACAACCCACTTGTACAGCATGTACACACGCTACAGTTTACAATCAGAGAAAAGACGACAAAGAGATTCAACACGGAGGAAGCAAAACGCATGATTCTGGAGAGCAGCGAGGAGGAGGACGACGCGTCGTCGTCAGAGCTCGAAGGCTTTAGTTCTTCTGAGGAAGATGGGTAAGTGTAGTTACTAAACTTTGTTACGTGTCTGTAAGGCTGCATGGTGCAAACTAGTAATGTGTACAAACTAGTAATGTGTACAAACTAGTAATGTGTACACTGCAGGAGAGCACGAGAGCCAGCCACGCGGTGCACACTGCTTCTCACGTTACTACGTCATGATCTAAGTAATGTTTGTACACAGTCTGCTTTGTACAACACTCTGCTTCACGTTACTACCACTAATATTTATACACCCAATGCGGAGCACTATGCTAAAATTACTACCAGTCATGATCTGAATAATATTTGCACATCCAATGTGGAGCATTCTGCTCAATCGTTACGTCATCTTTCTTTCAACTGACTAGTCTTGATTTATTTTACAGAGAGGAGCACCAGCCGCCCCGACCAGCCTGGCCAGCAAAGAGGCAGCGTGTTGGACGGCAACTACCACGACCAGCAAAGAGGCAGCGCGTTGACCGACGACTAAAGTCACCATCTCCAGCAAACAGGGCGCGTGCTGCCCGGCGACTGCTTTCACCTCAGGCCAGATCAAGAAAGACAGCAGCACGTGCACCACCTGCACCTACGCTGTCCTGGAGGACGGATGAAGACCCGGACACTGCTCCCCCCGTCATCAAGTTCCAGCCCGGACACCAGGTCCACATGTCAGTGCCACAGCAACACCCATTGAACTCTTCAAACTGTTCTTCCAACTAAGTCCACGGTGGGTCGCAGGGTTTGCGAGCTTTGCAGCATGAAGAAAGTGAGAAAAGACACGGCGTGGAAGTGCGAGGCGTGTAACGTTCCCCTCTGCCTGCAGCTGAACAGAAACTGTTTCCATGACTGGCATGCCATGGCATGAGGATATGCCATTGAAGCATATATACTTGTATATTGTAAATGGTCTAGTCTTTGTTCTGTTTTATATTTCTGAATATATATTCTGTACATATTTTCTTTTTTTTTTATAATACATATTTTTATTTAAAAAAAAAAAAATTGTTGTGATGGTCATTTTTCATTTGCACACACTCCCTGAAGCTTTATCTGCACTATGAAGTCATTTCTCAGTCCCATTTTTATCATTTTGGTGAAAGCTGTGAAAGACCATATTTCTACTCAAAAAACGATAATAAAAACCTTAGTTTTAGACATTTATTTACATGTATCTAACATTTTATTCATATATTTCACTGCTTTTGTGAACCTAAAACCTTTGGTAAACCAATTGCCATCACCTAAACAGAGTCACCACCTGAGTAAAGTTAGGTTTTTTCAAGCGATATGAAGAATTTCCAAAAATCGAGATTCCATTTTTCAGCTTTAGTGTCATATTATAAAGTTTTTTTCTTTACACTTTTGCCTTATGACAATGGTGCCTCATTATATAGATAGCTGAGATTGTTCTGCAATTTATGATGTAAAACATGGGTATATATCTTATATGCAAGTGCCTTAAAAGGTGAATCTAAGAAAATTATGTCAAATCGAGAAAATCGACTGAAAATGACCTCCAGTGTGCAGTGAGTTAAGGGGAGTAGCTTTTGTTTTATTTTGCAATAACACTCAGGTCAGAACCCAGCAAAGGAGTCCCAAGATGACTCTGAGTGATTAAAGGGATGAGGGAAAATATATATATATACGTTTTCTGACTTTTCTACAAGTATTGTTTTTTTCATCTCGTGATATATTGGATACTTTTACAAGCTTCAAAATATTCTTCAAATAAAAACACTCCTGGGAGGAAAATAAATCACCTTTCTTTTGATGACCTCTCATTTAAAAAGGGATCACAAGCTTGGGAAACAAAACAAAAAACGAAAAGGCACTCCAACAAATGAGGCTGAACATGTGGCTGAAGGAGGGCCGTGATGCTCGCTTCCCATGTGTCCATTTCAATCTAGCTTGCTCTCTCCTTATTGCTCTCTCAGTCTCTCCTCGGTTTATTTTTCCCATCCTATTATTTTGAGTTTAGTGAGGCAGCTGCAATCACAGTAAACAAACCTCTCATGCCTACTCCAGGATATATAAAAACACATATGTATATGTATAGAGGGAGAGAGATCAACACAAACATGATTTCAGGCAATAATCATATGGCTTGTGAATTTCAACATCCGGAGACATGAATATGTTCAGTCTAATAATGCGTCTTGTTATTCTACAGTACAGAAATGTTCACAGTTCCCCGACGCTCTCTCTAAAGCCAAAGTTTCGAGCAAACTTCCTCAATCCCAGTTTCCATAAAGCACCTGAACCTCATGGAACTCTTTCTTCCTCATCATGGTTGGGAGAAGAAGTCACTGGGTGAGTAAGCGCTGGAGGAGCTCCGGTCAAACCAATGCCGGTTCATACAGGCGATATTAATGTGGATGTATGCAACAGGATTTCTCCAGCCATCTGCCAGTCGCAGTAAGGTAATGGCAATAATGTCCGCCGCCATCTGTGCAAGTACACAACGTATTTCAGGGGCCTATTTAATCAGCAAACCAGCCTCCATGAATACTAAATACTGTGAACATAGTGCGGAGCAACAAGGCGCTGAACTCAAATTGACGACGAAGACGAGTCCAAAAACAAGACGAATAAAAGAAACAACAAAGAGTGATGGTCTACAAAAGTCAACGCGACACCAAATGTGCACTCACTCACGCAATTGCTCTGATGTTGCCACCGTCATTCTGTGCGGTATAGACTGGAGCGTGGGTGCTGAAATGTAGGGCACCGTGAGGAAACCGACAGGGAAAAGATCGAGAGCTCCACTATATATAAACACATGCTTTCCTGTGGTCGGGCCAGGCTGCTCATTTTACAGGGGAATGAAGCAAAGGCGACAGATTGCTGTAACAGTGTGTGAACAAGGACACACGGTGTCATCAGATTAGGAAAGCATGACCGAGGACGTGAATAAATCAGCGTGGTTCTGTGCCGCGGAAGTGGGCGCATTAATAGTGTGTGCAACTTTTTGCGTAAAAACATATTGAGAGGTTGCATTATCAGCACCTGTACAGCGTCACGTGTGTATGTATGTATGTATGTATGTATGAGTTAGGGTTATTTTCAGTCAATATATTATTAAAGCAGGAAATTACAACTTTTCAGTCTAAAGGTAACTCCAATCTGATGAAAATCAGTTCAAACATATATGATTTTATGCGGCGGACAAACGAAAAAAAATGTCATTCAATGGCTCAAAAGTGTCTAAAAACAGGCAGCGGTGACACCTTTTATAAATGAGCTTCAGTGACCACCAACTTTCTGCAGACGCTAAGAATTTTGCAACGAAGCACATGCAAAGAATTGTAACTTGCTTACAACAAATATAAAACACAAAAAAAAAAAAAAATGTATAGTGAGGTTTTCAGGTTTGATTTCAAAGTAATTGTGCGTTGATGCATGTCCCACATCTTCACGTAACAAAAGCATGGGAGCTACAAGCATTAGTCATCTGCCTTGACCCCGACTGTGTAACTGAAACAAATGGAGAATCGACGAGAAGAGGAGGAGGCTTTAAACCACTGGAGGCCTTCAGCTGGCGGCGGATACCTGAACAGCTCTCCGGCGACAGCTGATCAACATCTTGTACCGCTGCTTTGAACCAAGATGACACCAGCAGGACTCCACAGGCCCAGAATGAGTGAGCCACAAGCAGTGGTGTATAGTAACGAAGTAGAAATACTTCGTTATTGTACTTAAGTAGTTTTGGGGGATATCTGTACTCTACTTTACTATTTATATTTCTGTTTACTTTTACTTTTACTTCACTACATTTTGCAAAGAAAAATGATACTTTTACTCCGATACATTTCTCCTGAAACCTTCGTTACTCGCTACAAAATCAAATATATCTTAAGAAAAAGAAAAAAGAAACATCGGGGACTGTGGTGGAACACAGACTCCACCAAGCAGGTTTTGCGAATCACAATGTTTTGCATTAGCCCTCTACATCCTCTAGTCCAGCGCTCCCAAACCTTTATGCGTCACGGACCGGTTACGTGAAGACAATATTTTCACAGACCGGGTCCGACCTCGGAAAGACGGGAGACAACGACACCTGACGTGTGTTTGTTATGTCCAGTCTACTGACTCTACTGCTAACTAAACCTTTAGTCCAGTCTACTGCTTAACTTATAACCCGCTGCACAAAGACAGGATGTTGAAATGGAAGCGGGTTTTAATGCTTTTTTGGCGATCTCAGGATACTCTGCCTTGGTTTCCAGATCACCGACAGAGTTGTAACAGACTTACGTTTCATTTTTAGAGTAACGTAACATCTTGACATGTGTCAAGAGATTCCGTCTGAGGTTACCACAGACGGATGTATGCGGTCATTTTTCACAATAAAACATCTTTCCGGCCTTGATTTTTTTTTTATTTAATTGAAATGTTTCATTCATTCTTTCTGTGGCCCGGTACCAAGAGACCCGCAGACCGGTACCAAGAGACCCACAGACCGGTACCAAGAGACCCACGGCGGGCGGAATGAGCATACTTATAACCACACTGTTACAAGTCCTTCATAGTGTCATATTGCTTTTTGGAGAATTATGATGATAAGTTCATAGTAGATGCAAAAGTATACTTAGGTACAATATATTATGTTGAACATAATATATATGGATGATCCCAACCAACCCAGTTATTTTATCAACACAACTCCTGGTCCTTGGTCACGGTGACCACAGCACTTAAAAGAATAAACTTCATAATTCTCAAAATTCTGACCCTTTGCTTTTTTATTAAAAGCATGTACTTGTACTTTTACTTTCAATACTTAAGTACATTTTATATCAGAAAAATACTTTTGATACTTAAGTACAGAAAATATCAGATACTTTAAGACTTTTACTCAAGTAGTATTTTAATAGGTGACTTTTACTTTTACTGGAGTAATTTTCCAGTAAGGTATCTTTACTTTTACTCAAGTACGGCTTTTGGGTACTTTATACACCACTGGCCACAAGCCAACACACAGAGGGAATACTACTCCAGATCAGATAGTAGGGAAGCTTTATGAGCCTGTAGTGACAAATGTGACCGAAAAAAAGATAAATCTGGAATGAAGTGTTGGCTAAAGAGCCCCGGGGGGGGTAAACCTCAGACTAGGAGTGACTGCTGCTGTCGCATAAAGAAAACAGTTGGACGGTTACATTTTATATTGTACCAGCTACAGTAACCTTGAGAAGAAGAAAAAATAGGGCTTTATTACTGTTGACCCCCCCAAGAAGATAAAACAAATAAAAAATCTTAAAAAGTTAGGTTGGGATGCTTGTTATAGTATAGTGGGCTTATTTCAGGAGGCAATATGTGTGCTACACCTGCATGTGCGCTACAGGCTAGTGCTGCCCAAGTTGAGTCCTATGCGAATTATTTCACTTGATTCAACGCCTGTATTTTCATGATTTACATACGTTTTTACTTGTATTTTCTTGCACCCTTTTACTTACAACGGAAAATACTGCAGGCATCGCTGATTAAATACAAACATTTGATTGGTGCTTATTGAAGTGTGGCAATTTCTTTAAACTTTAGTGTGTGATTTGGGTAGGATTGAATTATATTGAAAAGTATCTTTAATATTGTGTTCTCCCATGCAAGTGAATAGCCACAGACACAACGTTAGAAAACCCTTGTGATTATTATTCTACAAAGAGAATAGGGTGTTTTGCCAAATCAATACTATAAAAGCAATTACATTTTCACAAAGACAAGTGAGGACACAACAGCCACCTCCACACACACACACACACACACACACACACACACACACACACACACACACACACACACACACACACACACACACACACACACACACACACACACACACACACACATCCCCTATAATCAAATAGTCACAAAAACAGCTGCTGAAGCACTGATTAAGCTTTAGTCAGTACATCCTTCATAGCCCTGGGCATGTGTTGCACAATCCGCTTCGGTTATCAACATTAACAGGAAAATGAGCCTCACATCTGACTATGATAACGGCCTCTGAAGTGCCTCGAATCGTTGGTGGGGACACTGCTTTAATTGTTGGTCATCTCCCAACTCAATGTTTTTGCTGTATAGTGTGTGTGTGACAGGGATGACAATGTTTGCTAAGTGGGGGAAAGTTTACAAATACCAAAGACGTGGTGCCAGAATCTATGCTGATGCACTACAAGGAGACTCAGAGGGTGTTTGTCAGGAACATTCAAGTCAGCTGGACGTAAAGGGTTTGAGCTGAGTAAAGCTCGAAGTTGGAGGTTTAAATGCATAAATCAAAAAGGAACATTTACTGGTGTCCTTTTTATTACTTATGTCTTCTTATTTAAGACCTGAAAATGAAGAAAACTTAACAAGGACCTATGGAGGGAAGTCTAAGCATGTTTTGCAATAGAGTGCTGATAAAAATATGTTTCTGCATAGCTACCGCATTAAAGCCTAACTAACTCCTTACAAACTTTCTCAGGGGTAAAAAATAAATAAAAGTCCCCCTGCAGCTCACCAGAGACCGCTGCTTTACCAGGTTTACAGGACTCACCAACAAAAACATAAAAAAACGACATAAGATGAGAAGCCAACTCCCATTGGTGCTCGAGTGACTGATTCTTTGCGTAGTCACAGACGAGTAATCATGCATGAGAGAAGCGATAAAAGCTCAGCGAGGGATTCAATGAAGTGGCAAAAGAAACTTTATAAGGAGACACCCATGTTTGAGATGACAACAGTGATGAGAAAGCAGAAACTGAAACAGCACTGAAACCGCAGCGCAAGGTTGCACAGAGCAACTGATCTAATAATATCAAACCTTAAGAAAGGACGAGTGCACAGAATTACACTAATTAAACTGCTCCATATACATAATGAACAGTTTATCTGTCCAGGCAGAGAAAGCGTAGCCAAACATATTCACCATCTGCGGTGGTCATTACTTCTCGTTGAGAAGCCTATAATAAAAGGCTGTCCTCTGATGGGGAACGTCCAGATTGATCCGTGGAGCTGGGCAGCTAACTGGGAGCCCAAAAAAATTAGGCTGAACGCTCTCTCAATACAGTGTCATTGATCTTCGTGGGGATGGTCCGACATGTCTTTGGCTGCACCGGCAACTTCTAACTGATGGGATGACCATGAAGCAATGTTTTTGCGATGCCCAAATTGGTTCCTGTACTGCTTTAAAGCCCACTTCAGCAAGGTCGGGCTGAAATTGTCTCGTTTATTCTAATTTCTACCGTAAACTGTAGAACTCGTGTACGGACACGATTGATTGAACACAGTGTTTTCCCATGGTTTACAGCTTCGGGGGGGGGGGGGGGGGGAGGGGGGGGGGAGGGGGGGGGAGGGGGGGGGGGGGGGGGGGCAGCGGCGGCAACACCAACACTTAAAACCAGTGGTTCTCAAACCTTTTCTGTAAATAACATCATTTTGTGACTCCATATGTGCTTTTATAAATAACAGAATAAAGAAAATTGCAATCACTTTCAAGTAAATCAGATTGCTCCATGAGACAATTATTTGTTTTAAATTGCAATCACATTCATATGAAAATAAAGTTCTATCTGTGCAAAAAATAACTAATATTTAGTTACTACTAAATAGCTCATTGTGGAAAACAATAAGCTATTTTTTTTGTTGCCAAACAAAACAGAATGATTGCAGATATGTGAGCATCAGGTTGCATCAGTATTAGTGGAGCAGTGAGCCTCTACACAGCTTTTAAAACAGGGTTGTAGATTTGATACAATTCATGTTCAACGTTGATCTGAGATCTGTTTTCTGTTTTGAGACACGCAGCAGCAGAAAGGACGTCACGGAGACTTCTGGCAAAGAGCCAAAAATCCGGGTTCAGGAGAGCTGCTCCGGTGCGAGGAGAACTCCGGGTGTTCCTCACATGAGAGCTGCTGTTGCCATCTTCACCCTGGGAGCGTTTAAAACGCATATATAGCGGTCTGCTTTTCACGCGACATATTTTTCGACGCTCTCTGTCCACTGCCGTGTGCTCAGTGCTCACCTGTGTGTGTGTGTGTGCGCGCACGTGTCTGTGCGCATCGGGGCGGAACTCACTATTTTCAAAAAATTATTGATAAAAGAAGAAGATAATAAAGACTAAAGGGCCAATAATAAAGATAGACCTTTATTCTTGATCTCCCATGTTTGGTAAGAATACTCTTTACATGTTCGGTAAGAAGCCCTCATGTTTTCTGATAGTTTCCCATTAATGTGTTAATTAGTTGTTGTTGCTGCTGCTCTTTGCTTTTAAAAAGGAAACCCAAAGATGTCCTCCATCTGTTTCAGATTGAAGCCCTCCAGCAGTTCAGTATCCATTGTGCCTTCCTTTCCCAGGACAGCTTTTAACCGTGAAACCGCAAGACGTGTTGAGTTTATTAACAAGTATTATTAAATGGCACACAGACATGAAGATAGTCTCTAGCTCCATCACTCGCTCGCACTAATTAGTGCAATGCCAACAAGAGAGAAAAAAAGAAAAACTACCTTGCTTAACATCCATTGTCGCTAGTCGGTGCAGCACAGACAGCTGGAATGTGTCCTAGTTCTGCTCGTGGTGGCAGTGATACAGGACGGAGTGCTAGGCTAACAATTTAGCCAATGCAAGGCTCTTAACATTCCAATTAGGGAATTTGCTGCTCCATTTTAGCCGTGATGGAGCGGGGCTCTTTATCAGGCCGGCCAGGCCACACATCTGGCAAGCTGCGACACCAAACCGAGCCAGACTCTCTCAAATGGCCCGCAGAATAAATGAACCGCCGAATGCCCCGGTAAAAAAAAAAAAGAAGCCAAAGATGACGACCGACCAGTTGACGGGGGAAAAAAAGCAAGTTAATTTCCTCTGTGAGACTTTTCATCATTATATGTAAATGAACGCATGATTGTTGAATGTAAAATGATCCTCCACTTATTTGTTGTGCTCACTGTTTAAAAGGACATATTTTTAAACGGTGTGCTAATTGGTTCTGACCTGTGACTGTACCTTTTTAAAATCACAGCAGCTTTGAATTTATCCATTTCCACACTTTGACAACCGTATTTACGTTCAATGCGACTGAAGGGCTTTAAACGTTCCAACGTTAAGAAATAACCAGAGAGACAGAGACCTGAGAGAGAGAGTGCTGAGCTGCAATGCTACATAGGTGTAAACATCCATTTAAAATATTATGTTACAAACAAGGGATAAGAAGATGATGAAGGAGGAGCTCTTAATGAAGTGAAAAACTAAAGCATGTCACCACACTCCTACAGAGTTTATTTTGGGACAAGGATTTGTGTTATTTAAGTCCGCTTGTTCCAGGGGTCACTAAAGTTGGGAGAATGCAAACGAGGAAAATAGAGATGTGACAAAAAAAGTGGTCTAAACTCAATTTTTTTTTGACTGCTGCATCAGTCAAATATTTAATCATACCACCACAGATTAAAATACAGTTAGGATATTTATGTCTCTGAAGGATCTTAATCAATTGTAGACACAGGAACACATTTACAACGGGAAGATACTGCAGTGAACACTGCTTAAATGGAATTCATGTTTTTCTCACGATTTTTTTTTTTTTTCCTCACGATTTTTTTTTTTTACTTTAATGATGAAATGCTGTTAGCTTGTACCTGCAGAGATGTAAAAGCTCCCCCCCCCCCCCCTTTACTTTGCTTTAATGTGTCTGTCACAGCTAGAGAAAAGCATCTCCACTGAAGCAAATATTGAAGAAGAAGAAAAAAAAGGAGAGAATTGCCGGTCTCCATAGTAAACACAGATGACGATAATAATAGTAAGCAGAAGCGGGTCACAAAGTGAGCTATTTCCATGAGGCAATGTAGACGGACGTGGGCACAAGTTCCTAACACATTAGGCTGTGATCATAAGGAGTTACTCATCTTTATGATGTGCATGAACGAGAGGTTGCCACATGCGGGGAACGCGGTGGTGCAGTCTGCGTATAGT
This sequence comes from Myoxocephalus aenaeus, assembly GCA_038501785.1. Lineage (NCBI taxonomy): Eukaryota > Metazoa > Chordata > Actinopteri > Perciformes > Cottidae > Myoxocephalus > Myoxocephalus aenaeus. Next base: position 705,977 of record JBAMJR010000379.1, read on the forward strand.
TTGGGCTCGTGGGATGTGAATAAACGCGACAACTCCTCAAGGCCCAAGCCAGGTTCCTAAGTCTCCCTTGCCACTTGCTGATTAAAGTGAAGGGGGTTAGCCCTCGAAGCTATAGGCTACAACCGCCCCCTTTGCTGGGCTTCAAGGAATCCGGAGAACGGACCAGTCAGCGTCCTGCGAGGAGCTACTGGCAGCTACAGGCGTGGCTCCATTTTTCTTCTTCTTCAAAAACAACAATGGCAGTCTCCTGAGGAGATTAGCGTCGACGCTACAATAGCATCGGTTACATCAGAAGTGGAGGAGCAAAGAAGGGTGCTGAAGGCTTTCTCTCGATGGAAAAGGTGTTTTCGCTCTACTCACAGCTGGCTTCAGCAAGAGTGATCACCTGCCAAATTCCTGCCCTTTTCTCAACATTTTCCAGTGACCGCTCCTCAGATGGTTCTTTGTGACAAACCATGTGCACATCTGGTTAGGTAATCCCATCGCAAGACGGTCTCTAGTTTAAAGTATTGTCTTTCAGTTAGCTCCATCCAACCATCCATTTCCTCTCGACCCTCCTCTTACCAATTTGAATTCCCTTTCCCCTTCAATCCGTCATTAAACTAGCCTCTTATACCAGTGTTATAGCTGATCATTGTGCATAAAACCTTTCAACAGTGTCGTTGAAAGGTTAAATTGAATTTAAAAGCCAGTGCTGGGCTTTTGCATGCCTTTATGGCCTTGGATGCAGTAATTGTTTTTGCCACCTTCCAGCCTCCTCAGTGTAATTGCCTGAGAATGGTCTCATAGTAAACGCTACTGGTTGTGTTAATTTGTAAAAAAAAAAAAAGAAACTTCACCTTTTCTGTTGAGCATTAGATAAAAGTAAAAAGGGCCTCTCTTATCTTTCCTTCCATCCATCCAAGTCTGAAGCTCCTCGCCGCACACCTCCGCTGTGTAACCTTTACTACAGTATGTCACTGTCATGAATTATTTCCCTGCCATCACTTCCTGAATCATTTCTTTCCATCCACCACCTGCTCGTTACGTTCCACAAATCGTCCCCCATTTCTCTCTTCCTATCATCCATCTGTAAGGGGCTTTCGGAGTCCCTTTGCTCGTCTCTGTCTCATGAATTCTCTACCCACACGATATCAAATGCTCCAGTAAGCGGGCTACGCGAGCGTTCATATTAGTCCGACGCATTATGTGCAGGAGCACCCAATCAATACGGTTCTTCATCACACTGAAGGCCACACACACACACGCACACACAGAGACACACGCACACCTCTACGGACTACAGTAAGAGAGGTGTCCTGGCGCTCCAGGCCTGTGATAAATCATCCAGCCAGGTCCATTCAATATGCCACCACTCACAGCGGCCTACAGAGCCAGGGTAGAGGCCCCCGCTGCCTCGAGGCTACCGCAAAGCTGAATGCTACACTACCCAGAAGGGATGAAACTATGAGAGTTAGGTCCATGGCCGTGGATTGCATCAACTTATCTTCTGTCCTCGTTCTCTCAGCCTCTCTCGGCTTTTTTGCCATCTCACTGTTTTGTGGTGAAATGTTTTTTTCTGTGTCTCTCTTCTGAACCGCACACAGACTCAAACACATATATCCCTACTATACAGGAAGCCATAATTTGACCGTATGATAATCAAACTGCAAATGCATCATAGAAGCACAACTATTGTGTTGATGTGATTCCTTTCCTACCTCTAATTCAATTTATATGTTAATGCTAAACTCTATAAAGTGGGTGGGAAGAAAACACACACACACACACTCACTCACCCAGCAAAGCTGACATGTTCTGGAAAATTCTGAGCAGCTCCGGGGTGATGGCTGGGCTGTTCTCCAAAGTCACCAACCTGCATGATGGGAGGGGAGGGAAGGAGAAGAGCAGGCAGAAGGGAAGAAATGAGAAAAGAGAGACAGAGAGGGCAAAAGAGAGAATAAAACAGAAAATGGGGGAAATTGGGAGAAAGCAGTACAGAAAATATAGATTAGAGGTGGCAAAAGAAAATGGGAAGAAAAGTACAGCAGGAAAAATTACAGAGGCAGAAAGAAGAAAAGAACATAGGCATCACAAAGGCGGAGACAAATAATACGCAGTGAAATTGGTGTAAAAGGAAAAAAAGGGAAAAAGAAGGAGGTAAGATATGTTAGTGGTTTGGCTCAACGTAAAGAAAAATGTGATTAAATAGAAACAAAACCTAATGATTGGTTGATTAATCAGAGAGTATACTGACACGACAAATTCAATTATAAAATACAGAAAATAAAATAAAATTGTGTACAGTCACATAGGCTCTTGTAACTTATAATAGGTTTGGTTTAAAAATTTAAAATATTATGTTCCGTTAGTCAGAAAAAATATTTAGAAAATAAGCTTTATTTGTAGTTAAGTTTGGACTACATCATGGAAAACTGTACATCCATATTGAAATATGACGATGAATTCACCAGGCCCCTAAAGCAATTTATTCAATAAGATCTACTGACATGCTCACAGCTACTAAGTGTATGTCTCAAAACTGGAAAACCTCCCCGAGATGTTAAACACTCTCTGATGGAAAAACCTCAAATAAAGGTTGATGGATTTCACAGACAACACGCGTTGCAGATTGAATGCATGCTTCACCGACTGATAGGAAAGAAGAAGAAAAAACTACTGAGAGGGCCACAGAGCCAGCTGATAAAAGATAAAAGCAAAAGAAAATTACATTGACTTTGTAAACTAAACAAACAAATAGGGCATGATTGTTAATCAGGCAGAATAAAAGGCGCGACAGACACAAGACTGTGGCTTTGTACTATGAGCGCACACAGCATTCTGAACACTGCAGCTCGCCACGGACGAGGAATAAAACACATTAAGCAGGGATGATAGGCAGGCCGGAGAATTCCCTTATGCTGAACCGAACCTTTTTGCGGTTGTACCGCACTTACCTACACTTGTTTATAGTACTATTAGTTATCCATTTGTCTGTGAACTTTATTTTATATTCTATTGTAAACGTAATACGTTTCTATTTCTTGCACTGTGTTGATTGTTGTTGTTTGTCTAATGTATGCACCACCCGCCGAGACAAATTCCTCGTATGTGAAACATACCTGGCAAATAAATGATTCTGATTCTCAAAAGTGAGCATACGGTTACGCAGCTGCGGATTCTTGAGATATCTTAACATTGACCAAAACGATAACATAAAGGCAAGAACGTGCACAGCTTTGCTTAGTTGTCTGTGGAAAGGCGAATTATAACGAGATTTCACAGTGAGCCCATTTCCCTGCAAAGTGTTTGAATTTGGTTGAACTCAATGTGAGTCAGTAAATGAGGAGGACTAATATAAAAGAAAAGAAAAGAAGAAGAAGGACTTAAGTGAATTGAGTGACAGAGAAAAGGGGCGATAAAGACAGCTATAGTATGGATGGCATGTGTGTGAGTGTGGTGTGGTCTGGACATGCGAGGGAGGAAATAAGATCACCATATAAATCGTAAATATATGTAACGTGCAAGTCCATACCAAAGCTCCAGTCCATCCTCCAGCAGATACACATGCGGCGGCTGGGTCACGTCGGTGCTCAGCTGGATGACAGGAAGAAGGAACGGGTACAAGTTCTTACACTCTGACCCCAGGCCCTGTGAGAACAATCACATACAGAAAAGAGAATAAAAAGTTAATGACAAACTAGGAAACCCCAAAAAAAAGAAAGTAGGAAGGGGGGGTTCGAGAACTGTACGTTGTGTGCTTTGGCTTAATGGGTGTTCCTCGCAGACCATTCGAAGCAGAGTGGAGAACGATGGAACTTATAGAAAAACTTCCACATTCAAATGCTCTGGCTCAGCCAGCGAGGCACATCTTGACCGAGGCTCTCAGTGTTTCCCCTACCGTTATATTCGGGATGCGGGGAGGCGGGGAAACACTGCTTGACCATTAAAGACTTTATGACTAATTAACACAAACAAACACAAAATTATCAAACGTGCATCCATAGCTTACAATAAACCAGTTGCTTTTAACTCATTTGAACCGAGTAGTAACTTCAGAACTTCAACCAGACTTTTTTTTCTTTTCCAACGTCAGCTTTACGTAATGCTACATTAGTATGTGGTGACACAATTTGCTAATCCAAGCCCCTTCGGCTGTAGACCTTCAGTGCCTCCCACGGTTTGCCAGATGTGTACTTGTGTTAGTCTTCCAAAGGGAGTGTGTCTCTTATCACCGAGCGTTTCATCTCCCACTGTGAAGCGATGTCGCAGGCAGCCACACTGAGGTCCCAATCTGTCTGCAGGCTGAGACAGGCTGCTCCAATGCTCTCGGGAACGGCGCTTCTGTCTGAGGCTACTTTCTCTTAACTTCAGTGATAAAACTGTTTGATATTGCGGGCAAACAATACAAAATAAAAAACATGATACGAGTTGCGCCACAGAATCTTTACTTTGCACCTGACACTTAACGAAGATGTTAAAAACAAACAAAAACACAGGAGGTTCTATACATCTTTCTCTGTGACTCACAAATATACTCCTCGTGTGAGCAACGGAGTCTGAGAATAACAAAGCAGGAAAGCCAGACAGAGGGTCAATCCCAATCTCCACCCTAAACCCTCAAACCCTGAACCCTCAGGGACTCACTGACGTCAGCTGCTAAGTGGTGAGAGGCTGTGAGGGCTTGAACTGGTGTGAATATGAATGGGACAGCACTTTGCTGCAACATATCACGTGACTACATAAAAAATATTGTGTATTTATTTTATACTTTTTATTCACTGATTTGAACGTCTTCCTCACGAGATGAGAAGTCATTTTAGATGATATATTTACTTGTTTTTGTCAAAACGAAATGTTTGATGAATGTAAACAAAATATTTATAAATATATTTTCTGCTTGCATTCCTCTGATTTCATGTGTTTTTATGTTCCATCTTTAATCCGTAATGTTGTAGTGTAAATGTATTTTATCGGGCTGAACGCCCACGTGTCTCTTTGTTTACCTTTTTTTTTTTTTTTACGTCTCCATGCTTCCATTGGGAACTGCGTGTTTAACGTCACATTGCTATGAACTGTGGGTAATTCCCTTAGGCAAAGTCAGCATCTAATGCTGACTTACGGAAAGGGATCATAAAGGGCTCAAAATGTCTGCCAGAGAGCCTCGAGCACTCTACGTTGTGACAATGGGACACCCCTAAACCCTCACGGACTTCGCGGGAGCGCGCCTCAAAGTCCGTGAGTCCGTAAGGGTGGAGATTGGAATTGACCCAGAGTCTCTCTCGGTGGCCTGAGTGAAGTCACAATTTCTGGCAGCTGAGGGCAAGGTGAAAATAAATAAATAACAATTGTTGTCAAAGTAAAAAAGCCATTTGGGCAAATGCACCTGACCCAGGCCTCCGTAGCAGACATTTTGGAACTCAGCCTAAGCAACATGTGGCCGAACAAGTAAAACCACACCTCTTGCCAGATCCACAGAACAGTGCCAGATGTCATGCTGCAGGACCTGGTAAGTCCACTCACTATGAACAATGAACATAATGCACTTTAAATTGAAGGAGCTTTCTCCCCCCCAGAGCCGTGCGTTAAGGTAAACCTCAGTTGTTTTGCCTGCGATGGCTTTTTGCTACCGTTTGGCTTATTTCGATAGTTTTGTTAATGGGCTATTTTCTTGTGATTCCGGGAGAAATGAGAGCTGGCTCATTGCAAAACAACGGTAAGCCAGCCAAACATGCAAGCAGTGAGTTTGTTAAGGCAGCACATTCCTATCCGACAGCAAACCCAGTACAGACAAACATCTCGATTTGAACCGCTCAACAGTGCTGCTGTCCAGTCTAACGTTGTGCCCCTTTCCCAGATGATACATTTGTAAATTAGTTTTTTTGTTCTTCAGTTTATCCCGTCTAATCAACATGTTTGGTGTTTCTAGCTGAATGACATTTACATTTAGGCAGTTGACATTTGCTGAAGTTTATTGTTATTTAAGCCAACAGGTGGCACAGGTGGATTACGTAAAAAACACACACACACACACACACACACACACACACACACACACACACACACACACACACACAGAGATAACAGCTGCTGAACATGAGAAACACTGCAGCTGTGAAGCTCGATGCCTGCAGGTGGTGCATAAACATATCACACTTGGTGGATTCTGCTCGGCTGACTGGGACGATTCAATGCATGAACACCGAGCCTCTGTTTGATGTGCAAACAGCGGAAGTTGAGGGTGCCACGTACCTGCACCAGGTGGATGAGCGTCGTGAGGATGGCACATCGAAGCATGTTGTGCTCTACGGATTGCTTCCAGAGCAGCGGCAGGTACTGCACCAGACAGCCTACGTACGGCCGGATCTGAAAAATAAGAAGCAAGAACACATTTAAGCCTGCATCTACCGACACTGTTAAAATATTGAACTCCTATGAAACTTATGTTGGATAAAAGTCCTATTTGAGAGCCGTGACGGGGACAAATGGGTTATTGTTATTGTGTGTGTGTGTGTGTGTACATTGTTCCAGTCTCAGATGCCTGAACCCACTTAGAAACAATTCAAGCATCGCAGCAGAGCAAGCTTAGTTGGCCTGAAAGTGTGTTAACAGTCAGGATACAGCACAAAAAAAAAAAAAAGTGAGCAACTACGCAGTTAATGTAACGCTTCCCCTCAAAGCTTTGTATGTTTTTTTTTTTTTTTTTCCAGCAGTGAATTCAGACAAGATTCCCTTATCCTTTGCCACCATCAACCAAAATCAGCTGCTTCAAAGCATGCGTCAGTGAAACAGATGTGAGAAGAAAATACTGGACAGGCTGTTGAAAATACAGAATATATTTTCAGTAAAAAAAATAAAAAAAATATATTCTACTGCGGTGATCTATTGATGCCTCAAGCCCACAGTCTGCGATGGCTCTCATGGAAGCCGATCTGGGTGACACATGATGCAAATGATTGTAGATCCATGGCAGCCACAGCAACAACAATTAGAGCTAAACGTGTGCTTAAAGTAACATTATTAATCTTCAGTATGCATTTTGAAAATATACCCTGCTCCAAGAAAAACGTGATCTTATACCAACATATCTTATCGGAATCCATGCTCCACACTACAGCAACCTCCATTACAATCTGTTCACAAAACAAAACTGGGCTGTATATGTAATCTTCTTCTCTCGATCCCGAGTTCCTTTTGAAACAAAACATATGGGTGTTGAGACACCAAGTTGATGTCCATCACTCTGAAACTGCAAAATGTGACGGCACGCTGTGTAACGCAGGTGCAGTTGGACATCAGAGTATAGCACTGAAATATAGACTTCAAAAAAGGTTTCTGCCATTTGTTTTGGTGCGGACTCGTGTCAACCCTTCGTATTGCTTGAAGCGCCTATGTGGCCGGGCTGCAGACCCCACACTGGGATTTGTATTGGGCTCCATTACACCTTTATAAGGAGTTGGCTAGGGACAGAGTAAAACAAAGAGTAAAACAATGAAATATCACCTACAGACTTGAAGAGAAAGAAAAAAAGGGAGAAAAACAGACCCACGAACCAGCCTAAGATGACTTTTGTGACAGTCACAGCAGGAAAAAAAAGAGCTAAATCTCATCATATCTGTCATCATGTTCATTTCAACACAAGCTGCACTCATGGTTTCACTGTCTAGTTTTTACAGCTGCTGCCACTCTTTGTGGGTTTGAAATCCCTTGTGAGAAGAGTTAGAATATTAATGGGACTTCCACTGACTCTAGAAGTTTAGCCAGGGCCAATGACTGAGGCAGATTTAACCTGACTGACAGTTCACAAGGATGAAAGCCATTTCTGTGAAAGATTTAAGTCAAGGAAACGTTTAAAAGAAGGTGCTTAAACGGATCTGGAGGAGCCTGGGGGGGTCAAGAGGAAGGTCAGGTTTTTAAGGGTTGGCAGTTAAGTGGATTAGAACGATTTATTGGATGCTCAGAAAATAATAAAAATCCATATGGCCACAAAAGCACTGCTGCGGCAGAAGGGGGACTGTATCGTCGTGGTAAATGAGAGATCGCACATCCGAATGAAGGGCTGCCGCAGGCCTTGTGGTGTCTCAGGATGTGACAAATCATCAGTGTTTAGGTATCTGTTGAGGACAGAGGATTATTTCATCTTTGGGGTCTGAGGCTAGGGCAGGAAGACAGATGTTTTGTATCTGCCTGATGTTTTTTTACAGCTTCATATGTCCCATGCAGAGTGTTAATCCATGACCACAATTTCTGCAGCGTTATTGTTCACAAAGCAGCTGCAGCACAGATCTCCCCAAATGTCCAAACATAGACTGTATATAAGAAGTGGACGTAGTCACTGAGACGTCACCCACTGGTTTGTTGACTGCCCTTGAGAAGCCTCGGGTTTGGCATTTTGGCCGTCGCCATCTTGGCTTTTTGCAACCAGAAGTGTCACAAGACGGTGGAGGCTAGTCCAATTGAACCCTCAATAAGACATTTTTGGTCGATGAAAATGTTATAATTAACTGAACACAAAGTGCGAAAGGGTTTAAGTAAAAAAAGAAAGAAAAAAAGGACAACTCCCAGACCAGACAACGCTGCGGTAGCGACCTGTCAATCACAAGGTAGCCACGCCCAAAAGCACAACCTGCTTTATTGTCTATTACTCTTAATGGGACCATCATTTACTAAATGAACATCATGTTGTATTGAAGAAGAATTTAAACTAGTGATTGAGACCATAAACTCATGTTTACAATTTTGACTGAGTTAATAAATCAAGTGAGAAGTAGAGTCATTTTCTCATAGACTTCTATACAATCAGACTTATTTTTGCAACTATAGGAGTCGCCCGCTAATGGTCAGTTTAGGGCACCTCTGCATTGGCTTCCCTTTTCAGACACGGAAGTTGCTGCCTGAGTTCAACACAAGGGCTCCATCATAGACACTGTGAGATTGACTTCACACTGCAACTGATGGCTGTGAAGAAATTGGAGGAAATGTTTCAAATAGTTCAATTTTTGATATCTCAAATCTCACCTGGATGTTCACTCTCTCAATGACACAGGAGATGACATGGAGCACCTGCATCTTAGTGTCGCACTCTGTCACCTGCTGCAACAACTGGAAGAGAAGCCCGAAGATAGCCTCCAGGTACTAAACAAAGAAAGGAGAATGTAAGGGTTAGAAAAGGGGGAAATGTATTCATTGAATGTTTTTAAATTGTGATCCTACTAGTCCCTGAATTAAAAGCATATATAGTGGTTTCCCCATTGGGGATAGATTTACTCACTGGGAGGAATTGCTCTGTCCGGAACTCAAAGTCGTCAACGGGTGATCGTGAGTTAAGGATTAAATCAAACTGCTTCGGGTAGGTATGCAAGCAGTTCATTAGTAAAACATTCTTTATTTGCTTTGGCGTACCAAAGAACTGACGCAAACCATGATGCTCTGAAAAATAATATAGGTACAAGAAGGATATTGAGCTTCAGGGTTGTAGCTGTCTCAATCCGCACCTGAGAAGAAAACATTATACATATACAGTTAGTTTGTAGTGAACTAAGTGAAGAGAAACAGACAGAGAGCAACATAAATATAGAAATACATAAACATGAACAGAGGAAGATTGCCACAGCTGCACATAATGCAATTCAACCAAACATTAAAAAAACAAAAACATAATTACACTTTCCGTTAATGCAGCCTCAGAGGGACCGCAACGAGCTCTCACTATGGCAAAAGCTTTTAATAGCGGAAACACAACAGCCGTCCCGTCCGCCCTTACAGATTCTAGCGGCGTACTCCAGTTATGTCGGAGAGATGGAGGTGGAAATGTCCACCAGGAGAAAGGGATCAGATGATGGAGAAGAGATTAAAGAAGGTGAAGAGTGAAGGGAAAGTGTGGGACTGACAACTCAATTACAGCGGGTCCTTGCCCTCTCACAACACATTAAAGGGAACAAATGCCATTTATGGGTGAATAAGTGAGGGTTAGTTTGTTTACTGTGTGTGTGTGTGTGTGTGTGTGTGTGTGTGTGTGTGTGTGTGTGTGTGTGTGTCTCAACACTATTCGAACTATGAAAGGTCTTTGCAGGTTTTAATCCACATATCTTTACTTTTATCTCATCTTTCCTACCACACCTACATTATTTCTTAAGTCTTTAGGTCCTAAGACCCGCAACCTGTATTTTTTTTTCCAAGGAGCGATTCAAGTTGTTATATGCACAGCATAACCCCTCGGCTGCAGCCTTCAACCGCCAATCAGAAGCTCCGACGGGAGGAGGAGAGCTCGGCGGCCAACAGCAGCCCCTTCCCTCCAACCGGCCAGAGGCCGATCTCAGTTGTGAGTCGTGTCGGTGTGCAAGACGACGCGGACGCCGCGCTGCGGGAGACCCAGGCCGTAGTACTGCGCTCGCTGGAGTGAAGGGAGGCACAGGAGGACCAGAACCAGGACCGAGAGAGGCAAACTTTCAGACCCTGCTGCAGTCAAATTAAAGTAAAATGGTTTTCTTGAGGGATTGTGATGCTCGGAAACTTTACCACTTTTGTCCACAGGGGCTGCAAAAATCAACACACATCAAGCTAGTAGTAGCTTTAAATAAAAATAAGTTGCAGGAGAGGATTCCTCAAGATCCCCAACAGAGCCCGGAACGTTCACATATTAATTTGAAAATAAACCAAGAAAGATAAGTTATGGGGCATTTAATGTTTAGTAATTGTATCTCATAAATACTTTCAATGTTTGTTTATTTACTAGCTGCAATAGTTTCCCACAGGCGAAGCAAGTTGAGTATCCCTGCCCTAGATCATGATTCTGTTATTTTAGATGACAGCATACATTTGCAGGAAGAAAATGTGTTTGTCATTTTTTTTAAATATATTTTTCAGTTTATAATTTATTAATATCGCCTCATTTGTAGTTTAGTCTCTTAAAAATACTCAATCCCGTCTCCATTGAAGTGGTTGGAGTCGGTCTTTTCGAACTCTCTGCTTTTCATGCTTTTAACGCCAGTCAATTCACTTCAAAAAGGTAAGTCAGCTTTCGACTTACTCCTTATTACATATTTGGCACTATGCTTATATTTCTGTGGATCAAACCAAAGCATAAACAGTCATTTCACGCTTCCCTAGCTGGCACAGTTTCCTGATTTTGAAGTGGCCGATATATAAATAAGGAGCATTTTTATAAACAACAACAAAATCCCACCAAAATCAACTTCTGCATCTTTAGCGCACAGACTGCCGTAAGGGAAGTACGATAGAGGCAAAGTCACTGATCTCAGCTTTTTGAAATGGATGATAACTCCAAGGCTGCCTGTGATACCATCCGTCCAAAACAAGCAATAGCGCGGCAATAATCATAATTTAACATGGTTTTGTCAAAGTGGCGCATGTTATCAATAGTTAATTAACACTTGCGACAAAAGCACTTACTTCCCTTTTCGTGAGTCAATTAGAAGATCTGGACATCAGAAGTAAAAATGCAGCTACGTTTCCATGGTATTAAATTGAGTCATTAAAAACACATTTATACGAATGAAATTGTTTGCATAATCCATACGTAATCCGTGTAACTCTTTTGTATAACGAATTGAACATGCTTGGTAATGTCCTCTCAACAAGGCAGAGACTAACTAGTCTCTCTAAGATGAACAGCATGTCAGGACTTTGCTAATGTATTAACAGAGAACGCCTCCTTCAAGTCATTGACAAACTGGCTTGACTGTGCTGCTCCATTTACAATAATTCCACACCTAGACCATAAGAAAGACAACTGTATGTACATTCAAGATAATAAATAGCTTTAAGTTGTTTGATTTAGAGATGTACAAATTCCCACAAGTGTTTGAAAGATAATAAATACGGAATAATGTTTGAGTAATGCTGCATACATGAACAAGCATCAAAAGGAGTATGCTGATGAACAAGGCCCATCAGTTGCCATCAGCACTGGCCTTGTTGGTAATTCAAACACTAATGAGAGAAACTGCATTTCCATTCCACAGTTAAGTGTTGAAGATAATAGATTGCTTGATGAAATCCCTCTCTCACACACAGTCTGAAAATAATTCAGTCAAAACCTTGGCTTCCTCACATTATTATTCAGTCTCAAACCGGCTTTGAGGGATACTAAAGAGCAGGTTAAACCTGAATTTGAAAGTGATTAGTAGTTGGATCACTGAAAATTGCACTGAAGTACCTCACTGAATCAAAATAAGACAAAAAAGCTTCAACTAGGCAACTATACTCATTTAAAAAAGGGGCTAAATTGTGAATTCAGAACATTAACATAGCAGCAAACTCCTATTTGCCATGTAAAGCTATAGTGCAGTCGGAGTGCAGACGCTCCGGCTCTGCACTTCGCTCATCCGGCGGCGGAACGATGTTGCAGAATCCCAGCGGAGTGGGTCAAAGTTTCATTGACTCGTAAAAGACACCAAACCCAAAAGAGAGCAGTAACCAAGTTGTATCTGGAAATTAGAATTAGAGCAGATAAACAATAGCTAAAGCTGCATTATCACAACAACAAAAAACGCTGGAAAAAAAAAAAAGAGCTATCTTATACTAAGCTTTTCAGAAGAGAAAATAATTGGATTTACTTGTCCGTCTCACATTAAAAACACGAAACAACCTACAAAATGAATAATTTCACATTGATTGAAAGAGTTACAGGGGCGGCAAGGATTTATGATTGGCATGGAGAGAAGGCCACCTGGAATCTGAGACTCTGAAGCCCATTACAATTCACTCTAACTCCTGATAATAGTCATAATAACAATAACAATTTCTAGACAAATGCCAGTCAGCACTCACTGTACAGTAACTAAAAACCTGATTGAGTGGGATTATAATCATGAGGAATGAAATCCATATTTAGGACGCCTCAACAGCTCAAAGCCTCCATGCAGTGAAGGAAAAATGAGCAGAAAAGGGATAAACTGTTGACTGAAACATCACAGCTTGATGTCGTCAATGCTGGCTTAATAGCGAATTCTCGAAAACATTACGACCTCCCACTGGGAATGCAAATGCCCTGAAAAACAGAAGCAGTTAAACTTATATATTTTTTTAGCCTTTACTCAGAAACGGAAAATCAGAGAGGGACTGCAGCTGTTGAGAGAGAGAGAAGAAGAAGAAAAAAAAGGAGAATGTATTGGAAGAAAATGAGGGTAGAAAAACCAGCACAATAGAAGGCTGCAAGCGACTGGCATCTGTGATCTACGATTCGGCTCATGAATGTCATTGATGGGTGCCAATAAACCCTCTCGCATAGAAAAGCTCCCACGGGGTGCGACGTTCCCACAAAGACCTGATTATCTGCATTTCTCTAGAAGCAGAGTGGGTTTTTGGCACACGACTTCACCTACTTCCAAGGTGCATGGCGAATGTGTAAAAAATGAAGTTTATCGAGGTTAGAACTTCAGGGACACTTGTGGTATTGAGAACAGCTTCATTGTTTTGTCACGGTGTTGGGTTTTTGTTTTCTGGTTTCCTGGTTTAATTTGACGTTCTCTGCCTCTTGTTCCTCGGTTCTCTTCACTTCCTGTCCCTGTGATTGTCTGCCCTGTCCTTGATTGTTTCCTCCTGTGTCTAATTGCACCCGTTTGTAGTGCTGTGTACAACCCCGTGTTTATGGAAGCTTTGTTTTTTGGGATCTTTAAAGAATAAAGATTACTTTACACCGATGTTTGCCGATTGGGTCCAGTCCTTTGCAGCTTCCCGTGACATGTTTAGCACAAAGCGTTTTGGCTGTGGCTTTTCATCAGGCTCATTCAGAACGCATTGGTCTACTCTAAACAATAAAAGTTGTTCTGGAGATACAAGTATTCCTGGAGTTTTGAGACCAAAGGCAACAGTTTTAGTTTAAACAACGTTGTCATTAAATGATCTGCAAACGAAAATAATTTCTCCCACACGCAGTCAATTGGCCATTTTGATGAAACTACGGTTTCTACAAGTTTCACTTGTTCATTAGTCACTCAAATGTCAGAGATAAATATAACTGATACCTTGGGAGAAACACTTTCCAACTGAACAAGAAGGCTATAGAAGAGCAATGGAGATATTGATTTCCAATTGGACTGATTGATAGAGGGTAGTCTTTTCCATTAGCCCATTAAAAGGTTCATGATCAATAATTCATTCTGCCCTAGAGGTTCTAATTGGCCCGGACAATATTGATCAGGAGCCACGACATGATTGGTACGCTGGTCAGTGATCTAACAGCGAGCTTATGTGAAGAAAGACTATTGAAACTGTAAAAATAGTTGTACTCTGTAGTAGTAGTAATAGTAGTTGTAGTCGTAATAGTGGTGCTGTTCTTTGATGAGGATGTTAACAATGGTTGGGACAATGTTTCACGATGCAAACCAAATGAGTCCATTTTGGTTTATTTATGATGACTAATGTTGTTTACATATGGTGGTTGACTTGTTCTTAACATCCATGTTTTGTTTTTTTACAATTGATGTATTTATTTATATTAGTGATGTTGCTCTAGTAATTGATGTCCCAACATTCAGCACTTGAACTAGCTGGCAACCTAAGACCACGGTTGCAGTAGTAACGAAAACAAATTGGCCTCTCTGAATAATCTCCACGTCTGTGTGTCTTCGCGAGGGGGAAAAAGGAAAACCTAATGAAGAATATCTAATATAACTTACCAATGAACCATTGAATGAAGACGATAAACTGGTTAATTGAATATAACGCTAGAGACACAAGATTCATTCTACTGTAGCTGCCAGCAAATCATTTTAGGATGAAGCCAAAGTACTAAAATGTGACCGACGGGACCAGCTTCAGTGAATTAGAAATCCATTGCAACCGGCTGCACCGAGCTCTATTTCAGCGTAATTGGCTGTGAAATCAAAATGAGGGTGCTACAGAACTATTGATACTATTTTACATCGTTAGTGTCACTATGTGTGCTCCTGTACCCTTAATTTAAACTAAGTGCCCAAAATGGATGACGAATCATACAGTCCATACATTCAATTATAATCAGGATGCTTCCATCCATCACATAAATACGATCAGAGCATGGCATTTGCATGGGCTCTGCCATATGTGTACAATCATCTTGATTAAATTATAATCTTAATTACGTTATACTCACATTCTGTGTGTGTTACAACAAAAAGGAATGCAAACGACGCATCTAAAAGCTCCTCCTCACAGAGATGGATTATGACGCAAGAGAGGCAATTAGACGCAGAGAGATTGAACCCAGTTACTCTTAACGGTTCAATCCAATAGTGAGATTATTTTGAATTGCATTGTAAATAATGCATGGATTTTTCCACATTCCTTCATGTAAATTATGTTAAAAGAAAACAAACACATCAATCAAGTGAACGGCTCATGAGGCACGAAACCCAAGGATGGCAAAAAGTAATTTGAATAGAGGATGACTAGGGTATAATAATAGCCACTTTTCCACAAATAGGATCACACAGCTGCTCATCAAGGCCAAGAATGAATAGAAATGTTAATGAGTAAATAAAAAGTTTAGCGTATTTAATCAAAGCTATTCGAAGAAGATATCTCTGTAAAAAAGGCCAAAGAAAATACAATGACAAAACAAGTTCTGCAATCCCTCGACTAACTATGTTTGGCTTTGTTTGTAGAACGTCGGCAGCATAATAGCTGTGGTCCCATGCTGTTAAGCTGAGAACTGTGTTTGTGTCGCTGACGGTGCACTTTCACTCAAGGCCCGTTTCAGTCATTACAAATCAAATGTTTTCTGGGGGAAGCTGCCCCTCCAGTGAAAATAAGCGGTTTACCCAAAAAAAAATAATAGAAAAAACGCTGACTGTTTGCTACTGCCTTACCACCAAGTCGGGATCCTGCATCAGGCTCAGGATGACCTCGTAGAGTAGAGGTCGAAGGTCAGATTTGAACTTGACAGAGATCCACTGTCCTATTAGCCAGATGACTCGTCGGCGAATCAATTTGTATCTGGAAAAAAAAAAAAAGAAGAAGGAAAAGAAGAGTTAGTTAGTTCTGGTTGCAGATAAATCTTTTAACAAATTTATATTCTGCATACTATAATTTAGAGAAATGGGCCAGCTGGCTCTCTAGTCTTATCTCCACAATGTGGCTACAGTACTTATGGATCCATTAAAAACAACTGGGCCAGCTATTCAAATGATGAAATCTGCCGTTGCTTATGGCTCATCCTGAAATTGCTCTGAGCCGTTGCTTGTGTTTTGGTGGAGCCTGCAGTGTAATCTGTACTCTGAGGGAGCGAGCCACAGCACTGTCCTTTTATTCCACATTATCATCCACACACAAGACTATATCTAATATGGTGGCATACACATTCCCACTGAACTCTGTAAAACGAGAGTGTGGGTTGAATTAGAGTCTGCAGAGAGGTAGAGATAGTGAGATTTACACATAAAGCTGTCCCAAAAAACGTCCCGCAGAACCAACAGAGAACAAGAAGAATGGAGTGTGTTTTGTGTGTATTTTGTTTAAATGAATGCATGACAGCAAAGCCTGGTGGAAATAGTGACAGAAAAATTTAAGAAGGTAAAAAGCCTAGTTAAAAAAAATGCACTGGGTCTGAGTGGTGTGTGTGATAGTAATTTAAGTGACATGCATGTCCCAAATGTGGGGCACTGCATGTTGGGAACTGATGGTTTTTCCAACAGCTGTATCCGGGCAAGCAAGGACTGTCCCGCTGCATTTGTCTTTGGTCGTATCCGGGGACAGGTGTGACAGAAGAGAGCTGATGGAAAGTGGAAGGAAAGGAGAGAAGGGAGGATAAAGGAAGGGGGGGGGGGGGAGCTTCTTGTTGGCTTCTTATCAAATATCCACAGGGAGCCAGAGACCAGTCTGGAAGATGTGAAACAACAGCATGACTCAGGACTTTGAGTTGGGAAACAACTCTGTGTGTGTGTGTGTGTGTGTGTGTGTGTGTGTGTGTGTGTGTGTGTGTGTGTGTGTATATATATATATATATATATATATATATATATGCGTGCAAGGAAAGAACGAAAGAAAAGTTTGTTTGTATAATCAAGCACGAAAGCACGTTCTTGTCTTTTGTTTAGATAATTGGTTTAATTGATTTCCCCAACATTAAGCTTAAATGCCATCTGGACTTGACTTCTCATCATCTTAAAAGCACAAGATAGCACGCGGGGGTTAAACTCAGATGCAGGAGAGAATAAGGACAATAAACCATGATCCGATTACTTTTATAGGAAAACAACGGCAGACAGATTTGAGTTTTCTCTCAGCTTTTTTGGAGGCGGCAACATATCGGATGGTTCCGACATGATAGAGCAGGTACGGCAGTGCCAGTGGGCGCGTTCCCAAAGCTCTCTCTATATCCAGGTTCCAAACAGCTTGGCAGCAGAATACTGACACTCGGATAACAAGTCGGGGACATCGAGAATAAATAATAAAATTACAGAATACTACTACAGGACGCTTGTGCATTTTGGTGTACTCCTAAAGGGCACAACTAAAAACACATCACAAGCTCTTTTCATACAAAGTGCAGTGAACAGCTGTTGGCAAATAAATTTGTTTACCTGAGATTAGATTTGATAAACACCGACAATCGTCAGCATTATTCCGGACGACATCGTAATCCGTATTCTGATTATCATTCATTCAAT
Source organism: Myoxocephalus aenaeus (assembly GCA_038501785.1). Lineage (NCBI taxonomy): Eukaryota > Metazoa > Chordata > Actinopteri > Perciformes > Cottidae > Myoxocephalus > Myoxocephalus aenaeus. Next base: position 723,568 of record JBAMJR010000379.1, read on the forward strand.
GGATCTGTTGAAGTGACTAAAGGATTAGTTTTCCCCAACTCTGCCTGCAATATAATGGAGTGGTGAGTGTGTGTGCATGTCTGTGACTAACAAATACAAACTCTCTTCTTCCGCTGGGGAAGGTACAGCTGGCCCAGTGTATTACTGGTGTGCTGGCAAAGTGGAAGAAAAGGATGGAAAGCCGGTTTACAAGGGCACTTGTCCGTCAGTCAAAGGTTAGACACGACTCAATCACATTTGAGCGGGTTCCTCCTCCATAACGTCACACAGCTGTCAGAAAACCTGCTCATCTTCTTGGCAAACACTGGGGAAATCCACGTGGACGAAATATGAACGGAATCGAAAGCAGAATCCCAGTTTCACATTGTCCCCAACACATTGTTCCTCTCACTTCTGTTCTGCTGGCATTTGGGGCTTTTGGGGCCATTGTGTTGTAAAATAAGTAGCTTGAAATGATTCAAGTCGAATGCCGTGCTCACGCAACGAGCGACAAAAGCGACAAGAGAGCCAAGTGTGGGCAGCTACTTTGTCGGTGAGGAGACTTTGAACAGTTCCTTAAGCGCTGGTTGATGTAGTTTTGTTGTTAAATGGCACTGGGAACTGGCTAACAGACATTATTTAGATGGAATGGAGCAGGGTGAAACAAAAACTGGATTAGTATCATAGGATGCGCTGCTGCTTTTTTGCTCACATCTGACCTGTGTGAACATGCCAAACTCAATTATGTTTGGAGTAGAAAAGAAGAAAGAAAAAAAAAAACATCCACCGTGACAAATACTGGCAATGAGGGCGAATTGAGTTTAAGACACCCAAAGCACAGTCTCATTTTACAGCATCTATTGATCCCCGAGGGAGGGATTGACTTTTCTAACCAAACTCCACATAAAAGGTCAAGCCACAAAAGGCAATGACAAAATGCCAGAGTGTTTCACAGCCCCTTTATGCTGGCAGAGTCAGAGGAGAATGATTGAACACACTCTGACTCTAGCGGTCAGTCTGGGTGACACAAAAAACTCCTTCAAGCTATTCTGGGACGTCAATATATATATATATATGTGTGTGTGTGTGTGTGTGTGTGTGTGTGTGTGTGTGTGTGTGTGTGTGTGTGTGTGTGTGTGTGTGTCTTCAAAAAGAACTTGCTGTCATCTCGCTGCTTTCGGACATGATGACTCATCACAGGTACAACAACTGTTTTGGTCGTGGTACAGAAAGGAGAAAAATACAGTAAATTCTATTAGGTGTGTTATTTATTTTTTTAATAAAGGAGCTTACTGGCGGCCTGAGGCTCAGCCACAAGTGTTCAGTCTCTCAAAATAGTTTTGCTGACAGATGTGGATATTAATATTTAGACTGTTGCTGCTTCACATCAAGTGATACCGATAGACTTCCGCAGGGCTTAATGGTGACTGGACCTGCAAGCAAATAAGTAAACACTCACAGCCTGTACAGCAAGGAGTAATACACAACATATCGTGGAGGCTACGAACCACCTGACGTGAAGCGTAGGGTGATTCGATTTTCAGCTACTCATGTAATTAATTCTGATTTTGATTTTAAACATCAGAGTGTCTGTCCAGAGGAGACAATGTGGCATAGTGCTTTCACCACTCACACACACACACACACACACACACACACACACTCACGGCTGCCTCTATCTCCCATTCCCTCTTGAACACACTCAGACATACACACACACTGTGTGTTGGCTCTCTATCGCAGCCCGTCTCTCTTTCCTTCTCACCTGCGACCTCTCTTTGTCACTTTATTTTCCGATGGCGTTTTTGGTGGCGTTTTGGGTTTTTAGTGGCGTTCAGAATGTAAATTTCGTGGCCGTGGTAGGAATATGAATAGGAATAATCCCTTATTAGTCCCACAGTGGGGAAATTCATTCTCTGCATTTTGACCCATCCTTAGTATTTCAAGGAGCAGTGGGCTGCCCCTAGTGAAGCGCCCGGGGAGCAATTTAGGGTTCAGTGTCTTGCTCAGGGACACTTTGACATGCAAACTATGGGGAGACTGGGGATCAAACCGCTACCTTGTGGTTGCAGGACGACCACTCATCCCCATGAGCTACAGCCTCCCTAAACAGTGGGTTACTATTCAGTTGCCATCTCCTTACCTTGACACGAAACTGCGTCACACTGATCAAAGAGCATTTGGTTCAGTCAAGCATGCCGCCTCTACCCTTGAGGACAGAAGGAAGGACACCTGGACATCAATCAGCCTGTCAACACAGGAGCTCCGCAGACAGTTGACGTCCTGCAGTGCACCTGGCTCCCCATTTAGAGGCGCATAAGTCACCGGCAGACTGATTGTCCCACAGGCTTTCTGAGGTCCGCACGGGGCAGGACGGCCTATAGATTCAACAAGACCCACGGCAGACGATGCTTCTATTTTGGTTCTTTTTCTCCCAGAGGCATGAACCGTCCCGCCGTGATGCACTTTTGCAGTGTGGACAGTGTAGCTATTGATCTACTGAAAAAAGGAACACTTGGCGAGACTTTTTAAACTATATATATTTATATCTTCTTCTTTTTTTTTTTTAAGACTAATGAGAAAACAGTAAACGTGCTACCTGTGCTAATATTGCCTGATTGTGGATGGAGATAAATGAGCACTTGCGACACAAGAGTATCGCACAATGTCCCAGGAATTGTCTCAGAAGCAGGATTGATGAGCAGAGAATCTAAATGATACCGTACCAGAGGGAGACAGCGTGGTAACTGACACGGACCCGCTGAGAGGCTGAGAGGCAGCCAGCAGAAAATCCTGCAGGTGTGAAGAACAGGTGGGTGCACACCTCTAGTCAAAACCCCAGAGACTGCCAGGACAACATTAATTAAGCTGCTTGAATGCCACTGGTTTCTTCACAACTTTACTTTTAGCATGGTAAATAGTACCTCTCTTGCTTAGCATATTGTTGTGAATGTTAGATTGTATTGTTCTCTATGATGTAAAATTCATCTGAACAAGCAAGCTGTATTAAAATGGTCCAACGGCCAATGTCCAGAGGGCCAAGGAAGGCAGGCGGAGCGGCGGGATCTGAGAATACTCTGGTCACAGCAACAAATGGGCACCAGGCGAGGGTGTCGGCCAGAACAATCTGCTTTGAATGTGGCTTCTGGTAGATGCCAATATAATTGTCCTTCTGCTTCTTGTGAGATCCTGCCAAGTTGGGGGAAATATTTCAGCCACGTCGCTTCTCTCTTTTAGCCGGCCGTACTATTTTCACAGTGTTTTTTCAAAGCTATATGAGATCGGGGCAGACTAGAAAGACTTTAAGACCCAGATGACAGCGGTAGAATGAAAACGTATACGGTCTGAAAAGTAAGTTTGGTCAATCCAGAGATCAAGCTAGTTTAACACGATTACTCAGAGACGTTGGAAAGGCTTTAAAAACCTTACGCATCAACCTGGTGCACTTTAACGATCCTGTACCCTAATGAGCCGTTTAATCCCCGACACAGTGGTTGTATAGAAATTAATGGTAATGATGCGGCAAAAAAAAAAAAAAAAAAGTAACACCCCCAGAGCATGGTAAACGAGACGGGGGTGCAGGTTTCAGGACGGGTCTTGCCGACATCGCCGCCAGCAGTTGTAAATCAAACATAGACACACCCCTCCAGCCAGCAGAGACAAAAAGGACCATTTCAGATCTTTTTTTTTCTCCTTTTACTAATTAAAAAAACGTAACAATGCATTTTAGAGAAGAAAAAAAAAAATCAACTTTATCGTATATACAGAAAAATAATTATTGTTTGTGTGCCAGAAAAGATGATTTGAGGACTGTACATTGCCGCATTTCTCTGAATGTAGCAGAGCAAAAAACATTTGAACAAAATAGAGGCAAGTCAGCTTTGCACAGGCCATGCCAAGAAATCACAAGTCTACAATATAACACTTAATGGCCCGATACCCACAAATCCCTGATAGCAATCCACCAGAACACCTTTGGAATTAACTTGAAAGCAGCATCAGGTGGTACTTTTTTTTAAAAAGAGCTTCCCCATATAAACCTAAAGCAGTCGTGCAAAGCACTGATGGCTGCATGGTCAGCTTCGATACCGAGGCACTATAGGACTCGTGTTGAGTCGCTGCCACAAACTGTGACTGATCTTTCAATCGCAGGAGGGAACAGGGATTTGTAATGTTGTGGTCATCGGGTGAATATCCCGTATACATATGTGTAGTTCACTGTACCAGCATATCAAATAAACCTGCAGAGCCGACAATTAGTTTTAGTTCTATGTGTTTGGAGAGCGGCATATGGAGCGGAAACAAGGCCTTTGAGAGGAACCAGGCTCGCTGGTTGATTTAGTTACTGGGTGAGGGTGCCTTTTACACACAAGAGACTTCAGTTGTGTTAAGATCGATAACAGAAACCATAAAAGCCCAGGTGACGATCTCCTACAGTTTCTTCTCTGTATGATCAGGTCCCCTTATACGGCAAAGATCGAACACGTCAGAATTCTTTACGGCATCATAGATCTGACCAATAGGTTTTTCTTTACCAAATGTCTGAGGAAGTATATTCTTGGGACTGATGGAGGCCACTGGGAGGTGAGAATGAAATATCAAAAATATGACAGGATGTAAAACACGATGACATGCTGACAGCGTGAAGACCGGCGCGCAAAAGGCGAACATATGCATGCCTGTACACGCGTGAATCAATTCACAAGCATCCGATCGCCACAGAATAAAAAGGAACTCCACTCATCACGAATGCTGAATAATAGCCACGCTCAATCTACATTCACACTGCAGAGCCCTCATCAAAAGACTGTGGGAATATCTCAATTCTGTATCAGAAACACGGCCTGATTCAGCACCCCACGACAGAGAAATCAATGGGAGTTGAAAAGTTTATCTACTGTCATTTATACAACCAACCTCGGCTTAACTAAAAGCAAAGACAATCCTCTTAGCACAAAGCAATAGGTTATCATCCAAGGACCTCTCTGTTTTAAAAGACTTTATTTGGCAGTTAATGGATAAGGATGAGTTATCTTTTAATTAATTTCAATACTTAAAATCTATTAACTGTTTAGCCGCTGGCTGCCTGGAGCCAGACTGTTACATCTGATGACATCAACACAGCAAGTGTATTTTAACTCCACAACTACATGTTTGATCACTTTTGATAGTAGGCTCTTCAGTGGGAAGACATCATATTCAGGACGCTGCTTCCAGTTTACACTGCTTTGCTAATCAACAAGCTACAGAATAATAATGAGTTATTATGAGTTATATAATGAGTTATATAAAAAAATAAAAAAAATAAAAGAATCTGGTCACTTTGCCATCTTTAAGCAACTGCAGGAGAAGATAAACTGTGGGGAATAGAGGATCTGTTTATTGTGATTATTGCTTCATTTAAAAAAAAAATATATATATACTTTCCAACAGAAAGCAACAGAGCAGGCGTTTGGCTGCATCCCTGTGGCGTTTGGTTGTACTTCTGGAGATGTTCTATTTATGAAGCCCCTACCCTCTGGTTGAGGCCTGACTGACATTCCCAGTCGTCGTGTCTCGATGAGCTCAGCTTGATCAAACACATCAAATCAAGTAAAACTTTGAATATCGAAAAGGAAAACATGAGTTTGGAGGTAAGGCGATCCTGAAAGAGACCCAAAAGGAACCAGGCACAAAGTGGAGGGGATATTCACACACCTGCACTGTGCGGGAGCCGAGCCAAAGTGACGTCGGCGTGCCCGCACCCTGACGTCAGCAATAACCTGAGTGGCCAACCTTTTGAGTGCTGCTGGGCTTTTTGTTTTGATCGTCTTGGGAGTCTGTGGGAGCAGGGCACTTCTTTGTTCTTCATATCGCTGTCAACACGTTCCCCCTGGCATCTCTCCCTGTTTCCCATCAATTTGAAAAAGACGGTCATCCGTCAGTTCACTGTTTATTCTCACTGCACTCGACTGTCGATGCATCCGTGATGAGGTTTGTGGACTTTGTGATACCGTTTTTCTCGTTTAAATTAGCCCGTTATGATGCGGACGCTGATGCGTCTGGACGTGATTGTGTAAAAATATAAGCAGCCGTTATGAATGTGACCATAACAGACAGCGACTCCAAGCATCAGTGGGCTACTTATGAGCCTTTTTTTTTAATGCATCGACTGTGCTGCTGACAGTAATCAATAGCTGGACAGAAGTTAATAGTCAATTAGCCTGAGTTACACTGACAGGAATGATAAGTAAGCGATGCATCAGACGCCGCTAAAGTCTGAATGTGAGCTCGCGTCCAGTAAAACAAACAGCCGTAAAAATAAAAATAAAATTAAAAAAACTGCCGATCTGGTTCGGGTCTCACTATTATTGCTACGAGCCTCAATAACATAAGTAACGCAAAATGCGATGCACTCGAAGAGTCATCGCCTTCCTAAGGGCGATGCACTTAATAAAAATCACACTGCATACAAAGTGGCCACAGGAAATTAAAGAACACTTGAACAGTTTGACTCAAATCAATAACCGTGCAATACAAAACTCCCTGAGGGAAGGCCATCTGAAGAAGCTGAAGAAGCGTATTCGTATTAGGTGTCCGTGCCGTCTCTCCCACCTCGAGCTAGTATCTGATCTTGAGCAAACCTACTGAACACCTCTTTGGCACAGACCATCAAATGCCATCGCCGTGTTAATGTGTGTATGAATGTTGACATGAAGCGTAAAGTCCATTCACAATCCAAATGTGTGGACGTTTCAAAAGAAGTGCTAACACACTACCTGTGATGGCTGACTTGCAGCTCTCCAAGAAGCTGATTCTTGAACCACTGGTCAAAGTCGACGTTGTCAAACAGCTCATAAGCCGCCAGTCCCACTGCATTGTATACTGCGGACAAAACAACCACAACACAAAGTCAGAACCGTATTATCATTTAGTCACAGTATCCACAGGAGCACTGGGAATATTGAACTTCTAAAGAGTGCAGTGAACAAACAGAGTATGAGCATTGAGGGAGAGATTACAAAAATATATCCAATTAACTCTGTTAAATAAAAAATAAATAAAAAAAAAGATGGTTTATGGTTCTGAAATGAGCCGCAAGAACACTAAAACTTAAATCATTCATACTGGGGCAAAATCCCTGCATTTTGCCCCAACAGGACCTTAATGTTTGAGAGTCTAATGCTTTTAATCGCACAATGCCTCACTTGACTGACAGGTCTCACTTTGATATTTAAAGTCTGATCGTTTATGTGGGTTCGACTGCAGAATGCAATTTTTGAAAATCTGCTGTAGGTTTTGTTGGCTGCTGAAAAGCTGACACCAAACTGCAATGCTGGAGGAACAGCCAAGAACTGCCAACATTGCATTGATTGAATAGCCGGTTGGACTGTATTGCTTCACGTGGAGCTGAACAGCTCGACTTTGCATGAAAGTACGAAGAGTTGGAATGATAGGAAATATGTAGTGTAAGCCAAGAAAGGTGTTTAAATGAGCGTTATAGCATAAAAAAGGAGTTGTGTCATTCAAAAGCCTTAGTTTGAATAATCAGGTATCATCGTATAAGCACTGCAGGCTACGCTAGAGACCCTGACGGGCTCCTGTAACCTTGGAGTTACCTATAATACAGGTCAGCCATCTTTGTTTCCTCATTTATGATATCATGGGCACACATGTACGCATGCATATATTTCTATGTTATAATGATGGAATATGTCTGTGACTTTGTAAAAGTTTGTAAGAGTTCCTTCTTTGGGCCGTGACGTGATTTGTGCGTTTTTGTATCCGTGTAGATGTACTGTAGAGGGCACTTAAAGGACTAGAGAGAAAAATAAAAGATCAGAGAAGAGATGGCAGTATGAGAACAATGAGACATAGATAAGTAAAAGGGACAGAAGCCGTAGAAGTAGAAGAGATGCTTCCTGTTACTATTTTTATTTCATCTTGAAAAGTAATGCATTCTGAGGGCAGAGAGGAGAAAAATAACAAGACCAGGGAAAGGATGAGCCTTAACAGAGCGAAACTGAAATTATCTTTACTCATACGTCATAGCAAAAAGATGGCTGGATGGATTGATTGAATGATAAAAAAGTGGCCAAACCAAATATTTGAGGGGTTAAAGGTTAATAAAACAGACAGGAAATGTGTAACTTTCAAGAAGACCAACATGCCGTTTTCTTCTGCTTCTCTCCTTTCTTGGAGAGAGTCCTGTATTCGTTGTAACGGACACAGTTGAGCTTCTCTTTGAGGTCAAAAGTATGGCTATTTTCTATTCAAATTAGATGTTCCTGTGTTTTCAAATGTGTTTTAGTGGTCAAAAAGGGCCTCTCGGAGGGCTAGGGTGTACTGAAATATACTTACTTCATTCTAATGTGCAATTTCAGAAAGGGGTTAATGCTGCTGGCAGTGCAGCATTAACATGACAAATACTAAAGTGACAACAAATATGTAGAAAAAAAATCCTGAACTTGTTTTTCCTTTCTTTTGACAGTATAATTAAGGTCATAGTCTGTTAGTGTATTAGCACTATTATAATTATTGACAAATTAACAAATTAGCACCTGCTGTTATTAATTAAGTGGCACTCTGGCGCTTCAACCAGCTTTAGGTCTCACAGACACAATTATACATCACTGCTGCTGCCACAAGCACAGCTTCATCCCCCAGTGATGTCTGCAGGTTTATCAACACTGACGGCATCCAGCTTTAACAGAGGCCCTAATAGCGGGCAAACTGTCTGTGATTTAGTTGTTTATGTCGTAAAACCTCCAGCGAGGCAGCCCTGACCTGCCACAGAGTTATAAATACTAAAAGGAAGTAGAGAGGGAGAAAAGAGGGTGTGAGACAGAAAAAAAGAGGGGGGTACAAGATGTCCACGGACATGAGAGATTAAGTGGGGGAGAGAGCAGTATTGCCAGAACGGATTACATTATGAAAATGCAACTCAAAAAAGGGAATCACTTGGTACGATTCCTGTGGTCATGTGGTCATGTGGTAATTCAGAATATACATCTTAGCCTAAAATAATTGGTATGCGTCCGGAAGCTCTCTTTATGCAAATCTCAATTCACTCCTCTCCATCTGTTTGTATTGTTTGGGATTGTGGTTGGAGTATGTTAATAACAAAGCCAGTTTAATAACCTTTACATTTTGTGTTTAAGACAAAATATTAATTTTAGCCGAGTCAGACTCTTCCTAGGAGTCCAAATCAGCCACTTAATACACCTGGTACTCCTCGACTCACCTGAATCCTTCATTAGCAACTGAGCCGAGTCTTCCACATTGGTTGGGCCTGCAAAGACAGACGCACAATCTGGGTTACTTTATTGGTCGTAGTAACGTGCACGCATCCCAAATATTTCTCAGTAATAACTACCCGTATGATTTAATGTGCCCAGTGGCCACGTCATAACACAGCTGCAGCTTAAAACGCCTGGACCCAACTACATCAGTACTGTCTCAATCATTCCACTGGTCTGTTCTCTCCCTCTCTATTAGTCCTTGTTATATACTCAGTTCTCAAAATCAATAGCTGCCTCCCTTCAACCATAGAATTACACCAATCTGCCGCCTTCCTTGCTCCAGCAGAGCCCAGTTCCACTCTGTCACTTCGGCACCTAATTTAGCAACAGAACAAGAAACTACACGTCAGTGCCATCAGGGAACCTGTTGCAGTGTGATGTGTGTGTGTGTGTGTGTGTGTATGTGTATGTGACTGACTTGAGAATTGTGAGTGGTTTTAATGGTGGAGGGTTGTCAACAGGGGTCTCGAAGGTGCTGTCAAGCCTATAGTGTGCATGCTACTCATACTGGGACTGCTAAAAGCAACAAGAACAAACATCCTCAACTTTATTGTTTTCTGATCCATGAAATATGTATCACTTTTCTGAGGCACGGCTATATTTCATGATGGGAATGGAGTCTGACATCTGAGGCCCATTATGTATTACAGGGAAACTGAGCCATACCATATGTGCAGTGCAAGGCCATTTTATCTGTATAGCATCTTTCAAGGAAATGTACAGTACGTATGCATATTGTGCAGAAATGCATTAAGACAACAATGAAATTGATTAAATATAATTTAAGTAGATTGAAAAAAAAAAAAAATTATGTTATGTCATTTGAGTGGACAACATTTTAAAAGACCACAGCACAATAAAATCCAACAGCCCCAAACAGCCTCCAAAAGTATCATAGCATTGAATATAACATAGCTAGGTGTACCTAATAAACTTGTAATTAGTACATGTTATCTTTGCATGTAGTAGGTTTGCAGAAAAGAGAGAAGACTTTGCTTTTGGCATGGAATAATATTTGAATTGACACTTAACGGACCCTGGAGATTCTGAACCATGTCCAGTAGCACCGGTATCAGTGTCTGGTTGTAGTTGTGGAAGATATCCAGGAACAATACTTCTGCACAGGGCTGAATAGAAGAAAGAGCAGAAGGGATGGTTAATTGGCAGAATTGATGGTACACTGTATGTGGAAGTTGTCACAAGCATTCATTTAGTATTTTTGCCCGACGCCCACCCAAAAAAAAAGTAAAAAACATGAGTGATGTCAGTGCGTACCATCTACACAAAGGTCGTTCTATACAAAGAGGCTCATGCACAAACACAGACAAACAACGGAAAACACAGCCTCGAGCTGGTTCAATAAAAAGTCAATGTGAAGGGGATTTCTTGTTTGCGTGCGCTCAAATAGAGAAATGGTTGTTGACCCACCTTCAGTAGTTTATTGGTTTTAAACATCACCAAAAAAAAAAATCTATATCAAATAAAGCTGCAAGAAATCTGACAACATGGGCTGAGCCGACTCGTGAATACATGCTGTGTGCTGTACAGTTTGTGCATGTGACATCTCACGATGCGTCCTGTAGGTATGACCTTTCCACCCGGGTGGCACTAGGTCAGATGACACTTCTAAAAAAGGCCACTCCAGCCTCACAGGATTAAGACAAACACAAACCATTGTTTTGTTGGAAGGATATGGACAGGTGGTAATATTGATCTATAATCAGACATTAGAATTGAGGACCATGGGAAGACTAGGCGGAGAGTGACATATGATCCATGAACCGCCCTGAGCTAATACGAAGGACAAAATATGAACTTAAACTAAACCAGGTACCCCTTCTTTGTGTGTATCTGCAAAGACGTTGACATGCCTCTTTGCAAAATTTGAGCTTTAGGGAATGTGATCACTTTTAACTAATTCCATACATAGTCTGAACTAAATACTTATTTTTTTAAGTATGTGTGAGAAAGCCACATGTACTACAACAGAGTGCTATTTAAAACTCCTGGGCCACTCCCCCACGGTTTAAAAATAAATCCCTTTTAATAGGGCTGCTGATGTTTCTAGCTTTAAAATAGTTTATCAGCTATTTTTAGGGAAAAAAACACCCCAACACTGACCAGCAAAAAGGAACACTGATGCAATAAAAAGCAAGACAAAATGTTAAAAACACCTCCATGTTTTCTACTGAGAATTCAAATTGTGAAGTAACAAGCTCTGGGCCTTAATGCCACCATTTATTTTCTGCCGCAGTGTGCTTTATAAATGAACAAGAACTTTTACAACAAGACCTTGAGTTTCAATGATTTAATGCTCTGCTGTACTTAAAGAAGTGTCTGTCATCTTAAGTGATGCAAGTGGATAGATGGGGCTCTCAACACAAAAAGAGAAGGGGAGAGAAACATGGGGTAGACAGAAAATAAGACTTCAAATTAGAGATTATGTCACGACTCAGAAGCTAAAGCTATTGATGAGTCATTGCCAACTAACAAAACACAGCAACAGAGAACGGCTCGAAAGCCCGGGGGGACCACTAACTGTTTTAAGATCCTGCGACGTATACAACTTGCTCTGTGCCACCACATAAAATAATTGTAATGTTTAAAAAAATATAGCACGCACTAAAAAAATAACGCATGAAAAAAAAACTAATATTATCGCTATTCCAGTATCTTTTACCGTTATGGTTCTTTCAATTACATTTTTATGGTTGGAAGGGTGGCGTTTTGTTTCTCTTTCAAAATTGATTCTTAAAAACATTTGGGTTGAAACACAGGGGCAATATTAGTTGTATTTTAAACGACATTCCTCTTCTCACAGTTTGTGGATGGTGTCACGCAAGAGTACCAGAGAGGACAAGGCTGCTGCAATGTTCTTTTGTGGGCAGGGTTGAGGATTGTGTGAACTACCCCCCCTCCCTTATCAGGTAACCAATATAATTTTGCATTGTGTGTGCGCGCGTTTACTTACCCGTAGACTGTATTTCCAAGAGTCACCACCTGTTTCTTCAACCGCTAGAAGAGGAGAAGAGAGGGTGTGAGTGTCCCATGTCGAGCATAATCACTAGGGTGGGTGTCTGTGGAGGACTGTAAAGCTATTACGGCCACCGGCCTCCGAAACTTCATACTGAGATGACAAATTGTTATCTATTAGGAAATGTTGGTCCGTAGATTATAGCTTAGGCTGTGCAGCAGAAACATATTTTAAGAGCGCAGTGCCGCTGCCCGTGTAAAAAAGCCCACCACACTGTTGATGGTCGAAGTTGGGTGTAAAGTTGTATGAAAACCAAGTCACAATTCAAGAAATCCCTGTTACGGCTATTATTTTGTATGTGCAGCACCTCTAACCTCAATGTAATGAATACAGCATCACCACAACACAATAAAGTCCGGTAAAGCCTGCATCCAGGGCGACATTGCTGACTTCGGGAATTGTAGAATTGGCTAACCCCCTCGCTTTGCTGGACTCCCCAAGCACATGCCTGTTAACTCTGCCAGTCTGCAGGTCCAGATAAGTCTGCACATTTGGATGCAGCCCGAGTGTCTGGGGATGTGCTATTACCGAAGCTCTCGGGGTCCTCTTCCCACATTGCCAGCTCTTCCTCTGTGAGAAGAAAGTACTGTGAGACGAGCCGCCGTCCAATCTCAGTCAGTGTGGGGTGTGTGAAGAATGCCGTCTTGATCTTGTGAGCTTCCAGACTCTCTGGCTTGCTGTCTGAGGGCGGCAGTGGGGATGGAGAGAGGAGAGGAGAGGAAAGAGAGAAACAAATTACTACAGAGCTACAGAGTCTACTTCAGAGCTTTAAATATAATTTCTGGTGGAATTTACAGCATTAACGAAATGATCAGTACAAAGCACAGTTAATATACAGGATATCTAAAAACCAAAAGTACGCTGCATTATCAAATAGCTTTATGTCAGGCAAAAGCCTGTGTCAGAAATGGGTGATTCAAATAGTAAATTAAAAAAAGAACAGTTAAGTAATCTACATTCTAACTTTAAAATTATACAACATTTTATTATAGTTTGTGAGTTAAAGTTAACGTTAATTCTCACCTCTGCTGGTCATCTTGACTTCCAATTAACAAAAAGTGTATTTACCTGCAGCCCTCGACCTCCATGTCACTACTCTTCGCATAGTATTGAGCGCTCTGTTCGAACACTCTCAGACACACACGGGTCCTCCTGTCAGTCAGTCTGACTGACAGGACGGGGCTAATAAATAAGTCAGATGGCTGCTCGGAGCCAGTCAAGGCTCAACGTTCCCTTTCCCTATCTACCACTGCTACTCAAAAATACTTTGTTTTCCTGTTTGAAAATGGGAAATGGAGCGCCAACCTGAAGTTGAACTTAACTCTCAAACATTGGAATGACACCAAAGCATTCGCATGAGAAACAAAGGTGGCTCTGCTCTCTGTCAACTAAGGATTGCTTACGAGAAAGGGCTTCAATACAGGCACACCAAAGACCGTACATGCTGGCAGTGCTGTGCTCCTAATGAGGCACTGGAGGCCTCTGTCAGCGTGAAATAAGCATGAGCCTTGGTGAGGTAGGGTGACGCGGATGGTATTACAGCATACTGTTTTTCAAAACACCATCAATGATCTGCTTTAAAGAGCTCGTGGCTTTTTTTCTGATGATGATTGCCTTGCTTTTCACTTCTTCTTTCCTCTCCTTCAAATATGCAATTCCCATCGCTCGTCCACCACTCGCTCTAATCCCCTGTGTTTATCACGCCGTTCCTCCTTTATTCCCGCACCCCTCCTGCAAATCTTCCCCACAGCTCACGACCTACCTTCGATGTTCTTGCAAGGTTTGTAGGCATCATTCTTTACGATTATCTTGATGAGGTTCATGCACTGAACAATGAAGCGCTCGAAGGTCACTCCTTCCCCTGCTGGTGTGAACAGGTAGCTGACGGCAAACTCCAGGGAACGCTGGATTAGGGGTATGAATGCGCACGGATGGTTCTCCAGGAAGTCTAACAACTACATGGAGGGGAGGAGAGAAGGACAAACATAGAAAATGGAGAGGAGGATGATGATGAACATTTGTTAAAACACTGCAATTGGTTTGTAACGTCCGTGATGCAAACATACAACTCTTTCTACTCCGATTATTTGATGATGAAACAGACATTTGTCATTTATTTCTATTTATTAGATATTTAAAACGTATAATAATACAAATATGATTATTCATTTAACTATCCAGCATATAAATATAAAGCTCCACCTTGAACAGACATGAGGTAAGTTGAGTGCGGATAATGACTCTTTCCCCCCTTCACTTGAATGTAGGACTTTTAAAGTTAATAGTTTTACTATTAAACCAGCTATAAAAGGAATTCCGAGAATATCTATGATTCCGTCAGAAATTCCATAGTGACGGTTGAGCCGACGGCTACTACTATAAAGACACACGGACAGAGAATCCTTGCTATATAATTAGATATATACGAGTCAACTCACAACTTTAGTGTACAGTATGATCATCTTCTCCAGCTTTTCTCTGCATGTGCTCTCTGGACCAACCTGTCGAGCTGAAACATAAAACCACCAAGCAGTAGTGTTACTTATCAAAAGCAGTATTCTCAACGTACAGCATCCACAGGCAATTATCAGAATTTGGCAATATACTGTATCCTTGGTTATTTAAACCCTATATGTCAATATTATGACATAATGAAAGTAACAATAGTAATAATTTGGTGATATATTGCTCTAACCTTCATATAAAACTAGATAATACTAGTTGTATGGCCCTGTAAACCAGTCACGTTGTAGTGAATATTTTGGACGGACATGGATGTAATCACTTTATTGTTGTGTACTATTATTTGTGTAAAATTGTCATAATTAGCAATGCTAATGTTTGGTGACCTTTGACCCTTGACAACCAAAATCTAATCAGTTCATCCTCGAGTCCAAGTGGACATTGGTGCTAAACTTGAAGACAATCCCTCAAGGTGTTCCTGAGCATTCACGAGAATGGGACGTACGTGAGGTCACCGTGACCTTGACCTTTAACCATCAAATTCTTATCAGTTCATCATTGAACCCGACTCTTGCCGGTGTGGAGGCAAACAAAAACTATATCCCACGATGTCCGTGGGAAAATATGAATTAACCCTTCACCTTAAAAGTCCAGATCCTGAGTAAAACACTCTTTCTATGAACATAGACAGATGAGCAATTTTCATATTTTAGCGTCTAGATACATTGGATTTCGATAAAAAAAAAAGTAAAAATGTTTGACATTTGGAGGAATATGCTTTCTCACTTTAAACGCTCATATTTTCAAGTAAAAATAAATAAATCCTGATTTGTCCAATATCTGAGGATTCTGGAGTTAATCCAGTGTGCCGTCCTGCCGACACACTGGGCAGGACGTTAGCAAAATGTATTGAAATTCAGATCTTTCACCTCCGGAAGTTGTTGACAAAGAGTCACAATTGATTCAGAGGACACCTTTTCAGAATGATATGGAACATTAGGTGAGAAATATTCTTAAGTGGTGTCCGATCTTGTCCTATCAACACTTTTATGGGCCTGGCAAGAAGAAAACTTATTGGAATGAATAAGTAGGAGAAAGATTACAAGGACGGGGTGGGGGGGAGAGAACATGTCTCAAAAAGTTACTTTAGTGTAAACTCTCCACTTTTATTGTGTTTCATTGTATTTTAATTTGTGTTTTGCTTTGCTTTTCTCCTTCCATCATTCAGGTTATCGTTTTTAGTGCTTCTGCAGACAATCACTCTTGTTCTTGTATAGCAGACCCAATTCATAGCTATGCCCGAACCTGAATTTTATAGCATTTACTATCGGGGGAAGACATTAAATTCACCAAGTGTAAAAGGCTCAATAACCCTATAAAACAAGGTATAGCATGTTATTACATCATCTCCACCACCTCGATGCTGATACAATCCAATTACAAGAGACTCTACTTAAAGCCTCAACTCATTTAAATTGAAGAGAAGATGGTAGGTCAGAGTAATTTCTGGGCAAATCAAGAGGTGCGACTATCCTGCTGCATGAATCTGACCCTTTGGGAGAAAGATCTAGGCAGATATTTCAGAACATGTACACAAATCTTATATATTTGTGCAAGACATGGTTTTATTCAATGCAAGGTGATAGACCGTACATACTACACTAGGGTTGGGTTGTCTAAGATCTACGACGGATTTTTTCTCAGTCTTTCTAAGCTATTGAGCAATACCTCAAAATGTCCTTTTTTAGATTGTTTTTGCATGAAGGGAATAAATACCCTTTAACTTTATTCAAAGAGTGCAACTTTAACTAAGTACTCTGATGACACAATTGTATGTTTATGCAAAACTAAATAAACAAAGTTTAAAAAAAACAGATTGCATGTTTCTTGAGCATCCTTTTCTTCCTCTTACTGTCCCTTCCTGCAGATATTGTCTATCCTCATTTACTACAAGAAACTTTGCCGCCGTCTATGGGGTCAAATGCCCAACTTCACCTTGCTGCCTTTCATGAGTCCCATGGCCCCATTATGTCGGTGTATATAATAAAGAACAGTGATAAACAGAACTCCAAAATGACCATGAGTGACTCAGCCACCGCCCCCCCCGCTGTAAATGTCGGCTCCATAAAAGCACTCCTGATGCTCGACCCAATAAAGATGTCCCATGTACTTTACTTCCTTGTCAACCTCATTGATGAAATGGGCAGACACCATAACGGTCTCTGGCATTCATCATTTGTGACCAGCCGGGGCCATAGTTTCCTCTCCCCTTTATGCACACATTCATTTCCATCAGCCACAACTAATACCCAGTGACACTAGATTGATTAAAAAGGTTAACTGGCTCAAATATTACTTTGTCTTGCTTCTTTCTCATTTAACATCGAGCATTATATATATGGATCAAAACACCATTGCATTTTATTGACTTTGTGTCCATGCCAATGTTTCCTTGTTTGCAGGTGTACGGCAAATGGTTATGTTAGCAGATGGTGTGTAAAGTCATCAAAGTCACCGAGATCAAATATCTGACCCAAAGAAACCTGCGGATAACATACATAGACCGAGACAGATGAAGAAAAATAAAGCTAGAAAATGAAACTATTCGTTATTTCTGACATATGTAACCTTGAAAAAAGGTCTAGTGATTGACAGCGACTGACTCAGCTCGAGGACAAACATCTAACAGGGAGAGCCAGACATCTGAATGGACCACAAAGAGTGCCCCAAAAACACCAGTTTAGATAGCTGACCGTATCAGTCTGAGCAGAGCTGATATTTCTCCCCGGGCCGGCCTTGAGCTGCTTTGCCGTTTCCCCTATCTTCCGTGCCCAAATACCAACAGGACCCTGACCCTTTCTCTATTGCCATCAGCAGAGTAAATATTGGAAGAGATAGTTGTGGCTGATGATACTTTTTGCTCAAATCTGCTGCTATGGTAGATTGTGAAGTTGTGTCCGAGATGCATCGCTCAGCCACTGGGTGTTATCATGAAGCACTTCAAAGAAAAAGAAGAGAAGCGCTGTTGATGGTGAAATCAAACAGTGAAATTGAGCAAACACATCTGCCACTGAACTGGGTAGCGACTGCTTAAAGGGTGTCCCTCAGTGGGCGTCTCTACCGCATTAGAGGGGCGTAGAAACTGTTTTTTAATGATTTAATTTTGATATTTCCACTCAGAGGGATGGGTACAAAGTAACAGGTGTAAGGACCAATAACCTTTTAGGAAACTCATGACTGCATGACAACTGCATGTCCAAAATAAGCCGTGGAAGAACAACTACCTTAATCAGACGTCTTATATTGTAATTTATTCCAATGCATAATGCTCAGACTAATCGCAGTGATCTGCTGGTCTGACCAGGAGTCCAGAGACCAGGAGCGACTGATGTAACAGTCAAGAGAGAATAATTAGCTAATTGATGGCACTTACACACTAAAGCAGATATAGTTACTAAAAAATACAGTTAAAACTAAATGTTGTTCCTTCAGGTAGAAATTGACAAAACATCAGAAAAAGATTAGAAATGCCTCCGCCAAGCGGTCATGTTGCCGTTTACATCCATGTCTATCCAAAATATCATCACTTTGTTCATCATTTTATCCTTATATGATAAGGATATATATATATATATATCTTTTATACGAGACATTTTGTGTGCAATGGTCTCATTCACATATGAATCCTTGAGTTATGGGCAAAAATTTGTTTTATGAGGCAATGGTGACCGTTCACCACCAAATCTAATTAGTTCATCCTTGCATACAGATGTTCCTAAGAAATTGTGTTCACAAAAACTGGCCAAGCATAATATCGTACAACCAAAATCGTTTCAGTCCATGCATTAAAATCTTATCAAATTACCTAATGTGTATCAATTTAGAGCTCCTCGACAAGAAAAAGGTACAAAAAAAAACAAAAAAAACACTGACTTAGGATGACTTAGCCTGAACTTCAATTCGACACCTACGTCATGCTACGCTATCATGAGACCTGGAGTTTGTGAACCATACAGTCTCTTAAGTAGGACCCTTTGGTGTGCATTATATTAGTCACCGGTAACTGAGTTTGTTTACTGAAGGGAGAAGCCTCAGATCAGAGATCCAGGAGAGAGAAAGAGACAAGTACTCACAACATTCCAAGAACTGTGTTAGCCTCTCAAACACTGCATTCAGGAAACCCTGAAAGGGAAGAAATGAAGAGAGGGTGAGATCAAGTTTAATCTGACATTTCTGCAGTTGAATCACTTGTGATTGCTTCATCAGTATTGCTCAGAAGGAGATCTATTAACAAAGGAATAACTTTAGTGTGTGTGTGTGTGTGTGTGTGTGTGTGTGTGTGTGTGTGTGTGTGTGTGTGTGTGTGTGTGTGTGTGTGTGTGTGTACACACACAGGAGTATAAATAAAAGTGCCAGCTACATCGTATGAAAGAGAATCAATTTTCTGGAGCCTGGTGTAGACGCGGCTTAGCATGAGAAATGAGATGATCGATGGAGATGCAATCGGTTTAGGTCTGCGTTAATGTTCAGCCACGAGGTTAACAGCGGCGCCATTAATCACAGAGCCCAGCCTGTGCGTAAAGCTCCGAACAGAGTCTGGTGAAGAAAGAGGGGGTCGCAAGAGGAGCACGGAAGAGAGGGCGCGAGACGACAAAGAACAACATACACGGCAGGCACTCGTTAGGCTAATGGTGGGATTTGAAAAAAAAAAAGAAAGAGGGGGAGGCAAGGTGGGTGAAATAAAACGAGAAAAAAAATTAGAAGAGAATAATGCAAAGGTTTTCAGCTGAACAAGTCGTGATGGAAAAAGGTTTGATAACTAAAAAGGGGGAAGAGAAGTGAGGCCCGCGGCCCTGCGGGGAAACAATACACCAGGATGAAGTGAAAAGTTAATGAATGTCAGCAAAATGGATTGAGGTGGTGCGAAAAGGATGGAAATATGAGACAGAGCGCGGGGTGAGCATTAAATGAGCACGTCAGCACTAATCGAGAAGTCGTTTGTAAAAGTAGATGAAAGCGTCAACTGAACAACCGAGTTCAATCTGAGGCTGAACCTTATGGATAAAACAGTGGGTCAAAGTTGGTGACTGTTTCAGCCGTGTGTGGTCTTTAACAATATAAATGCACAGACTTGGCTTCAGGTTTAGAGTTTCGCAGTGGATTGTTTATTACCATGTCTCAACTGAAATCTATAATCTATAAAATGCTTTGGAATGACACAAAGATGCTTGTAAACGCCTGGATGTTGCAAACAGACATACTGAGAATAAAAAAACATATCTATTTATTTTATTTTTTTACAAACAAGTTTTAAAGCAAGTAAGTTTTTAAGGAAAGTTTGAAATTCATCACTGTGGCAGCCTGTGAAAACTGACAATGGTCTTCATTTTTTTAGGGATTACCAACTCACTGAAACTCGCAACTGGCAGCGACACGAGTGAACGACAGCCACAAAACAAACAATTACGGTGCCAGTTTGCTATATACAACAGCTGGGTGTGTCAGGGCCCTCGCACATATTTCAAGTTAAATTCATGAACTGATGAAAAGTACTCAAGTCACGTCTTTAGACGAGCTTCATGATTTATGTTGTATCAAAGTATGATTTTTTTTTGCTCGAGCAAACAGCAATGTTTTTTGGGTTATATTGTAGAAAACTGACTTGGTATAAAACATCCATCGTTGCTCAGGGGAAAAAAAGTTGAGGGTCAAAGTTTCAAGAAGCTCACTATTATCCTTAACCTGCCCTCTCTCACCTGGACTGGAGGAACACGTATGTGTGAATGTTGTTCATAGACTATAGTTCAGCATTCAACACCATTGTGCCCTCGCAGCTTGTCATCAAGCTCAGAGACCTGGGGCTCAACAGCGCCCTATTTGATAAGATCCTGGGCTTCCTGATGGGCCAGGATGTGTGGATAGGCACCACCATATCCTCCACCCTGATCCTCAACACCGGAGAGGACAAGGTTATGTATTAAGCACTCCCTTGTACTCCGGTTCACCCGTTGTCCGCATGGACCAGAGAGAGGAGGTCAGAGCCCCACAGCTCCAACACCACCATTCAGTTTTTTTCCTCTGCAGGCTGAGGAGGTTCAACGTGGACTACAGGACACTCTGAAACGTCTGTGGTGCACCATCGAGAGCATCCTGACCTGCTGCTCCACCGCCCTCAACTTTAAGGCTCTACAGAGGGTGTTGAAAACTACCCAGCACATCGCCAGGAGGGAGCTGCCACTTACGGAGGACCTCTACCCCCAGCAGTGTCAGAAGAAAGCCAACAGGATTATTAGAGACCACCAAACACCCCAGCCACAAACAATTATGTCTGCATGCGTTGGAACAGGCCTTCTGTTTTCTCTTGCTCAGTCCTCATCACAGAGTTCCAAATTGCATACTTTTTTATTTTTAACACATAATGCAGCTGCCCTTAAAAAGTATATACTGTTGCATGCTGTATGAATTCAATTAGGACTTAGTACTTTGTCATTACATTGCATGTGGAGCTTTGACCCGCTTACTCAGATGTCCGCTGCGAAGAGGATTGTGGGTCAGAATAGCCAGAAGAGAATGCTGGCTTGTATAGTACTGCAAAATGCGACCGAATGCAGAAGGACATGCTGGTATTTTTGGCATACTGCAGTTGACATACTTTGCTTTGGGACATACTAAATCATGTTCTGGCATACAAGAGTATTGGTAGTATGGGTATACATAAGGTGGGTGATTCCAAGATGGCACTCTTTCCCTTCTGGAGGGGCCTTTCAGGAACCCGACTTGGTTTTGTTTTGTTTGATTATGTTTAGTTACCCTTTATGCTACAGGTAGTTAGCATTGCAGTGTCACAGCAGCCAAACACCCACACTTTACACAACAGTTTTCTTCAGTAGGCTTATCTTTAACAACTTTGTTCATTAAAATGTTGCTGTGAAGACTTCCCTTCTTTGTTATCCTCCTGAAAACGCTATGCATAACTATGTGTGTATTTATGTTCCTCATTATGCATTTACTACATTGTGGTTTAGATTCTGCTTATTCATTTGAAATAAGCATATACAGGATCTGAAGCATATATGAAGCATATACAGGATCTGCTTATTATCATGATTCCCTTTTACAGTGCAGGCCTGCTGTGCTGCATGCAGGCAACTGAGCTACACATCATGACTTAGTTAAATACTGTCTCCCCCTTAGCCAGGGGGAGTGTATTCGGTTCGCTGCAGGTTGCTTCATTACTTCTTCGGTAAGCAACCTGCAGGCCCACTTTCCTACAGAAAAATAACCTTGAAACAGATTTCTAAAATGAAATAATATGATTTTACAATTTTCTCAGCAATACACAGTACCCCCGAAGTAAGAGGGAAAAAATAGAGAGGATAAGCCATCAACACCGTAATGACCTCATCAATAAGCCAGATAACAAGAGCAAGACACATCTTTAAACCATCACATGAAATATTTGAAAAATGGTTGCATGAAATCATCCGTTAAGAACCATGTTAAACTAAAAATAAATCTCAGGGAGTAGTTGAGAACTGTTAAACTGATCTGGATGATGAGTCCCATTACCGGATTGAAAAAGCTTAACTTGTGACAGTGTAGTGAATAACTGAATTAATCAATTAGTCCTATTCAGGAAAGGGGTTCATTTGAGCACCAGTAATTGCATCCGACGTATTTAAATGATATTATCCCCCTTCTGATTCACCTCACCTGTTCCTATTAACAACAATTAACTTTCTTTCAGTTCAAGTTGTTCCAGATCGTGGAAGCTGATGCCAGATACATCCAGATTGAGATGTGAACACTGGTGATTACACACAAGTGTGTGTTTAGTCAATGCAAAGCCACGAATGGATTCACAATAGGCATTGCCAACAGAGTAAAAAAAATAAAAAAAAAATCTAGTATTGTAAACAAAATCTTTTAGCATTTAACATAAAACAAAATGAACCCTGAGGCTATAGGAGTCCACTATGTAGCAGAGATGTACAGAAACGAATAGGAGCGAAAATGAGGCAGGAGGAAAATGAGAGAAAAAACTAAAGCATTGAAGAAAGTTATGATATCAGTCTGAGATAGGTGAGTAACTGGACGCACGATGATGCTCATTTGTTTCTATACAGTAGCCAAAGGGACAAGAGAAAGACACAATATATCACCTGCTGCTCTTATAAACAGTGATACATCTCTTAAAATGTTATAAAAACATTTTCAAAAATACTCTGCTTGGAATAATGAACTGTGTCTGCTATGGTTAGTACACAAAATACAGAATGATGAAAATGTGTACTACGAGATAAAAGAGGTTTCCTACTTTTCAATGCTCAAATTTTGACATCACATTTAAGTGTGAGTTGCATATTGGACAATGATTGCCCTTTAAGTGATAACTTCAGCAGTTATATTCCAAAACAAATTTAAGAAGAAAAAAAAAAAACAGTGAACCTATTGCTGTGTTAACACACCTCAGCTGAATAACATAATTTAAATGTGGTATCGACACGTTAAAGTAGAAAGAGATAATATCAGCATAAACATCTGAACATGAAATATTTACTCTAATAATAATATTTCTGCTCGCTGATCTGGAATAACCAGGGCCAGCTCAAGGCAAATTACATTTTAATGGGACTGCTTCAACCATTATACAACCTTCAGCCTGCAAGCTAAAAGCTGTCTCATTAGTGGAATAATAGAGCACAGTAAACACATTTACTTCGGTCAGAAAATGTCCCCTGCAAACTCCTGTCTGACAAGAGAGAAAAACTAAACAAATAGACCGATGAAAGAAATAATGAGAGCGACATAGACTGAGTGACAAAGAGAAGCAACTCACTGAACTTCTATGACTTCTTCTATGACAACCCTTGGAGTCAAAAAGACCATTCAGATTTATTTTGGGCAACTAACACTTCTTTTCATTATCACTTTATGTTATGATACCAAATCTGACTGTATGACTGTATACCAGAATTAGTATTTTGGATACCAAATCAATTCTGCAAAAAAAATATTAAATTGTATATTTTGTTCAACCACTTGATTAAAAATGGTACAATTCATAATGATATAAAAAATAAATAAATAAAATGATAAAAGGCAAGTGAAAAACCTCAAAGAAAGAAAAACTTTCCAAAACCTCAAAGCATAAAAGACCATTCAGAGATATAGAGCAATCCTCTCGGCTATCTGACTGTATTCAATCAAGCTTTCTTGGCATTACAACACAGGTGTACACGCCAGTCGACGGACACTTCAATCAATCAATAAATAAATAAAGAGCATAACTGCCAGACTGACGTAAATCATGCTGGGATCACAGTGAACTGTAGGATGAGCCTGAAAGTAGCGTCCCTCAAGGTCACGCAGGTGTCGTCTCAAGCTTCTCTTCTTGTAGAGAATCGAATCCTAAATGCATCTGAACATTTGATATTATTATAAACTGGGCAGTTTGAATACATTGTTTGTCCGCCATGACTTAGCAATATTACACGACTGGGCTCAGGTGTATAAGCGCGACCTTTTCAGTACCCAGTCCCACCTTTGATTGGCAAAAACAGGAAGTAGGGAGAATCTGCAGCCGGAGTTCACAGGGCTGGGACATTTTGTGCAAACGATTCCATTAACTCTTAAGCCATGGGGCAACCCAAACCCCATCCAGGCACATGCTTACGATATTTAATTTAAACCAGAGAGATTTAAACTAAATTAAATTAACAGTTTCATGGGGATGGACTTTCTTCTCACAGTGGGTGAAGAGCTCATACCAAAGTCTCGACTCTTTGAACCAAAACCAGGCTTAAGGCACTTTCGATCCTCACGGCCATCCACACATTGCAGTGAGATCTGAGTCATATTCAACTCAAACCATCAACAGCAAAAATATGTTTAAAGAAATATGAGGGCTTCTTAACAGCCACAGCTGAAATAACTCAAGACTCACCATCACTTCCATATTCTGCTGTGGCTCTTGAAATCCGAAGACTGTCAACTTGCGAAGCACTGAGAGGGGGCAGATAGAGAATGATGGATTAGTATGCAGGATTGACACTAATTGCACATTCATCCCCATTTTACTGTTGTTTAACAAAGTAGCAGCACATGTGAATATTTACAGAAGTTAACAAGTTGTCCTCTTAATTACGTTTTTGTGGGTGGAACCATGAAATACATGAATTATGAGATGGGGTGAGCGATTCAAGCCTGCATTTTGTAGTTAGAGATCACCGCAGCCTCTTTCCAGCTGTATGGGCAAAATGTTGCTACCTTTAAGAGAGAGCAGCGTCCTCTCCAGCGAGCCGAGGGCTGTGGCCTCATCTCTGGCACAGATCTGCTGGAGGAAGCAGTCGGTGTGATGGCTCCAGAGGGAGCACGCGAAGCTGTAGATGCCCGACGCCAGCTGCCAACGTACACACAAACAGTACAGTCGATCACACGCATCAAAATGAGTCTGGATCGGTTCGAAAGCAGGCATTTGAGGTCATTCTCGTGAAATTAATCGCAATCTTATCTGCCTATATCCCCTATAAACATCAGAGACTCCGTTACACACTGATGCTGATACAAATACAAAAGCTCTTCCACATAAAACAGTCTTACAGAACAAACAAAGAGGGAAAGAACGGGACGTCTGAGTCTCAGGTCTAATTTAGCTCTAAATGACTTCCTATTACAGTCACTGCCAGAACATTGAGCCCAAACCAATTACATTTTTATCCATCAATGCATTCTCCTGTAAAGATAATCAAAAAAAGTAGACAAAAGTACTCTGTCCCATCAACTGTGCAGTCTGGCCCAGTAGCGCAGACAATATAATCAATCTGCCACGGCACAACAATGAGCTTTGGATTATGCTTCGCTCGGTGTTTTCATAAAAAGAATAAACAGAACTGAAAAGAGGTAAACAGTACACATCTCAGTGACTATCCAACCCTAGTGCCTCAATATTCAAGCACTTCCATGTGTTCGAGCTGAAAGGAAACCACACTATCAGGTATTTGAACTGTGTTAAATGTGATAGTTAAAGTCATTTCTGCTACTTGATTAAGGCAAATACACTGATAATTAGTTTGCAGATGACGTATCAAAGAAAGGAACTGAACTCCGGGGCAATAAAACTGTGTGTGAGGGGTAACGCGTGAATGCCAAGTGGGAAAGATCTGAGAAGCAGTGGTTAGGTTGGTGGTGTGTGCCTACTGAAAGAGAAATCCCTACTTAGACAGCGCAGCATAGGCTTTGATACCTTCCTTACAGAAAACTGCAAGGCTAGCCATTTTCTTCTTTGGAGAGATTTCTCTCAAGCTTGGCACTTTCCATTCCTCGGATACCAGACTAATCCAACGCATGGAACCTAGAAGTGATGAATCAAGTTTGGGAAACATTCTCAAATTCTTGTTTTTCGACTTCCACACTCTTGGCGTGCTGTTTTTTTAAATCGGATGGAAGGTCGTTTAAACTGTATTCCACATGGCCAAAACCTTGGGCCCTACGAAACACGGATGAAAATTACAGAGTTTGATAATACAAATGGATAAGTAGATGGAGAGTTTGTGGGTGCAATCAGTGTTTTCCCTTCCATTATACGTTTTTGTTTCTTTTCCCCACAGTCAATTGAACAGATTAAAACAACAGGAATTACAATGCATGTGTAAACCTTTTTAGTGCAGCAACAACTTGGTCAAACTTAAAGAGTTAAATTGAATATTGTCACACCCGATCCAGCTATCTGAGTCGGTATCGGCCCGATATCTGATATTGATATCGGTGCATGTCCTACTGAAAAGCATTATTAAAACAGCTTATATTTTTTCAAACTGTTCTTACTTAAACTTATTAACTATAGGCACAGCTTCCCACACTTGAAAACATAACTTTGAACACAAACTACTAAAGTCCCCTGATAGCAGATTCCATCTCCATCCCATGCAGCTACATAAAGTGGATTGACAGCCTGAATCCACTCCCTATTAAACAAAGATTCTGTTCATTAAGGCTACAATGTTAGATTTTTTAATAAGTAAGCCACACAGAGAAAGTCTGGTATTGGGCTGATTACTGGTGATTGGGGAACCATCTGAATTCCAATTAATGAGTGTTTTGAATTGTTGCTAAATTATTCTATAGAGAATTTTGATGCATCCAAGAATACATTATTTTCCCCACCCATGAGGTGTGTGTGTGTGTGTGTGTGTGTGTGTGTGTGTGTGTGTGTGTGTGTGTGTGTGTGTGTGTGTGTGTGTGTGTGTGTGCAAAAACTCCCCACATTGCAAAACGTATGTGTATCTGTGTGTATTCTCCTCTTCACAACTGCAGACAGAGACAACAGAGAAGCACATTTCAAAAAAGCAAACAATTTCCTCCATCTGCAAGCCAATTCCCTATTCCAGGAGGAAGAACTCGTAAACCAAAGCCATCCAAGAAAAGCGCAGCTCATTTCATCTGTTTATGAAGACACATCCAGTGGGAAATTGCCCCTCTATTATTACTCAAAAGCACAAAGCCAAATGCTGGTTATCACCTGCCCCGTTCCTCTCTTAACTTACTGCATTTTTGAGTCCCAAAAGCCAATAGAGCTAAACAAAATGTCAATGCTTAAACCCATGCAATGTCTTTATAACTACCCCACAAGGTTTCACATTTAAACTGAAATAGTCTTGTAAAGAGTAGGAAGTTCTTAAGAAGTAGTTATCAGTACCACTTTTATGTGCATTAAATGAAGTATCAACTTTACAGCAAAAACATTCTGAGACGTATTACCAGAACAACTATCTTTGTTACAAGAATGTAGTCTCATGAAAAAAAGTTGGAGCTGTGGGTTGATTGTCCAGGAATACAATTGATGTGTTCAGAGTACTTTTCTGAGGGGAAAAATAAAACTTGTCCATTAGGCGGAAAGTTCTTTTTTTTGCCAATTCTGAGAAGGTTTGTGTCTGTGGAATCATTCTGGTTACTGGGAAAAAAAAAAATTCTATTGTTTGTTCTCTCTCTGAGTTTAAAAGGTGCTCGAGTATTACAGTGAACTTAAGATTCGCTTCGATGTGCATGTCCCTGACTTTCATATCAATTTGTATCTCATCTTATCTTCCATGCTACTGCTGAGGCAATATCAACCACAGTTAAATTGTTAGATTTAGACTGCTAAATCATCCTGTTTAGTGGCAACGAGTCAATTTTTCAAAATAATTTAACGTGTACAACTGCATTATGCAACACTGAGGCTATTTGTGGTCCCTGTTCATGGATAAATGTTCAAGATAAATGTTGTTTTTTTTATTATGATTTTCCTCTTGCATCCAGTCCCCTCCTCACTTTTTCCCCTTCTTTCTAAGATGGCAGTAGGCAGAAACAACTTCTAAAAATGCCCCAATTCCATCCTTCTCCTTCAATACAGCCTCAACTTTATCTTTACACCATTTTCTTCATTACTCCATAACTTCTTCTGATGTGATCTCTCCTTCTGTCACCAGCAGCCCTTGGTTACTTCAATCACTTCTTCTCCTACACACCCACGCCATCCTTCTTCATCAGCTCCTCTTTCCCTTTTTCTCCCACTATCTGCTCAGCGCTGTGTCTGGCGCATGAGTCGAGTTCGAAGCCCGAGCATCAGCAGGTGGATCAGGACAAAACCAAGAGCTGGTAGCTGGGCCGCCCCATCAGTGCATCATCTCCCGTGATGCAGTCAACATGGTCTCCCAACTGTTTTAGGTTTGGGGCGAAGGGCTAGAGAGAAGAGCGCACTCTCATCGAGTACGAGAAGACGCGCTCAACACCCACACCCACGTAAGAGCACTTACGTACACATTATGTCTGGGCTAAATGGGGCGCCATAAAAACTGTAAATGAAGAGGGAAAGAGGGGGCTTATACATGAAGAGATACTTGCTGCTCAATGCAGATACATTTCTGTGAATAAATGGCAAAGGTAACATTCAGGACGGCGGTGACTAAACACTTTGTTCTTTCAAAAACGTAAAACAGGTGCAACCCACTGTAAAACGACGGCTCGGAGCCTCGACGCAGGACAGAAGCCCTGTTCACATTCGGCACCAACATGCGTCTGAGTGTTCCGATCAGCTCTCCATCATGTCACACCTGGCATCAGAATGAGTCAAGTGACCACTCACTTGAGACCTCCTCGCTCTATATGCAAATAAACACATATATCATTTTCCATTTGCAACGTCCAAATGTGTTGTTTTTCACCCAATGGGACGCAACAGTGCACTGTCCTGCCTTGTCTACTACAAATTAAAATTAAAATAAGTCAACACAATATAGACAATATAAGGGGTATATTCCTTGGTGTGTTGCAGGCAAACGAAAGCGCCCAAGATGCTTGATGCACTCTTAATATATCTGTATCCATCCTCAGTCCTTTTTCCATTTGGCCTGTTGTCGGTGCACTTTAATATGACGCTATTGGCATACGTCCCTTCTCCCGCTTACACAGAGGTCGCCAGTTGAGTAGGCAGACCTTCAATGTGTCCCAGGACACATTCCCATACACACTGCATAAAGAATGTGACCATATGCGGCCCGACCAAACTTAAAATTGTTTCTGAGCCATCGGCTCTCGAGCCGTCCTCAACGTGTCTTGGGTGCGTTCCCGCATGTACATAAAGCTGTCCACGAAGTGGTAATGCCAGGTGTTTACGGAGCCAGAGACGACCTTGACAGGTGTAGTGGTTGTATACAAATAACCAACGTGAAAAAAATATATATCTGAGAATCTGAGGTCATTTGAGGTTCAAATCTGACTTTGCATTAAAAAGACTCAATTTCAGCTCCAGTGCTAGTGCTGCAGCCCCCACCCCCTCCATAACAGTGTTGTATTGTCCTTTGTCTTCTCACCTCTTCATAATCCATGGTGTGTGCGCACACGCACACACACACACACACTGGCCTGGTCAGTTGTCGTGACGGGATGGGATAGTCCATGGGCTATTCAGATTCAAAGTGATCAGTGTCTCATTTAAAAACTGCACGGTTTCATGGGGCTCAGAATGCGTTTGTTCCTCGTATTGCCTAAGGCCACACATTTTGGCATAGAGGATTGCCTCTGCACAACATCCAACTATTTGGCCTCAACCGCTGTCTCTGATGTCCACTGGTCTGTCTCTGTCACTCTTATTCTCCTCCGGTTGTTCTCGTCGCTGGTATATTTGATATCTTGTTCCCCTAAACCCCCCCTCCTTCATGACTACTTTTCTGCTCAAGTCTTGAGTTCTTTAAAACCACGGATGGCAATACATTTACATTTGCTCTAATTCACTCCCTCTTTGAAAGACACATTAACTCACACAGACAACCCTCCTGTGAACACATTCTATCTTTCTCTCTCACACACACACACACACATATTCCCAAACACATCAATCACGCTCCAGTCATGCATGAAAACAAACACAGGCATGCAGAGAGAATCTGGCTGCCATGAATCTCGGATTTGATTCATACAGCGGCTAAACAGCATCTCCTACAGGCAAAGGCTGAAACTGAAACACCTGCAACTCTCAGGGCGATCTTGGATTCATCTAGTCACATAGAAAAAGGTTTTGCAGGGGAAAAAATAAAATAAAAAAAGGAACATGACAAAGTCAGAGGCCAGAACACAGGAAAAGAAAGAAGAGGTCAAAAGCAGCAAAATTCAGCAGACAGAGTTCAAGTTTGATTTTTCTTTACTTATTGACCTAAATTCACCTTATATTTCAGATGTGCACAGCTACTGCATCAAGTGGAGAGAAAAGAAAACCAGAGAGGCATAATGAATGACTAAGAATGGCAAGCAAGCAAATACAAAAGTGAAGGTTGTAATGACGTAAAGCTGAGAGTGGTGACTAACAGACAAATAGCTAAAAAAAAAAAAAAAGTGGCCTTACATCCTGGAAGAGCCGCCTGTCCTGCGCCAGACGTTTGGACGCTAGGGTTTTGGTGACATGATAGAAGGTTAGCAGCGCCCTGTGCTGCTGCAGGCCGTCCTGACCCTTCACAGACTCGAGCAGAATGGGGATGAGCTCTGGCCATTGCCTGGGGCAGTCCAGACGGGCCACCTTGGCTATCAGTACTGCAATCTGGGTGGCTATCTGTCGGGCAAACACACAGAGGGACAGAACGATGACCAGAGGCAAAGCATAAACACAGCAGAAGGTGGTTATGCCAAAGTAAACTTAATGGGAATTTTACTTAAACATTGCCATCTCGAACCTTCTAGATCTCTTAATATAGCAAGGCATGATTTTAAAAGGAGTAGTTTGGACGATCATATTACATACAGCATAGTGTGCACATATTCCATATCCTGTTAAAGAGGGAATGTGACGCACAGATTAAGCTTCTTCTTTTTTTTTTTAAGAAAGTTCTTGTGCAGGAGTGTTACATCTTTGTAGTCCATAGATCCAGGACTGTCACTACTGAACACCAGCTTTGATAGCAGACTTTACACAACATAAGCATACGCTGCCTTTGATTTGACAGCTGCGGTTCACACATCCTTGCATAATACTTAACCGTCTACAGTTCTGTCACGAATCTAGTAGAAGCATAAACATCAAGTTAAATGAGCAGGCCTAGCTTATTTGGATCAACATCACAGAGCGGTGGCGCTGGGTGGGAACAACGGTTTGTTAGGTACACTCAGCTGAAACAAATCCAGTCTAAACACAACAGCCCTGCGGGATGTATGATGATGAAAATGTTGTGTGATTTACTGTGAAGCCTTCTTATATTTTGTCCAATTAATATCAATAAGGGTAGCAAAAAAATTGATGGCCCCTAGAAATCACAGTTAACTTGTAAATTAACTATAACTATAGTTTAAATTCTTTGACTTTCTTGAGCCGACCTAATATTTTCTGTGATGGCAGTTCCATCTTTGATTTAAAAAAAAAAAAACATAAATCTAGCCCACTTATACATATATATTACAAATATTAATGCCGCAATGGCAATGTTTAGCTCTTTTGAACCCCATTATAATGAGAATGTATTGCATTGTTATTAGAATGCATGTTTCCGTAAAAACAAGTTATTGCCGTAAACAATCTAATTTAACAAAGTAATAAATGATCAGTGTGCATGAACATTTCATTTTCAAGTATCAATAGGGCACTAAGCTTCTTTTTTTTTTTAAAGCCAGCGAGGTCACATAATTTGCTTGGATTCTAGAACTAAAAAATGCAAACTGTCCACACAACACACACACACACACACACACACACACACACACACTCAAAATCCTGATCGAGTCGACAAGGACAGTCTGTGAGTGGTGAGACATATGGTGTTTAAATGGCATTCATTACTTGCCATATGGACCCTATCAGTCCTGATGTTAGAGGGCTGTCCCTCAGGGATAAACAAGCTGTAGAAACCAGGAGGCAGGGCCACCTTCCATATCCCCTCAGACAGATGTATTACACACCGCTTGAGTCTGAATTATTTGTTTGTCGTGCCGTTCCCCTGAGAACTATGAAAAAATGATGGCTTATCAACAAACTTTTTGACCCTCAAATGAAGTCCCCACAAGGACAATCAGTATCTAGATCAGCCTTTCTACTACCATCTCATTTCATTGTATTACATTTACTTATGTAGGAAAGGAGATTTTCCATCAAGAAAGTAATACATGCTTTGTACTCAACACTGGTATTGAGAAGGCTGTGTTATATCGCATTTAGATCCACTCTTTAAAAATGATGGCCACAATTAAGACAACTTATATGCTTCAAATTGCACGAGTAAAGCAGCCATCAACCTCACCAAATCCATTTCATTTTGCTTTAGTGACAGCTTTCATTTGGACATGTACTGTAAGTGTACCTGTTAAATGTGTTGCCTAAACTTCCCTAATACACATTTGTATATCCCTAAGAACAAATGAAAAACCTGCAGACTTAATTACCGTCTTTGTCTTTGATGAGATCTGTTTGTTTGGATGGATGGAATAGCTGGTCTAAAATCTAGATCTAGTGTATAGTTTTGGTCTCAACACGTGGTTGAAGTACAAATGTATACCACTTCCTGGTCCCCCACCTCACAATTCATTCCCTGAATGCACAATGAGGCAATATAGGAAACCTATTATGTTTTTCTTTTCAAGTCGATAAAATGTTATAAAGAAAAAATAAGTTTGTCTGATAAACTGTCACATTGGGTCTTGTATGCTGTTCAAAAGATTAAACAGTATAAATAACTAACCACTAATGTAACTTTGATAGCAAAATTGCAGATCTAGTTTTTCTATATGATGGATAATCCATTTCAAGCCAAATTTAACACTTCTGCAAGTATATGTCCAGACCATAATCTAAATGATCACAGTACAACACAGCGAATAAATGTAAATTAAAAGCAAAATGACTTAACATGCAAAAAGTTGGATGATGCTTTTAGTCAATAGCTTTGAACATGAACATGTTAATCAAAATCACAGTATATACCAGTTTACCTGATTGACTGGCTCATTGAAGTTTGTGATGAGACCAGCACGCAATGAGGTCTTCTCCTCTTCTGATAAAGCACTGTGAACAAAGCAACCAGAAAGAAGATCAGAAGAGGCAAGCGGGTCATGACAGAATGAAGAAGAGCGAGAGTAACACAATATCTGGAGGGACATAACGGCACAAAAACATACAATGCACACACTTTAATGTTTGAGGTAACCAAAAATAACTATGGGCACCTGATTACCAGATGAATACCAGTAAAACACACTTAACACATTGCCTGTCTGACTAGTTGGCAGTTTTTTTTGTTGTGCACCACGTGGGGCAACGTCATTAAAACGGATTTAAGATGCTATTCCATAAGGATGCCGGGTTCAGAACCTTTTCACTGGTGCCAACCACTGAGTCCCCACTTCACATTATGCCCGGCGCCCTGGCATTGTTGAATGCCGCTTGAATAAGAGTCTCCTTATGATTAGATTTTAAATGCTGGACATGCAAACCTCATACTTAAATATGGGGAAAGAAATGAATATGACATCAATCTGCCAAGTAGTTATGGGATCAATTAAATCCCTTTATAATACTCTATAGTGCAGGACCCGCCAGCTGCCTGATTTAAATCAGTGAGCTTGGGATAAACGCTCAGTTCTCCTCGGTCTCCTATCTTGTAGTCTGCAACATGAGCTGAAGAGTTTTTCAGTTGACGATTTTAAAAATAACCAGACAGCACAAAAGCAGATTTGGTGTGAAATCCCCTTGACCGTTACTGTAGGTTTCAAAATTGAGGGTGTTATTATATTAGAAATATTTCATTAAAGTTTCTCCTGACTTTGATTTTCCACTTCTGCTTGTTCTGAAGAGTTGTTTTTGGCGAAGGTTTGAAAATATAGAAACCATTCACACAGCCAACTTTACAGTGTATATTTTAAGTAAATTGATTTGATTTCAATTTCGTTTTACTCAGTTAGGTATATCCATCTATATTTTTTTGATTTCTTTATTTTAACTTGCACATTACTTTTAGTAAGTATTTCAAAACCCCTTCAAGGAAAAGGCATCACAGCAAACAGCATGCTTGTAAGCATTTTAAAGTTTTTTTGCGTGCATTCTGGTTTATATAAACGTGTGCTGCCTTGTAAGCGACACACACACGCGCACGCACACGCACACACACACACACGCGCACGGCTGTTCGATTAAAGTCAGTGATTCAGGTAACTGGGCAGGGAGCCCCAAGGTGAATCTTAAATTGCAAGTCACAAATTTTAAACTGATATAAGAACCCTAGAATGGATGTGGAGAACTGGACAGAGAGACTGGGGGGAAAAAACAGGACAGTCTGTCTCCAAACCTGGCATGCATCTGCAGAGTGTTTCCTTCTACTTTAAGATGAGACGAGATAACACTCCATAGGTCGAATAAAGTAAGGTATGCATTATATACACACACATGTAATCTATATACTTTTTTTATTTTTTATTTTAATTAGATGGCCTGTGTACTGTCGTGGAAAGCGTGAATAAAAAGGCTCGAGAGGGAGTTTTTCAAGTTATGAAAGAGAAAGTGACCTTTTTCACAGCAGACCTTCACAGGTGGAACTAATAACATTAATGAGGGCTCTATTACACTTAAGTGACCCATTCAGCCAAGGCAGTAAGCCAGCATGCACATACTGGAGCTGTGGAACTGGCAAGCACGATAGAAGGTCTGCTGTTTCTTTATAACATTAGTTAAGCGTATGACATGTCCAAACGTCTGTCAAAGGGCCTTAAAAGCCATTATCTTCAACTACTCTTTGACTGGTTTCTCCTTTTATTACAATATTATATTAAAAGCCAGCCAAATAAAACAGTGATACCAAAGTGAAGGGCTTGCTCGTCTGTCCAAAAGTCATCACGTCCTCCTTTTATCTTACTAGACATTTGTGCAAAATTGTCAAAATTAGTACATTCATTAGTGAGCATTAAGTTGTGGCTAAAGCCGTGTTTTGTGAGGTCACAATGACCTTTACCGTTGAATCAAAAAAATGTAATCAATTCATCCTCGAGTCCAAGAGGACAATGGTGCCAAAATTGGAAGAGATTCCCTACGAACGTTCCTGAGATATTGGCATCAATGAAAATGTGACGGACAGACAGATGACATGAAAACATAATGCCTTCGACCACAGTTGTCGCCTGAACGGAAGCATAAAGACTGAACTGAGTCGCGAACTGAACTGGGTCGCGAACTGAACTCAGTTGCTATACATTACAATAGCTTTGTATTCTGTGATTTACATAAAATGTAGCCTAAGCCTAGTATAGTGACACCACATGGTCCCACATAGTATCCGACAACTGGATTAATGCCAATGGTCCGAAAGTAATCAAATAAATAACCCGAGGACCAAAAGACCTTGCACAGCACTCTAGAAAATGGAATTTGGATTAGTGAATTACTGACGAGAGTGAAAAAAACTTTGGTAGGAGCAGAAAACTTGAGGAAAAAAAAGAAGAGAATATCAATGATTTGAAGTGGTCAAAGAGTGGCCACAGAGTGCTGAGGCAGAACAGATTACCTCCGGCCAACTGCTGGTCCTGGGAATTTAAGAGCAAATGCTCGATTCAAATCTAACAAAAAACTAGCCAGGTACCCAGAGACAGACCGTAAGCTTTGAATACTCAAAGCTGATTTTTCACCAGACAAAAGAGACACAAAGGAATAAACAGATTATAAAACCAGAGCACAATGATATGAATAATCAGGATGGAATGTAAAAAAAAAAGAAAGAAAAGTGGTGGAGCCAGGACTGCAGACGTAAGCTATAACTGTTGAAAAAAAGACAATGGGGAAAACAAAGGCAAAGAGGAATAGGGACAAAACAGGAGAGAGAAAAAAATGCCACTACAAATCCATGACCAAAAATACCTGGGGGAAGGGGGGGCACAGCATCAAAAACAGACGGAGAGGTTAAGATGAATAGAGACAGAGTAAGAGTGAATGAGAAAATAAAGACAAGCTGTAGAAGAGAGAAGAAGAAAATGGTTAAGATGGAAACGTGAGAGAGCCTGAATAGGAAACATGGGAGACAAGCAGGCACTTACTGAGGCGCTACTCTCCTCCAGTATCTGTCAATGCCATTTTTGAAGTAGAGCACAGCGAGCCACCTAACGTTCACAGCCAGCATGTGATTATTGAAGATATTCTATGGAGGTGGAAAAAAAGTATATATAAATATACACACACATATACAGTATATGGCTATATCTATATATAGCTTAGCAGACATTGTTTTGTTTCACTCAAATGAGTAACACAAGGCAATTTAAGGAAAGACTCAGTTTAATGATGTGTGACAGCTCAGACTACTAAAGAAAACAACTCTAACCCCACTGAAGAACAATTATGCGGGTCTGTGATGCCATCAAGCCATTAAAACACAGGACACACTGAAATAGAGATCTAGAGTTGTCCGGGTTGTACACACTACCGTTTTATTATCCTAGAAATGCTAAAACTTCATTCTCAAAGTCATTCTCAGTCACCGCAAAAGCAGGAGCTCTTTAGAAAGCAGCATAATATAGTTAAATATGGGCTGCTGTATTTTAGGGATTAGGAAGACGTAGGAACACGGATGAGTTAAATGAAAGGGTTTTGGTTTAAGTTTTATTATTATGTTTCTGCATTAACACACATAATATTAACATCCTTTTGCTGTCCATCAAGGGGAATAGAAGGCCATTAGCAGGGCTGCACAGTGTGACCATCTACTCTAATATGCATATATAAATCTGCCCGCTGCCTCTAAACTTTTACATGAAGTGCATCGGTGCAATTTTTGCTGTCCTGGGCAACATTTTATTTAGTGATGCAGTCTAAATTGAATGAGACAGGGGACATGGCGCAACTCAGGCAGCAACACAAATTAATCATAAAGTTGAGGACATCTTCTGAAATGTCCAAGCATCTGTGCCTCCAATAACACAAACCTAGGAGTTAGGCTTCTAAAAACTCGGTCTTAGATCATCCGAGGGCAGCACACAAAAACACAAAGCCCTTATCATGTATATCTAAATTGCAGATATTGTTTACTGTGAATCGCTGATTACCCAGACAAATTAAATGCTACACATGTCACATTAGATTTTTTGGGCTCTCATATTTTCAACACTGTATTCAGCACAAAGATATAGAAAATAATAGATTCCTCTGAACGGAATAGGCATTTGTGCTTATCTAGGCAGAACGCATTATGGGCAAATTTCTCTACTGAATGAACAGAGATGAGACTGATATCCATCTTACACCAGGCTGAGACAGGAAACAAGTAAACAAACGGAGTATTACTTTAAGGCTCAACATAGGCTTTGTGATCAATATACGCTCAAATGTAGGTGTTGGTCAATGCCGGGAGGATGAACGCACACTGAGCACTGTCGAATTTTTCTTTCCACTTTCCTGACTTTTAGACGACACTTGACACACTTATACATTGAAAAAAAATGCAATTTTTGGTTAAAACATCTGTGTTTATTTCAATAAAACTATTCAATGGAAGTGTAGTATTCCTTTAACACAAATACATTTCCAGCTGCCTGTTCTACATTTCCCTTCTCCTCCTCTTTTCTCCAACTCTCACAATCTTGTGATTTGATGCTGTGATTAGTTATTGTGTGAAATATATATAGCCTCTCAATCTGCTATAGTTATGCAGATTGCTCGATATTCCCCTCCTATTAATAACTAAACTACAAAGAAACCCTCTCCTATGGTTGTTTGAATTAACTATTGAAACTAAAATCATCGGATATGAGTACAAAGCCAACATCCCCCCCTGCTTTTCTGTAAGATACAGCACATTCGTTAACATCTCCATTCATTAAAGTTGTAATACTTTTTACTTCAGCAGATGTATTTCAATTATTTGATACCATCCCTCACCAGAAGGACGGAGTAGAAGCCTGGCTGAGTCTCCCACTGTCGGAGCTGCTCCTCCGCGGGCTTCAGCACAGCGGTGTCCTGACTGGAAGCTTGGGTTAAGGCCTGCAGCACCACTGAACTGGCACCGTCCATATCCATAGCTGGATATACCTGCAGGGGAATTTATACAGGACAGGGGCAATATACAAGAGAAGAAGAATGTTATTGCTCTTGTTGTGAAAAGTTGTGGCTGAGTTTAGAGGAAAACTTTTTTTTTATATATATATATATATATATATATATATATAATTTCAACGTCGGGAAAAACTGTGTAATAAAACATCAACTGAAAGCTGAGGCAATTACATCTACAAAAATCACGCTGAAATCACAGTAAAACATAGTGAGAAGGAAACAAACCCTTCTGAATATGGATAGAAACACTGGCCGTCCTTTCTACCACGCAAGGCCCTATTCTATGTCCTGGATAGTATTCATGATCAATGGTGTTTTTTTAGTTTCATGTTTGTAGAAACATGTTGGAGAACCATTATGTGATTGTTTTCTTTACTACAAAACATGGCCAACTTCTATTTTTCTCCAGCTTCTTATCTCGGTTAGCACTTAAATATAACTGAAAAAACGGTCAGCTGTGAGACCAGTAGCGGTGAAGACTTTCATTAGTAAGTTTCAATTTAGAGTGGGGTAAATATTGAACAAGGCTGCCATCTGCAAAACAATTATCCAGCACCATAATGCATTGCATGCTTCTTTAATTCCATGTATATTAGGGCTGTCTCTCCACACAAGAACACTGAAGCAGTGCTTTTTACCTGTTTACAGACTCAGATTGTTTTAATAAACAGATCCTGAGTTATTACTTGAGTAACAGATCTATTGGAAGACTCTGTTATAAGGCGAACGTAGCAAGAGTAGTACGAGCATGTATGTCTCTGGTAGCTATCAAACAACACAGGGACCATTTTCCACATGAAACATCAGAGATAAAAATCCATCTGCCAACCATAATGCAGCAATAATTACATTTAATGCACATGCACACTAGTATTTTGATAGGTTAGGGTATTCCCAGCTAATATTTTGCACGTGTAAACATCATATCCTGGTTTAAGAAAGCCAGATAAACTGCAATGCTCTGTGTTCTTTCCCCAAAGCAACTCTGCTAACACAGTTTCTGCAGATAACCCCATTTCAGCTAAGTGCTTTTTCATGCACAAATGCTTCACAGAAACAAGGGGTTTTGGTCATGTTACTGTGATTAAGGAGTTATAGTTTGGTGTTTAGAAAACTGTATTCACATCTGTGAGCTGTCTGGTATTTTGAGACACTGTCAGGATGAACAAACATCAGGTGGAGTCGTTATACTTCAAGTCAACAAGGTCTGTGTTACACATTAATATATGTTTGCTTATTTAAAAGACTTTCTCATGGCTCGGGTGGAGATTCTGAGTGCTGACGCCGTCACTGCAAGACTCTCAAGGTGATCCTTTAGGTTCTTTACTCACAGTAGGAGGCACCCTCGAACAGGACAGGCAATCAGTTTAAGGAGCCTTGAGTCAACTGCAACAGACTAACCAGAATTCATATGTATTATGGGACTGTCAGTTTTACAACCGTGTCAACCCATCTTTAACCGGCGAATGAGTATGCATATACTTTTGACAACATCCATGTGCAGCAGCAATGCGGTCAGTTGTTCATGATGTGGCTTGTCTCTCACTTGATCTGTAACATCATAGGCCTCTCTCACTGCCGATATGTTGGCTTGTCATGGTAGCACAAAGGATAGGTGTTACTAATAACATTAATACAATACACTATTTTAAAGTCTCCCAGTAAGCCTTGACAGTTTAACAGTGAGCAAGCATGCACAAAATCTGGACCTTGTCCAAAAGAAAAAGGAAAAAAAAAAAACAGCTACACAACATGGAATTCAGCCTTCTATTATTATATCAATATTTACACCTTCTCTGAACACTTCAACTTTGACACATAAAAATGACGTTTGTGTGCGAGTGACACCTGAGAAATCCATGCACTCTCACGAATAGGCTGAACATTTGCATAATTAAAACTAGCAATATGCAATTTATGTAACAGGTAAGCCATCATACAAAGTGGCACTGCAGTGTTGTGATGTTGTGCCACGTTGGACAGCTGCACGGCTGGCGTTTTGCATACGCGTCGTTAACATTAGCGTTAGCTAGCGTTAACTATCCCTAAACTAGGTTGTCAAATGTGTGCAGAGTGGACAAGTAAGCTAGCTACACATAACGCATAGAAACGTTATGATACATATACAAAAATCATGGCACAGTCAGTAAGAGTAAGAAGGGGCTTAACGTTAGTTGTTTTTAAGAGCGCAGAGAGGAACCAAAACAAGCTCAGCACGTCAGTAAGGGGCCAGGAGAGAGGAGCAACTGTAACTTAACACATGTCAATTATTTGGATTCATGACTGACTTCGTTATCGCTCACATATTTGCACAATACAGCCCCCGGTTGATTGAGTGACCCTCTCTGCGTGTCATATATTTAATGGAAACAAAACAACCTTTTTTTTTATTCGCCAATAAAAAAAAAGGGTCGACACTGACAGTTTACAAATCGTGCATACCCCCCAAAACACCAAAGCTAACTTTAGGCAAGCTAGCGAGCTAAACTTATTCAAATTGCGAAACCAAAGGGCCGACCGCGTCCGTGGTGTTAAATGACGTCTTTCCTCGAGCAAATGTCTCAAAATGCGAACATGAAAAAAACGGACTCACCGAAAGAATGGCGGTATAAAACAGAATATGCGCTGTAGCAATTGCTGCTAAAAGCTCTGCCAGTGGCAATGTAACGGGAGACGCAAACACACGCTTGTAGGAATGGCGCGAGCAACACAGCAGGCGCGCGCTGATGACGTGTTGAGGTTCAACATGAGTCCTTGGTCATGAATGAACAGAGTCGGAGTACATGTCATGTGCTGCAGAGAAACATAATGCAGTATCAGCATTACTCCTTCTCATCATCATTGTTTTTTTTACAGTACCCATAGCATGTAGCATTTAAAGCCTACAATTAATAAAAATGTAGCTTACATTAGGCACTATACTATACATCAAATATAATTGGCTTGTACTTTTAGCCTTCCCCTTGCCTACTCTTATTCACATATGTGGTATTCATAAATGTGAATTCTGATTTAACTTGATTTAACGGATTTGCATTGCTTTTATATAAATATACATAACAGCTGGGAATAAGGACAACAACACCGGACAAATATACGTATGATTAAAGTTATTGTGAAAATCCGTGACACCTATTGGTTTATTATAAGACAGTCCAAAACCCAAACAAATTCAGTTGACAATGATTTTTTTTAAAACACAGAAAAGCAGAAGATTCTCAGAAACAATGGGTGTTGGACTTTTTGTTAGACATATATAATGACAGCATGTTATCCTATTCAAGGATATCATTATAAAAATCTCTAGAAAATCAAAATGACCAGACTGGAATGTTTTTGGTTTATTCAGCAAATGAAATACCTAAAAAGTCAAAGCAAGAAGAATCAGTCCAGGAGACGGACAGGCAGCATGAACATCCAAATGTGTCTCCCTAATCAGCCAAATATGCACTACTTACCGGAGCTACCGGTTCTGCAAGGTCTCATCCTGCACAACATGACTAACTCTGGAAGGTTCTGCTAGAAGCTCTGTTTTCTTCACCAACCACACATTTACTTTGTCTCTCTCTCTCTCCAGTTTACCACACATACTCTTCCATGCAAACACCTTCTTACACATTCATCTCACTATACTGATACAGAACACTTAAGATAAGAGATAAGATAAAATAAAATAATCCTTTATTAGCCCTGCAGTGGGGAAATTGCAGGATTACAGCAATTTTGCATTGCACATAAGAGACGAGACACATAGTAAATAAAAAATCAAGAAATATAAAGAAACAGTAAAACAGTAATAAAACCAGTAAAGAAGTAGCAATATAAAATATAAAATATACAGACGGAATAAAATAAATAAATAAAAGTACTTAAATGTATTTTATATTGCATCAGATGAATGTAATTAAAGTGGCCAAAGTGATTAAAGTGTTATACGTGTTGGACTTGGCTTCTGATGAAAATAGCCACAAATCAGACCTTTGACTCAAAAGGCTTTAAAGAAATTTTCAGTTGTATCACAACTCTCAAAACAACATTTCCCATCAGTTTTGAGGAGAAGGTATGTGTGTGTTTTAGTTGCTAAGAGGTAGAAGGAGACTGTGTGTGTTTTTAGGTGGGTTCTTAGAAATGGGAGTGTCCTGTTTATTCTCTCTTCTCTTTCTGTCCTGCTTTATTTTCACTGATTCGCTGAACCAAAAAGACTCTCGGAGCAGACAAAAAAATAGAGGGGCCAGGGTTTGTTGTTAGTTTTCCAGACAAGCATGGATTTATTGGAACTGTTTTTCATCGTTCTTGGTGCCGCAGTCATTGTCTGCTACGGAGTGAGACTGCTGCTTTTCACACGGATGCTTTTTCCAAAAATGTGGTTTCCACTGTCAAAGTCTTTTTTCACCTCTATGGGAGAGTGGGCAGGTGAGCTGTGTGTGTGTGTGTGTGTGTGTGTGTGTGTGTGTGTGCATGTACTGTAATGTATAATGTAATGTCAGACCTATAGGGCATATTGTAGATAATAAATACAACTGATGCCATCATCATGGTGGGATGAGTGTGTTACTATGCAGGAAAGTTCACTGTCAGAATGTGCCTGTGCATGCAAAAAGAAATTCGGCTGCAAAAACGGTCAACGAAAAAGTTCAGTTCTAGACTTGTTCAGACGTTTCACTGTCACAACATTTGAACTGAAAGTAGAATGTTCTGACTATCCCTTGGAAAGCATGTGGTCATACCTGTAGAGCAGCTGCTTACATCTGTTTGCAAAAAAAGAGTTTATCAACTTTATTCATCTCCAAAACATATTGATGCTCAAATTACTTCTTTTCTTCAATAAAAGGGTGTACATTTTGAATTTATCTGCATGTTAATGTGCACTGACAACGTGTTTAGTTGATTAGTAATTGCACGACAAGGGAGGCAAACTTGTTACACTGGTGTCAAGAAGAGAAAAAACAATCATAGTACACAATACTAATGCCAGTATAAACTGCCCTGCCCTTCCTGGATCATTTTTCATTTGTTGACAGAGGAGGATTAAGGATGATAAGGAAAGCGCTGCTATTTTCTCCAGCTGGTGAAGGGAATCAAACGTTTAAGCATCCTATTAACTTGAGGGCAGTGTCAGTGCATTTTAATTACACCGACAAATTCCTCTGCAGGTCCCAGAGCAGTCTCGTCGAAATACAATACTTCCTTTGGCATCTCCTGAAGAGGTTATTCAGGCTCCCACAGTGCGTAAAAAGAAACCTAATAAAATAAAATAAATAAAAACACAGAATCTGATCTTTCCTTTTCTTTCCAAAGTACACTTTCATTCCATTCCAGCGCAGAAGAAACAGCCATGAGAACAGTATGTCCCCGGCTGGATTAACCCTGTCCCGCTGCGTTCATTTCTTCCCAGACAATCTGAAACTACATTTGAGTCTTTTCAATTTCACGTGGCCTAAGATGTTTTGGGTCAACTGAGGACGACATATGAATGTTTTTTACACTCTGTTGTGAAAGCAGTCAAGCAATAGATATACTTTCACTATAGAGAAACGGTGGAAATCTTAATTTATGTATTTATGC
Organism: Myoxocephalus aenaeus; assembly: GCA_038501785.1. NCBI lineage: Eukaryota > Metazoa > Chordata > Actinopteri > Perciformes > Cottidae > Myoxocephalus > Myoxocephalus aenaeus. The sequence continues at coordinate 767,435 of JBAMJR010000379.1, forward strand.
ATTTGCTCTTGCCTTGTGAAGGTTAATGAATTGAGCTTGAGGGTTTAACTTGAACTGCCCTTTTTTTTGTATCTCCTGTAGACACGGTTACTGCTTGAGTGATATTATTTAAAAGTTGGAAGCAGTAGTGGACTCAGCTTGTCTGAGGGGCAGGGGCGAAAAGAAAGAAAAAAAGGCCACCAGATGCATGTGGTGGGCCGATTATGTTAATCAGCGTAGAGTATGATGAGGGACAAGGAAAACAGTGTTCTTCCACAATGTGGATTCAGAGCGTTCGGACAAGGATGACAGTAAGAATCTGTTTTCAACAGGGACCTCCCACCTCATCACGCCTTCTCTGATCCCTTTGCTGCCCTCAGAGTAGAATCTGAGCCCTCTCATGATTTAATGGTGAAACAAAAAGGACAGAAAAGTGTGTTGAGAATTTTTTTTTTCAAATTAGTGCCAAAATTAAAACTCATTTTGTGCATAAACAAAATACAATTATCAAAATAAAATTAAACCTTCAGTATATGTATTTTATATAAGAAAAGACAAAGTTGTATTAAATACTTTGGGATACTTAACATTGTCCTCTTGATTAGCCAATAATTGAGTAGTTGTATCTGTATCCCTTTCTCTTTGAAGAAATGCCTCCACGGGCCATTGCAGTTTACAGAACTCATTTGCATAAAGGAAAATGCCAGGCAGATGTCTTATTGCACATTATTGTTGTGGACTTGTTTAATCAATTCACCCAGGTTGACACTGAGCCATCCCAATATTGTATAAGCCAATTGTATACGTCTATTTTAAAATGTTTTTTCTTGTAATGTAATACCTCCTATGAAATTATTTCTGTGCCGGGAGCAGTTGACTGCTTATTAATGTTTCCTAACCTAGTAATGTGCTTTTGATAAGACCGGAAATTTAATCATATTACATTTGCCCTGATTATTGTGAAACATGGTTAGCATAATAATAATAATGGTTAGCGTGTAATGAAATTACAAAAAGACCAAAAGACACAGCAAAGTGCCCCAGAAAGGTCCACTCAGTAACATGCAGGTCCCCACAGGTGTGTCTGCAACGACCACCGCTGTATTATGTGATTGAATGAATATAGCCCCTGTCTAGACACCAATGGCCTGTAAGGTGTCATAAAACACACGTAAAGCATGCAGCGATGGATGCAGGCAATCGGTTCAAAGTAGTCGTGCAGGACACACGTTCTTGCCAAAACCAAGACGAAGGTGGTGGTTAATCACATTAAGGATGGAGGAGCCAGCAGGCAGTCAATGGCAGTACAAAAAAGCAATTAAAGGTGTTTTGAGGAGATGTGAGTCACATCAACCACAAGAGGTCCTTGAGCATGCAGCTTAAACTAGGCACACAAAACATAAGGTAAATTACTGCAGCAGAACGCAAGATTAGCCAGGGACAGACACAAGATGCATGCACTTGACCGATTGCATGATCTACCTGGAGGAGATAATAATAATAACACATTTAAATTTGGATGAAAACAGTATCTATCTAATAATAATAATAATAATAATAAAGCTTTGACATCTTCTAAATGTGTAAGAAACAAAAGACTCTGCACACATTTGTAAGGAGCATTCAGTTTATTAATTAATCCAACTCAAAACAATTGAAAAGAGGATCGATTTGCTGCTTTCATTAGAGCAGTTACTAGACAGTCTCAAATCACTCATTTCAACTACTCCCATGATGACAACAGCTCTAAACAACAGATCCCATCCCATCCAAAGTCGTCTTGGCTTCATTTCTTCTAAAATTCAACAGGCTTTGTTTGACTGTTGATGCCCATTACCCAATGTCTGAAAATGGGGCGAGGAAATGAGCCTGTTATCTGTAACCAGGTCAGAAGGAAAGGGGAGAGCAGCGGATACTCAGAAACAAGCAGGTCCTGTTTGTTCTCAGCAAATTCTTTCTCAGAACTGGGGAACATGCTGTATTAGCACAGTCTGTTAAAACAGAGACTTTTGCACTCTTGGTGTAAACAAATACAAACACAAACACACACCCTGGGATTTGTCTGACAGCACAGGGAGAGGGTCGGTGTAGTGCAGCTGGGATTGCACAGCGCCTCTGGTGTTCAGAATGGAAACTGCAGGACAATCTGACAACCACTGGAATTCGTTTTTTTAACAATAATCCCCGCATCCCTGTTTCAGTGGTGACTGGTGCTTCAGAGGGAATAGGAAGAGCATATGCGTTTGCGGTAAGTTATCGTTTTCATAAACACGCAAACACAGGCAGAGCACATTTATGCAGCTGAAATTAAAGTATAGGACACCAAAAGTTAATGCAATTTCAACGATTAAAAGATGTATTTTCTTCCCAGCTCATCATGGAGGTTAAAATATATATTTGTATTTGATGCACATCTGCTTATTATTATGGAAATGTGTACCACTGCACTACTGCTTCCCTCAGCTGGCTGAGCAAGGAATGGACGTGGTCATCTTGAGCAGAACCAAAGCAAATCTGGACCAGGTGGCCAAGGAAATAGGTGAAAACTTGCTTTCTTTAATTCATTTATCATATTTTTTCCTCTTTTTTTAAATGGTGTCTGCTTTTAAAACTTGAATTACATCCATAAATATGCTGTTGGTCATCTCTCAAATCTCTCAAATAAATAATATATTGCCGACCCCACATTTCTGCTCGTAGGTGCTTCCACAGGGCAGAGGGTGAAAGTGATAGTAACAGACCTAATGGAGGACGTCTTCAGTGAAATTGAGGATCAGCTTCGGGGGCTCAACATTGGGGTTTTAGGTAGGAGTTTTATTTTTATTTTTTATAATTCCATCTAATTATTGAAACATATATTGCCTCTTTTTTTTTTTTTCCTGAAACACGATCTTCTTCTCTTTTTTCCCTTACCCCAGTCAATAATGTAGGATTGCTGCCCAGCTTCATCCCCTGCAAATTCCTGGACTGTGCAGAGCTGGACCAGGTCAGCGATGTGTCAGTAGTCTTAGCTGTGGAGTTTTCTTGGAAAAAACAAATGCTATATCCACATTGAGTGTTACTCACCAGCATGCATTGTGTGTATCCTTGGGCTATAACAAATATGTTGAGTGCATTTCCATCTTCATAAAACATCAAAAAAGACAAAGTACTTTCCATAGGACCTGCTCCCTTTTGCATTACTGACAAATTACTTTGACAAACGTTCCCCTAACTTTAACTTTTTAGACAGAAGGAGCCACATTTTCTCTAAATCTTAACTATATATCCATCCCTTAACATTTACTTCCCCTTAACTATAAATACTGACATCTTCCACATGTGTATTTATGCTTTCAGACAATAACAAAAGTGATAAACTGCAATGTGAAAACTATGGCCAAGGTAAGAATGTGTATTTCCTGTTACATTTTTGTTGTTGTAACAAATGAACTCACACAGTTATTGTCTTAGTGAGGTGGAAGAATTAGAATAACTTTATTCACAACATTGTTCAAATAGACAATCGTTTGCATAGTTTGTTTTCTTCCCACACAAATTAGTTATATTCTCTTTTTTGCAGATGTGCAGAATAATTCTTCCAGCCATGGAGAACAGGTTTCCATGTTTTCTTCATTAGATGTAATGTGTATTAAGATCAAATTCTAACATGCTGATTGACATTGACTTTCTGGCCACAAAGGTAAGACCGTGTGTGTCTGCCCCCACAGGGGGAAAGGGGTGATCGTGAACATTTCGTCAGGAGTGGCCTCTATTCCATTCCCCCTGTACACCCTGTATGCTGCATCTAAGGTAAGCTCAGCATCGCCAGTACACCTCTACTTTTCCTAAATCACACTGTATGGTCACTCATGCCCCTATCCTTTAGGTGTTTGTGGAAAGATTTTCTCAAGGTCTCCATGCTGAATACAAAGATAAAGGGATTATCATACAGGTAGGTTGATTCGGTTCGAGACTCCACCTCAAGGTCTTTACTGTAAATCAAAGAAGTCCATTTATGTCTCAACTTTCTCTTTTACTCTCCCCATGTTCTCAGGCAGTGGCTCCATTTGGGGTCTCCACTCGAATGGCAGATTACCAAAAAACCAACATAGTGACTCTGTCCCCAGAGGACTTTGTAAAAAGTTCCCTGCAGTACATCAGAGCTGGAGACAAAACATACGGCAGTGTCTGTCACATAGTTCTGGTGAGACCATCTGATAGCCAAGTAACGGCAAGTGATGTGGAAAAAGACTGATTTGTCCCTGTGTTAATGTGTATGTGTGTGTGTGTGTGTGTGTGTGTGTGTGTGTGTGTGTGTGTGTGTGTGTGTGTGTGTGTGTGTGTGTGTGTGTGTGTATGCATACAGGGCTGGTTGCTGCAGTGTGTTCCTCTGGAGATTCTCTATGCAGACTCTATACTACTCAGACTGCAAGACTATGTCAAGAAGAGAAGGCATCCGCCTCTGCATCAAGTGACACTTTAGAAAAGGGTTGAAATAGATAACCAGGAAGCAAATATTTCACACTTTAAAAATCAAAATCACATAATTATGGAAGTGGTTTTGACAAGCCTGTGTTTTCTATTTCTCATTTAATATAGTGGTGACCATTGTAACCCTTGATAAATAAAGTATTATTGGTAATATCAGGTACTCTACTCTACTATTTGTTTGATGACACACGCTCAGTGTCCAGGGCACTTTTAGGATGTCAATAATGTTCTGTTTTCATAGAGGGGTTTATTAAATGCTATGTGTTTGTAATATTCTGTTTAAAAGAAATTGCACACATCTCTCACTATTACGTATTCCAGTGCACCGCCTTTGGCTAAGACCTCAGCAAGACACATATAGTTAGTTTGACACATTTCTTCTGACAATGTAGACAAAAGCGGAAAACAATGAGCTCTGTGACAGAGCTGTCTTGAATTTCATTTGTGTGTTTATGTCCAGTTCCTCATATTCATAAATCTTGGAGAAGAATATAAGTGATGATGAGTGTGGCCCTTTTCAGCAAAACTGAAGGAACGGTCCTGTTCTATTCAACTCCAGACACACTGTGCGCGCACGCACACACACACACACACACCTGTAACTATCATTAACATCCTCCCCTCCTCTCTGAGGCGGGGAAAAACATTTGATCAGATGAGTAAACCACCTGACGACTTTGCTGTGGCGTCAGTCACCATTCTGATATCCACACAACCAGTTGTGGGGCAGAAGAGGCATGATGAGCTCCTACCAGGTTCCTGAGAAATGAGAATACAGCGGAGACGCGGGCTGGGTTTGATAGTTGCTTACAGGATGATGTTGAAAAATATGCACAAACATCTGTGCAGAGGCCGGCCGACACACACACACACACAACCATGTGAATTAGTATGTGCTACCGAGAAGTCTGACCTACAAGAGTCACTAATCATGGGGTGACCGGGCTGTTTAGACAGCTGTGATGAATGATCCTCCCCATGAGAGATAGCGCAGGGGAAAGGAAAAGTTTTTTGAGAAAGCGAGAGACGGGAGGTCAGAGTGACCCTGAGTTACGATGATCCATGCCTGGCCTGTCTGTTCCAAGAAGGCCAAGACGACCTCGTCTTCGCATGAGAATAGTTTTTGGTTCCCCCATATGATGCTTTCTGAGACCAGCACAGCAACTTTACAACAATACAGAGATACAAATTACAATCCAGGAATTACATAATACATCTCTTTCGGTCCAAGGCAATTCAAAGATTAGCATATAAAAGCAAATCTAGTGCAATATTGTAGGTTGTAAAAAGCGTTTTTGATTTCACGAGCAAAGGCCCACAGTAATTCAAAGAGACCTGTAATTTATGGGATTTGTATTTTTGGAATTGTGCACATCTGAAAGATTTACATACGCATGTTCGTACATGTGACCCCCCATTTGTGTGCCTCCTTACTGCGCTCATACGGTGTTTACCCCCCAGGTTAATACCGTTAGCTCCGTCAGCACTGTTGCCTGTTGTTTGCACTGTGAGCCGGCACCATGTTGGGAGTAGTGAGGAGGCAAAACCTTAAAGTTTAGCACCTTTAAAGGTTGGAAACATAATCCTGGTCCACTCCGTCTGACAGACCAGTAAACATATTGTGTATTATCTTTCAACTTAAATAAAGTTCTGTCGGTTTGAATATTGTTTAAAGGTGAACTTGACTTTGCTTTAAATTATATATAACCAATTATTTGATTCTAGCGTCTGTAGATTTACACAACCAAATACAATCTTAGAGTGAGATGGTGTGATTTTATGTCTTTTTCAAAGTGGACACACAAACTGTCTTCAGAAGGGCCAGTTAAGTGAAGTGAACAACATTTTTTAATTGCTATCAGCAGTAATAACTTGCATTCCATCCGTGAATTCAGAATTAGAGGAGGACTTGTGCGTTATCTTTGGAAACATTAACATCTTACTAGAGTGATTATGAAATAATACAGGAAAGCAGTTTACAAATAAGCAAACTTACAATAAAGACGACTCGCTGGACTAAGCAGTGTGTGTGTGTGTGTGTGTGTGTGTGTGTGTGTGTGTGTGTGTGTGTGTGTGTGTGTGTGTGTGTGTCACTGTCACTGAAACATATGTCATGTTTGAGCCTGTGCACCACATGGCACCCTTCATCCTTAAGACTTCATAATTGCTGTATGATATATTCTAAAAACAAGGTTTATGAGAAATATTAAAATGAATGAATTCATTTAAAACATGGTATTTAAAGGCGTAATGTGTCATTGGTGCAGTGAGAAAGTCCTGTGATCAGTAACATGCATAATAGCCACTAGAGGGAGCCAAATGTAAAGGTTTCATGAGGCCTCCTGCTTTCTCACACACACACACACACACACACACACACACACACACACACACACACACACACACACACACACACACACACTTTAAACAGACGACAGGTCAGATCATTTCTGATTGATTATCTAAACCTGTGTCCTATCAAACTGTCCCTGCTCTTTGGTGAGTGAAGAGACTGAATGATGGGGCCTCACACATTGCCAATATTCCCATGGAGCAAACGGGAAGCCTGTTGTTAGAAATCATGTCACACTAAACATAGAACTACAGCAAAGTTGCCATTAGGAGAAATACTCCTACGTATATTTTCCATATAAAAAATAAGTCGTAATTGAATCGCAATTCAACTACCAATTTAATTCAACTTAAAAGCACTGCTCTCAACCACTGGGAATTTCCAGGAGGCGTGTTAACTGTGATGTTCCCATAGTTGCACCTCTTTAAAAGCCTCAGTCAGAGCAGTGTGTATGTCACCGGCAGCTGAAATCAAAAGTTGTTTTCCCTGGTTGCTCAATAGCGGGGACTTTCCTCACCTGGGGTGATCGGCAATTTAGTGCAGCAAACACTTTCATGACACCTTTTAATTTACCATTTTCAAAGCCTTCCAAACACCAAATGAGGCCCTCAGAGTTGACAAGTCAATATTACTACACTCATAATAGCAGGTTATATGTAGCCAAAATAGTTCTCTTCCATTACAGAGCATCGGTGTGGGTGAGCTCCTCTCCTGCACTCGCGGGTTAATGGTTTTACCATCAATGGGATCATATTTTAGCACAAATATGAAGTCAAACTGGCTTCAACATGTCAGACGCCCCCAGCAGACGAACGATTCATTAAGAGCCGGGTCAAAGACAAGTCACCGTTTTAGATTTCGCTGGGTGACCACACCTCATGTGGGTGGTCAGGAGGACGGCCTCTGCGCGCGGACTGTTGCGGGTTTGAGGAGAGAGGCGCTGCCTTCGAGGATGCTCCCTGTGCGACTCCTCTCTCTCCATCCCTGGACACTGCTTGCTTGTTGTTTCAGTCAACAGAAGGGTCCAGGGATGATCCAAGACAAGCACAGAGCCACCGCAGCCCACCCAGGAGCCAAGGTCAGGACCGCCAACCTTCAAAACGCACACTCGCACGTGAGAAGAAGAAAAAAAACGCCGCACAAATCACCATCAGTTTAAGACTCGTTCATCTTAATGCTTGTTAAAAAAGTTAAACAAACATGGTAATTGTTGAATCAAGAAAGCCACTTCCCTCCCAACACGGACTAATGCTGAATTCCCAATAAAATTGTGAATTATCGGACAGCTATAAAACTCCCATAGCTATTAACGTTCACTATGCCTTTTAGACTCCATATTTCACTCATTGGCTTTCTCCCTCTGAATGTTTTCCATCCCCTGAATGTGCTGTGCTTGTCAGTATGACACACCAGTGTAAATATTTGAATATTTATACGAGCTGAAATATTTCAGTGACATAATTACCACCTTGTCTCTCAAACTGGGCTGGCCGAGCGCGCGCAGATTCGTTTTTTTCGGGGGTAATCATTTCTCACAGGAGTAATAATACCTACCACTTCTCTCACCATCCAGGACCGGGAGGGTCTTTGAAACCCAAGGAGATAATTCCTACCCTTCATCTTCTCCACGAGAGTAGGCTGTCAGGGACGGGCTGCGCTGTCAGCAAAAGGGGAGAGCAAACCGGACTGAAGGAAGCGGGACGGAGAGGATGAAAGAGACGGGAAGGAAGAGTTTCAGAGAGAGCGAGAGATGGATCGAAAAGGGAAAAGAAAAGGCCAGTGACTTCCCTGACGGCCCAGTGCTCACATATGGCTAGGCTTTGCTTGTATAGCCTCACTTCAAGGCGAAGGGCTCTGCAAACATAAACAGTGGAGAGGCTGCAGCTGGAGCAGGGAGGCAGCCGCTTGCTTACCGAGACCTCTCTACACTAAACAATGGATCAAGTGACGCACAGGCCTTTGGCAGGGCAACAGAGACCCAGGCGGCTCAGAAAAGCCTTTCTTCCGTACGTTTATATCTCTGCTCTCTCAATATTTACCCCACGGGGAAACACACAATTTTCCATTCCTTTTTGTTCCTGAAACGGAGCAAAAGAGGAGGCCTCCTCCTCCCATTCCCCCGTCTCTCTCCACCCTCAAGACGGGACAGGTCCAGAGAGGACAAGCGTCTTTTTGTGCACAGTTTCGATAGAGGACACTCTATCTTCGACGATTACGCAGCTCTCTGTCTATAATTCCACCCCTTACTCACTCCCACAGCTATGTACAGGTGTTGGGATTCGAGCAGATTTAACCTTTCCTTCTGCACATTTCATTGGCATTCACACGCACGGCCCGTTTCCAGCCGTGTTGAGGTGAAGCAAACAAAAAGAGGATTAGTTTTTCCTCTTACCGCGTGCGTTAACCGCATTCAAAACATAGTATGTGTGTGTGTGTGTGTGTGTGTGTGTGTGTGTGTGTGTGTGTGTGTGTGTGTGTGTGTGTGCATCTGTGTTATATCTCTTTTATGGACGAGCACAATGTGGAACGGAAGGGCCCAGGAGCCAGTGAATTAACCCAAATTACAGTTGCCCGGGTAACTGGATAGGAATGAGGTGCAAATGGTGTGTAATTTCCTAATGAAGGAATGTTCTTATTTTTTAACATTTAGAGACCTCCTCGGCCTGTTACCGCAACAATAGCAGGACTCTCTACTCCCCACCGGTATTTGTTTACTTGCTGAGTCACCTCAACGTTTTTTTTCCATCGGCCTTGGATTAAAGCAGTCCTTCCTGTTCCGTTATCAACACATATGACGGTCACTTAAATACAAGTTTTTATTGATAATTACATTGTCGCCACAATGTGTCCCGACCCCCGGGCACAAAATGATAATAAAAGTGCGCAACACATTTTGTGATTTTGAGGTCAAAAGTAGTCAAAACGTGGCTACATTTGGTTGTAATGTCAGAGCCTATCAGACGTTTAGATTCCATACAACCGTTTCGTCAATATGTGAAATATTATCTGTACGTTAGACATCTCATCCACTTTCAACCCCATTGATTGATTGATCACGTATAGGTGCATTGTTTCTCTCAGCGACGACGTCTCCAAGACCTGACTGAACTGATGACATCATCTTGGAGGTAAATTAACATTTATGTATGAATTAGCCTGTTTTTTTTTTTATCCCCTCTCTGATGATTTAACCGGTCAGATAATATTTTCGGGTCCGACCCCACACCTTAGGGTCCACACCTGTCACAGATGATGTCATTAGTTTGGATATGGAAGTTTAGAAATAGAAATTAAGTAACAATAATCAAGTGAGTTGGGTCTTGGTCCCTTAGATGGGATGGCATGGACCTCAGCCGGAGGTGAACGACTTCAGTCTAATGGTCCCGAGAGTCTCCCGCCCTGGGGATTGCGGTTGGCGTGCCATAACGGGCCCTGGGAAAACCCCACCCCTTCTGACGCTGGGGATGTAGGACCCCCGCTGCATTCCATCTTCGTAGCTGGTCACACACCATTTTAACATCCGTTTAAACTAAAAGCCGTCATTTCAAATAACATGTTATGCTCACTGATCGGACTGCTGTCCTAAATATTCATGGTTTGACCACAAAGTCAAAAACCAATTGCTGTTTTATGCTCTGCATTGACTGATTTATTCATGTATTTGTTAAGGAGTAGTCGTACTGGGCCTCCTTCACCGTAGAGACATGCTTTATTTTACTTGGGTAAAAACAACCTTCAAAGTAGTTTAGAAATGTGTTTTACAGGAGAATCACACACTATCGGGTCCCATGTGAACACACAGTTTCTGCCTACGTTAGAACAGTTTGGGGTTATTTCACATGAGAGAACGGTGATGACACATATTTCTGTGCACCAATCAGGATTTAGCAACAGTTGCATGATAATTTGATGACAGTTGGCGGGTTGTTTGGTGAGCGTTGGTCAAACCTGATTAAACCCATCAACACAATGTTCGGTTCGTTTTTAAGTGTTAAGCGCTTTACAATTATTAAGGATTAGGATTAATTTACTTCTCAGTGTCTTTAATAAATGATTAATAAAGATATTTTTTCCCCCCTTTTCATGTTACTTATTTTATTATGTAGTGGCATAAATGTCTTATGCATTTGTACTAGTTCCTAATCAGCGACATTCTGCTTACCTTCTGAACACATTGCATGAGTCAATGGAAGATGACTGGAGGCCCGGGTCGGCATGGGTCAACTCTCATTCACAGCTTTTTACAAAATCAATTCAAGCTAAGTGTCACAGTCTGACTTCTGCAAATAAACCCACATAGCCAGGGCCGCCCCTCTGCCGCTCCGTCTGACTGTCCAGTTTATAACAGACTCGCAGACACCCAGGTTGCGGTGGTAGGAAATATAAACAGACTTCGCACCCTGCCCTTGACACAAAGAGAGGAGACACTAATGGGAGAAGTGTGTGTGTGTGGGGGGGGGGGGGGACACACGGCGTCTCTTTGGTGGTACTTCTCCCGCCTCCTTCGATGTACGGCAAGTTGCCTGTACTCAAATGAAATCCAAATCGTGAGACTGACTTGAGACGTCGCCACCGATCACCCATGGCGGTTGTCAGTCTCACTCGGCAGGATAAGAAAGCTTTGTTCGCCACTGAGGCATGTTAGCTGGCCTCCATTAGCCTCCAACCGCTGTCAAGTCAGTCAATGCTCAGCCTCTCTGCTATCTCACTTGAACCAGACTATGACCGCAAAAGACCGATAGGGATCTGCAAATCTCGGTTGCGGGTGAAACAGAAAGAGAGAAAAGCCGAGAGGGACGGGTGTGGGGGCGTTGGGGAAAGAGAGAAAGGGCTTTTTATTCTCCTCCGTCTGCGATTCGAACAGGTGTGACAAAATGTGTGGCCTCGTTTTACGAGTGTGTGAGAAGATAGTCGTGATCTACCACCCAGAAGGTCTACATGCGCTCGCACACACACACACACACACACACACACACACACACACTATTTACAGAGCTGCACATTCTGTTGGGGCATGTAGTCCATCGTTTGTTGATTGCCATCAGCAATCACCTTCTCATTTCTGCTCAACAAAACACATCTCTTACACATAGCAGCTCTCTTTTGGGGTTCTATTTACTTCAGTGCAACAGCTGAATGAGGTCAGACGCGGCTGTGATGTGTACGCGCGCTCATGCACACAGCTCGGACTTTCTATGTTTTCACAGTAGAAGCCAAGCTATACGTTTGATAAGTCACTTTCTTTTTTTTGGAGTAGTGCAAATTCTGTCAGCTGAGTTTCAAACACTTTAACTAAAAGCTTGTGAGAGGACAGGTGGATGGACGGGTGTTCCCTCTTCTCCCAGCTCCACTGGGTCTCCAACTGCTTATTGCTATTTCACTAATAGCGCAGCAGCCTCCACTCTTGAGGGGGGGGAGGGGGAGGGCGCTTGCGGCAGAGCAGAGCCGCAGACTATCAGGTTACTGTGCAGGGAAACCACACCATCTACACAATGGGAGTGGGAGGCAGTGAGGTGTTCAGAGTGACGGAGACATAACAGCCATTAGGGAGTTTTAAGTGATATCTCTGCAGAGCCACCGGCAGTCCTTTGCGTAGCAGTAACGGTATCCAATAACGAGGAAGGATGGCACCTACAGCCGCTTGGGTTTCCTCTGTCATCCACTCAACATCACTGACCTTAAACTACGTCTGCGCGAAAGAGACATGAACACTATTTTCTTTACAGAATATTTGCGCTGAAACAATTAGTCGATCATCGTGAGAATTCATTTGCAATTATTTGACTGTTTAAAATAGTTTTTTTCCGGGCAAACATGCCTAAGCATTTGACAGTTGCAGCTTCTCAAATGTGAGACATTTTCCATTTTTCCTTGTCTCACATTATTGCAAACAGTCCGTCAGATAAAGAAAGCTATTTACGACTCCCTTTGGGAAATTGTGATGGACACTTCACCTTTTACAGTTGTGCCTCTGTGCTGACATGTTAGAATGGCTCCTTTAGGGGTTGTGTGTGTTAGGAGTGTTCAAGCGATGAAGCAAAAAACAGGGCAATAACTTCCATAATATATACAAAGATTTAAATTCCAAGAGTGATTAACACCCTTTTTATTTAAGTAACAGTCAGTTACGTACAGTTTCTCTCAAGTGTCAACTCACTAATTCAATGAACACTGAATATGTTCAAATTAATACAGTAAATCAAAAGTAGACATAGACAAAAAGGATATGACATTTAAAAATCAGAAAACCAGTAAAAAATTAAATACAAATCAGACGCGTAAACTTGCTTTAAATATCCCGTCCAATTTTTGTCATCCATATCCTTTAGAACTGGAAAAGTAAAAAGTACAGAGGTGAAAACTTTCAACACTAATTGTCTCTTCTGTATTATTTCTTCCACAGGAACTTCTCATTAGTCTTCCAGAGACTCTTGCTCTCCTCTTCTCCAGACCTACCTCGAGCTGCAAAGTTTGTGTTGATGCAAACCCGCTGCACTTCCGCCGGGTCCGTTAACCTGTTGATGCTCTCCTCATTTCCCTCATTCAGGATGTCCCAGAAGTCTTTGCGAGTGCCCTTTGGTACCACCTGGTGTCCAGGCGGTTTGTGTGGAGAGTCTATGAGGCCTGCAGAACCAGGGTCCGTGTTGAGAGGGCTTCTGGATGGAGAAGGTGCGGTGAGACGCGTGCTTGCTGACCCGGAGGAGAGCGTTGGGGGTGTTTTCGGGGAGCCCCTCCGTCGCGCACCCCTGGGTTTGGGTTTTAACAGATCGTCGAGGATTGAGGTGTCTCCTATTAGATCTGTGAGGAGGGAACGACGCCTGGAGGTGGACTTGACCTGTTCAGGAGGAGACGTCTGAGAATTCTCTCTCTGGCCCTCATTAGTCCTGGAGGACGTTTTCTGCTCTTTCTCCCTTCCCTGTGCTGTAGGCTTGGATAACGCGGTGGACCTGCCATGGCTGAGGTCCGGAGAAGAAGGGATACGTCTGTCTGTGCAGTTCTGGAAAGCCGTGGCCTTCCCAGACCCCAGACCACTGCTGCTGGCCTGATCCAAGCCAAGACCACCACCAGCAGCTCTGAAGGCTCCAGAACGAGAAACACTACCCCTCTTTGTCCTGTTATATCCTCTGGCACTGCAGGCCGTCTCCTCCTGCTCCTCTGACTCAAGGCTCGGAACATCACTTAAAGGTTCTAGCACATTCTTTTCTGCGACCTTTTGCTTTTTCTGGGCTGACAGAACATCATTTTGTAGGTTTCTCTGCTTTGTCTGGGGTTCGGAATCATCATTTTGCGGGTGCCTCGACTTCTTCTGTGGCACGGAAACACTGCGCGAGGCTTCAGGCTTAGTTTTAGGTGCAGGATTCTTCGCCGTGTGTTCAGGCTCTCTCTTGGCTTTTGGAACATCCTTCTGTGGGGTTCGGGTATGCGTGTGAGATTTTGCGGTCGTTTTGAAGGCAGTAGAGGAGGTAACAGTTGAAGAGGAGGTCTGTGCTGAATCAGGTTGTGGGAAGATGTTTGTGACGGCGTTGGCCAGGTCAGGGAGGTTCAGTGAAGTGTAAAACTCCCGTAGCCAGGCCAGTCTCCGGGTTGAGTTTCCTCTCAGAATTTCCACTGCAAACTGATGGACTGAGGGGAATTTTAATTTCTCTGCCATTTCCTCCAGCTGCTGCCTGCAGTTCACACGAGCACACCAAGGGCACAAGGATGGAAAGGAGTGTGAAAAAACATCCACGCACAAAAAAAAAAAAAAAAGTGTTTTAAAACTAATATGTCTTGTTTATATCCTGTAAATGTAACACTCTGTTCACACACGCAGTTATTACGAGGCCTGCATCTGGCACATGCGAGCATACACTAAGATACATTGACTCACACGTAAAATAACGTCTTTAAAAAAACAACAACAACACAAGGCCTATACTGTTCATATGATCAGATATTTTGCAGGGCCGTCAGGAAAAAAAAAGTTCATCACATATTCAGGCTCCTATCCAGACAGCCACGCAGTGCGAGGTGTTTTTCCTGAGCTATGAGGGAGTCATTTAAACTTTTTGTCTAACCAGACTTGGGTACATAAATACTTCAAATTCGCCGGTGGCACAGCAGCCTTGTGGTGCCGTTATTATCGGTTGTGGCTTTCACTGGAAAAACAGTAAATAAAAGAAACAGCTGTAAAACACAAAATCATGTGGATTTAAATCATTACACAGCAAAGTAAATTGAAGGAATATAATATGACTAGTGTGTATTTTCACTCCCTGGTGAGCCTCTGGGAAGAGATACAGTCTTCCCCTGTCTTCTTGGGAAGTGAGAGTGGAGCCATGACGGTGTATACGAGTGTTTGGGAAGGTAGGGGGGCGGAGGTGATACAGCAGGACAGAAGTCTGTATTTGAGTACTGTGTGTCCGTGCGTGAGCGTAACTGCTTGTTAGGACGTGTGTATACAACGTTGCGGGTTTGGAAAGTCCTCGGGCGATCATTTTTGGTTAGTCTCGGGAGGGCTGTGGTTGTGGAGGGGAAAACTCTGCGCTCGGCACTGTCGGGCCTGAACATAACTGGGTAATCTTTGGCACGATGCTGGGAAATAGGTGGGTAGGAGGGAAAGCTCAGAGGTGGTCTCTCGCGAAACACACACACACGGACACACAATTCCTGAGGCCCAGGTGGGGGCGCTCAACACCATATCTGTGGTCACTTTTGGCCTATTTCCCTACACTGCCAGGAATTCCTCTCCTCCGACCTCACTCTTTACACCCCCTTTCGTCCTTTCATCCACTTGCCTGATGTATTTTCATTCAAACCATGCAGGCCCCTTATCTCAAGTCTACCCATGACTTTTTTTGCCCTTCTCAGCCTCCTCATTGCCTCGGTTCTTTCCTCATCACCTCCACCTCCTCGGACACATTACATTACACAGTCGTTCAGTACCTGCATACGGCCTGGGGAGTCTCTCCGATGATGAAGGTGGTGTGTCCGGTGTGGTGCACGCTCTTGCTGAAGAAGGTGGCTGGATGGTCCACACTGGGCTTCTGCGGTCTGACAGGAGGGGCGTAAGGCTGACTGTCTGGTGGGCTCGCCGACAAGCTCTGGTAAACAAAGAGATTTTTTGACACTTTCAAAATCAAAAACACCTCCCCGTCACTCCCCACTCGTCAGTACTGTTGGCTGAGACGTGCAGACTTATGTTGACATGATAGTGGATGTCAACACCACATACTCGGGTAACCTGCACTGCTGCAGTATGCGTTTACGTCCACTCTCACTCACAGTGAGCATGTGTGTCGTATGTAGTATTGGCAAGACTTTTTCTGCATGCCAATATGAAATTGCCAGACATGCTCTGGTAGGAAACAGGCCTAAATGACTCTGTGGAATAATGAGAAATCCTGTCATAGTTTCCAAAAAAAACGTATTCCTCTTAAGCTTTTTAAATGTAATTCAATTTCTCTAATCTAATTTGAGATGACAATATACAACAGCAATAATCATACATTTGAAGAATCACTGAACCAGACCAATGTTAAGGCCGTGAGTACCTCCTGGGTGCCTAGGAGGTGATTGGCCGGCAGCTGAGAGTACATCTTGCGCTCAAACACGTCTCGCACAGCCGCTCTGCTGATCCTCTCCTCCGCTTTGCTCCCGCCCACCACGCGCTGGTTAGAGTGGGTGTACACCACCTCGTGTACACCCCCTTTAAAAACAGAAATAGGCATTATTAATGTTGAAATTCATTATAAAATGTATTAGCAGGTAAACAAATAGGCATTGAATCATAGGTTTCTCACCTAGCACACTGTCGATAGTTCCATCCTTTCCTTTGGACGCAGGGGACGCCTGACTTTTTAGATTTGTAAAGGAAACAGCTTTGGCCGGCGCCGCTTCTCTGTCTGTCCTGTTGGTTGTTGAAGCTCTTCGTCCATCTTTTTCCGACTCAACTCTGAATCTGTCCGTCTGTGGAGATGTTAAGTGACATCCTGTAGATCTCCCTTTCTTAACAGGAGTGTGTTCATCTTCTGAAGACGTGAATGTCTCTATGTCTTCGGTGTATTTGGATCTGGCTTTGTCTCTAACACCAGCACTTTGCCTCTTTCTGTTGCGGTCTAGACTCTCTCTCCCGTGGGGACCTCCTCTACCATGCGAATTTAAGGTGTCCCTCCTGGGCCCCGTCTTTGCCTCTAGGTCCAAGTCCTCAGATTCATCGGAGTAGCCCTCAAACGGGCGCACTTTTGGAAATGGAGTTTTGAGCTTGTTAGGTTTCTTTTTGTCCTCCGATGAGGCATTTTCATCACTTTCTTTGTCCACTGGAGCCCGCCCTTTCAGGCCCTGTCTCTTTCTTACAGCATCATCACTTTGCTTTAACAGAGGAAACCTCTCTTGTCTCCCCCTATCTCCATTGTCCCCGTCTTCTCTGTCTGAACCGCTAGAGAAGTCCCACGTTTTGGTTCCCAATTTAGGTAGACAGACTGCGCCATTTCTAGTATTGGGGTTCTTGCAGATGCCAGAGGAGGTACTCTCCATGTTTTGATCCTCAGCATCTTCCTCGGAGGGGCTTTCATCGACAGCCGGACTGCTGTCCCCTTCTGCTAACTCTGGTTTTCCTTTGACCCTTTCGAGGAGCCTAGAGAAACCGTGTTGGAGGAGACTCATTCGACCAGGACCAGTGCCATCCATTGCACTTGGGCTTGACGCCTTCCTCTTAAGACCCTGCTCATCCTCATCCTCTTCACTTCCACTGCTGAAGTCCAACACCCCTCTGGAGACCATTGATGCACCTCTCTTCTCCTTGGCTGGTTCATTATTCGATACGGGGCCGTCTGTAGGCGGAGAGTCTCCAGGTTTCTTAAATAAAAGAGAGTAACACAAGCAGCTAAAGAAGAGTAGCGACAGATTGACATAGAAAGCGGTACAAGGCGAGAGAACAAGGAATTCATTTGAATTGACTGTATGAGAAGGATTTTGCTAAACAACAGAACAAATGGGCTACAAATTCCCTTGTCCGTGCCATCTTTCAGTGGACCAGCCCATGTGAGATTATATTGTGCAATACAAAACAGATGTTGGTAACAATAAATCATAATAAAAATCCATGTGACATGTCCTCCCCATTATGGAGTAATAAGAAGGAAACACAACATTTCCTGGAGTTATAAGAATGGGCCTTTATGGGAACGACCACCAACTGTGATTCTAAATTTCATGGAATTTGCCAACTAGATGACTCTTCCCCAATTCTGCTGGACTAGTGTGCGTGTTGGTGCTTACACGCCTCGAGCCTCTCTGTGCGTGTTAAGGCACCCCAGTGTATTCTGTATTTTTTTTAAAGAATGGGAAAGGCCTCTGGAGCAGCAGCCCTGTAAAAAAAGAACGAGCTGGGAACGGGATGATAAGGGGTATCACTGTGTAAATAAATAGCGGACAAGCAGAAGATAGGCTTCAGTGTGGTCTGCTCCTTCCATTAGGACAGATCAGTAATTACACCCAGCTGTTTCACACGGCATCAGAGAACCTCATCCCTCAGTTTCGCTAAAATACAAAGAATTAAGAGTAAACCTGTTAAGCCTTACAGTGACACTCCACCCAAAATCTATTGCATTGTTGTTGTTTTTTAAAGAGTATTAAATACTAAGTGCTTGAAAGGGCTGCCGTAAAAGAAAAAGAGTCTAGTTTTCACACTGTCAATTCAGCCAGTTGCAATGGATACCAATTGCTAGAGGTTTTAATGGCAAAAAAAGCATCCAAAACTCCATAGAAACTCAAAACAATACTTCGCTCAATATGCTGCAAACAAGTCTGAGGATGATGATACTGTGACATAACGGCAGAGTAATGAGCTATATTTTGCTGAAGATGTGGCTCCTAAAACAGGAGAGGTTTTAGAGATCTTTTTGTTTTTTTTACTTTTTCCGACGGTGAAAAAAAAGACCCCAATTATTCTATTGTAAGTGCCTGAACTCGAGCTAACCACAACTGCTGAAAGGAAACTACAAACTTTTTACAGCCACCTTTAAAGCTTGCAGCAGGGCGAGTAAGTGATACTGACGAGAAAGATTTTGGCCAGATTATCACTTTCTCCGTGTTCTTCCTGTGAGTGACATAATTCATCTAATTTGGACAATTTTGTCATAGTAGAAGCATTCTTTCCTCATAAATGGGGCAGTTTGGAATAAACCAGAAGATTACAAGACAAAGAAGAATGGAGGAAGCAATAAAGAAAAGAGTTTGACCTAAGGCGGAAAAAGGACAACGAGATTGCGTGAGTTGGTTGACTGACGGACAGGAAGGTATCTGCTCGTGGGAGGATGAGCGGGCCGCTCGGGGGAGAAGACGGAGTGAGCGATGGGAAGATGAGTGCCCTAATGTTCTGGGTCTCTGAGAACAGCAGCGCTACTCACGCTAACTGCCTTCGTCTCCTCCTCCTTCTCTTCGCCTGTGTGTGTGCTGCTGGTCATCACACCGGCCTCCACACGTCCTTCTCGCTGAAAGTGAGACACACAGTTATCAAAACATATCGTTGTGCAATGAATCAATTTAATTATGTAATATTAAGACTTTATCTTTTAGTTTTCATTTTTCACTAGTTATAGTTTTATTACCAGCATATGATCTTTCTAGACGTTCTGATAATCAGAAGAAACAGCAGTGGAAAAAAAAAGTGCAACATGCCTCTATAGTTCCTATATCAGAACGAAAACCCTGAGCGTTAAGGGTGTCCATTACGACACTGCACATTACCACTGCCATACGACCACAAATAAGTTTTCTTGACTGTTTTATGAGACCTTGCATTGTGACTAGGAACAAGGAATGAGTGGGAGAAGGTGAGTTGAGACAGTAGGCCACAGTAGAACATATCATCAAACCAACAGTAAAATGCATGCAGGCTATCTAACCTCTAGTATCTTGCGGGTGAGGCATGACCCTTTGGTCTGCAGCCTGAAGAGGTTGTTCATCCCAAACAGCTCCCCCTTGTGGACGCCATGCCCCTGCACTGCCTCAAAGTACCGCCGCGAACTCTCCTTGCCCACAACGGAGCATTGCAATTGCTGGAGGATGGTAAAAGCGGCGCATTATTACTCAGAGATACTGACACAGAGCACTGAGCTCATTTTTGGAAACACTGGGAGCAATTCAGTATTTTCCCTCTCATTATCTGATTTGTGTGTGTGCGCTTATAATTATCTGGTACCTGTTTGTACACTTGTCTGAGGTAGATAACCTCCTCCACAGTCCCCAATGAGATCAGCCTAAGAACAGTCACGTCCCTGCACTGGCCAATACGATATGCCCTGAAGAGAGACACAAACATATCAAAACACAGGCATCGTGCCTACAAATAGTAAAACGCAAGATATGGCCCACAACTTACCTGTCAATAGCTTGGAGGTCATTGGCCGGGTTCCACGTGGGGTCAAAGAGCACAACCACATTGGCCCCTACGAAGTTAAGGCCAAGACCACCCGCCCTGATGGAACAAAGAGACAGTTATCTGCAGATTCAACTACTGGTATTGTAAATATGAAATGGGAGAAAACACTACACATGTCATTGTTATTGTTTGACTAACATGGTGGAAACCAGGCAGAGGTTGATGTGAGAGGAGCTGTTGAACTCTTTGACAATCTGGAGTCGGTCTTTGGCTTTGGTGGCTCCGTCCAACCTGCTGTAGTCCATTCCCTCAGCCATGCAGTAGCTCTCCAGCACATCCAACAGCTGACCGGTTCAAAATACAACAAACAATTCAGAACGGTTCAAAGCACACGAACGAACCATGTAAAAACTGACAGCTGTACATTTATCATGTGAATTCACTCATCGGCGAGGTTGAAGGGTTCGTAGACGCTAGACAAACAAATGTAGAGTGAAAATAAACAGAATATCCCCAGGCCTAGGTATTTATAGATAAACTATACGGGTTTTGAACAATCAAAACTCTATGAACTCTATGATTACCAAAAAAGCAAATTATAAGCCATGAAAATATGACCTCATAGCAGCCAGAAATGTTATGATACTGTCTCAGGTGACAGCAACCATTAGACTCTTGAGTCTAATTGTCTTTAAAACTCTTATAGCCTTTTCTTATGAACCCAAAGGCTTATTAAACTGCGTTCCAGGAGAAAACATTACATCTGCTACTATTTTTTCTGCTGACAAGTAATCTGCTCTAACAGCAGTGGCAATTACGTCTGTGCGTTCAAGCCTTTTGTTGTGTTGAAACGCTGGATGAGACTGGGCCTAAAGCTCTAAAGCCCCGTTAAAGACTAAAGATTGGCGGCAAGACGAAATAACGTTAGACCACTGCAGGGAAAAGTTGGCTCAGCTCGACTCAAGCTGGATGATGGCGTCGTCTGCAACTCAAGTCGCTAGTGGCCTTTTTCAACAGCCAATCAGCTCTTAGCGAGGTCAGCTGGTCAAAATGGCAAAGTTTTGGTCTCAAGTTCGCGGCAAACATTTGCATGAACCCACTGGCTATTCCGTCGGAGCAGCCCCGAACGGCTCCATTACAATATATATTGTATATATATATATATAATAACAAGAGGTGCCAACACAAACACATCTCTCACCTTGGTTGAGAGAGAAAAAATAAGCACTTTATCTCTCCTTTGCAGGTAAAATTTCAGCAGCTTCTGCAAAACCTGAAAGGAACACAGATTTGTTCAAGCCGACTGAACCGGCCAATGATGAGCAGGTGACTGAGCCTTTGTTCCAGAATTACACCTTCATCTTTCCACTGTACATCGGGTCCGACAAAGCTTCAAATGATTCGTCTTTGCATCTCTTCACAAAGTCTGGAAACTTCTGGAATACCTTCGCACAGATGGCACCCACGTACTTCTCCTGGGAGACACAAAAAGATTAGTGACAGTGAACCAGATCCAGCACTAGAAGGTGTGGCCTCATAGCTGATAGCTAGGGAACAAGTGTAATAAATCAGTTATGGGGATACCTGTTTCTTGCTGGAGCCTGCAGTGGACTGCAGCAGTGCTGTGTGGTTGGCGACCTTCCTCAATATGGCCAAGTAACTGAAGTACAGCCCCTTAATTTGCGCACCTTCCTTGTTTGTCTGCAATAAAAGAAAACAATATTATTTGAGGGAGTTAATTTTTCATTCTTTTAAACACATGAAAGCATTTCATGAATGTAATTTAAATGCCAAGAGAAAAGGGTCAACTGGACGACGGTAACAGGTAAATGTTGCACATTTCACTGCAGTACAATGTATCTAAAAAGTTGAATGTGTAGGCGCCAGTGCACCTGAATCACACAGAGCATATTTTGTCGGATTTAGGGAAAATGTAGTTTACATATGGGTCGATCATGAGATGGATTTCACTCATTTCAGATGTGTGGGAAAACAACTCAAACTCAAACTTAACCCCATCACAAAGCACACAACGGTGAAAGCGGTGCACTGACTTCATAGCAGCAGCGGCTGCGGGTGCGTCCACTTTGACAGTCACATTTCTCTGAAGACCTCAGCATTAACGTCACATCTTCAGTGTCCAGCACCGTCTGATACACAGTCTGCTGAAAGTCTGTCAGAGAGCAATACACCACCTAAGAGAAAACGCAACATCACAGAGTTTCTTTGACCGTTCCTTTCAGAAATCATATAAATCCATCTGGATTTATATAATGATGGTCTGTTGTCATGCAGATGGTGAATTTGTGAGTTTCCAGAAAAGTCTGGTTTGACTTTAACAATCTTACCCTGTCATCCTTCTTAGGCAGTTGTTCCCTGATGAGCGCTTTAGTCCTTCTGAGGAACCAGCAGGAGATCTTCTTCACCAGGGCCCTGACGGTCTTCCTCCCTGTAGCTAGGACACGTTTGGTTGCACTGTGCTTCTGCCCTTGCTCAATCGGATCTGAAAACTTGTTCTTGAAATGTCCTAAGCTGCCGAGACAACCAGGTATGGCCCTAAATCGAACAAAAAGTATATTAAAGCTAAAAATGACTTTTAGCAATCACATCAGTTCCTCAACAGTGAATAAAATGAATGAAATGTGCTTTTAAATGACAAATGTGTTATAAAAGTATTTTAGCCTACCAGTCCATGACACACCACAGCTCCTCAAGGTTGTTCTGTAAGATGGTGCCAGTAAGGCCAAATCTGATCTGAAAAAATATATAGAAGTGCAAGGCTAGCATCAAAAACATGCCCCATGCAAAGCTAAGCTAGCTATGTTTCAGCAGCTCATCGTGAGTGTGATACAATTAAATCTACTGCCAATAAAGCAGAGATGAGAAAACATAAAAAGCCACAAATAAAAAGCCTTCTGACCTTACATTGCAGGTCCTTCATGGCCTGAGTGATCTGAGCGTTTGGATTCTTTATCTTGTGGGCCTCATCCACAATCACAGCGGACCAGTCTATGCTGCAAAAGAGAGGGCAGCGGTATATTGTAGTCACAGAAAGAAAACACTATTACAAAAATCACATATTTAAGAAATACATTAACTGTATTATAAATGTAATTTATTATGTTTGTGTGTGTGTGTGTGTGTGTTGAGAGCATGGTTCCTACTTATTAAACTGATCCAGACAAAGGCGCAGAGTTTCATAGGTAGTGAGAGCGATCTCGATGCGCCCCTTCTTGATGCGAGCCAGCTCCTCCTCTTTCTTCACCCCGTGGACCACCACAAACTGGAAGTGGCCCCATGTCTCCAGCTCATCTTTCCAGTTATAAAGCACTGACAGCGGGGCCACAATGAGGAACACCTAGACCAGATCATGGAAATACCAAAATTGTGAGGATGAAAAACCTATACACATATCTGTTGCTGTACATGATTGTATGTGCCTGGTAGTTGGAAACTTCATGAAACGTCCACTAGCTTATTTCAATACCCACTTTGTTGGGTTTACTTTGCTTGGAGGGCATCTGACTCTGCAGAAACTGAGGCCTGTTGTTGTTGATGTCCTCCCATGTGCCCGTTTTGTGCAGTACAGCGGCAAGGAAACCAATGACCTAAGAAAAGACAATAGAGGTGGAGAGACAGGCATGTGAGAAAGGCATGCAGACATTTAAACAACTCTGAAAATAGATGTGAAGCTAATGTACTTTGTACCTGTACAGTTTTTCCCAGGCCCATGTCGTCCCCCAGGATACAACCTCTGGAATAGATGTAATTGTTGTGAATGAACCTGATACCTTCTCTCTGGTAATCCCTCAGGTATCTGTTGATGGTGTAGGGAACTGTGTCTCCATCAACATCACTCAATACTAAGGGAACACATAGACTGGTGTCTGTAACGCTGTTGGGAAACAAAGGTTTCTCCTGGGTGAAGTGATTTAAGCCTGGTCTCGTGAGTTTGGAGACAGGTATAGCTTCCTCTTCTTCTTCTTCTTCTTCATCTTTACTATGGTCAGTGAATACCACCCATGCTGTGGTATCATTATCATGAGGGGTGGAGGTCAGTCTTTTAATGGTGGTTTCTCGCAGGGAGCCATCTCTCGGGTCAGGAGCCAGACAAGTGTCACCTTCACGCCACGCTGCTATAGTATAAAGTAAGAAAAAATATTAGTTAACTGCAACATATCTTTTAAACATTTACTTTACCAAAGGCACAGATAGTTTGGAAATAACTGGGGTGTGTTTAAGGCTAAATTAGTGTGGTTTTTAAGTGGGTTTTGTTGCAATGGACAGGAAAGAACTCTACAAAAATAAAATACCATATATTCATGAAGGGATTGGGGAAGCTGTTATATACCATTATATTCTCCAACATTACTATAGACTATCACACTTATAGTATTGTAGTTCCTCCCATCTAAACACGGGTGTGTCTTATGACTGAAGAGTAACTTAAGTTGTTGTCCCTGGTGGAAATATGGCTAATTATTAGCTAGCAGCAGAGGCTTTGAGCAGCCTTAAGAGTGTGTAACGTTAAACCAGTGTCCAGCTGAAATGTATCAACAGGTAAAAACGTACATGTCGAACCTTTTCCAACTGCAGAAGATGAAGCCATCAGGATAAAGTCACATTATTAGGGTCCTATCGCCCTCCTCTTCTTCGTGTGGAGGAAAAGTCCCTGTAGCATGCGAGCTAGCTTGATTAGCCTAACTCCGCTAACCTATTCAGCAAAAGACAGGACAGCGACAAATATAGAATTTGTGTGTGGCTTTTACTTCATCCTCCGTTTGAGTGCATTAATGTGCCCAGAAAGCGCAGACAGAACACAGACTGTGTGTGAGAGGGAGACAGGAAACAGCTGCAGCTCTTCTGCTGCTTGCTGACTGTTTATCTTTTTTAGCGAGTAACGCACTTTCGATGCATTTCGTCGCTTTCAAATAGTTCAACTATTTAAACTTCTACTCTAAAGACGAAAAGCTCACGTTAAGAATATGTTTTAATTATTTAATGCTGGTTTCAGTTGTTTTCTTTCCCGTAACAATTCGTTCCGTTAAAAAAAGATTCCAACGTCTGACATTGTGATGAAAGTGCTGGATAGAATCGAAATTATCTTTTTTTATGGAATATAATAATACAGTTGATTCACTAAAAACAATAATTGCAATTAAATCTGAGGAGCAGCAAGTAGCCAATTTAGACTAGGTATGTATTCATAAATAAAATAAATATAATATGTGGATGTATTTCTGAAGCTCCCAGTAGTTACTTGGAAGTGTTATGCTGCACATTAACAATGTGCCTTTATCTACGACATGTGCCTACATGCACATTGTAAAATGTCATCATCCCATATGCAGACTATTTCATAATAATATAACAGCACC
Organism: Myoxocephalus aenaeus; assembly: GCA_038501785.1. Lineage (NCBI taxonomy): Eukaryota > Metazoa > Chordata > Actinopteri > Perciformes > Cottidae > Myoxocephalus > Myoxocephalus aenaeus. Next base: position 792,981 of record JBAMJR010000379.1, read on the forward strand.
ATCGTAACGTCATGTGCACTTACTGTTTGGAACAATACTGGTACTCACATGTTTATTTGTATGCTGTATTATACAAGCAGAGATTCACTGGACAAGATGCCTCTGTCAGTTTATTAAATGCTTGCAAGCAGGAAGAAAATTGAACAGCCATCAATCAACAATGTCTGCACAGGTTTCCACAAAGATTATTGCTAAAACAGTCAGTAATATACAATTTCAGAGGACCATCCCCTCACGATCCATCTCATCCCTGATTGGTTCCCGTTAGAACGAACACGTGATGTACGTTGGACTGTGTGTCCCATGTCAGCATTTCCATCTGTTCCTCCTGCGTGGTTCGTGCCTTGATCATTATATAAAACAAGTCATTAGCCTCTCAGAGTTTTCATCAGCGTACTTTTAACGTTCTGTAAACAGGTTATTAGCCTTAAAAACAGGTTATTGACCTCTCTGAACCAAGTCATTGGCCCCTTGGGCCTTTTATCAGCTAGCATGAACCTGAATACCTTCATGAACCTGAGAAAAACATGTTTTTCAGTCGTTAATTATTGATCAAGCACATCATATTGAAACCTCAGTTACATTCAGAGATTTGAGTTTAAAATACAGCATATAGATATTTTCCCATCACACATGCTTTACTGTTTATTGCGTTGTGGCTATCAGGGTAGGCCTTGTCACAAAACAATTACACAAAAGACATTCTGATAGGAAATAGGGTGTGTGTGTGTCCTTTGAGGTGGACATGATGGCCATCAATAACTTTAAGGTTGTCTGTTGCTATGCAGAACACTCAGTGTAAACACACAGTAACACCGACGCAGTCCTCCATCCCCGATTTGACTTTCCCTAAACGTTGGCCGTGGCTCTGCAGATGAGGCACAACTGGGTCCGGTTCTCGCCATGGTACACTGCCATACAGAAATGTAATTTTTTTTGTTCCTGTTTTCTCAACACTGGGAATTTATAGGGCAGCTGCCGCAGATGTTCTCATAAAGAAAGCCAAAACACTGATGTCAAACGGTTTACATACTGCACTGGATCTCACACACACTTGTTCTCTCACTGAACCACAAGGGCCTTCTCTGGCCTCATTTACAATAATACATTACAACTCAAGCAAATAGAGTTGGGATAAATAGATCATTGGCTGCAGATAAGAAGTTCTCAACAACAGCCTTTTTCTCACAGATGACTAGTGAGTGACTGCGTCAAGAGGGTTCTGTTCGCCTTTGGTTTTATTTTCGGACAAGAAAAGTGTTGGTTTGGTTGCTTGCTGGGTCTAAAATGTTCCAATTGATGACATTATTTTAATTTATGATGTGACACAATGGTTTTTAGCACATCAGCTAATACATTTTGAAAAACCAGAATTTAACCAAAACTGAATGGATTTTTCCTGCTGTGCTCCAAATGTAAAAATCTCTTTCTATAGATCAGAATTAGAACCATTTATTCGCCAGGTATGTTTACACAAAGGAATTTTTCTTGGCGGAAGGTGCATAACATTAGACGAGACAATCAACAATCAACAACATGTATATATAATACAAAACACGAAGGTTTTCTGTTCACATGCACACTGAGGTCATTTTTGCCGCATTCACATTTTGAGTCTTGAATCTTCAATCCTTTAAAAGAAAAAAAGTTTTCACGTGGAAAATGTTTTCATTTACACAACAAACCTACAGTATTTTGCTGTTCTTGAAGAAGCACTAGTGTAATCTAAATTGCATTATATTTCATCTGTAGATTTGTTTTCTAAAGAATATAGCACTGTAAAAAGTGCAACATTTCCTCTGAAATGTGATGGATTAGTAGTATAAAGAAATGTGAAATAGAAAAAAACTCAAGTAAAGTACAATTACACGTTTTTATATAAGCAGCCTCCTGCACCTCCTGCTTATTTGTCATTCTAGTATTCAGTAATAGCCGTGTTCATAACACAGCTATGTCAGCTTTGTGTTTTTTTGTTTTGAGGTGCCCATTTTAAGTGAGGTTAATTTCATCCCATTTTGTAAATAATCTTTACAAACTAAAAGGTAACTGTTTCATATTTTATTCTAATCAGGTCAGGAGCGTGCATTCTCTCCCGCTGAGGCCCACCGGGATTTACTTAAGTCAACCTATTTCTCTGGACGAAGTGTTTCCTGCAGCCATACAGCTTGCATCTTAATTTGGCTGAATTTAAGGTTCCAAGTGAATATAACATAGTGTTTGCTAAACTTCTGTTGTTGGTCCTAATCAGTGGTGGGAGAGGAAGACCTGAATGGAGGTCTTGTCCAGCTCTCAGGAGCTTGGGAAATACTCCATCTGTGTTCCACAAACTCTCTCTCGTGAGTCAGAGGGTCCGCTGTGGGCCAAAAGCAATTACCACCATGCCAAAAATGACAGTTTCAGCTTCATATGCATTGATTGCAGAGATGGAAAATTAGGTTGATAATTCATGCTTTTCTTGTCTTTTTTTCTCTCTGTTTGTCTTCACTTGCTGGCTTTCCTATCCACTTCCATAATTAATTCATGGTGTGAATGTGTCTCCACTTAAAGAAACTGAAAACAGTTGGATTAATATGACGTTACGTGTCTAAAACAACATATCACACATGGTTTTTAATGAAAAGGACTGAATCATATTGGTTATGATGTTTTGGCTACTTTCCCCGCCTCTCATCACTTGCCTCTTAAGTTGACTACAGTAGTTGGGACATCATGATATTAAAAACAGTTGCATTTGATAAAATGCAATGATTTGTAAGTGAGTTTCAATGGATATGAAAAAAGAAGAAAAAACACAATATATATATATCTTTTTCTTTCTTCTTTTTTACAACAATGTTTGTTACGCTATGACACATAGAGTAACAAACACGTACCTGCACAGAATGGCTGCAAGTTGGTTTTAATTTTGTCATTTGACTTAATAGCATTGTTTGTGTCCCAGACTTGTTGACAAGATGACATCTCTAGAGATCGGACCAGTCCAAGTCTAAAGTAAATCGTGTCTATTCAGCAAAGCTGGAGACAATAAAAAGCATTGCAATGCTTTTTAATTATGTTTTTACAAACTTTGAATCTCTTCCAATCATCTTTGAACAGTATCCTGTTGTTTTTCTTACCCCACACCTCTTGCTGTCATACACTCTTTCTTGTTCTCTATCTCTAAGGTATTCAGTTACACACAAGGCCTAATTAAATAATTGAGCACTGATGCTTGAATTCACTCTATATGTCACAGAGCTCTGAACTACAAGCAATGAAATGGGGGCCCAGAGAGAAACCACTTTCTTCATCTTCTTTTCTGTCACTTGTTGCTGTGCCACCTGTGCTTGGGGAATCCTCATGCCTCTGTTGACCACTTTGGAGCCACAGACGGCCGCGATGGCACAACTGATTCCTCTCAGTGAGTTGATACGCAACGTAGAAGCCTCTGATGACCCGAATTTGATGGCTTGTCCCTTTTGTCCTGCAGTGAGATGGAAAAACTCTGCCGAGCAACATATTTACGGTCAAACCGACCCTCATTACACCGCAACCCCGTAGAGGAGCCTTTTGTTCGTCTACTTATGCCACACTAAGTACATCAACCAGTCCTGTGCATGTGTACGCATGTGTGCATATGATGGCCGCATCCTTGTGTCTGTGTGTCCTCCACTGGGCCCTTTAGAACAGCTGATTAAAATGGCTGACAACGAGTGTTTGACCACGGGACAGGAATGCGACTGGACGAGCGAACAGCCTCTGATTTTACTCCATTCTGGTCACAGCCACCCTCCTCCTGCCAGGCATGGCGGACGGGCACAAAGTGCTTGGTCTTGGAATGAAATATCTGGCCGCCAGACAATATTTCCCCCTCTTCCACTCTTTCACTCTTCTGAACCACCCCTAACCAAACATGAACACCGACAGGGTCTCAAAGAGCTGCATGACTGCACGTCCCAACAATGAGGCCACACAAAAAGCACCAACTCAGCAGAACTGGACGTCCGTTTCTCAGGCGTTTAAGCATGCAATTATGTTCCCCTCCACTCCCCACTTCACAATCAGGATCGGGAGAGTACAACGTGGTGTCTGTAGTAGTTCACTTCCTACAGGGGAGATGTGGAGACAAGGGCACATTGCTGTCTTGATTGGGGTGATTTGTTTTTTTTGCAGGAGTTGTGTGTGAAGAGAGATAAAAGTTGAATGGGGCACTTGTGTGCGTGGGTGAATGTGTGAGATTGCAATGTGGTTGTGTAGTTTGAATGTGACCCGACAACTTCACGTATAGGTGTCTATGCTTTAGGACAAATCCCTGAAAATAGCTTGATAATAGTCTCAAGGATGATGATACTGAAACGTATGTGCGTGTGTGTGGGGGGGGGGGGGGGTGTGTGTTTGCATACGTGTGTGTCAGTGTTTTATGGGATGTTATCCGGTGGGGAGCAGTCCTGCTGTGGGCTCGTCCATGCGTCCATGCATGTAGCGCGCACACATTCACCATATGGGATCCAGAGGGGCTTGCAGAGCCAGGCCAAGCCATGCGTATGGACCATTTAGCACACATTGCTTTCTCCTTCATGACTGCACTGCACTCCCCCCTAATACACAAGTCAAGGCTGGAAAACTTCACAGTGAATCACAAAGAAGGGCCCCACAAGGCACAGAGGATCTCACTCGAAGGATATACAAATCTGTATTCATTGGCATATTTTTCCATTTTTCCATTTTCCTTTATGTCATTTCTTTGATACTGCGAGATATCATCTATCTAAATCTGTCAGCGATACTGCAGTGTGTGGTGTACCCTGTCAAAGTACACTATTGAGATATACAGCCATAAATCCAGTTAAAAAAATATGGCTTCTGAATAGTAGTAATGTTGCAGTCTCTTTATTCTCGCTCTCTTGCTGGAAACACTGATATTACCTTTTACTTCTTGTGCTTCTTCTTCTGACACCTTGTTGTGCTACGGCTCCTCGCAGTGTTGAGGTCACAAGGGTTAGGGTTAGGGTTAGGGTTAGGGTTAGGGTTAGACTGGACACATCAACTCATATACCTCATGTAATGAAAAATGAAAAATGAAAGGAGACATATCCTGCTCACTTCCCGGTACATTTATACTGTCTATAAGAAATGGACGTGGTCGTTGTGACGTCCCCCATTGTTTTGTGGACTGCCGTTTTGAGCCTTGAGTGTTTTGGCCATGATCATCTCTTGGGTTTTGACTGTGGTCAACTTGTTTTTTTGCAAACAGTTAACAGAAGTGGAGTGGCATAGAGAAGTGGAGTGGCATAGAGACGCCAGATATGGCTCTGGTAGCGGTAGCAACCTGTCAATTACAAGGACGCCACGCCCTAAGCACACCCATATTTTATTCTAAAAGGAACCATAATTTACTAAATGAACATCATGCTGTATTGAAGAAGACCTGCAACTAGTGATTGAGACCATAAACTCATGTTCACAATGTTTACTGAGGTATTAAAGCAAGTGAGAAGTAGAGTCATTTTCTCATAGACCTTTATACAATCTGACTTCTCTTTGCATCCAGAGGAGTGGCCCCCTGCTGGCCAGTAGAGAGAATGCAAGTTTAGGGCACTTCCACATTGGCTTCACTCGCCGCCTGGGTCATACTACTCGACTAGAACATGTTTACGTGTTCAAAAAACTCTTTGCTTATATTTAAAATGGTGAAATGGTCGATGATTTCTGTTATGATATATATTGTATACAATATACTGTTTATCATAACAGAAATCATGATCGCTATTTTAAGGGCACAGTTTCTGAATACAGGCTGTGTGTATTACTTCATGGATTGAGCATTTTGATACTTTCCTAGTATTCATATAGCACTTAGACCTGCTTGATAATATAAAAGACATGAAAATCTCACTTTCTCCGACATGGGGACCTTTACGATAACTCGGGGAACTCCCTGAGTTATCATAAAGCTTCCACTCGCGCTGACCTGTAGAGTCACAATGCCCAGTGGCCTAATATTAAGTGTAACCCAGAACTACCCTTACCCTCACCTTCCATCTATTTCCTTCTTCCTCTCCATGTCCTCCCTCCGTTTATTCATTGTCTGTGTGTGGTCTGGAGACACTGTAATTCCCCAGCTCACACACCGTGCCGCCCAACACGACACTCAGACCTCCTTATCCACAGTATCGGCTACCATGTCAGACCAACCGGGTCAAGGCCACTTGTATGCCTTTATACTTCCTCATAAGGCATACATTTCCATGCACATACCAAGACAATATGTAACCACTTTGAGATGCGAGAACTGTTAACTTGTATATATTCACCAGTGGTTCTGAACTGTCTGACGGACCCGCGCAGTCCTGTCAGATGAGTTCAAGTACCTGTCAGTCAAAACAACCCATAATGTGATGTGATTTTGAATGGATTTCAGATTTTTTAACAGTCATAAAAGTGCATACAGTTGAATTGTCAATGAAGTGCTTTGGTTTTGCGGGCTTTTTAAACCGCTCATTAGCTACCTGTTTCCCCTATATATGAATCCCTTCTATTGCCCTAATCACTGCCCTTTTACTGCCCTCATGTGACTCACTTTTCTTTCGCTCTCCTCACTTAATCAATGCAAAACGCACACTGTGTTTGCACATCCTGTCTCTCACCTGGTTGCTGCACAAGTGACTACTTGTCCCAATCGCACACACGCTGGTGACAGAGAGGGATTAATCTTATTCAGCCCCGAGGCCCTGGGAACAGCGGGAGGCGTTGAAAAATAAAGCCTTCACTCCCCATGTCTTGGCCTGGCCGGCTGGGTGGTCATAAATATCATACTATAAGTGACCATCCTCTCTGCAGTTCGCATTCAAACAAACAAACGCATTCAAACGAGGCACGACGCAGAAGCGGGCACCTTTACTCTGTTAGGTCAGGCTGGACTGAGAAGAGGTGAAATGTGGAAAGAGGGGGACAGGGTGACCATGTGAAACAGTGGGAAGGAGAGCGGTGAGGCGGGAGAAAAAGAAAGAGAGTCAGGGAGAGATCCTCGCACTGCTCCGTGTGTGGTCTGAAGACCTCCAGGCTTGTTCCGGGGTGAGTGTATGAGTGCTCCCTTCCTGGGCTCAGAGAGGGGGGGGGGGGGGGGGGGGGAATAAAAGAAGGAGAAAGAGAGAAGTCTGCAAAAATAAAGGGAATGTTTGCCTTTGCTTGTGTGTGAGAGCGGCTTTTATGTGGAATAAGCAAGCAAACACTGGCATGTTTAGCCTGCCGTGGGGAGATTACCGTGTTATTTGCAAATATATCGGCTCGCTGGCCAAACAGAGTGCTTTTCATCGGGCCATCGCCCTGCTAGAATGAGGCCTTTTCTCTCTGACACATATTTCTTTTATAAATACTTGAGCACCTGTGCGTATGTATGCTGGTGTTTTCTCTTGGTAAAGGTGACTTTTTCTGTTAGGCAGAATTGTATGATAGATTTTGTATGATATAAAACGAATGTTGCGTTGTTTTTAATAAACTGAATTAAGTAGTAACATATGCTATGTTATGGATATATGGTCTAGATGTGCATTATAAGAGAAAAATAAGGATTATCCACAGAGCTTACATTTTATACGCACGTGTACAACATGTGCGTATAAAATGTAATAAGCTCTTCGGATAATCCTTATTTTTCTCTTATAATGCACATCCAGGCCAGCACACACACACACACACACACACACACACACACACACACACACACACACACACACACACACAAACAAACACAACACATAGACACACACACAAACGCTTTTACCGCGTTTTATGCATATGCACACATATACACAAAATATAAGACATGATCCCTCAGAAAACCTAATGATCTGCTAGTATAGCAGTATGAGTACATACACATACATGTATAGTTTACAAACCCAAACAGACTGTGCACACACACATACACACACACACATACACACCACGCACATACTTCAATTAAAATCAACACTCAGTGAGGCCTCAAACCCTAAAACCGTTTTTCAAAGACATGTTGTGCCCCTCCAGTGAAATGTGGGCTGCGTCTGAGGGGACTGCACAGACTTGGAATGAGAAAGGTCTGGTGCTGAACAGACCGGGTTACATACACACTGCCGGGTTCCCCCAAATGGAGCCATGTACCGTTCTTCAAATAAAGACTCTGATTGGACCCCATCAGTCATCTGTTGGGGTTGAACCAGAGGTCTTTCCACCTTTAACCTTTGGGGATCGTTATTATGTATACCAACTGCTGCATAACTGAGCATTTAGAAGAAGTTTTGATTAAGTCTGCTCCTGAACCTTTATATATATATATATATATATATATATATATATATATATATATATATATATATATATATATATATATATATATATATATATATATATATATACATATATATGTGTGTATGTGTGTGTGTGCACAGCAGAATACGGCATTTTAAAGTGAACATGAGTATCAACAACATAAGATAAAATAAATAAATAAAATAAGTACTGTTTCCCTGTGTGTGTGCGTGCTTCAGTCAACTCTGCATTAAAGACTCGGCTTCAACTCAGATCGTAGACTCAGCTCCTGAGTTAGTCTCAGTTCAGCCTGTAAAGGCTCTTGTTTGTTAAAACGTAGCCTAGACTGGCTTCCGGCTCTGTTCCTGCATTTCTCTGACCAAGAGACCCTCTACCCAGCTTTCAAAATTAAGTATTGATAATAAATGATTCATTAACTTCCTTGGAATGGTAAATGTTTTTTCTTTAGTGTGGTTTTGTTTGTATCAGTTAGAAATGGGCGCTTACCTTTAATCTCCCTCTTTAATGCATTTGTAGTTTATATTATCAGTTCAAATTATTTGCTTGTTTTAGCAAAGGAACAGATGATGGGGATGCTGGGATTCTGCAGTCCAAGATGGAGGAAAGTTACTGAGCCCAGATAGCAGTCGACTGGTTGACATAAGGCATCTACCCTGGCCAGACCCATTTATTGTATTATATATCGAGAATTGTTTCTGAAACCAAGATGAAGTGCAGAAAGATGTAAAGGTGTACTGTGTGTTGTGAATTTGGTTCTACATAGAAAGCAAATGAAGGACAGATTGGGCATCCGTGTCTGGAAGTGAAAAGTTCTGCGAAATAAGCTTCTGTGGTGACGCTTTGGAGTTTTATTTTTGGACCAGTGAGGTGAATAAGCTTCTAGTTTTAACCTGTTTTTAAAAGTTTAAACCAATCTATTTTCTGTCTTTTTTTCAAATGTATTTCTGTTGTCATTCTGTAAAATGGTGGAAATATTATGAACCAAAATTTGTTTGCAGAATTTGGAAAAGAAAGCACCAGAGCTGAGTGATTTGTTATTCAGCATCTGGTTTAGGGCTTTAAGGAGTGCATATGGTGCTAGTGTCGCATCGAAGGTATCGCCTTCTTTTTCGGACAGTTGTTGTAGCTCCACCACAAATTAGAGTATGTCTCATGGGTCTGCTTCATAATCAGAGCAATGCACTTGAGGCCCACTTGATCATTTATCAAATACAAAAATGCTATATGGCACACATAGACGTCTTTCAACGATGGGTGGGTTAATTAATCTGACATGCATGCAGAATCCGTTAGGATGAGGGCATCTGCGTCCAAACATTGATGTGTTTATCAAGAAGGGATTTCTTTTTTCTCAGAAATACAGCATGTGTTGAGGTCGTCAGCGGCAAGCCCCACATGGCCACAAGCAGGATGTCCTGTCTGACAGCTAGAAATAATCAGCTTCATTAGTCACTTTGCCTTGGATACACACATCTGCAAACACACAAACATGCATACACACACACACACACACACACACACACACACACACACACACACACACACACACACACACACACACACACACGCACCAAAAGCAAAGACAGACCCAGGTATGGCTGACTTATGGTCTGGTCAAATACCTTTCCATTTCCCCTTCCCTTCAGACAAAGCCTACTTTCTATGCCACACATGCTCTATTTATTTTTCAATCCAGAACCAGACCTTCAGCCCTCCTATCCTCCCTCTATTCCTGCAGGCATACAGACCGTGAGGTTTTCTGTGCAGGAGCTATGCGGCACAAAAAAAAAGAGCGGGTTGTCCTTTAACCACAAATTAGTTGAATCCCCGGCTCCTCCTGTCCGCATGTTGAAGTGTCCCTGAGTGAGACGGCGGACCCCAATTTGCTCCCCTGCTCATATGCTCCTAATGCTTAGGATGGGTTGATGCAGATGTCAAATGTCATGTATATCCATGTCAATCTGTTAAGATTGAGCAAAAATTTGAGTTTAGATAATGATGATTTATATTTCTATATGTAGTGAAGCCAGTATTCACTAGACAGTATTTAGGGGTGAAGAAGGGCATCGAGAGTGCTGACTGGGTGTCTTTAACGTTAAAAGTTGCATTGAAGCTTATTCTGCGACACACACGCTTGTTTAGAACACACAATGGCAGTTGTACACACACGCATGAGGTTGTATCCAGGGCCTCATCTTTACTGCAGTAACCCACGGAGATATACAGACCAGTGCCTTATCTGCATGGGGGCTGTTGTTCGCTCAGATAGCTCTTAAAGGTGCATAATACGAGATTGGGAGCATTTATTAGCTCTCAGTGGCTCTCAACATGTCGACGCCTGAACCGGGGGCTCGCAGCTAACGGTGCTAACAAACTAAGGCCAATGAAAGCAGTGCAGAGCGGTGGCCTAGCTAACGATGCTCACATACATTAGGGTGACCAGACGTCCTCTTTTTCCCGGACATATCCTCTTTTCGAGACCTAAAAAAAGCGTCTGGCAGGGATTCCAAAAACGTCCGGGATTTTACTACGTCGGGGAAAATAGTTATTACCCCCTTACAAGTTTTGGAAATGGTATCTCCCTCACGTTCCACCTTCTTGCGCAAGCTCTGACTGTAGAGAGAACTGTCATTGGTCGACCGATCTCAACGTAAATGTAAGTTCACGGCATGCTACACACTACTGCTACACCCCCCCCCCCCCCCCCCCCCCGGAACGAAGTGTCCTCTTTTTCACAAACTCAAATCTGGTCACCCTAACATACAGCATGCCCGAGGAGCTTTGATAACGACAAACACAGAGCGACTTCATTCTCTGCTCAGGTAGACAATAATCCACTACATCTTTACAGCACATTTTTATGTTGTATATAAATACTCCGGATGTCGTAAATTGCTCCTTTAAACATGTATCATCTCCGATTAAGGTGACAATTTAGTGCCAACAGTTACCAGTTTATGAGGACCGACATTGCAATAGATCCTGTGGTGTCCACTTTTTATGAAATTACCCCGAGGTTTTGATTCAAGCATATGAATAAATAATATGATGATAATTAGAAAAACACAACATACTGCAAGACAAAATTTGTATCAGTACCATACTGTGCAAAACGCTTTTAAACAACAATTAATAGAAGGAGAGAGTGTTGTTTTACAAGGCTAGCTTGGAGCCCAATGTGCATTCCCACCTATGCATATGATTCATACAGGTGTGCCCGCATGGGAGACCTTTGATGTGTGTTGGGAGGTCACGTCCCCACTATTACCCAACCGTCCATCTAACCAGACGCATTCACCATTTGAATCCAGCGTGCAGGAATGTTTATGATACACTGTTAAATATAATGATGGCCTTGTTTGTCTCCATGAATTAAGGCCTCTCCTATAAAGAGAAGAAAAGGAGGGTTCCCCTGGGGCATGTTTGGGGCAATCTCCTTGCAGCACAATAGTTTTTACACACAGTTCTGGAGAGCTGTTGCTGCGCTCTGTATATACGCTGGGGCTTCACGCTGTCTGCTAAATACAAGCAAGAAACCCTTTCTGACATTCACTGGGTTTTTAATGTGAGACGTTTACGTTGAAGTTCTTTCCTGTTTCATTTCTCTTTTAAAGGCGTAGCTGTCAAACCTTTGTACATATGATTTTCTCGACAGATGCATGCACCTCCATGCACAAATCATGTCGTCATCACCGATACCACTGACTCCTTTTTAATTCAATTCAAATACAAAATATATTGGGCACCCAAGGCGCAATTTAAGGCATGAAGGTTGATTTAAAAAAATAAAAAATCAACATTTGATACACATGCATAACAATATACAAAAAAATACAATGCTTCAGTTGTAGACATTTTTTAATCTAAAAACTGTATTTCTTGCATTATGGGTCTTTGTCATCGGTCTGATTGTGTAAACAGAAAACACATATTTTACAATACGGTATTTTGCCATACTTACTATGACAATCATCTGTATGTGAATGAAAACACCTCCTTCTCCTTCTTCCTCTCCTCACCTCCTGTTGTCTCTCTTTTCGTGTCACCGCACCATCAGTCTCCCCACCTCTGTTGCTCTCGAAGCCGCCTACATCTCTGACATAATAATAATGATCTACAGGTTAAACCACAGGGGGAAAGCGGAAACCTGATAAAAGCATTTGAAATGACAGGAAATTGAAAACTACAAGTACCTCTTTGCCAACAGCCACATGCACTTTACTACACAGTACATGTGGAGTGTAATATGATGTTTGAATGCGGCCTTCTGAATGGTGATGATGCTTTTTGTACTCAACAATTTGCCCCGCAAAATGACAATGTTTTCATCGATTTCGTTTTTCTCTGGTTACATGCTACGAAACAACTCTGAGAAAACAATGGTGCCTGCTGGGCCCCTCAATCAGAGTCCAGGCTCGGCTCGACCAGAGCCAGATGTGGCTCTTGAGATGCTGATTATGTTTGTCTTGTTTACAAACGCAGCTCAGAGCAGATTCTTCATTTTCTGTCCTCCCCTTTCACCCCCCAGCCCCTTTCCCTCGGATCTATATACACAGACTCTCATTCTGACATGAACGGCAAACAAAGGGCATTTTGGTTCTGTCATAGAAAGGGCTATGTTTGATGGGAAATGTCGCTCAGGGCCACGGTTTATTGCAACAGTGGTGATGCTTGTGTGAGTCTGCCATATCGCTTGTTTACTCAGGAGAAAAAGTACAGCAGGAATCTCTGAGTGACAGTTAAGAGATGACAATATTACCCATGATGTCATCCTCTCCCAAGAAGACAAAGAGAGACAGAGAGTATGCATAGTATAGTCCTCTACACTGGAATTCCCCTAAAAGCTAAAATATCAGTTAATACTAATATCTATGATTTTTGTCCGTGTGTTGTAATTTAATGTGAAATACAGTGATAACCTGAAAGTTACAGGAGTAGAATAGCCTGAGATGGATATAATAAAATACACACTATACACAAAATAGAACTGGTAACTAGGGATCTGCTGCCTGCTTGTCATTATAGGAGAACCCTTTTTGGTTCCTGGTTCTTTTTGAAAGGTTCCACCTGGAACCCTTTCAGAGGGTTCCACCTAGAACCCAACATTAAAGTCTGTGAAAGTCTCCAAACCCACAACAATCACTGTCCACAATCACAGTTGTTGGGGTGGGTGTGAGCGTTCTCTATTAGCCCCCGTGCTTCCAACAATCCTTGAAGAACACTTTTGTCTGAAAAAGGGTCTCTCAATTACAAAGGTTCTTACTGGAACCATTAGTCTCACAAAGAACACTTGAAAATCCCTTTCTTCCAATGGTTCTTAGTAGGACCGTACCCCTTTTGGAACTCTTATTTCAAAGACATTTTTTCTCACTAAATATTGTGTTGCCCTGCTGGGTTACGTCCCATATGACTGTGCCCCCCCATTTGAGGTCAACCAATATAGCCCCCTTCGCTCCTCAAAGTCACTGTGGCAGGAAATGACCTCACACACAAAGAATGAACCCACACCATCAGACAACAATCCCCTTCACCTCAGGTCAAAGGTCACGGGAGTCACAGGGGAGTCAGCGTGTGTGTGTTTGAAATATGTACGAGGGCCGTCTCTGATCAATTGTCAGTGGTGGACAGTTTGAGTGACTCATGGATTTTCTTTGGAGTGATTCTGTGGTATGTCAGGCATGTGTGTCTGTCTGTGTGTGTGTGTGGAATATGTTTTGTTTTTAAGTTTTTGACATTTAAGTGTGTGTGTGTGTGTGTGTGTGTGCGTTTGCCTTGGGAGGCACCAGAAGAAGTGTCTATGGGTTTTTGTGAGAGTGATTAGGCCTTCTTGGGTTTCCTCTAAAGTCATGCATGACCTCTTTTGGAATAACCACTCAAAACAATGACGGAGTGAGGCCACTTCCTTCATTCAGATGTTACGATAGTTACTAGAAGACCCCATCCTCGGAGCGGATGTGCCCTTTTTTTCTCCCCTCTCTTTCGGTTGCACTTGTGTCTTTGTACAGTTGTGCGACTTTGTGTGAGTGACTGCAGTGCTAGTGAAGACTTGTTGAGCTTTGGCAATGGGGGAAATGTTTCCTTTCATGATAATTAACCCCTCATCTTGCTTCAAAGTTTTTAGTTTACGACACAGTAGAAAAAGAGTGTTAAAAAAAATCCAGCTCTGCCCCACCTCACAATTTAGGAGTAGAGCACGACCTTACCAGTTATTCACTCGGTGTAAAGTGAAGCCAGAAAAATTATGATAGTAGCCATTGGGTACAACTTTTAAGTGAAATCAGTCATTTTCAAGAGTAATGGATAAATGTCTTGTAGCTCACCAATGCCCATTAAAAAAACTGGTCATTTAAAGGGTTTGTAATTATTAGCAATTACTCAAGACCTGTCCCAAATCTTTGTTTTTCTCCCTTTAAATAAACAATAAAAGTAAACCAATTATTTTTAGTATGACTACATTAGGTTTTCTAAGATCTCCCTTTAACTAAACCCACAGACATCTTGTCACAGGTTCGTGACGGTATCATTGTGATATTTCCATTCTGAAGAAACCTATACAGTTACGTTGTCACACTAGCATGCATACACACATATTTATGTTTAGTTGCTGCTTGATCCAGACCCTGTTAAAGACCATGCTTCATCCTCATCATTTTTTCTTGTTTTGGTGAACTTTCTGTTCTTTTTCCAAATTACATCATAATTACTGATGAATTCAACTCATTATTGACAATCATATTTTATGTCCAGATGCTAAGGGAAACCATTTGTCTTGGTTGGATTTGACTAAAACTTTCAGAGTTTTACATTTAAAAAAAAAAATGATGATATGAGGACAGAGATAAATGCTATGGCGTCTATTATTTGGATGAAGTATCTAAAGCTTCCAACATGTATTTCTGAAATGTTTCGGTTCTGCGCTCTCTGTCAGATGGATGTGTGTTTATCGGATGCCTGCAGACCCAAACCTACAAACACTGTGTTAGTACACCTGTGTTATATCAACTTCGAACTGCATCACTTGATATCTCAGTTAATGACTGAGTTCTTCGAGATCTAACCTTTCCTCCCTCAACTCATAATGAGTCTCCTCTCATTATTTTTCCTGCATATGAAGAGATGGTCGCGACAGACACGCACAGAGCGCCAATTACATCACACTTGACTTGTCCAAATGCCGCTTTTGAATTGAGCGGATGCATTTCTCAGCATTGCCAAGACTTTTGAACTCGCACCTTCTCTGTGAAAAGTGAGATTGGATTCAGATCAGCTGTCAGCGGCACATCTCTGTGTATACACAACACTCCTTGGCAGTCGATGGAAAGTCAAAGCAATAATTAAAACGCAGCTAATAGATGCTCTTCTGTCACATCTCTCTTTCTCCTCAGACTGACCTTCTTTTCTTTCACCACTTCAATCCTCCTTTCATCTCATTTTATCACCTACTCCCACATTCATGCGCACCTGGCTTGGAAACACCTTTGAAGAACAGTAAAACAAAAAAACAAAAAGCACATCCTCTTGTGGCCTTATAGGTAGTCTTTGTTCAGCAGCGATTACAGTTGAATATTCACCACTAACACTGTTGGCTGGACAGAGAGACAGTCAGCGGAGAGAGAGCGTGCCAACATCTTGACCAATAGGTGTAAATTAGGCAAGAAGATTGTTGGCAGACGGTAATTAGGAAACAGGGATTTTAGCTGAAAGATACAAGTGTTGGTAATTATGACAGCTATTTCCCTCCCTGCTCAAGTCAGACCTCACAGTGAGCCCACCAGACGTTTACCTTAAAAAACCTTACCCCCTAGGGGGGGAAACTGAGCGATTGTTATATAAAACTGTAAATCATAGGTTGTTTTATGATTTTTTTTAAATAAAATCCCAAACTGCTGTATATGGATGTATTGAACACCATAAGTAATATACAAGTGAAATATGTGGTTTGGTACTTGAGAAAATTCAAATAGCCCACATGAGACCTCGCCTGAATTTGTTGTACTAAAACCCCCTCTAACTTTGTTCTGCTTCACTTTATCAAAGTCAACCTTTGCAGAGAGAATGTTCACATATTGTGCTATGATTTGGGAGAAGTTTAGGCTTTACAGCTGCAACATTCCAAATAAATAATCATCCTGAAAGTGCTTTTCTTCTTGGCGGACCTGAAACTTTTTCATTTTTGCTGTGTGTCATCTTCATTTACTCTTAACCAGTAGCATATAGACTGATATTTACACATCTGAACAAAATCTCACATATGTAAGCCTTTTATTCAAATAGCCCTAGTGGTTGCAGAGATATACCCTTTTTAGTTTGGGTATGCAATTTTCGAGCAGAGGCCTAAAAATAGGTGGGGGTTGATGTGTTAACCAAAGCAGACAAGACGGCCTCGGACGCGAGTCAGAAATGCACTCGCATAACTGCAGGTGCTACGGTAAGATGACATGCATGAGGTAGACAGGTCTCACAGGCCTCCATTCACAGATGTCCTGCGGAGCAGCAATAAATTCCCCTCCTCATCGCATCCTCTTTTCTAGCTCTGGATATGGCCCAGATTGAACAGTGTTTGGGCTAATTGGCCACTTAAGCTATGACCTCATGGCACTGTGGGGAGAACAAGCAGATGATGACTGTGAGGGTGCATTGATGAGCCACACGAGATTTAATGCAGTCACAGTGGTTTGGCTGCAGGTGCCGTCCACACACACGCTGCAGGGCTGCACTACATCTCAAACAGTGATACTGACATAATGAAACACATTATTCTCCCACCATCTTTCTCTCGCTGTCTCTCTTCCACTTTCTCAATCCCTTTTTATATATATATGTATATGTAGGGGATCATGTGAGGCTCAAACACGACTTGGAGAAGAGCTCTGTCTGTGAAAATGAACGTTCCCATGTCGCATCTTCATTTCAACCTGGGAGCACCAATTTATAGAAAACGGATCCAAGTTCCAACATGTCTCTGTGAAATGGTCAAAACAATGAAGAGTCCACTGTGGCTGCACAAGAAGTTCATTCTGATATTGTCTTTCTGTCAGGACGCCCAAATTCCAACACAACTGGTGCGACTAGCGTCATCCTTCAAAGCTGCGAGAACGCCACAATCTCCGTAATGAGTGTTTATGTCAGTAGGGGCTCTCAAGCACATGCTATCTATTTGAGTCGCTTTGTATTGCCTTGTTTCTGAAGGAAAAACTGTGCTTTTTATTTGTCACTCTTTCCTCTATCGTTGGCTTTTGAAGTGTTCGCCAAACACAAACATGGTCAAATAAAACTTAAAGAAATATTATCTTAGATATAGTTTTTTTTCATATATAATATCATACCAATAATGCTACTTGTTTTGTGAAACAATAACATGGTTGCATTTCAAAAATTGTAGTAATTGTTTTTACTCTTTTGATATGAGACTATCATTTCACAAATGATGACACTTTCTATCTATTGGGCAATTAAAAGCACCGCACAGGGGTGGAATTACAATTTCAAAGTGAACCTCATGTTCTGCAGACAAACTGTTAAACGCACACAAACTCCTGTAACTACAGGTATATTATGCTGTTAGGCACACCTCAGGATAGCTCTCCAAACATTGCTTAACTCCATTTCATCCACATTAATACAGCTCTTATCCCAAACTGTAAACATCCACCCGTGAAAAGAAGCAGTCACAAAGGCTGATGAATTATATTTTAATTTGGAACATTGATATTACGTGGGAGGTATTTAGTGGATTCATTAAGGAACACGACTGTGTGCGCCCATGCTCTGTGCTAATTCCCTCTAATGGCGGTTGATGCTGCTTGTTTATGAGCTTGAATTCCATTGAGGAAGGTAACAGTTCCCGCTGTTCTCGGCTGAACAGGAGGTCTGGGTGAGTAAACAGAGGTCTGGACAGCTTATGAGGTTCTTACCTTTAAATGTGTCACTTTTTCCAGTGGGCCTCCCACAGAGAACCACCTCAGCCGTGGAAGTAAGCAAACCTTCCACCAAAGTGAGTGTGTGAAATCAAGCCGTGCACCACTATAGATGTAAGAAAATGTGGAATAATATATATTTGTTTGTGAGTGTGTGTCTGAGTCAAAGTTTCCTTTAATTTCCTTACATAAAAAAAAGAGACTTTGTTGAGAGACCAGCTCCATCTGCTTGACTGCTCCCCCTCCTCCTATTTCAGGTTTCCTCTCTGTCCTTCTTTCGTTTGAAACCCCGTCTCTCTGTGGAGCCACAGCGTTGATATTGTATTATACTGCTTATTTGTTGAGGCCGCGTGTATACATTCAGAGCAGCACACGTTTCCTGTTAACATTGGAGGCTGAGCTGGCTTCCAAAAATTACAGCTTCTCAGGCCAGTTCTGCAGAACAGACCACGGCCTTGTCTAAATACCAGACCCGCTCCAACATTGTCTGTCCCGGATCTCAAAGTAAATGTCGGCCAGACAGCGGAGTGGACTGTGTTGCCCAATTGAGACCGATAGGACTTGAAAATGCTGAAATGCCCTCAAATTAAAATCTATATTCATCTGAGATTCTTTCTGTCAGGTACACTTTTCTTCTCCACTTTCAAACATCCTACCAACTTACTTTCAAACTGTGGGGCGCGACCCTCTAGTGGGGCGCGGAGGTATTACAGGTGGGGCGCGGGGGGTGGGGGGGGGGGGTGCTGTTTAAAAAATATATATATATATATATATATATAAAAATATATATATATATATATTTTTTCATTCTATAAATAAAAATATATATAGATAATCCTTTATTAATCCCACAGTGGGGGAATTATTCTCTGCATTTGACCCATCCTTGGTAATGAAGGGGCAGTGAAGCACTGGGGCTTCAGGGTCTTGCTCAAGGACACTTCGACATGAAGCTATGGGGAGAACAGGGATCGAACCGGCTACCTTATGGTTTCAGGACGACCACTCTGCCCATGAACATGATAACTTTACATAGTACAAAAGTACACGGACATAACACATCATTAATAAATAGATGGCAAAATGCCTGTACTTTCGTGGAAATGTTTACGTTACGCCGTTAACAGGTTACGCGCGCATGCGTCTCAAAACAGAATATAGATCTAGAATCAACATTGAGCATGAATTGAAAGCGACCGTATCAAATCTACAACCCCGTTTTAAAAATATTTGTAGATGAAAGCAGCTCTGCAGCCACTAATACAACCTGATGGCTCACACATCTGCACTCATTTTGTTTTTCACAGGTTGAACGTTATTGTTATTATCTTGAAAATATATATTCAGTGCAAAACAGGTTATTTGCAGCCACAATAAGTATATTTTTTCTTTTTTTTACCAAATATTAGTTATTTTTTGCACAGATAGAACTTTATTTGCATTGTTCTAACAAAGTGATTGCACATGTTATTAGTTTTTGTCTGATGGAGCAATCTGGTTTACTTGAAAGGGATTTCAATTTTCTTTATTCTATTATTTGAAAAAGCACAGATGGAGGAGTCACAAAAAGTTGGACCATTTTGTTACAATTTCGGTGGGGGCCCGAACATTTTTCTTCCTCTAAAGTGGGGCGTGTTAGAAAAAGTTTGAGAACCACTAGTCTAACTTGACCTTAATGTGTGGGTATCCGATATATATAATGTATCAAATATATGTTACAATATATAGTATGAAACACAGACATCGCCTAAGGACCTGACGAATGAAACCCTTTCACTGTTGGAATATTGTGCACGCTCACTTTCTGTGAACCCTCACTTCTTTGCCATATCAGTACGACTGCATTCGACACATGTCCAAAAGAGCAATGTTCACTATCTTAAATACAAAATCAACTTGAATTATTTCAAACATGTATTTTAAATGAACCGGTGTCTGCTTTTTTTCCCCCACTGGAGAGTTTACCTTGTCTGATTAAACCAGTCAAACAGCAGTTTCTGTATCACATCATGACACCTTGGGTCCACTTCTCTGTGTTGCTGCTGGATGGAGTATGGTGTGACTGCCCTCTTGAATCCTCTCGGAGCTGCTCTGATTGTGCACACAAAGCCAGTTGGAAATTGGGTGAGGTAAACAGAGGCCAGGCGGTGCTGCAAGCTGTCAAACAGCTCTGTGTATGATTGAAGACAACCTTGAGCCGAAGCATAAACATCCAAGCCGGGCCCTTGCCGTGCATTCGGCCCCCACTGCTTCGGCAGCTGGGTCAAGATGGAGGAGGAGGGGATAGTTTTATGACTTGTCAGAGATATTGGAAATGGTCCCTGCATGGGTCTTCCAAAGAGAGATATTGTGCAGGAGCACTGACGGGGAGGTTTTCTAGTGAATATAAATGCAGATAGGCAGGACAATTTCCATTTGATACAACTTGGGTCAAATATGCACTAATAATTACTGTCACACCAATTTGATGGAGGGATGCTGCAATAAATATGCAACATTCTTTCGTCAGTCCATGAGCACCGATTGTGTCACAGCGGTTGTGTGAAAATCTGATTTGGTGAAGTGCATTGCATTGTGTCAGCATAGTAGAAGGGGATGAGAAGGATGAATTAGGCGGCCATTGGCAGGCTGATACTCACAGTCTAAATCCGGTCAGTCAGGCTGGTGGAAGTGTGAAAATGATGAGTGTTAAAGGAAAGAAATTAGCTTAAAGATTGAACTTTTGCTGAGTGTATATACAAACAACCAGTCACCTTAACAAGTACACCTATAGACTGAAGTACAGTATTGTCACAAATGAGGAAAAACAAGGTTGTGCAACGCATTATTCCTCACGATTACTGTGCAGATGAAGCCACATGTGCTCTGGCAGTCTTCATCTCTCAATGAATGGGACACAGAATCTTTTAAGACCCAAGTACCTCCAATGCATATATGTTGTTGTTGTTTTTATTAGAGAGAGAGAGAGAGAGAGAGAGAGAGAGAGAGAGAGAGAGAGAGAGAGAGAGAGAGAGAGAGAGAGAGAGGACATTCTTACTTAATTGGGATCTCTACATTTGTTTTCAATAAAGAGGTGTGCTTTATTTGCATTCTTTCACTCTCTCTTTCTGCTGCCTGGTCACCGAGCACCACTCCTCTGTCCAGCCTTATGATGTCTGTCCTTTCCATTCATAACTCATCTAAGAAGCGTGCTGAGTTTGAAAAAAATGGTGTTTCGTGTAAAAAAATATTTTTTTGAGTTTTCTGAATGATGGAGTTTAAATGTTAAGATTTTCCTGAAGGTGGCGCAAGAGGAAAGGTCATGGGGTCATTAAATCAAACCTTCTCTTGTTAATCTTCAATGTGCTCTGCTGGTTGAATGAAAAACCTACCTGTTATAAGACATGGTGCAAAATGTTGACAGTATAGGTTTGACGGTGGCACGAGAGAAAATGTAAGGACATCAATAAAAATATTAAAATGTATCCTCTGGAAGTGATGGAAATAGCTAAACCTATATATGCATGACATATAACAAGTTTAGTATCATATCAGACAATGAAAGGCAGGAAATACTCTGGATGGAGAGGCCGGAACTTGGGACAGTTTGGCATTTTAGCTTGAAAGAAATATGAATCAACCAATATTTTCTGTTTTATCACACAGCAGATGAGTGGATAAGCTGTTAAATGACTCACTGCTACAAAATACTAATATATTGATTATTTTAATCAGTTATTGTATCGCTATTATGTTGTGTCCACATTTGCAATATTTTTCTTATTTATGCTCTTTTTATTGAAATAGACAACCACCAAACATGTTATTTTATATTTCTCCTATTCTTATATACATTTATTTTGTTATCACAAAAAGATAAGAAAGCTTTGTTTAAACCCGCATGGGGCAGCTACTGAATCTGCTTTTCCCTAAAGTATAATAGCTTGGCAGGCCTCTGTAGATGTGTTGAGTAGAAATCCAAACTATTGCCTGCCATTACAAAATGAAAACAAACTAATTTGGAATACATTTCTCACTGCTTGGTATAATCCGTGAAGTGAACAATTCACAGTCCATCTGATCCATATTACCACATGATGGTAAATTAATTAAAAAAAATAAAAAAAGGAAATATGCTCATGTTTGGTCAAGGATGTCTTGGCATCTTATGTGCACATGTATTTCATTAGTTCACGCAGATGCTCGCAATATAATCTCCCCGAGAATTTTTACAGGCATATCTTTACAGCCTCCACACTACAGTATTCGTAGGGAAGGACCATGTTCCACGATGACCTCCGGCCCTTTTAATGGAGTCCTGCCGCGTTACCGTCACAACAACAACTCCAGCGTGTCTAGCACAGATACGGTGCAGCGGTTATGACTCCTGCTGGCTGTAAGACAGGCCTGGCTCTGTTGAGAGGCATCGCAGCTCACTTTGTTCTCCTTTAAACGCGTTCCCACTCAGACACCACACCTACGTGATGCCAGTGGAGTGATATTATTGTTGCAGCCAAGTAAATCAACGTTCTCCAAAGAAAAGTCTCAATGTTGAACTGAATGGATAACCTTGGCACTTATCTGACATCATTTAAGCTTCTCTGAGAAGCAGGTTTGAGCCAAAGGAGGAATACAGTTAAATCTTACGGTTTCATTTTGACCACAAAAAAAACAATACAGGAGAAAAAGTTTTGTTTTAAGAAGCCGTCACTGAATATTACATCTGTAAATTGGAAATGTGTGTGCAAGCTTCATGATAATAGTCATTTGAGTGCACATACACTTCCACATGTTGTATGTCTGAGCCATTGTGTGCATTTTTTCATAAGCAAGCGACATAGTTATGTATTCACAGGTGTGTGCGTGTGTGTGTGTGTGTGTGTGTGTGTGTGTGTGTGTGTGTGTGTGTGTGTGTGTGTGTGTGTGTGTGTGTGTGTGTGTGTCTGTAAAATGTATGCATACACTCGTTTGCACACAACCGTATTTGTGTGTGGACCGGTGCATGCACAGGTGTGTGACGACATGTGTTGTTTTGCAGAGCGTGTAATAACTCCGTGCTCGTGCTGTCTTTCTTTCTTTCTGTGCGCGTGCAGGTTGCAGCCGTGCATGGGTCGGTACTGTTTACAATTTGGGGCTAATCACGGGACAGTCGAAGAGTCATCTATTTTGGAGCGAACGAGACCACCCACGTGGCCAAAAAGGAGCAGCCACGTAATTGAGAGTGAACTTTTTTTTTTTTTTTTTTTTTTTTCGAAGCCTGTGACCGAGACGGATTACAATGCGTCTGTTTTCCGCCTCGTGAGACTAAAGCAGGTATTTTTGTATTCCTCGTAACGGACACGTCTCGCTCTCCACAGGGGGAGGATATCACGGATTTGTTCTGACAGCTCTCCCCACCTGGACTGGAGATGCTGAGCGCGCGGCTGGCCGCCAGACGAGCCGCTGCTGCGCTCCGAGGGCTCAGGTGTGACGTGTGAAGAGATGCCATTAAAAATGGCCGCACGAGCTAATTACCACTCCATTTCTTTGTTTTGTTCAGCATGTTTGATTCTTCACATCAATTAAGACAGTCTGAGTTTAAATTAGGTGATGTTCAGGTGACATGGATATTCTTTAAGATAGTGGCATTTAGGGAAACAGATGTTGTTTATAACATATTGATATATGTTTAACCTGACAAGACTTTACAAGACTTCTGGCATATATTGAAGTCTGCAGCACGAAAAGTACGGCTGTTTGACTGCGTCATACAATATATACAATACATACAATGTCAGACAATATAATACAACTATTAGATTGTAATGCAATCCAAAGTGTATGCATGGATTCCACGTGTCCGATCTTTAAACGCTGCACGCGTAATGCGCAAAAGTGACATTTGTCTCTACATTTGAAGTTTTAAATGATTATTTTTACATAATTTTAGCTTTATCGGTAAAGTGGATTATAAAACTGATACACATATAAATAAGGACCCCTGTGGTAAAAGCAAAACGTTTGTGTTTATGTTTACTAACTGTGTCCAAAGATGATTGTTTTGTAGGTTGGATGTTGTTGGGTTTTGTCTACAGATTGACAGTTGGAGATGGACGCTGTGTGACCACAACTTTATTTCTTAAATCCAAAAATATAATAATTGTAGATGTATCCCTGTACAAACACCTTAAGAATGAACAAGGCAACATAAAAGATAAAAAGATAACATGCAAAGTGCACACTATAAAGACGATTATATATGCGTTATAGCGTTCTACATCGTCCTGTAGGACCTCCCCTTCAACCGCTGTAATTTGAACTACCAGCACCATCATGGTGGTGGTAGAAGAAAAGAAAAAAAATCAAAGTTAAAAAACTGCAGTTCAGACATTCCTCTGTCCCCCACTTCCGTCGCTCAAACCGTGTACCTCGCCTCAGACTTCAGGTCCTCTCCGGGAAAATGCCTCTTTTTCTGGCGACAGAAACCCCAAAACACCGAACGGTGCGCGCGGGGTTGGCTCTCGTGGAGCCTCCCCTGAAGTTGGAGATGCACACATGAGGTCTCCCCGCCTGGGTGGTCTCTCTACTTTAGTGAGCTGTTGCTAAGCAGCTAATAATAGTCGTGTTTGCTGAGTAATTTTTGCCCTTCTGGAACCAATCAGATCCAAGAAAGTCCTGCAATCTGACAGCCCCAGAGGCGGGATCTCCAGCCTTTTTTTCTCTCTCCCTCCCTCTCCCTCTCTCTCCACCCCTCCTCCTCCCTCTGCCTCCAAATGGAGAGAGGTCTTTTTCTCCTCTTCTATTGAATCTCAGAGTTGGCCGTGACGCGCGGCCCAGGGGGAAGACCACATAGATCTCACCAGAATGCAACGACCATCGAGGTTTCTCACCCGACGACTTGTGTATGGGAATCGCTTTGCGCACGCCGCTTTTTGAGAGAACCCGACTTTTTGCGCAGAGACACGGTTGAATGCGGGTGAAAGCGGCGGAGACCTCCGGATCGCGAAATGTTGGGATGGAAGGCGCAGACTTTGACTCGCCGTCTCCAACAGGAGTATGAAGTCCTACTTCACGGGTGTGAGATCTCCGAGAGTGAAACTCTGTTGCCTTGGGATATCGCTGCACGCTTTCGGGGAGATACTATAAAGTGGGAAACGGTCTCGCAGTCCCCGCAACATGGCCTCGGCTGCTAATGCGCCCTCCGAGCAGGAAAACCGAGACCCCGATCGGCCGAGGATAACGCGGAGGAACAGAGGGGACTATACCCGCAACGCACCGCTGGATTTGGAGTATTTGCAGCGGCCGAGTTACTGCGACGCGGGCTTTGCGTTGGAGCAGATAACCCAGGTGCTTATTTCTCATCTTAAACCGAGAGATTTTATGGTCTTTGGTTTCATTGTATTCGCCGACAACACACACACACAAAAAGAAAATAAATTAAGGTGGCCAAACTATGTCCAGTCGCTGCTAGGTAACGGGACGGGCCGGGGGTAAGGCAAGGTTGTAGAGAGGGAGAAGATTTATGCAGCACATTTACAACCCTTCTCGTGCAACCGGCTTCTGTTTTTTTTTTTTTTTTTGCGGGGGGGGGGGGAAGTGAACACAAGTTGTAGTCGCGCGCACACACACGCGCACGCACACACAGTCCACTCGATCGCCGCTTCCCCGGACCATAACGGTCTGAGACGGACGAGGGCAAAACATGCCGCTTTCTTTCTCTTTGCGGCGCACGCCGACCCGTCACTGACTGTTTTCATAACAGGCAACAGCTAGACGTGTGTTTGTGTTCTACGAGCTGCGTAAAAGTTAAGCTGAAGGTTTTGTGTGACAGTGTCCACATGTGGGAGACTCGCGTAAAGAAAAGAAGAAAAAAAAAGAAGAAAAGAAAAACAAAATCCATGTGGCTGCTCTCTCTTCCGTTCACAAATATTGTGAGTCCATTGTGATGATGCTCCTCCACTCCCCGTGCACATGCCGGAAGACACGGGGAGTGGGAGTTGTGTGTCGTGGTATTTGTGTTGTTGTTGTTGTTGTTGTTATACCACATGCACCAATAAGTGTCTGTGTGTGTGTGCGTGTCAGAGACAAATCCCAAAATAGATTACCTTCTGTGGACTTGGTACCAATGCCTTTTATTATACTTCTTTGAGTCTATTCATAGGGACCACACTGTGCTATTTCACAGCGTGATTATGCATCCAAAGGAAAGGCTTCAGGCCATGTTCTTAAAATTAAGGACATCTCTGTGTGAAACAGAGACACAGGGAAGGCGTATTATCCTGAGAGAGAAAAAAAGGCCACCTACTGTATAACTGTCTTTTACCTCCATCCACTCTGCAAACCCATTTAGCAGCGCGAGCAACACACACCTGTGACACCCAAATGTCAGTCTGTCTGCTTTAGCATCTTCATAACCATCTCGCTGTATGTATATGAATGACAGTGAGTAAAAGGAACAGGCTGTGTGTGTGCGTGTGTGTGGTAGGGGATGAAGATATCTTCCCCTTTTTGCGTGACTCCTGCTAAGGTTACAGTTTATATGTGTTACTGATATGACAGACCCTGTGGCCCTCACTCTGGGGAGTCCTTCGTGGTTTCTCGGCGGCCCTCGGGCAGATGCGTGCGTTTCAATCATCACAGGTTAGCAAGCAGAGCGAGTCGGGTGAATGTTTTGTTTTTATTGTTTCGATCACAGCTCCCATTTCTCCCCCCTCCCGTTCCGAGCACGTCCCGGGACGCTTGCGGTCTCAAAACGAATCGTAACAGCAGGGCCTCTCTGATGAAGAGACCTTGGCTCAAATATTTAGGAAGACTCTTTGACTTAAAACACACTTGGGTCCCCCTGTGGTTGTCATCTCTTCACATGTCTAACGATCCAACCTCTTCTCTCCTGAACCCTGCAGGTGTACCTGTCCAGGTAAGTGCAATGTGTCTGTGTTTTGAATGGACAGTGACACGAGGACTCTTGTCTCGTTGCAGGGGAAGGCGACTGGGAGGAGAGCACCTCTATGGCTGAGAGCAAAGTTCCAGAGACTGTTATTCAGGCTGGGCTGTTACATACAAAAGAACTGCGGAAAGTTTTTGGTCGTGGGCCTCATGATTTTCGGAGCGTTCGCCGTGGGCTTAAGGGCAGCTAATCTGGAGACGGACGTGGAGAAACTCTGGGTGGAAGGTAAGACACTCCTGATTTATTAATGGTTGTTTTTGACAAGTTCATCTGGTTGTGTGTCTGTGTGTGTGTGTGTGTGTGTGTGTGCGTGTGCGTGTGTGTGTGTGTGTGTGTGCGTCTGCGTGTGTCTTAATGCAAGATGCCAGAACTGTTCGTTTTTTCCATGCCTTTGAAGCTCTACAATCCCATATTGCGTGTTTGGAACGCCGTGGGATGGTTTAGATTGGACAAAGAGCGGGTGGGTTGGTGCCACTAAACAAGCCAGGGGGATTGTTTATTGTTTAGGTCCTGGCAAGTGGCCAAAAGAAAGTTGGGAAAAAATAATTTCATTTATCTCCTGAATGTATACTTCTTCTGCTTCCCAAATAATGTCAGATGCACGCACGCACAAGCTGTGCGAGAGGCGCCTGCGACTGCACTCCGAAGTGAGGTCGTAATTAAGTTCCTAAGCAGCTTTCGTGGGTCGAGGAAATTTTCGTCAAAGCCGCCATTTTGTGAGAGTGTGTGAGTGTGTGTCTGCCTGCCCCCAGCAGTTGAATGCTCAGAGACTGTGTGTGGTCCCGTTTTGGACAGCTCTCAACTTTCCGAAAAGATTTGTCTCCGGCTGCACGGAAAAAGCGGAGCGAGGAAGGAACCGGTGTTTGTGGAGTCGGGTAGGCCCGCTCACTCGGTCCTGGTTGTTGTTGTTGTTGTTTCTATAGGAAACAACGTATGAAGACTGAACACTTGAAGGAAACAAAAGGGTGGGGGGGGGGCTGTGCGTACGGGTGGTGCTTTGGGGGGGGTAAGGGGAAGGGGCTGTGCTTATTTTTTTTTCTCCTTTCCTTTGATCCGCATTCCTGCACTTAGGGGCTAGAGTCGGCTGTAGGAGTCATGCATGGAGGAGCAGATTTTGCTGCTGAAAAAAAACCCTGAATAAGTACATATATATTTTTGCTCGTGACAATAAAAAGAACCAAAATATTAGTAGTTGTCACATTTGCGTGCTCTGCTTTTCGCTGGTTTCATCCCATTTGACCTCCCCTCCCTCAAACACACACACACACACACACACACAAAGTGTATTGCTCATGAGATCAAGCATTAAAGTGGACAGATCAGACACCCCACCTCCTCCTCCCCCCCTCCCGCTGTCCTCTCCCTTTGCGTGCTGCTGCGCGGTCTGACCGGCAGCGTGTTCTTCTAATCTGCGGCGCAGGCGCAGTCGGCTCAGGTTTGGGGCGGAGGGGAGCCTCCTCGGTACAGGACTCCTGATTGTAGCCTGAGGAACACACTTGTTTTCACACCCCTTTTCACATGTCAGACCACGGTCATGTGCACCGCGGCGAGGGGCTCCACACGAAACTGAATGTTATGACAGACCCGTGCTGAAATATATTGTTTGGAGCACACTGAGCACACAGAAGGACCACAGAGAAGTGCATTATGCATCACGCTTAAGCTTTGTGTGCACTTTGGAAATGAACCCCCCCCCCCCTCTCCCATTGAAATACATTGTAATTGCAGCTGCTTTGCCTCTTGGAGTAAACCTTTTTTACAGCCACATGTTAAGTCTACAGAGGATGAAATGTCTCCTATACTCCCCAAAACACTTTTAGGTACAAATACCTTTTTTGTGTGTTAGGGGGGGGGGGGGGGGGGGGGGGGGGGAAGCCCTGGTTACTTGTGATTGGGATTTCACATTATTCTTGTTTTGGCACTAAAAGATTAGTCAGGTATTGGATAAAAGAAAAAGAATCCACCAGCCCCATTGCTATTGTTAGCTGTGGCACTATTGGTGTTACACTAAATGTACTGGCACATAACTTATGATTCAATTGTTATATAGCTTTTCCTTTTGCTCGGGTCTTCCTTTACTCTGTAGTGTTTACAGCATAGAGTTTTAGGATTGTCAGAACGGGCTCGCTTTATGTTGAACCAAGCCTATTAACCTCTGGTAGGCGTCTACAACGTGGACTTGCACGGTCTCATGCCAATACACTGGGAGCCACACACACACACACACACACGCACACGCACGCACACTGACAAAGCGACTGGGCTGCGGTGGTTTCCTAGGTCCCGGTACGTGAGGGGTTCCAGATGTTGATAGGGAGAGATCTGTTTGTTTAGATTAGACTGCACAGCTGAGGGATAGATCAGTTCTGCCTGGACCGCGAATCGCTGTGCTGGGCCGTGCTGGGGGACTGGCCCATCGTCTGAGAGGAAAAAGAGGAGAGAGGAGGAGAGGACAGAACGGCTGTTTATGTTTCATTTGGAACTGCCCTCCGCAGGCGACCTGTGGACGACCCCGCCTGGAAGCTGTGTGGCCTGTGGACGCACGCACGCACACACACAATGCACCCAGCTCATACTATATCTTTCAATTCCTTTACAATCGACCAGAGCTGCATTTTTGGGGGGGGGGGGGGGGGGATCTCACGCCGCGTCCGTCGTCACCTGCCTCCTGCCGCTGCAGAGGCCTACGGCAGACCGCCGTTAGCTGCGTAAAAAAATACAGAGCGGACTGGCGTGTTTATTTTGCGCGCCGTCACGTGCAGCAGCTTTCGCGGGGATTGTCTCTTCTCACAGTGCTCACTCAGCAACTGTTTATAAACACTTATATGACACAGGAAGTTCTGTTTATCAGACAAAGCGACAGAGACCAAGTGGGAGTGAGACGCACGACCTGCACAAAGAGGCGATTGTGTCAAATCGCCGAGGATGTTATGGGGGTTTAGGGAACGTTTTTTAACGTTTTAAAGTCTTTTTTCCCCCTTCCTAGACCACATGCAAATGATAGTGGTGTGTATTTAGGGCAGATGGCATCCACACTGCAGATAACTGCTGCATTCACTGTGACACTCACAGGAAACTAGTGGCTCCAACGGGAAGTTGTAGTATTGTGTTCTCCAGCCCCCCCCCCCCCCCACCCCTCTCTGTGTGCTTTGCTCAATGTCCGACCGCATGCCTACATTGGCCCGCGTTTGACTTCAGATGCGTCCTCAGGTTTCAGATTGCCGATGGTTCGAGATGATCATGCGATGATTAACCGTAAGCCGCGTTCGGGGAGGAGAGGAGTAAGAAATCCCTCCTGGCCACAAATGGAAAACGGATCACATCCCATGGCATTCTGGGTTAAGGCAAACACAGGCCAAATTGTAAAGAAAATAGCGGCGCCCCCTGCCTCTAATTAAAACAGTATCGCGTAAACATTGGCCTTCCTGTAGGACTCCCACCCCTCACTCCTTCGCTTTGGTTTCTGTGCTGACGGAGGAGCTAAGGGTCTATGTTGATGGGCGAGAGAAGGTGCAGGCAGGAGAACGTCTCGGAAGGGTTGAAGTTTAAGCTGGGGGGGGGTTGAGCGGGTGAGATGGAGCCGCTCCGTGATCTCGGCCGCGTCGTGGTTAGCCTGTAGCTTTGGCATCGGCCAAGGAGAGGACAGGGGGCCGGCAGCACGCATTCATCGCGGACGCCGAGATACGTGGGAGCGATTTCCAAGTTGGAATGAGTTTCATGGTCTGCAGATTTATTGGCCGGGCTGGGGCACAGAGCTACTACGGGTTGTAGCCTCGTGGCTACAGACTGTGGGGAGGCCCCAGGTCCCGGAGCGCTTTCTTGGGGTGGGGGGTTATAAGTGTAGAGGCCAGGGGCCACGGGGGTAGACCTCTGGGACCCTGAGGTCATCTCGCGGAGGCCCCGCTATTTAAAACCTCACCTGATACTCACCCTGTGGCCTGGGTGCAGAGTGAAGACTCGCAGCAGAGGAGGGAGGGAGGGAGAGAGGGAGGGGTGGAGGATGGAAAGGGTGGAGGAAATGCAGCAGAAGTCGCAGCTGTCACCAGGCATTGCTTGTGTCCTGTATATGGGTCTCTACGCTTTTGCGTTTGCGGGTATGGGTGCGTCTCACGTGAGCCAGATGTTGTTCGGAGACAGTCTTGCACTTGAGTTTGTGTTTAACCTTTTGACATCTGTCCTCCAGCAGAGGGCAGTGAATCTGATCTGTCATTTTTTTTGCTTTAATCTCAATTTTTTGAAATAATCTCAAATCATCCAAACTCAAATGTTCGACTTCCACATTAATGCAAGTCATCATTCCTGCTGTCACGCCGGAATACATGTTGAGGAATGACTCGACAGAGAGGAGGCATTTCAAAGTCCCGTTCCGCCAAATGTTAATTATTTATTGTTTGTCTGCTCTCGGCTTATTCCTGAAATCAAATATGTAACGGTTCAAAACGGTGCCCTTCCATGCTTGTGTGCATTCTAAACCCGATTCAAGGTTTCAGAATCCAGTCTGATGGGACCGACGGTTCATCTTTCAAAAGCAACTCCCTCCCTCGCTCGCATGTCTGTTTTGTATCTAGTGTGATTAAGAGCTGAGTTGACAGAGTTGGTGGTTGTTTTGTTGTTTTGCTGGTAATGGCAGCGGAGAGGGGAGCGGTATGATGTTAAGTGCATGCGGAAGAAGCCCTGACATCCTTTCTTGTGGACGAAGATGAGGAGGAGGAGGAGGAGGAGGAGGAGGAGGAGGAGGAGGAGGAGGAGGAGGAGGAGAGCCCTGAATGTGGCGTCTCCATTGAGAGGATTGTGGTTTTGCATGATTGAATTATCTGGCGTTTGATGTGTATGGGAGTATTGATACGTGCATGGATGCATACACACACACACGCACACACACATGCACACGCACACACGCAGAGAGGCTTTGCAGTTCTGGTTTCTGCGAGCGAGTAAGCGGTTGATCATGGCTGGCATGGCGGGCTATTTCTCCTCTTTATTCATCCGCTTTCCTCCTCTTTCACTCTCCATCTCCAACTGCTTTCATTCAGCAGCCGCAAGCAATCAAACACACACACACACGCACACACACGCGCGCACACAAAATGCTACCCACACCCAATATTCGTTCCTAGCTTGCACAGAATCCACTACATAGAGCCATCCATCTTTCTCTCTCCATCAGCACAGTTGCACACAAACATGAGCGTACACGCTTTTTTTTTTTTTTTTTACATTCTCAAAACTGGCCTCAATTAGGTTTGTGTTTATCCGTTCACTACAAACAGGATTAAAGCGCTATAGAAGGAATAACATTCCAGCATGTTGTGTTAAACTTTACGAGTTGATGAAAAGTGCAGGCCTGCTGGTGAGGGATTTAGTGTGGGGAAACATTGCGCCTCTGGTACTGTACACAGACTTGCAGCGCTGTTTTCTCAGGCTACCTCTCCCTCACTTGAAAGCAGTTGTGTGTGTGTCCCACCCCTACCTGGCGAGGGTAAATTTCAGAAGAAAAAAAATCTGCTCGCTAACCATGCTCTGTGTGCGTGTGTACGCGCGTGAATGCACTCCCCATTCACAAACGGCATCCTGAGATGCCTCCAAGCTCTCTGTTTACATTTTGCATTCTTTCAGGCGCTCTTATTCAAAAACCAGAGCCCTGCGAATGACCGACCACAGGAGACTGTGGAGAGAATTACCCTCCCCCTCTACCTCCTTCTCTCCCTCTCTCTCTTCTCTCCCTCTCTTTTCCCCTCTGCCAGAAAGGTCTCTCTCTTTACCCGAGCCTCCTCCTCCCTCCTCCCCCACCACTCCCCCCCCGTCCCTGGCTGGAGAGAGTGGCCTCAGAATGCCAGATGTATTACAGAGTGAGCCACGGCAATGTAAACACTCAGCCCTGCCATGAGAGCAGGGTGGTCTGGCCTCCCTCCTTCCCTTCCCTTCCCTCGCCTACCCTCCTATCCCTCCCTCCCTCTTCCCCTTTCCCCTCTTCCCTCCCTCACAGCTCTGACTGCCAGAGGGGCGGAGAAAGTACAAAACAGCAGAGGGAGTGTGTGCGTGTGTGTGTGTGTGTTTGGGGGGGTAGACCGAGCGAGGGAAGAAGCAGGAGTATAGTAGCGGTAGTGTGTTTGTGTTTTGGCTGCAGTGCCTACCTACCGTACTCCAGGAGAGAGATCGGCGTGCGGATTGATGCCTTTCAGACAGAGAATGGTTCACGCAAACGCACTATAAACATCTCCAAATTTTGTGTGTGTGTCGTTGGAATTTCTCATTCCCTCTGGCACACATGGGTTACGTACGTAGCAGTATAGTTCATTGCAATTCCTACAGCACAACGTCATAGGACCTGGCAGCCACAGCAGTTACACAAGTACCACACATGCACACGCAAAGGCATAAAGATAGAGTGATATAAAACATTTCCTCTCCCAGATGATTGAGAGGTTTGGACTCCAGATTAAGTCAGTATGCGTCAGAGTGAAATAGTCTCCTGAACTGAGACCGCCCTGCGAGTCTGGCTGAAGCATGAGGACATTGGGAACTTGTGACTTGGCTGTTGTGTTATAACGTGCAGCGAGGCTTGATGGGCATTACATTTTTTCACTTTTGTCATTGTCTTCCTGGTTTTCCGTTTAGACATTTACATCCAACCGTTTTTTTCCAGGGCGGCTCGCAGCGAGCGCAGTATGACAAATTCAGCGCAGGGAAAAAGACGAGCATCGGCAGGCTGGCTGAATAAAGGCCACGTTTCAAACCCCTAAAATCCCTAAAATGTTGACTTCTTCAGTGTGAGCGTGAACGTTTTAATCAAGTGTGCCGATACAGTTGTCCCGCTCACAGCGAGGGCAGAAGTAAATTGATTGAGTGAATCGGTCGCTTGGTCGGATTCTCAGGCCTGTTTACTGAAACTTTGAGCAGTATTATTTATTTAAAGCCGCTTATCTTACATAAAACGATGAATCAGATGTCTGTGCAATGGGGGAAAAGGATAACTCAAAGTGGCAAACCCAGAGAGAACAATAACCCAACTGCGTAGTTCCCGGAGAGCGAATATTGGACTTTTTTGTCTGGTAGCCAAACGAATAAGCAACTGTTCACTTTCCCGCTCACCATATCAACTTCACAAGGGGTCAGTGTTGTGTTTACAGCTTTTTGCTTTGCCCTCAAGTGGCCAAAAAACATTTAATTACGAGGTTACCTACGTTTTGTGTTGGCACCACCATTGATAGCCACCATTGCTAGCCCGAGCAACCGTAAACTTGATTACGGTTGCGGTAAGGTAAAAATAAAGTGACTGGAAAATAATTCGGTTTATTTTTGTCTTCCTCCCTTCACACTTTCTCTGTTTCTTCTATTCCACACTTGTGGAATGTGGGATTTTGGGACACCTGGAATCATGGGCCATCTTTCCAGGAAATCGCAGAGAGATGGCTGGTTGAGATCGGCTGTTCAGGCTCATGTCACAGTCTGTTATGGCTGGGCTGCGGGCCAATCGCAGGGCGGTCCATGCAGCCGGGGTGGTTGGGAGTGGGGGGTGGGATCGCTCACCTGGCTTGCATTGGATAGGCACTGACAGAATATACAGGATGATAATCTTTCTCTGAGCTGGAGTTGATGGAAGAGTTGTTTTTCTAATTCTTCTTCTTTCTTTTTTTACGTTGATGAAAAGAGTCGTGTTGAGAGTTTTGAACACTTCTGCATCACTTAAAGTGGCAGAGGCATCAAATCATAAATGAATACATCATTTGTCCGATGTGTTGGGTATTTTTACTCAACCACTGCACGCACATGTTACAAACACAGACTTTCTGTCAGCATGTTCTCGCCCTACTACTCTTTCCACTGCTTTGGGAATCCTTTGACATTGAATAGGATTTTTCTTTTTTTCTTTTTTCGGGGTGGGGGGTTGGGAGGGGAGAGTGGGACCTGAATGAAGGCAGCAACGTGGAAGAATCTGCCCATTGAGGAGTGTGTGAATGTACACCTCGGGCCCAGTGGAAGCTGCATTGGGAGCCAGCCGACTGCTAAATACACCCATTTTAGGGGCTGCAGGGGCTGGACAGGTGATTAGCATAATCAGGGGCGAGGGGAGCCATACATATGGTAATGCTGCAGTTGGGGGGTGAGGGTTGGTGGTATGTGGGGGTTCGTGGAGTGGGGAGCAGGGGTGGGCAGCTGGGGTGTCACATTTGTGTCAGGGGTCGGGGTGCTCGGGGGTGTGTAGCTGGACTAGCTAGCTGCATGAGGTGACACTCTGCGACAGAGGCACGTCAGAGCACTCCCTGTTTCTGAGCATTTCTTCATCTCTCTCTTTTTTCCTCTTCGTTTGTGGTCACTCTTCTTCTTCTTCTTCTTCTTCTTCTTCTTCTTCTTCTTCTTCTTCTTCTTCTTCTTCTTCTTCTTCTTCTTCTTCTTCTGTGTGGCAGCCCCCTCCTCTGTGAAAGCTGAAAAGGAGAGAGGAAGAGAGAGGGGGGAGCAAGAAAGTGAGGGAGGCTCAACATGGGTCAGACAGGGTCTCGGCTCTCAGTGATGCCTTTCATCACATATTTGTGGCTGTGTGCACACCTGCATTAAGAACTGCTAACACTGCTGTGTGTGCTGCTCCCACCGGCACTACAACTATTGCTGCTAGTACTCATACCAGACGATGCTGCTCCAACAGGGAGAGAAATTGCAAGTCAAATACGTCAGCTCTTCTTCAGCTGCAATCCACGATAAACAGGCTCAAGATACTATTCTGATTCCAGAAACGGCAAACGTTGCTAATTAGT
Source organism: Myoxocephalus aenaeus (assembly GCA_038501785.1). Classification (NCBI taxonomy): domain Eukaryota; kingdom Metazoa; phylum Chordata; class Actinopteri; order Perciformes; family Cottidae; genus Myoxocephalus; species Myoxocephalus aenaeus. The sequence goes on from JBAMJR010000379.1 coordinate 828,848, forward strand.
ACAGCAAAACCACGTCGAGGGGTGACTTTTTGTCAACGAGTTGTTTTTCTTTCTTAGTTTCAAAAGTTGTTACTTTGAGAGGAAACTTTGGACCATTATGCTACCTAGCTATTGTTAAATATTTTCATTCACACATCTCATCTCAATATCTTCAGCCACACCGTAATGGCCGCAGAGAATTGTTGACATTTACCTCGTCGTTTGAGCGGGTCTATCAAAGTGTACAGCGGCAGCAATAATAAGAAGCAGCTGATATTTACTTGGGATAAACATCCCAGAAGCAAAGATTAATTGAGGGACAGACAGAGTGTGACAGCAGATGGTAGGAGGTAGAGGCAGACACATGGTGGAGGAAGGCAACAGGTGGGTTCCTCTTGGTGATCAAAGCGCTGTCAGGTGATTGGCAGTGGCAGCTGAAAAGGAGACAAACGGAAAGGAGGAGAAAAAAGAGGAGGTGGCGATGTTACACAGGGGACTGTGGGAAACTCAAAAGGTTACTTAAACTTTAATGTTCCGTATGTCGATGATTTTATGTTCCTGTTGCTGTTCAATTGAGTTTTGAATCGGGATTTGGTGAGTTAACTAGTTAGCTACATGCAACAGGCATGTTCAAGTTTAGCCTCGTTAGCATAGTTCGGTGAACAGCGCCGCCATGTTAGAGTGTGGTTCAGGTGGTTAATCTGTATTTAGGTGATCTGTTACTCCTGATTTTAACTAGTTTTAACTCCTCCGAACCAAGTATCTGGACCTAGCTTTCTGCAAATACAAGTGAGTGTTACATATGGTTGAGAGAATAGTCCCATTTTATTGGAGAGAAGGCTGACATCTCTCCGGCCGATATCGCAAAAATACAAGGCCACACCAAAACAATCTCAAATTGTTTCCCTCAGTAAAGAGGAAAAAAGTGTATTTTTGATTTTGGCGCGAGCTGTCCCTTTTAAGTAACTTGACAATCAGCATTTAGCATAGAAGCAGCTGTGTCTGTTTTTTCAAATGAGAGCCCTTTGCTTTGTTTGATCTTATCCTGTAAATTGCAGGTGATGATATTTCTATCTTAACAATTGCCTTATCTGATAAGGTTACAATGCAGCGTCTCATGCCATGCAACAGGTGTTTCCTCACATTTGAAGTATTTTCTTTTTTATCTATTCCTGTAAATCTGACAAATTTCTTGTAAATGTATAAAGAGATCCACGCCAAAGAAGCATGTAATTCATATATTGGCTTTGTTAAACTATCTTTCCGAGTAGCATTTGGCTATTTTTGTAGTTTTCCATTTTCAATCCTGATGTTACTGTCGGTGTTCTGCAAAAATCTGTGGAGTCCTCTTCCTTTCCTCTGGCGGTATGAGGGGCTCAGCGTATGGGAGGTCGCTGTAGACTTGGTGGCAAAGAGATGACCTGGTTTTGGGGGGCTTCCTCCTCACCACAGGGGGTCCCTGCTGAGAGGGGGCCTAATCCAGCTAATCCTTTCTCTGCACACACACACACGCACACACACAAAGATGTGTTTAGCCCCATGCACCTACATACAGTATATTCATGTGTGCATGCATGAGGTCCCCGCACGTGCATAAAAGAGCCATTTAGCATCTTATAACTCGGTCTGATTTTTATACCAGACCTCTGCTGGGCCTGGCGAAAGTCACACAGGCTTCAAACTGGCTCTAAATCTGCTGAACGTTGTTTGCCGCCGGTGCATGTTTCCCCTGAAAGTGAGGGATGCTTCCGTTGTCAGGAGTAAGAGATGTGCAGGGGGTGGGGCTACGCCGTTGTGTTGCATGGAAAAGAGAGAAATTTGGCAAGAGGAAAGGGGGGTGGGCTGGCTTTGACTGAGGGGCCGGGCTGATTGCCATCATGATCTGGCCAATCACGGAGCAGAGCTGAATGGAGCAAAGGGAGAGAAAATGAGAGTATAAAGATGAGGGGGAGTTCAGAACTGAAAGGAGGGAGGGGGGTGATGTCAGTTCCTTAGAAACCTACTTTCTCTCCCCTCGTCCACACCGCCCCCCGTTCCCCTACTTTGAGAATAGGGGGGACTAGGGGTTAATGTTATGCAACACACTGAATACCCGCACTTAGCACTCCAATACAGTGACACACATTGGCCTGCTTCTCTTCTTCTTCTTCTTCTTCTTCTTCTTCTTCTTCTTCTTCTTCTTCTTCTTCTTCTTCTTCTTCTTCTTCTTCTTCTTCTTCTTCTTCTTCTTCTCTTCCTTTCTCACTTTGATTCTGGTTTATTTTTGAGAAGTACTTAGTTAAGAAGTGTTTTTGATCAGTCACCACGCAACACAGGCACGTTTTTTTTCTTCTCCAAAATGTTGTCCACAGTCCAACGTACTTAGTTTATTCTCACAAAAAAATATTCACTAATCGGTTAATGAATTGATGACAAGAGTTTAAAAAATTGAAATGATAATTAAGTGATATTATGCAACACATTTATTATTAAGGCTGGAGAATATATCGATATTGTGATATGAGATTATATATTGTTTTAGATTCATAACATAACATGAGTGTTTTCTTTTTCTGGTGTTAAATACAATAAAAGTGAAGTGTAATATTCCAAACTTTTCTTGCTCTTATATTATTTCCCTTTTCCTGCTTAGTCATTAAATCCACATTACTGATGATTATTTAACAAATATCTTCACAATATCGTTATCAAGGTAGTTGGTCAAAAATATCTAGATATTTGCACATTACAACTCTCCAAATGTGAAAATGTCCTCACTTAAAAAAAGAACAATCTACAATCAAAAGCAAATTTATCGAAAGAGAAGAGAGTGATGCAGAGAGGACGAGAAAGAAAGCGAGTGAGCAACGGAGCTGGCACAGGAAGCATCTGAAAGCCTGTGACACTTTGTTTTAGGTCACAGCAGGCGAGCCTGGAGCGGGACACCTTCAAGATATCAACACATGCCGGGGTCAACCAGTTTTCTGAGGAGATGGAATATGGGGATATGTGTCATTGAAGAAACACAGCTGTGTGTACACACACACACACGCGCGCGATCACGCACACTTGCTCGCCAGTGCGTCCGCTCATACTCACACACTCGCACATTTTCTTGGTCCAGCTGGGGTGTTAATTTCACCCCGAGGCTGTGCGAGTGTTGACCCCAAAACGCTGTAACCTCGTGAAGTGTGGAATTCTCTAAGCCCGAGGCCGTGATGTGCTGTTTCCTGTAGAGAAAGCGTACATTCCATCGACTTGTCCCATTCCTCGCTGCTTGCAGTCCACAACTTTTGAATGTGTTCAAAACACACAGTGCGTTCTTTCTGAGATCGCCCTCCCATCTTTTTTTCTTCTTCAATCAGACCATTCCTCATCCCCTTGCACATTTGGAAACTGAAAATGGATGCGCCTCTCTCCCCATACCGGCTCTCCCGTGTTTCTCCATGGCACTGCACCTGAACCAGGCGTCAGGTCTACATGCTCTGCTTTTTGAGCGTTGAGTGCGCCCGGCAAGTCGACTTGTTAGTGCACTGTCAGCGTGTGTAGGGGTCTAAATCAATCCCATGCGTGCTCTTTTGAAGGGAGGGCTGGTGTAACGTAGCCGTGTTGCCGGCCTCGCAGTGAAGAGCATGTCGCTCCGGTTAGCCCAGGCCTGCTATTAATGATGAGTATTATAAACATGCCTTCAGACAGGATCAGATGGGAATGCTGTTTGAGTCCAGAAAAAAAGAAATCAAGTGTGTTCTCCTAATGCCCCGAGACATGGCCCCCTCCCTGCCTGTTCCCTTGGTCTGACTGGGTGGTCCGGCTCAGCAGAACAGGCATGCTTATGTTCAACTTTAATGCCATTATAATGGGCTGAAGATATTCAATATATACGCCTGCTGTTGCACGAATCGAGCGGAATTGTTAAATTGGATTAAGCCATAATAAAATGTTGCAGAGTTTGCACAGGGTGGGCCTTCTCTCACTGAGCATTTGTCGTGTGTGTGTGTGTGTGTGTGTGTGTGTGTGTGTGTGTGTGTGTGTTGGGGGTGTGGGTGAGAAAGATCAAATGAAAGAAGATGACTATAAATTGCTCGAGCTTTCACCGAGCGTTCAGTCTCTGTTGATGGAGGACCTCAAATCCTCTGCTCATAAATCAGACGCAGATACACCGAACTAAAGGACGCACACGCACGCACAAATCTCAGGCTGCATCGAGTGTGCAACGTGCATGGAAACGTGTCCTTCCATATAGCTTGTGGCCCACTTTTTGGGGGGGTTATTCAGTGTTTACCCTTGCATTTGACTGAAAATGTGTGCATGCTTGTATGACAGCAATTGGCTGCATTTGTCCGTGTGTGTGTTTGCGAGAGAGACTTTGCCAGACTTGCCTTGGCTGTACTGGGGTGGAGCAGGGCAGCTAAAAGGGCCTGAAAGGCTGCTTTTGTAGCTCGGGCTAGCTGAGAGCTCAAAGCGCACGCACAGGGCTTAGCCCCACCACAGTACTGGGAGCAAAGCCTGGAAGTGAGCCTCTCTCTTTATCAAGCACATACTGTCACACACGAACATATGCTGTCAACGTGATCTGGCGCTGCTGAATTGTTAGCAAAAAAAGAATTGGGGTTCGAAAGATTGAGCTGTTTTGAATGATGTTACTCTTCTGGATTCAAAGGGGTTTGGATGTTTGGCTTTGCAGTGGTGCGAGCTCACTGTAAGCAAAGTGCTTTTGTTTGAGATACAAGTGTGATAAGGGCCCTGGCAGGCAGAGATGTCTTTGGGTGTGATTTGCTCAGGATCACTTCTTGAGTCACAGATGCACACACACACACACACGCACACACACGCACGCACGCACGCACACACACACACACACACACACACACACACACACACACACACACACACACAATGTCATGTGCTAAAACATCTGCAGCTCAAGAAGTGATCCTGTGCAAATCAAACCCAAAGACATTTAGGTGAGAAAGGTTAAGAGTTTAATTTGGTTTTATAATGTTGCTGAGACACTCCTGCTCCTTCTTCACCGCTGTCTTTACATCAAGGATCACAATGGAAATACGAAAAGAGTTATCAATGCAAACCTTGGTAGTCAGTGTGTTTTTCAAGCAAAAACCTAATTTTTGAGAGCATGGTACATAAAACCAATAAAAGCTGAAAATGATGAGCCATATATATATATATATATATATATATATATATATATATATATATATATATATATATATATATATATATATATATATACTGAATAATCATCTATTTGATCATATAATCATGCATCTTTGACCGTAAGAATGTTTTTGGAGAAAGAAAAAAATGCAAATTTTAACACATTCCCTCTCCTTTTTTCCAGTTGGCGGGCGCGTGAACCAGGAACTGACATACACACGGCAGAATATAGGCGAGGAGGCCATGTTTAACCCTCAGCTGATGATCCAGACGCCGCGGGAGGAGGGAGCCAATATTTTAACGGTGGATGCACTCCTGCAGCACCTGGAGTCAGCTATGCGAGCCAGCAGAGTTCATGTTTACCTTTACAACAGGTACAGTAACTATTCCATGTCTTCCTCTGTTCCAGCTTTGATTCTTGTCTTTTTCGGTCACCGTCATATATTCAACATATGTTCCAGTTCTGGACAATTCTAGTAAATTTCAAATGACAAAAGCCCTGCAACAAATACGTGAAGCTTTACGTTAGTTATTTATGGTGTTACGGTTTACCTGTATTCAGTTGTGTTTGGACTAGCAGCCCCTCATGAAGGAAGATGTAGGGGCTCGTGGTGTCATATGGCCATGGCAAAAACTGAACAGAAACTCTTTTGTTCTCCTTTTCAGACAATGGACATTAGAAAACCTATGCTACAAATCAGGAGAACTAGTAACAGAAACTAACCTTGTGGATCAGGTAAGATTAAAATGCTTCAATATGGTTCACTTCATTCGATGGAGGGATCATAGAAACAACACTTTTTTTCTTTTTTCTTCCTATATACGCTTGCTGTTGTCAATGTGTGTCAAACCCGCTGTGTGTCGGCATGTGTTTGTCCAATTAGATCCTAGAAAAGCTTCATCCCTGCCTCATCATCACCCCTTTGGACTGTTTCTGGGAGGGAGCCAAGCTCCATTCTGGAATGGTCTATCTCCCGTAAGTATGCGGAAAAAAATATTTTTTTCATTTTTCAGTCAGAATCGGTGTTTTACGAAGAAGCATCAGCACAATCGCGACAAGCTCAACGCAGCATGTCGACAGATTGACTGATCTCTTTCGAGGTCAAATGACAGTTGTTACGATCCAATGATCAGAAGGGTTTTCCTCACTGGGGCACCAGTTGGCAAACTGATTGGGCACTACAAGGTATTGTTCGCTGAGCTCATGAGGACTGGTTATGGAATTAGTGTTTATGGTCACAGTATGTTCAGATTGTTTTCAAGACGCCGAGCGCGAAGGAGGACGAGATCTGGATCTCTGGATCTTGTTTTTTACCCCTTTTTAGTAGAAGCTGCCCAAACACGCTCAGACCATCCAAAGAGACACCACAGAGGAACAAGAGTGTGTGTGTGTGTGTGTGCATGTGTGTGTGTATGTGTGTCGTCCCCTCTGAAGGCTCTATTGTAGTGGTTGCTGGCATGCGTATCGCTGGCGATCGTTTCTCTCCAGCCCTGGGCCTCACACCATTGTCTGCCCCTTCTGTCGCTAATGGCCTGCTGCTACAGTAATACTCAGCGGGCCTTTACCTCTGCGTGTGTGTGTGCATTTGTGTATGCACATAGTGTGTGCCATCGCCGTGTGTGTGTGTGTGTGTGTGTGTGTGTGTGTTGCCCGTTGGTCTCAGATGGTGAAAAAGGTTTTTACTATGTTCTGGTTGGAAGGCTGGGAATAATAACCCAAGCCTGGTTAAGCACATACAATGTAGTCTGAATGAGAGAGAGAGATTCAGAGAAAGGGAGATTGGAATGTGTGAGGCATCGAGAGACAAGGACTGGTTTTGGAGCAGGAATTCAGCACTGTGCCATTGCATGATGGGAGTTAAGTCTCCATTTATTGTTTTCTGTCACCTCGCAAGAAAGGGCTTACAAAAATGTGACTGTTTAGAGTCATAAAATGTAGACACAAAACATCCAAACATCTGACAAATGCAAAACCCTGAAATGCACACCAACACACACAATTGCGACAAATCAAGAACTAACCATGTATATTCTAAAATCTAACTATTAAAAGTAATTACACCTGCACAACAAAAACACAATACTCACTGTAGATAAAATGTTAATTTGATTCAATTTTCTTGCATCTTAGCTCTTAAAAGGGAAATTCTAGCTTATTTTCACAGATTTGGGAATGATTTTCATTGATTATGATAACTAACTAGCTAACATAACAAGAAACACGAGCGCTCAATAAAGACATGTCATCAGTGAGCCAGATTACCTAAACCACTGAATTTGGAGTCAAAACTGAAAGTGAGCTCGACCAAAATGTTGGTAATCATTGTGGTTAGATTGATATCCCAAAGTTGAACTAGGAAGTCGGCCTGTCAACTGCGATGAATGTTTAGAATGGGCCGCTTGGGTAATAATTTTTCAGTTCACTTATATATTACCAAAAGGATGTCTCAAAGTACAAATAAACATTTGCGTAAAATGGAATTAGAAAATGCCCAAGAAACAGAAACACAGCATCTTAAAACATGGTTGAAGTCAAGGTTTAACAGTATTCCTACTTACTTTTAACTCTGCAGAGGTAAAGACCCTTTGCAATGGACCAACTTTGACCCCAAGGAGTTCCTTGAGGATTTGCGAAAGGGAAATATTCCCATGGAAAGCTTTGAGGACATATTGGAAAAGGCAGATGTTGGACACGCCTACATGGATAGACCCTGCCTGAACCCTGCTGACCCCGACTGCCCCCTCACTGCGCCCAATAAGAACTCAACAAAGGTAGGCACACACACACACACACTCAGTCTCAAGCTTTGGCCTTGGAGTACACAACCCTGTGCAATATTTATACTTTTAGTTAAACATTAAGTCTTTGGTTTGAGCCAAGCTTCTGACAGTTATTTTCTCGCCTGTTGCTTTTATTGCACCAGCCATTCGACGTGGCGCGGGCCCTGAGCGGCGGCTGCCATGGTCTGTCCAGGAAGTATATGCACTGGCAGGAGGAACTGATCGTGGGAGGGACCACCAAGAACGGCAGCGGACCCCTGCTCAGGTAACATACCCACACTTACACATACACACCCTCATAAACACTGCTGGGATCACTGCAGGGCTTATTCTGAAAAGAGAGAGAGAGTGTGTGTGTTTTTTATTTTTTCTTGCTCTTTTATGCGCTCCGAAACAGCGCGGGCATGCGTGCGTGTGCGCGGTGTGCTGTAAATCTTGCAGTCATTAGCAGATTCCTGTGAAATCTTAGAGCTCCAGCTGTTCCTGCTCAGCTCTGGACGCTCTGCTTGGACACTATCCACTCATACTAACACAAACATGAACGCAGAGTTATCTATTGCCGGTCTAGTTTATCAAAAATATTCAGCGATTTGGGGTCCAGGGACTTAATTCCGGCACAAGCACCAGGACAAAGCGTAAATAATCTCCATAACACAACACATTACCATCAGTTTATCACTGTTTTATTCAATAATTTTATGTAAAACACATACATTTTATCAAGCAGTAAGAAGTTTCCCTTTAACGGGGGAAAGCTACACAAATTATCCAACATTTCGCTAATGGAGCACTTATTTTAATGTGAAATTACAGTTTGGATGGCTCATGCATGTACACACAACGTTACCCCCCCCCCCCCCCCACACACACACACACACACACATTTACACGCAAACTGGCTCCAGAGTACAGTGGGGTGCGTTGTTTGTTTTGTGGTTGTGTTTTCCTGGCAAGATTGGGTCATTAGTGTGTGTGTGTGTGTGTGTGTGTGTGTGTGTGTGTGTGTGGTTTAGTTGCTCTATCCATTGGGCTGTTACTGCTGGCACTCAATTTCTACATCTTGTTTACTAATGCCTCATTTCCACTGCACGGTTCGGCTCGACTCCACCACGCTCACTTTTGGGACCGGGTACTTCTCTGCTCGGTTTTCCACTGCAGATCGTACCCCGTCAGTGTGAGCGGGATTCTCCGCTAATAGCCGCGGCGACGCCGCGTGAAACCCTGAACGCTTAATCATTTCATCGGCAACCGTCGCCTGCGCTTGCTCAATTTTACGGCATAGTTTTAACATAAAAAATGTAAATCGTCGTTAGCCCTGCTATATGGAAACGCCGGGTCTTATGCAGGATGTCCCAAGTTGCGCTAGTGACGATTTTCTTTCACCAATCACTTGGAACCTTGACCCACATGGTACCACTAACAGCACCAGGTTCCAGGTACAGTCAGCCACTTTTTCTCATGGAAGAGTCGAGCTACAGCCGTGCCGTACCACGCAGTGGAATGTGACATAACTGCCACAATTACTGTCATTATCACCATATTATAGAGATTCCATTCATAAAGAGAACAACTAGCTAATGCGTGCTCCCTTGGTTCCTAAAATTTGAAATCACACAGACTGACTCGACTACTGTTCTTTAGTGACATTTTAACGACTAATACGTTTTCTTTCTCTATTACCTTCCTGGTGTGTGTGCACCAGGACGGTGCATTCCTCATCACACTGGATCCCACGGCCCTGTTAAAATCTGTCAGAACATGATCAGGAATCTTGCAGATTAGGACCAGATACCCGTTTAATGGGATCTGGCACTTCCTTTGTCACTATCAAATCCAGTCAAAAAAAAACATTTGTGCCATCCAACTTGTCTGGTTTGGAATAGAGAAGAGATGAGATAAGATATGGACTTGGCGTGTTGGGTCAGACACACTGAATGGAAAACAAGGTCACTGTGTTTATGTCTAGTAGCAACTGTATATTTTTTTCATGGCTCCTGTTGCCATTCCATATCATTGCAAGGGATATTAGCCGTGATGCTGGTTGAAGGAGAAGAGCTTTTAATCTGAGGGAGAGCATGTTGGAGTATAGGGGAAGTTTGTTTTGGACAAAAAAATATGTAAGAACACATTTCTATTGTCTTTATTAGTGTCTATATTATTATCCAGATCATTTGCACAATCCAGAAGCCAGCTCATCGCCTCGCTGATCTTCTCGTGTAAAAACATGAGTTTGTCATTGACCTCCGTCTGTTTCTTCTCCCTCTTTCGTCCTTTCCATCTTTTCCTCTTCCCTTTCCTCCTTTTCCAGTGCCCAGGCCTTACAGACCATGTTCCAGCTGATGACTCCCAAGCAGATGTTTGAGCACTTTCGGGGCTACGATGAGGTTTCCCACATCAACTGGAATGAAGAAAAGGCTGCAGCTATACTAGAAGCCTGGCAGAGGAAATACTCTGAGGTAAGGGCCAAAGCACTCAGAAAATGAGATCCAAAAAAGAGGGCACCAAATGAGAAAAGAAATCTACCCTAAATCCTCTATGACCACATCGTAAATCAACGTCCGGATACAGGTGAACATGGAAAGGCCCCATCCAAAGCCCGGGCCCCTGACAGATACTAGAAGCACTGTTGGTGTGTGGTAAAAGGCTAAAGCTTTCCTCTTAATGCTCAGTAGAGAGGAGCAATAGAGCAACAGGGTGAACGTGTCTGGAATACATTAAGGGAGTGCTGGATTGCTCTCTCTCTCTCTCTCTCTCCCTCTAACTCGTGCACAAACACACATGCAAACACACTCAAAAAGGTCACACACAATCGCTTTCCCAGCTGTGGCCCCATTGGTGGCTCATGTGTGACATCATCTGGTCTTTGTTTTGGGGCCCCCCCCCAACCTCTGTTCGACATGGTGTGACCTTGTGTGTGTGTGTGTGTGTGTGCGCGCCATTCGTCTTGGGGCCCGGAGATCACAGATAGCGAGAAAAGAGGTGCGATCGTTTCTTTGAATACGGCGCTTTTATCGATGGCTATCATTAAAAAAAAAAGTAGTAAAAAGATGACAAATGTCTGTCTTATAGCGGCGTGCATTACTCACGGTTAGGCGTGCCTGCATGAATATTGTGTGCACGCATGTAGGTATGTGCCGGACACATGTGTGAGTTCACACGTGGCTGCGAGTGTGTGTGTGTGTGTGTTTGTGTGTGTGTGTGTGTGTGTGTGTGTGTGTGTGTGTGTGTTTGTGTGATCTATTGCGTGTTTCCTAATGTGTGTCAGCCAGCATAGCTCCCCACTGAGCAGTAACTGCAGTTCAATGTTGAAGCCATCTGTCTGCTGCCTTGAGATAGCGAGAGAGGGAGAGGATGGGTCATGGTACTGTCTGCAGATTCCTCCAAATACCAACAGAGGCAGAGCTCATTATTCAGGGCGGCGATTTGTCTTTGTTGTCTTCAAAGACACAGAGAGAGATTTACTTGATCTGTACCTTGAGACATACTGTATGCTACATGAACAGACTGGAGGCGCCGGTTGGCTGTCATCTGAGGTGCTATTACTGTTGAATCAGTGAGGTGCTTTCTCTCAGTAGTACATCTAAGGTGCATTATTTGCTCATGGAAATCGGGCAGTTGGCAAGCATCGGGTATGCATGTGAAATTGGTGCAAATTTGAGCTAGTAAATTGAGGGAGAAACGTAGTGGTCATATTTTCTTCTGCAGAGACTTCAGAAACAAACCTCGGAGAAAGAAAGCGAGATCAGGAGCTCATTATAAAAGAATACAATATTTTAACAAACCATTTGAATCAGGAAGTTATGGCTGTGTGGTCATTGAACCTGAACTGGAGTGATCACCGAGCTGCTGCTGCTGCTGCTGCTGCTGCTGCTGCTGCTGCTGCTGCACTGTGGGGGAGCAAACTTTTTGTGGAATGTATTTTATTCATTCATAAGCAGCCTGTTCAAGCTCTTTGTTTCAATGTCTTTCCAAATCTCTTTCATTGCCCTTGGAAGTTTGTTCAAAGACCATCTATTATTCCTTATTGATTTTCTTCCTGTTTTCCAATCATTATTAATGTCGCTTTTCCTCCGTTTCTGTTTGCCTATCTCTCTCTCTCTCTCTCTCTCTCTCTCTCTCTCTCTCTCTCCCTCCCCCCAGGCGGTGCTGCAGAGTGTGGCAGCAAACTCGTCTCAGAAGGTCTTGTCTTTCACCAGCACCACTCTGGAAGATATTCTCAAGTCCTTCTCCGACGTCAGTGTCATCCGTGTGGCCAGTGGGTACTTATTGATGGTGAGAACAGAGCCCGAAAAAAAAAAGACAAAACACATAAATATATTTTATGAACAGCTTTTGGGCAACCGAAGTCGCCTAGACTTCAATTGGATTGAAGGGGAGTTAAAAGAGGAGGGAAGACGTTTAATGACTGGCTGATAAATGGACTCCTTGTTTGCTGTTCCCAGCTGGCCTATGCGTGTCTGACCATGCTACGGTGGGACTGTGCCAAGTCTCAGGGGGCTGTAGGGCTGGCGGGTGTCCTGCTGGTGACATTGTCTGTGGCAGCTGGCCTGGGCCTCTGCTCTCTCCTGGGCATCTCTTTCAATGCTGCCACCACACAGGTAACCCCTTGATTATACAGGATATGAAATATTGTCAACGGTGATGCATGGTTTTGGCTATGCTGCAAACTCAAAATGAGAGAAATTCGTTCAACATGTCACATTCCGTACACTAGAAACTCAAAGACGACCAACACGGTTGCAGTGGCTGTGGTCCTCATGATGTTTTCGTGTGTGCTTACAGGTGCTCCCCTTCTTGGCTCTGGGCGTTGGTGTGGATGATGTCTTCCTCCTCGCTCATGCCTTCAGTGAGACTGGACAGAACAAGAGGATCCCATTCGAGGTGAGGTTCCGACCCCTCTGCTGTCTTATCTCCTCCACGGAGGAATGTGGTGTAAAAGCCTGTCGGTGCCTGTGATGTAGCATCTAACAGCCTGCCGCATGTGCCACACACTCAGCCTGCTTATCTAAGCCATGCTCCATATTCAATATGTGAAAACAGAACTGGGACCATCGCAGTCTATTTTAGATCATTAATAAAATAATTGTCCTCTCAAGTAGTCAGAATTAAACACACAAAAAACTTGCAGAAACCAGTAAATAAAGTGTATATTTCTATAAATACCTCATGTGGGTTTATGTGTGTGTGTGTGTGTGTGTGTGTGTGTGTGTGTGTGTGTGTGTGTGTGTGTGTGGAGCGGGATAACTCTTCATCTCCAGAGGGGGGAAAACACAGGCATGTATTTGCTTGTTTTTGTTTTCCCCTGCTTTCCTCCCCTTCCAGCATTGCATCCCTCATTCCCCGACTTCCTTTGTGTGGCTGAGATGAAAACTAAACAGAGCTGAACCTGATCTCTCCAGTCTGACACACACAGACACACACACACACACACACACACACACACACACACACACACACACACACGCACGCACACACACACACACACACACACAAAGATGCACACGCCTTCAGACACTCCTTGTGTGGTCCTGCATGTCCCTCAAATCTACACACAATTGCCGCCACACCCGGTGTGTGTGTGTGCAGCCAATCAACTAACAGTCTTGATTACACAAAGAATGTATTTGTTTTGAGCGACGGCATGCCATTTCTACTTTTATCGTTATTCTTCAAACAGAAGTAGACCGGCCCAGGTGGCTTATTTAAGAGCACTTGAGGGCTTTGAGAAACATTGCAATCACTGTCAGTCATATCAGTATTATGATAATTGTACATAATCTCAACTATTACACGTTTGCCTTCGGCGACAACCTGATCAAAAGAGTCAAGTTTCATTGCTTTTCCTTTCATCTGCCTGTCTGTCTCTGTCTCTCAGGACCGTACGGGGGAGTGTCTGAAGCGGACCGGGGCCAGCGTGGCTCTCACCTCCATCAGTAATGTCACAGCTTTCTTCATGGCAGCCCTCATCCCCATCCCAGCGCTCAGAGCCTTTTCTCTACAGGTATGCCCGCTAGAGTGTGTGTGTGTGTGTGTGTGTGTGTGTGTGTGTGTGTGTGTGTGTGTGTGTGTGTGTGTCTGTGAGAGAGAGTTTAGTTGCGTGGGGCCCCTCTCACTAATAGTCCTGTTCCTGTCCTCATTGGCTCCAGATTTCACCAGACAGTTGTTTTATTGATTTCTTTCATCAAACTGAAAGTGTGTGTGTGTGTTTTGTTAAATCCATCCAGCCCTCTGCCTCCCTCTTTGAGGCTGTTTAGTGGTGGGCCCGGTGTCTGTCCAGATTTCGGCTGTAACCAAATCCCTCTGCGTGTGCGTGTGCGTGTGTACTTGCATATCCTCACGCTCATGTGCATGTGTGCGTTGTGAGTTGTAGTACCTGTGTGGGAGGTTTAGAAAGCAATGGTCTAGCTGTTTGTCTGTGTGTGTGTGTGTGTGTGTGTGTGTGTGTGTGTGTGTGTGTGTGTGTGTGTGTGTGTGTGTGTGGAGAGAGGGGGGGGATCCAGAGGGGAGCTCTGACTTCTCTAACATCTGTCAGTAATTATAGACATCACCAGAACAGTGAAAACCGGGACAAGATGCCTCCTAATAATCACTGATAAGTGTGAAGCAATATTGTATCATTAATTGTGAATTAATTAATTGTGCAGTTCAATCTCAGAAGCTTTATGCTGGCTCATTACCTTCTGGGGAAACCATCAGAAGCGTGCAAAATGTGTGAGGTACCAGCATCTAAAGTACTCGGTCAAATAAACGTACACATCAAAAGCATACAATAGACGATTTCAGCACACTGGTATGAAGAGTAGTGTTGATGAATACATGTTTGCAATTATTTGCAGTTGGGTAAAAATTGGGCTTATGCTATAAGTACAGCGTACAGTACACCCCTGTCCTACTTACTCTCACTCTCACACACACACACACACACACACACACACACACACACACACACACACACACACACACACACAGAGTGAGTACAATATTAGCATGTGTGGATAGATGGCTTTAGTACGGCGAGTCTGTCAAACATGATCCATTTACCCCATGGGTCTAATCCATGAAGCCTTTTTTTTTTTTTTGCACACAAATACACACACTTGGAGACAGGCACGCATGCACACACGCGCATTCATAACGCGCACACACACAGATGCGCATAGCATGCATACTTTACACTTGTGGTTTTGTGACTGGTAGAGGGCAGACTTGCAGTGAGGCAGACAGTCATGCTGATACCCATCTTTTATTGTGGAACACACATACACATCACAACCCGCAATCAGTGGTAGTCATCTCTCCGCCTCGTAGAGATGTGTGTTTTAGTATGTGCGTGTGCGTCTCTTTATCGGCATTAATCACTTCCTGTGGTCGACTCCTCCATGGATTCACCGCTCTCTCTTTCCTCCGTTATGTCTCTCATTCGCTTCCTTCCATCAGTATGGAAGAAAAGAAGAAAAGTGGAATCTTGTCCAGATAACTAACAAAAACACACTCAGGAACACACACACACACACACATGTTCGTGCGCCGAGGACGGATGAAACATCTCCTCCCGGGTCAGCTAGCGGTCACTATGTGTGTGATAGTGAGTGGAGTTGTACTGTATCTGTCTGGCGCATTGAGAATGCATTGTTCTTACTATACTTACTTAAGCTTCCTTCTCTCACATTATTCCTCTCTCTTGTTGACGGAGTTGATAGCTGAGGAATGAGGGAGGGCGAGGATGTGTGTGTCTGTGTCTGGTTGGTGTTAAGGTGTGGTTGAAGTAGGAGGCTTCACCGTTTTTTAAGATGGCAGTAAATACGTGTGTGTGTGTGTGTGTGTGTGTGTGTGTGTGTGTGTTGTCTGTACAGCCGCAGCGCCTGCTCATCACCTCATGCCCCGCGGGCCTCCGGCTCCTTGGGTGGTCTGGCACACACACGGGATTGTGTGTGTGTGTGTGTGTGTGTGTGTGTGTGTGTGTGTGTGTGTGTGTGTGTGTGTGTGTGTGTGTGTGTGTGTGTGTGTGTGTGCGTGTGTGCGTGCAAGTAGTGGTCTGGCAACTACACCAGATCCAGATTGCACTCTGGGCAGGGCCCCAACCTAACCCCAACCCCCACCCTCTGCTCCAGTGCACCACCTTCAAATACTTAACCACAACACTGCACCGGCTTCTATTACGCTCACACAAGCCTCGCTTTTTCTCTGCACACTCAGTGTTTTTGTCCTGCAAGGAATTGAAAATGTGTTGAAAGGCATTCTTTTGCCTCGACGGCAGCTTATACAGATTGTGTTGTTTCAAGGTGGATGTATTTTAGGAGACAATCATTCTTTGAGGCCATATGACATCTTCACAATCGACAATCATTTTGCAACTTGGAACTTGTGCATGAATGGAGATGCAGGGATAATTATTGAGAAATTCCTTTTAGTTAATTACAGTTTAACCTCGGGATTATATATATATATATATAAAAAAAAAAATGTATTCTACTTATTTTTCATTTCCATTGGATTTTAATCTTTTGTCGCCACCCTTTTAAAGCCCCGGTTGATTAAGACTTCATCCCGCCACAACTATCTTCTCCGTGTTTACCTTCTCTATCTACGTCATCGCTTCTCAACTGTATACAAATTCCTAATCAAATATTCATTTATTTTTTAAAAGCTATGCTCACAAACTAACATACTGCTTCCTGTGTCGCCTGCAGGCTGCAGTGGTGGTGGTGTTCAACTTTGCCATGGTGCTGCTCATCTTCCCCGCCATCCTCAGCATGGACCTCTACCGACGCGAAGACAGGCGGTTCGACATTTTCTGCTGCTTCTACAGGTGTGTGCACACGCCTACAGACACACACACACAGGTTTTTTTCGTCTGATGACGGCGAACTTGCGCTCCTGTTCGTTAATTCTTCCTTTAAGGGGTTCCTCTGATCTGTGATCTGACAATGAATGACTCTAACACACCGCTATCTCTAAGTTATCGTCACCTTAATCCCCCTCTGTCACAGCCTAATTACTGCTTAAGTTGTCTGTTTCTGTCTGGCTGCTTTGGTTGTTTCACTGTGTTTATCTGTCACAGTCTTTATTAAACTGAACCAGTCTGCCAGTCTGGGCATGCTTGTTGGCACAGCGATCATATGGATCTACACACACACACACTATTAAATTCCCTTGTCGGGTCTCGGCTCTATATTTCATGCTGTTGGCAGAGAGAAAAATAAGTTTAATTATAATATGGGCAGATAAGAGACCAAATGAATCAATCTTTCCACATACTATTATAGAATACCATAACTATGAATGTTTTCAGTCTTGACATTTTTCCACTGTCTTTATCTCTTCAGCCCATGTGCCAATCGTGTGATCCAGATCGAGCCCCATGCGTACCTGGATGGGGCGGACGGGAGTCGCTACAGCCCTCCCCCCTCCTATCGCACCCCTCCTCCTTTATACCGCACGCCTCCCCCGAGCTACGGCAGCCCCCCGCCCTCCTACAGCAGCCACGGTTTCGCCCAGCAGACCCAAATCACCATGCAGTCCACGGTGCAGCTCAGGACGGAGTACGACCCCCGGACTCAGGTGTTCTACACCACGGCTGAGCCCAGATCCCAGATCTCTGTGCAGCCCATGAACCCAGCGCCGACGAGGAGCAACCCCAGCAACGACTATTACAGCGGCCACGCCAGCGGCAGCGGCAGCAATCACGGCAATAACAACAATAACAACAGCGGGAGCCGAGGTAACGGGGGATCTCGAGGTTCTGCCACCTTCTCCCATCATCACCCTGCTCCTCCTCCTGCTCCTCCTCCTCCTCCTCCTCCTCCTGCTGCCCCGACTGTAAGTGCCGGCTCAGCTCCTCAGGGTGATCCAGCCTCATCCACTGGCCAGGGCCCAGAGAACAACAGCTCCACACGGGACCTGCTGTCCCAGTATGGAGAGGGCTCGTTGGGCCTGCGCTGCCTCGACCCTCCCTGTTCCCGCTGGACCCTGTCCTCTTTCGCGGAGAGGCACTACGCTCCGTTCCTTCTGCAGCCCACCACCAAGGTGAGTTCAGCGTCTCTGTGGAAGCTTCTGTGTGACGGGGAGACTGTGTTGGCGCTGACTTTCCGTGGTGATAATTTGAAAGGGAGGATTAGTCACCAGAGCGAATAGTAGGAGGAAGTCTGGGCTGGAGGTTGTGGTCATATCTGAGTCACGTACAAGCACACACACACACACAGTCTGACCTCAGTCGAGTGGTGGGTGGCCAGTCATATGAACGCTTTCCAGAGCTGAAATCATCTGGTGGCCTGTAATTGACATTATTAGAGAATCTTAGAGGTCTTTTCATCACACGGTCAGATGTTTCACCATATTGCCAAATTGCTTCATGCACTCCTCTGATGCCTTAATCCAAGACTCCCCTTATTGTTGAATAACTGAAAGGAAAGTTCTGTTCTTATTGTCTTATTTTTCAGCATCATCAACGAAACTGTGTAGGTCAAAGTTGAACCGGGACGTTTACAACCACTTTTGATCGTAATTTTAGCATTCGTCTTTGGCTAACCTTGGAGTTATTTAAAATCTCTCCAATCATCTGACTGCATTTTAGCGATGTGACTGTCATTTATAGTTTATAGCTAATTTAAATGTAGGCTTTTTTTTTTTTCTGGCAACCTTTTGTGAGCTTTTGGAATATGTTGCTCACATCCATCCACCTTAGAATATGCACTGTATCCATATGCTCTTGCCTCATTCAGAATATGCGACATGGTTTGAGCAGTAATTAGAGTAAGCGGAATCTGTCATCTGCCATCGTGCAGTGAATTGATTGATGATCTTCTTCGTCCTTCCGTGTTCAGGTGGTGGTGATTGTGCTGTTCTTCTGCCTGCTGGTAGTCAGTCTCTACGGGACCACCCAGGTGAGGGATGGCCTGGAGTTGACGGACATCGTGCCCAGAGAGACCAGCGAGTACGACTTCATCGGTGCCCAGTTCAAGTTCTTCTCCTTCTACAACATGTACGTGGTGACGCAGCGGGCCGAATACGCCCAGAAACAGCCTCTGCTGCACCAGCTCCACCAGAGGTTCCACACCATTCGCTACGTGCTGAAGGAGGACAACGGGCAGCTGCCCCGTATGTGGCTTCACTACTTCAGGGAATGGTTGCAAGGTAAAAAAAAAAAATCAAGCTTGATAATTACCATCCCAACCAGAGCAAAAGTGCATCCGCTCACACTGAGGAAAGAACTCTCTTTGTGTCGGATGCAGCAGTCGGATTCGTCGTTATAGTTTTCCCTAATACTTATGTCACAGATGATTTGGTTATGAATGCCTCGTTTAACATCCTTATTCAAGTTAGTTCAAGCATGGGAGTAATTTACTTTCTCATGAAAGTTCATAGTTTTCTTCTGTGTTTTGACATAAAGCTGCAGGAAACAAGATGTTGGGCAGGAGTTCAGAAGTAGGCGGGATTTCAAAATGGACACTGACAGTAGCCTGATTGAAGTCACTTGTATCGTCCATAAGTGGGGCTGACGGAGGAAGACGATGCGGGAGGGCGTATTTTCATAGTTGGCCTCAGGCAATATACAGAATGTGAGAACCTTTGGCAGTAAAGATGATGTTGGCAGCGCAAACTGACTCATCCAACTCATATTAGCACTGCTCCTACTAGCTTTTGTCATTTTTCATTCTAATCTATTCATCAAAAATCTGAAATATTTGGCATAAAACAAGCACCACACCACACGTTGCAATTTTATAGGGGCCCTGAATTCATGTAGTAGGAAGGCAGGATTCACTTTTGGATGGGTTGCTGGTTGTATACCCGGCACTGACTGTTCCTAAGAAGTGCCCCTGGACAAGAATATTATCTTCCACATGTCAACCCAAATCCGAGAATGGCTTCATTTTCAGTGAGGGAAGCGCTGACTTGCCCGTAACGGTAAACCACATTGTGTGAGTCTGTGTGTGTGTGCGATGTGAGCCGGCTGGGAACCACACAGAGAGTGTGCGGGCGAGAGAGAAAGAGAGAGAACTGTGTCTGATATTGCTCTCTGCAATGGTGGGACAAATTGGAGCCAGACAGGCCTCGGAACGAGACCCAAAACAACATCTCCCACAGACGGACCACAGCATGAGCCTTGGGGGAGAGCCTGAGAGGGGGAGAGTGATACACATATGGATTACAGAGTAGTATAGAAAAGTAGACATATGTTACTGATATATTCCCTAATGATGGCTTTGAATCAAAAGCAGCATTTTTTGGGGGCTTTTGAACTCTTGTTTGGTGGTTGAGAATGGTACAAAGTTACTATATTAAATCAATCAGGCTTATTATAGGGTTAGGGTTAGGTTGCAGTGTTGTGTTATACCATCTTGTGCCATGCTGGGTTGTTGTGTGTTGTTTTTCTTTTTGAACTCAGCTTTATGAGTGTGTTGCGGAGGAAGAATGACGATAACAGGGCATGTAACCTTTCCAAACATCCACATCTAACCAATCTGTTTTGTTGTGGTTTTCCGGCAGGTCTCCAGCAGGCATTTGACAAGGACTGGGAGGCCGGCCGCATCACTTACAACAGCTACAGGAATGGCTCCGATGACGGCGTTCTGGCATACAAGCTGTTGGTGCAGACAGGACGCAGAGAGAAGCCCATCAACTTCAACCTGGTATGTGTAGGATTTAAGTCTGCGTCGGTTATTCCCACCATTAAAAGTGATTCAACTGTTTTACAAGGACTGCGATCTGAGGATACAGACACCGGTGTTGAAACTGCTTTCTTCTTTTCGTGTGTGCATGTATGTTTGTGTGTTTTGTCCAATGGTATGGAGGCTGGAAGAGCCACACCCCGCCCCTCTCCATCCCGCCCTTTTCTCTTTCTCCCTGTGTCTGTCTTCATCTCCTCTCGGTGATGAGTTTACCAAGCCCAGGAATTTAAAGCTCTCACTGGGGCTGCAGCCTGCCTCTGAAAAACCTATTAACTCTTCGTTTAAACCATTTGTCACACTCAGTAGTTCTGTGTGTGCGTGTGCAGCGCCTTGACAGTGAGACATCTTCCCTTAGCATCAAGCCTTTTGAGTTTGTTAGTGATTCCAGACACAGTTCTGTGTGTGAGAAGTTGGAAGGCTGAAAGAAATCTGTGCACAACATAGAAACTCATGCGGGCCCCAATGGGGCTATAAATAATTCCCCTGGATTTTGCATTCCCGTGGTAAAGACGAATATTTTGAATTGTCAAAAGTATTTGCATATTTGTTGCATATTTTGACTTGGCCTCACTATGCAGCTAAATGATGATTTTTTTTTTTTTAAACATTAACATTTTTGCTGTGCAGTGCTTTCAGTGCAGCACATTACTTTTTGGGTAGAAAAGCACACATATTTCATCACTCCAGTACACACAGTTATCATAATCTTCTGACAAAGTTCAGCTGTTGAAGTGAGCCCCGTCTGCAGTGTGGAGGAGTTTTTGACATCCAACGATGGCACAAGTCGAGCTAGGGAGCAGCTAAGGCCTGAAGAGGAGGTCCAGAGGAAGCTTCAACGGGGCTCTGCACTCTGTTTTTAGTTTAGTGCCACCTCAAAGAAACAACATACATGCATTGCTGCATTCCTTGGCAGGAAAACGGCACAAAACAGCAGATAAGGAACTAGGGAATTATAAAAACAAAATTCTTGGCCAGGATTTATGAAAACTCCAAACAAAAAACAAGCCAGGTCCTTTTCAACACTGAGATAATGTTCCTCGAAGATAATTCACTTTGACATATAGCTCCGCTGTGTCTTGTCTTTTTATTCATATTTATGATTTGTGTGTGAGACTGTGTTCAAGTTGTGCACACAGTATGAAAGCCCCCCCCCCACCCCCTACTCTTAGCTGTTTGTTTGGGCCTTTTTCCTCTTACCCATTGAGCTCCATTGCAGCAGCATACGACTCTCCCCATCCCTTCCACTAACCTGCAGGAAGTAGAGGCAAATCCTGGTGTGCGGCCCTGTGACATCACTTCCTGTGCCTGTGAGGGAAGTGTATTTGCCGTGAGGCGTGGGGGCCGCCAGCAGAGCTGCCTGGGCTTCCTGTGACAGCTTGAAGACATACAGTTGTTGCGTATCCCGCTGTTAAATTCAATCCAGATCCTCTGGAATCCGGCTCTCTGTCTTGCCCTCCCTCCCCTCCTCTCTCTCTCTCTCTCTCTCCTACACTAACTCCTGTGCTCGCACTACCACTCTTGCACGCTCTCTCTCTCTCCGTTCCTTCCTCCCTCCCTTTTCCCTCCCTCAGCGCTCCACTGCTGTGTCCTCTTTCAATGAGGGGAGCTGAAACACGTGGTTTCTTTGAGGCAGCTCTGTGTGTGCATTTGTATGTTTTGAGTGTGTGTTCTGCTTTTGTCTGTTGTGCGTGCACTTTACAGCAGTAGCTGTTTTTTTTGTGTGTCACAAAATGAGGACCAGATCTTTTCCAACTTTGGCAAATTGCAAAGCGTGATGTTTTATTTTGATATGCCACTCCATGGATCTATGCAGAAGGTGTTCTGGCTTTGATCTGCTGCTGCTAGCATTTCCCTCTGTGCAGGGCGACCATTCATTCCTTATGGCCTTGCCCGGGAGTCATATTGTTGCTTGCTGTCTGTGTATGTCTTTGTGTGTGGTTGAATGTAAGGCAGGAGAAAGATAAAGCTTGGAGAGGGAATACAGAAGGAGATCTGTATAGAGAGATAGAAGAGGTGGAAAGTTTTAAAAGTGCCCAGGATGGCCATGCTAACGCTATCAAGAGCACTTTTCTTCTCAGGGCCGGGTCGGTCCGTGGAGCTGGGCATTCTGGGTACCCGTAGGGGTCAGGGGAAGCAAGTGTGAGCAACATTTGTACAGATGTTGTGTTATTTTTATAGCTCTACTCCATTTGCTGGGTGGCATTTCCTTCAGTGTTAACAACCAGGTTAACTGCACACAGACGTGCTCAGGGACTCCAGCCAATTTTTTTATTGTTACGCTAACTCAAGCAATTTTTCTCTCCTCACCCTCCCAACCATCTAAAAAAACAACAACCTCCTCCTTTCTTTATCCACCTAACCCCATGAGTCCAGCTTCACCCCCAAAACTCTCCCTGCCTCAGTGAAGGAGGGATTTATGGTTCCTAGAAGGGAGAGTGGCAGAGCGGTGTGCAGTAATGGTTTTACCTCTCAGGAGGTAGCAATGCTAGGCTACACTCCTCCGGTTCCACATGGGAGGGAGAAAGTAATGGCTCTGAGCGAGACGTCTTGTCTACCTAGTGACCGGAGCCGTCACAGCAAGTGACGCCGACTGAAACGGCTTGGGAACAATCAGCAACCAGACAGAAACACTCCGTGTGGGTTTGGTCTGATTCATAGTGGCTGGATGTCAGGAGGTTAGCTACAGGCTTACAGAGACTTTTTAAACATGGGTTTTATCACCCAGCTCTGGTTTCTGAGACTGAGAGTAACATTAACTACAATGTAAATGGGGCAGGAGCAGAAAAGTCAGGGGATCACCAAAGTCATTACGATTCATTGTCTTTGCACCATAAATGTCATGGCAATCCATCCAGTAGTCACACATATTATATGGACATTGCATCCATAGAGCTGCCGAGAAACACTAATCAGGTTGCTGCTGAATTATTGTAAAGGAGAATTAGCATTTAAGCACACAGCCGTAGGTATTGATATTCTAAACTATTTTGTATACATTTTTGTATACACACATGGCAAATTGCAACTTGTTAAACAAAAGTATTTGAGTAGAATCAGAAATGTATATACTAAAGTACCCACCTGGACTTAAATGAGAGCCGGTGATCATGAAAAGCTCTGAGCAACAGGTACAGGAGCCAGAATGCCAGATTAGAGCTTGTCTAACACAACATATATGAATGTACTGGTACATTTCCCACTATTAGAATTAATACTTGGTAGAACATTCATCTTCCGCAGCTGCTTCCTGGCAGAAAATTGCTGCAGGGCTTCCATCCGAAATGTATTTGGGCCTGAGGTTGGCCAGCCAATATCTACTGTATGTAAAGGGAGAAGCTGATTCAACATTTTCCATGTTTTAATGTGGCATGATAATTCTGGGAAGCCGTGATGAGAAGTACGGGAATTCTCAGAAAGGCGACCAGTGTTTGACTTGTTGATTTTTCTTTGGTTGGAAAGAGAGAGGGACTAATATTTGACTCTTATTTTGAAAGCTGGTCCGTTCTCTCGCACTCATGCATGTGTATAAGTAAGCATTTCTGTGGTCGGCTCACCTGTAAAATGTTTTGGTTAAACATGTCTTATTTCCACAATACCTTTTCGTGTCCAATGTATACATAACGGCCGCAATATGCAGGCTCCACTGAATTCTTTTAAACCTTTTTTCATTTGCTAATTATTCCATTTTTAAATGTGGCTCAGCCCATTGTTAATGTGAAGGAGCTAATGTAATTCAGATGCATGCAAGTATGTGTTTGAATGTTTTTAGAGAACACGACTCCATTAGTAATTATGTTACCATCGCTAATTCATCCCCTTTCTGGATTTTGCAGCTGACTCGTCACAGGCTTGTGGATGCGGATGGGATCATCAACCCCGGGCCGTTCTACATCTACCTAACCGCCTGGGTCAGCAATGATCCTGTGGCGTACGCTGCTTCGCAGGCCAACATTCGCCCGCACCCTCCTGAGTGGCTCCACGACCGTACCGACTCCATGCCCGAGACACGCCTCAGCAGTAAGTCTGCATGTCCGCAACATATGCTAGAATTAAAAGCAGGAAGCCTTATGGTGTAATGGAATGAAGGTTTGCTTTGACCCAAGGAAGGAAATGTCAATAATAGCATTTGCTCCAGCAAATTAAGCTAATTTGAAATGATAAAGTTCATATATGCTGCACGGTGCAGTTGAACAAATTGCATTTACTGAAATTTCAAGCCAACTTTTTGTGGGGCTCATTGGTCTCAACTGCATCTTTTTTTAGGTTCCATATGGCGGCTGCTACATGTGAGCAGTGTTTACCTCTTGTGGTTTGAGTTATTGCTCCTTGTCTGCCTCTTAGCTTTAAGTGAGGTAGTTTACAGTACCACTGCAGTGTGTGTGTGTGTGTGTGTGTGTGTGAGAGCTCAGGTTGCAAGGCTGAGGACCAAGACACGGCTCACTGTGGTTCTTCTAATGGTGCCTGTGGTGAATGCTATAATCCTGGCTACCATGGGGCCCTAGCACTAAACACACACACGCGCACACACACACACACACACACACACACACACACACACACACACACACACACACACACACACACACACACACACACACACACACACACACACACACACACACACACACATTATTAAAACTCAGTGACCCCAAACCCTACACACACCCTATTTTCATTTCCCTGCCACACACACAGACTGTAACTCACATAAATAAAAAGTACAGTCATGTTGTTGTTTGATTCTAGCCTGTGATTTGGTGCAAGTCAGGAAGTGCACCACAGGGGAGGAAAATGATTGGATAACAAGGAGAGACTTGGTTTGGGTGGGAAGCACAATTGGATAACAAGCAGGAAGTCCTTTACCTGGGGGGGCGGATATGATTATGATGCAGCGTGAAGTGCATGACTGTGCCCCCCGGAGCAGATCTCTGTTGGCCAAAAGCCAACTGGTGTCCTGATGAAAATTTATAGTAGAGATTATAACGGGCCAAACCATGTTAGCAAGTGCTCCTGTCTGACGAGCTGCAGGCACTGTGGAATATACACGCTCGCTCCAACGGCAGATAGTCCCACAACTGTATTTTCATAATAAAAAAAGCCGATGTGGAGTCTGCCATATGCAGCAATGTGTTGTTAATTACACTGCGAGCTAAAGTCAAAAGTCTGAATGAGCGCACCGTTTTGACAGCACCAAAATATGACTTCATAGCAGAGTGACAGGTCAGGTATGCGTGTTTATGCATCTACAATAACCTTTATGCGGCGGTGCTAAGCTTGGGGTGTGGTAATGGCGGTGATTCTGACATTGTAATTACCGTGAATCACAGTTAGCTCTGACACTCTGCTGTGTCTGGAACTGATAGGTCCTCATTAGCCAGGCTGGGCCACAGACTGGCTGGGTTTGAGTCAATGGAGCTCTGTTTCAGGCTGCTCCGCCTACCACACACACACACACACACACACACACACACACACACACACACACACACACACACACACACACACACACACACACACACACACACACACACACACACAGATGTAGCTGCTCTTGGAACAAGGTAGGAGTAGGGAGGGAACGCCTTGATATTGGTGGTTTGGCTGAAGAGTGTAAAATGATTTCTGCAGATGCACTAAATGATCAGAACCTGATGCCAGTTAATCAGAATAGACGACCTATCATCTACAGATGTAATCGCTCCGAAATAAATTAAAATGCCGTAATCATGCAAGGCTGTGTGGCTTCTGCTTCTAAAGCCCCCAAGTGCAAAACCATCATCAATTGCTGCATGGGGTCTAATAAAATGATGTGGTGCTTACGGCTAGATAAAGATAAAGTTCTCCTCCTTTCCCCCCCCCCCCTTCTAACTAATTGACCTTCCTCCCCATTGTCTCTCCATCCAGTCCCGGCTGCTGAGCCCATCGAATACGCACAGTTCCCCTTCTACCTCAACGGGCTCCGGGAAACGGCGCAGTTTGTGGAGGCCATCGAGAGCGTGCGGGCAATCTGCGGCAACTACAGCCGACAAAACCTCCCCTCCTACCCCAACGGCTACCCTTTCCTGTTCTGGGAACAGTATGTCAGTCTGCGCCACTGGCTCCTGCTGTCCATCAGTGTCGTGCTCGCCTGCACCTTTCTGGTCTGTGCTTTGTTCCTGCTCAACCCGTGGACCGCCGGCATCATAGTGAGTGCTGGAGAAAACCAACAGACATCCATACAAGTGGTTGATAATGGGCGAAAAACACCTGTGCCTGCTCACCCTTTGCGCCCTACGTTTGATGAGCGTATTACTTCGCCTTTCCTCTTCCCTGGCATTCAATTCCTGTTTATTTTTATTTTTGAATGTGTGGTCCAGAAGGCATCTAAGAGAGGACGGAGTCAAAAAGGGGCTGCTGTGTGATATTGTAGCCTCAGTCACCAGTGTTTATCTTGTGCTGTTTTGTTAGGGCCCGTCTGTTTAGTCTAGTCCAACACTCCCAGACACCAACGTTGAAATAAATGGGGAGAGGACACAACGTTGCTCAGACAACTTGCTCCCACTCTAAACCTATAAAAACGTAGATTTAATTCCCATCCTCCACACCCCTACGCTCCCCGTCCTCTCACGAGAAGAGTTTCCAAGGTTACGCGCAAACACGCATGCACATACTCAGGCTCACGGACACACACTTTAAGCACACACACAGACATGTATATACTTGCGCACACGCACTACGAACGTGTAAACATGCAGGTACATAATTCACACAGACACGGAGCGCTCTGGTCTTTCTCTCTGGTGGGTTGTATTTTACGACAGGCAGTGGCCAGGCCACCCGAGCCCTTAAACAGGGGACCTCGTGTTCATCCTTCAGGCTTTACTAGCAAGATCAAAAGGACAAGTTATGGATAGCCGTCAAGTTTAACCATTTGCTCTGTCCAGGATCAGACCACCGCCAGCCCTCCGAGATATTTGCCCAGAAATCCATCTCAAGCACAGAGACAGGCCTGTTTTAAACATTGGTTCTCGTGTTAAGATATATATACAGATGTTTCTAATCCACTTGATCCTGATTGCTGTTCACACTTGAATAGGTCTCAACCGCATCTAGAGTGATCACTTGTGATGTTGTTTTGTTCTCGCCTCCTATTTTATCTGTGGGAAAACTGTGAGAAAATATAAAAGGGGGAGAAAAAAAAGGAAAAAACTGGTAGTGATATTTGTCATATGATAGTCTACTAAGATCGTAAAAATAATATAGTAGTCCAAATAGTTTTATCAATATATCTCTCCACTTGGGATCAGATCACTGAAGATGCAAGATCTCTAGTGTCAACAGAGCCAGACACACACACATACACCCGGCTGGACACACACACACACACACACACACACACACACACACACACACACACACACACACCGCTCCCTCCCCTGCCCACCTCAGCCCTCTTCAAAGGACCTGGGCCCCATGTAACCTGACGCCTGTCAGCTGATAATGGCATTTACTCCCAGCTCCTGTCCCGCTTTTCACTGAAGCCTCCACACACACACACACACACACACACACACACACACACACACACATATTTTGCCCTCGTGTATAGTTTCTTAACACCTCTATAAGATAGAGATATTGATGCATATCATCCTGGTGTATTATTGCCCCCTATCTGTCATGCATAAATGCAAAGACCAACTGTAAATGAACACAGCCCCCCTTTGGATAGAAGGTATTATTATTTTTAGATTGTGGACTCGCACAGAAGAGAAAAATACATAAAAAACGTACAGAAAGCGTTTGAATTTCCTCCACACAAAGTTATTTATTTTGGATCTTGCATTTAGCCCCATTCAGCCTGGCTTTAACTTATTTCTGTCCTCTCCTGTGTTTGATTAAATGTATATATATATATTTATCAACCACCTTCCTGCCTAACAGAAGCTTATCCCTTCTTCTTCAGGTGTTGGTGCTTTCTCTCATGACCGTGGAGCTGTTTGGCTTCATGGGGCTGATGGGAATCAAGCTGAGTGCTGTCCCCGTGGTCATTCTCATCGCCTCTGTGGGCATTGGAGTGGAGTTCACCGTCCATGTGGCCCTGGTAGGAAAACACGACACAAATAAAAAATATTTTTTAAGTCCTCACTTTGTCAATAATGACAAAAAAAAGTTTTGTTTTCGATCCTCTTGACATGAATTCTGTTCTGCTTGTAGGCGTTCCTGACAGCCATAGGGGATCGTCACAGGCGGGCGGTGCTGGCATTGGAGCACATGTTTGCCCCGGTGCTCGATGGAGCCTTCTCCACCTTGTTAGGTGTCCTAATGCTCGCTGGCTCGGAGTTTGACTTTATTGTCAGGTGAGTGCTAATGGCAAACCTTATGAGCCGATTGTATGAGCGCGTACAAAGGTTATGGCGTGGTGTCTGTGTGGCGTCAGTAGACCGTTGAGACCGTGCCTCAACCTGTATGTGACACAGGAATCCACCTGAGCCACCAATCAAGCATGAAGGCTCTTGGCTTCTCTTCCACCGTTCCCTCTGTCGGTTTCTTTCTCATCTTCCACCCGTAGCTCCCTTTTCATATTCCTTACTGTAAACCTCATCCCTTTTACAGCTACCAGTGACATACCTGCTTTTTTTTTGGTGTCGATTTCTGGGGACTTGCTTTCCAAGAAACGACATAAACAAGGCCTTTATCTTTCTCCACCTTCCTCTCCCCTTCTGTTTTTTCTTTCATCCTCCTCCTCTCCCCCTGAATGTTTCTCATGCCTGACAGTTTAAGGGAAACCAGGGGAAGGATGGAGAGTTGAAGGTCAAGAGAAGGAAGAGAAGGGGGGTAAAGAGGGAGTAGAAGGGAAGCAGAATGAAACAAAGTAAAAAAAGAGAGAGGGAGCAGGAAGGTCTTCTGGCCTTTGTAAGCTCCTCCAGCGAGTTTAACGGCCCTCGCTAGACATTTATAAGCATGGGAAGGAGTTACGGGGTGAGGGGCAAGAGGGCAGTTGTGGAAAGACAGGAAAAGTGGAAATTAAAATCGACACGCTGTGGGGGCTCTGCGTCGGTGGCTCCTTTCGTGTGCGCGTGCTCTTGAAAGCATCAGACAGAAAGGTAGCGACCAGCCGGCCCTACAAGGGAGGAAAATGAATGATCCTGTACATTCTCGAGCCTCGAGTATTATGAGAAGTTTCCAGTGAGCTCACTCAACGAGTTAACGTAGCTGAGGTCGCTGTATAATGTGGTTGACATGCTCCTTTAAGAAAAGAGAGCGCTGGCGTCCATGTGATCTTCCAGCACGCAAACTCTGTCATGTGCACAGGCCTGTGCGGATGCATGCACACCCACATAATCACACACAGCCCCCCTCACACACACACACACACACACACACACACACACACACACACACACACACACACACACACACATACCAACCTGCTCCCTGACCTCGTAATCATGGGGGTCAATGATGGCGTGCCTGCCAGCGAAAGCGCACACAGATACACACTCGGAGAAACGCACACAAACGGTCGCGCAAATACACAGGGAGGCGTATAGACCTTCTCTCCTCACCTCCAGCGGTGTGCTCTGGCTTTTGGCTCAGTCCCGGGGCTCCATTTAAAGGTTCTGCTGTTGTCTGAGCAAACAAAGCAGCGCCCCAAGACGGTGCAATAACAACAGGCCCGGCTCGTATTTTTCTGCTTGCGCCGAAAGAAATGTTTCCCTGGCTTCCCCCCCCCCCCCCCCCCCCCCCCCCATCAGCCCTGTGAATGTTTTCACTCCAAACAGCCCGGCAGGGCACTCAGCCTGGTATGTGGGCTGCACGCGTGCATGCGGGAGATGTCTGTGCCGTACATGTGTATCCGAAAAAAGGGGGACGTGGCGTCTAACCCCTCCTGGTGTGTATGGACATGCTAACAGTGGTGATGACACAGTTATTTCAGTTCCACTTACAGAAACAGTTCTGATAATCTAATAAAGTAGATGACAGATGGCTGGGTGGGCTTTCAATACTGTATCGTGTGGGAAGAGCTTTGCCAGAGACCGAGTCAAAGGTCAAGTTATACGTACTCGCTTTCGGTGATCAATCACTACCAAACGTTCGTTGAACATGAACTGTGGGCACAAGTTCACTGCCATTGGAGGCCGTACTGTCAATGCCAGGAGGTGGCGTTTGAATAAGACGATGCAGGAAATTCAACCCGGTGGTGACATCTGACCCGCCTTAACGAGTTACCATTTAAAACATAAATAAATAAATAAATATACTTCATGCAAAATGATCCAAAATGGTTTGCTCTTTGTTTTTAGCATGGTTACATTAACCATATGCATTGCCACAATTTACATTGACCTATATGGATCAATTTAAGAAGAAAACAACAAGAATTAGACACGGTTGATTATTGTGCATTCCCGGACCTGATTCAGAGAATGTAGTTTTTTCCAATGATCCTGAGATGTCATCTCGTTTGAGTCGCTCTCGTTGTGGGCTCCACATGGGAACTGTTTCACCAGGTTACTTCTGTCTGCATGCTGGATCCGGCTCTGCTCTCATTTATTTTATTCTGTCTCAGCTTCTCAGGCTACATCTTAACAATTTTATGTAGCTGCCTTTTTAAGGGCATATTGTTTTCTGTAAATCAAAGTTATTATGTTTCTGAATACAACTCGCATGGCCTAATTTAGTGCTTAGCAGCACAAGTGGGTTTCCATACCAGCACTCCCAAATTATCATGAAGGCATTTTGCATATTTATAAATTTCACGTAATTTGAAGGGGAAGCCACCCATGCTGGGTAGACAAGAACCAGCTCTCCTCACTTTTGACTCACACACACACACACACACACACACACACACACACACACACACACACACATACACATTGATATAAACACCCACACAGATTAGTTATGAATGTGCGTTTAGTTTGAGGCCCAGCTGCATCGCATACCAGCACATCTACACCTCAGTTAGTCCACTTAAACCTTGACACACACATTCACACACACGCACGCGCGCGCGCGCACGCACGCACGCACGCACGCACACACACACAAACAGCATAGTCAAGAGTCAGGCGAAGGGGCTCATGGTTCAACAGTGTGTCCCTGATAACCTGAGAGCTTTCACCGGACAACCAAGTGAGGAGGAAAGCCGTCCCTAATGAAGAGAGCTCAATTGGAGAGAGAGGGGAGATTGGGGGGTCTTACCTGATACATTGGAGATTTAATTAGACGGAGGGGATTGTGGAGTGGCCGGGAATGTCACAGGGGCTTAGCTGGAAAGAAGGGAGAGAGAGGCGAGGCAGAGAGGAGAGAGAAAGAAATAAAAGAGTGGGAGAGAAAGAGACCAGGGAGGGGTGGCGCTCTGAGGGTCTCCTTCTCTTCTTCCTAGACTAAATTGTTTAAATTCTATACCCTTCACTTCATTTGTTTGCTTCTCCCTCTCTCTTTTTTAGAGTCGAAGAGGAGAGAGAGGCCCCTGTCCTCTTGTGCCCCCCAGCCCCAACGTCCCCCTTACCCACCTCTCTTCCCCCCCTTTACCCTCCCTTCACATTCCTCACTGCTTTGTTTTCTCCATGTTTGCTTATACACCACACACCCAAGAGAGAATACCCTCACCCCCAATCCCCCCTCCCCAAACCCCTACCACCCACCACCACCCCATCTTTCTTTCTTCCCGTGCCTTTGAATTAACCAGCTCTGGCTAATTATGCTTCCCCTTTTCTTCTCTCTCTCTGCGGCTTCTTAAAGACTAACCCTCTTTGGCGGGACTTAGAAACACACAAGGTAGATTTCTGTTTTGCTCCTCAAACACACAGTGCATGTGCGTGTGCGTGTGCGCGTGTGCGTGTGTTTGAGGAGTGTCCGGGTGTCTTTGTGGAGGTATTATTTTGGGCGTGTGTAATGGTTGATCTTGCACATGTCTCCCCACGTCTAAACCTCTGTGGTTTGCGCAGGTATTTTTCCTTCTTTCCAGCGTGCTCCGTTTCTCTTCTTGTCTGCATGTGTTGGCCTGGGAAACTCTATTTTTTTCTTTTTGGTTCTTGTCATGAAAGTTCACCATTTGAAAATTGCATATCTTGTAAAAAAATATGTTTTCTCCTGACATGTTTACTTGAACGATTCGTGAGATTAAAGTTTATTTCCCATGTGCCTTTGGTGTGTTGCAGGTATTTCTTTGCCGTGTTGGCCATCCTAACAGTACTTGGAGTACTGAACGGACTGGTCCTTCTTCCAGTATTACTGTCATACTTTGGGCCTTATCCAGAGGTAAGAGCCCAAAAATAATTGGCGAGGAAAAAGTGAAAAGAAAATGTGATAAAAAATGATGAAATGCTCACTGCTGCATCTTCACCTCCTCCCTTTTCACCACCCAGGTGACGCCAGTCGACGGTCGTAGCCGGTTGCCCACTCCGTCCCCAGAGGCCCCTCCTCACGTGGTCCACTTCTCGGTCCGTCCTCACCACACCACCGGGGCCACCACCACCTCTGGTGCGGCCTCGGACTCATCGGACTCGGAGTACAGCTCGAACACCACAGGGTCCGGCATCAGCCAGGAGATGCAGAACTACCACCTGCCCTCACACAGAGGACAGACTCGAGCAGAGGAGCAGCAGTACCACCTCCAGACCAGCAGGGGAAGAGCGGCCAGGCCAGAGGAGGAAAGGAGAGCGGGGTCAGGGCATAGGCGCTCAGCCCGGCAGCCTGACCCTCCTACCTATACTGTGCCTCTACAGTCCTCTCAGGGTTGTGATTCTGGGCCCCAGCCCGGGACCACTTACCGTAACAGCAGCAGGGACCCCAAGAGCCAGCTGCACTGGCAGCAGGCCCCGCCCCCAGCCCGCCCGCGCATGGACGCTTTTGAAACTGCTACTGAGGCTGGGGGCCATCATGGCTCACACGGCCATAGAGAACACTCAGCGGGCCACAGAGCCCGCTCTTCCCACAACCCACAGCCTAATCACCACCTCCCGCACCACCACCCCAACCCCGCCCCGTACTGCCAACCCATTACCACGGTAACGGCGTCGGCCTCCGTCACTGTCGCCGTCCACCCGGCCCCCTTGTCCAACCAGGGCCCCCCCCGCTCCCTCTTACCCAGGATACACTGCAACAGACAGTTACTGCCCATCAGGGGCGGAGGGGCCGGAGCCTGCCTTCCAGGACCCGCATGTGCCCTTGGAAACCCACACAGGGGCCAGAGGGGACGACGTGGAGGCCATGGAGCTCCAAGACTTGGAGTTTGAGGCAGCTGACAGCAACAGTGGCAGACGGGCAAGCTGAGGTGAGCTTTAGACTGCTTCAGTTGGTACGGCTGTCCTTTTTAGAAAAGTACGTTTCATCATAAAGAACTCTCAGAACAATCTCCTCCTTTTTGTTTCCAGTTGTGGAGA
Source organism: Myoxocephalus aenaeus (assembly GCA_038501785.1). Taxonomy (NCBI): domain Eukaryota; kingdom Metazoa; phylum Chordata; class Actinopteri; order Perciformes; family Cottidae; genus Myoxocephalus; species Myoxocephalus aenaeus. The sequence goes on from JBAMJR010000379.1 coordinate 862,809, forward strand.
ACGGTAGTACGACGGCCAAAGATGGACTCCTCTGTATTACTAAGCAGCTGACCCGCCCGGCACGGCTCGCCACAAGCAGCGAAAAACTCGCCATCGTTGCCGTCATGGTGCTCATTCTTACTGTAACCCAGTGGACTATTGTCTTAAATATTTCTATCTATATTTAAAAGATGTATACATATGTAAATATGAACAAAAAGTAGCTATAACTCCTCATAACGGACTGGGGCTGCCATTTTATATGGTGTGTGTGTGTGTGTGTGTTTGTATGTATGTGCGTGCGTGCGTGTGTGTGTGTGTTCTATGTGAGATAGTGATAGATCTCTGATAACTGCTCACTCATCTGTGGATCTGTGCCATTAGGAAGCTTCATCTAGACAAAAAATACCTGTCAGCATTCACTGTTGCTGCTCGAAATATTTTTTTTAAATAATATACATTTATAACTCTATGCAAATGTCTCTTTAAACAAAAGAAGTGATCTGTGTGTGTGTGTGTGTGTGTGTGTGTGTGTGTGTGTGTGTGTGTGTGTGTGTGTGTGTGTGTGTGTGTGTGTCATTGAGTGTAGGGCTGTATGACATAATAGTCCCATTATCTTCTGGCTTATACATCAGATACATCCTCAGAACAGACTAACATTTACACTCATTTAAACATGAGGGAAATTGTTAGAATAATCAAACAGGCCTATGGTATATATATAAATATATATATGTGTGTGTGTGTGTGTGTGTTTGTGCGAGCGTTTATGTGTGTGTTCATTATTGTATAAAGGTACGCATGTTAAACTATTATTTTTTTATCACAAACCTGTGGTAGTTATGAAACAATTACTGTTTAACTTGACACGCTATGCGTGCTATTTAAGACGAGCAGATATGAAGAAATTTTAAAAGCTGTTTTTATTTTGTTCTTTTACTTATCGCCTCTGCATTGGAACCTGTTTCAGCTCTCAGCTTTGTATCACTGTCTGTTAGGCTGCTCTCTGGTCGTATTTTACTGTAAGAGGTTCTGTATTGTTTAACCCTAGCAGGCTCAAAGCAGGTTCTGTCTTGTGCACTGACATACGAGCAGTGAACCCACCTCAGAAACTCACCATGCCATTACAGGGACATTCACATTACTGATTCTGGAACAGGGTCAACGCGGGGCACTAACTCTGTGTCTCGTGGATAAGCTAAAACTCAGACTGTATACTGTAAGACCAGATTCAACATGGCACTTGACTGCATTTAAACTTCATCCACAGGAATATCTTGCCTCAAGTAGCTCTTTATTTCTGTCCAATCAATAAGCTAGCCCACGCAGCCTGCTAAGGGGTAAGCCCTATATGGCCTGACAATGTGCTCTATGCATGTCTCAATGTATGGTATATGTGTGTATAGACATTTATGTGTGTGTGCTGGTGCATCCTCTCACTCTATCTCAGCTCTCCTTTAGTAACAATCAAGACAACTGGCCCCAATTTGGCCTCAGCCGTCCCCACTGACCTCAGCTAATAAATATCCACAACATAACGCCACGACACTAATTAAACGTCCCCCTCAACTGCCAAATGGCACAGCCCAGAGCCTCAGGGGTCAGAGTTTACACTGCCAGCCCTTCTCTCTACCAGCAATGGCCAGTTTGTATGTGTCTATGCCGGCACACATATCTGTAAGCCCCGCCCCTCTCAGTCCAGACCCAAGCCCCTTTGACCCCGTCTTTCACCCCCTCCACACCTGATTGCCTTTTTTTTTTTACACTCTCACTTCCTGTTAAACACATGTAGCTCTTCCCAGAAGTCTTAGTAATTTTCCTTTTTCTGTCCACCACTTTACATCAGCTGCTTGCATGAAATAGGTTGTTCTGTTTGTTTGTTTTGTTTTGTTTTCTCCCAATGTCACATTGGCAGTAGCGGAGAGAATCATAGCTGGCAACTATTTTATTCATTTTTAAATGTTTTGTTTTGTTTCTGTTTTCAATGTTCAATTGCGATATTTATATTTTTGTAATATAAAATGTTTTTTTTCTTTTCTTTCATTATTGTCGTGATGCCAGTGGATAACACATGCAGGGATTTTTATGTCTATTGAAAAAAAAAACACTATTACAGTTTAATGTTTTTACATTAATGGAGTTTGATCTGTATAAAGTGCTTACTAATGTTAAATAGGAAAAAAAGAGTATATAACATTTTACACTACAGGTCTCATCATAGCTCTTAGAGGATTTTAAAAGGAAAAAAAAAAATCTGTGTGTCTTCCAGACTGCCATTTTGGTCTCGGTTGGCGTGGATGTATGCTGTTTTCAGTTACAAAGATAAATGTATGCCATATAATTTATTTATATGAAAATTTATTTTTGTAGTGTACATAGTAGTTGTCAAGTTATTTGACAGAAGTATATTTTTAAAGAGTTTATATGTAATGATATACCATAACAGAAAAAACCTTAAGGTGCACACTTTCACTGCTAACTGTCTTGTGAGACAACATCTACACCTCCCCTTCAGTATTATGTTCCGATCCTTGGAGAGACAGCTGTTTCTATGAGTTTGTCAAAGGCTAGCCATGAAAGTAGAAAATTGTACTAGCTCTCTAAATATTAATGTTCAAACACTGATAGAATTCTAACAAATAAAAATATTATAACTTATTTGTCTCTTTGTTCATAACTCTAATAAATGGAAACTTAAAACGATTGCTTTGGTCTGACTGTGAGTTGATTTTTTTCAAATGGGTTTTGTGCTCAAAGGAATTCAACATGTTGTATTCAAATTGTCCACATTATCTGCTCATCAAACTCAGCAAATAAGATTATTTCCCAAAATATCAAACCATTCCATTAATTTCCCCGCCCCCAAATTAAGCTGTTTTAGTGAGAGCCACTACACACATCACCTCCATGCAAGTACAAATATTTCGGTTATTACCTATTAAGCATAACTACAGGTAAACATGACCTTCCCTCCCTCCATGGTGTCCTGCAGTGTAAAACTCTGACATCTGGCCAGGAGCCCTGCAGCCCTCTCCAACAGCCCACCCACCTCCGCCCCTGCACCCCCCACCTCCACTCCCTGTTCCTTATGATTTTGATTGACAGCTTTATAGACTGCAAGGAAATTGGTTGTAGTTACAATACAGCTGGCCTGTTTGGAGTAATGAAAAAGGGCATGAGAGCGAGAGAGAGTGAGAGAGAGCGAGAGAGAGAGAGAGGGGTCAACTGCATGGGTGGCAGCGATTTATTTTCATACTTAAGGGTTGCAAGAGAAAGTTTTAGACCCGTCGACTGGCAGGCAGCACTTTGATCAAATTACAATTAAATTGTACATTTTGCGACACATTTCTGCCATGTAGTGGAACATAATGTATTGCAAATACCAATGGCTGGGTCCTTTCTAAACTACTCTAAACCCAAAACAGAGGATCCGTTTTCCAAAGCCACGCTCTCAACCTGAACCTCATAGACGGCGAGGAACTCATTGACCCTAGTTCAGCGGTTTGAGGCAGGCTGTAGGCATGTCATTATCTTTTAGAGCCAATAAAGGCGCACTATTCTGCTGAGTGCTGTCCAACCAGTGCAAGGAAACAGGCTTACATCTTACAAATGACAGGGTGTGTTTGGAAAGGCTGGGTGGCAGGATGTTGTCTGTCATGGTTTGAACTTTTCTAACCGGGCTTGACATTTAGTCCGTTGCTCGACAAGAACACGGAGCAAAGGTGTTACCCGTGTATGCAGATTGTAATGCGGCCATTAAAAAGCAAGTTCAGGTTTTTCGGAATAAAAAAAATGTAGTTTCATTCGACAATATCTGAGTGCATAACGATTCTTTAAAATGCAGTTTTTAGTGTGAAAATAGATTCAACACACTTATGGCCTCTCAAAAATGCCCATGCAAACCTCTGTGGAGCTTTTTAAGACATTCATCCAACTCACTGATGGATAGCAGTGTGTAAAAAAACAAACGCTGAAAGGTTAAATATCTGTGACCACCCCATGCATGTTTGTAGGTGACATGGTTCATTGAGTTCTAATGTTGTTAAGGTCTCTTTCACCAGCACTCCCCTCTTTTGCTGGAGGACCCATGGTCACTAAACCAACACCCCCCTCCCCTGGCCCTGCCTTACCCTTTAGCCCCCCTCACCTCTAGCCCTCTCACAAACACTCCGAGTTGCCCTCAGAGGTGGAACTTCACATTTTGTGGAGAGTGCTTCACTGGAGCTAACAAGCTCCAGGTTGTTAATGAATGAGTGTTTCCTGTACCTGTCCTCTCAGCCAACAGAAAGGGGGTTGGAGGGAGAGAAAGATGAAGGGAGGACAAAAGAGGAAGAGAAAGGAGGCAATTAAGAAGTTCCCCCTCTCCTTGACTAACGGACTGTGGCTCTTTGCCCAGACTGGGTGACAATGAACCGGATATATACTGTACGACAAAGCTTTTTTTTTCATGTGTAAAGGGAAATCTACAAAAGGGAATTATTGATTCCGCTGTTCCAGTCCTTATTTTCCATCCGCCTGTCCCTCCCACTCCAGATTTCCATCCCTCACTCGTTCCCTGAAAGGCTTGTCCATCATCACCTGCCGGCAGAGCTAAACCCTCTGCTGTATACTCTCCAACATGAATGATTGCTTTGTTGACATGACTGCATGGGACACACGCAAACACGCCTATGCACTCCTGCCAGATCCAGGGCCAGTTACACCTTCTTTATAAACAATGGAGTTTAAGAATAAATCTGCAGAAAGCATCACATGGTGTGTTGATACAACTGCAGATCCAGACAAATGTTTTTTTTTTTTTTTTTTTTTAACCTCTGAGGCCCCAGACACCTTGAAAACCATTCAACTTTGGACTTCTGTGTGTCCAACAATATGCATCGGACAAGTATTGTTTGCCAAATGTACTTTAAAACAGCTGGAGGTTCCTAACTGCTAAGACCTGAGTGACAGCATATTAATGTAGAACAACTGTGTGCCTCAGAATGTAAATATTAGCCTGATAATGCCCATGATGCATTTACATTTGAGGGCTTAAGACCACAACAAATCATTACTGTCGGTACTTGCATCATTAGACAGTAAAAAAAAAAATAGTGCAAGTAGTGTGTTTTCACTTTGAAAGGCATTTAATGCACTTAAAAACTAAACTTTTCAGTGTTTTCTCTCCCTGTGAGCTTCATTAGATCAACGATATTGGAAAGGAATGTGCTTATTTGCCTTTTTTTTTTACTTTCTTCGAGAGTTAAATGAGAAGATTGATACCACTCTCAAATAAATTAGATTTTATTTGATAACTTAAAATACCGCCAGGAGACAAATGGCTTAGCTTAGCATGACGCCTGGAAGCGCTGACAATTGAAGCTTGCCGTTTTCATAATTTTTGTTCCTGCATGGATGAACCAAAACAATAAAATACATGTTAACTAGTAAAATACATGTAATGGTATGACTGTATGTGGCGCGTCTCTACAGAGGCGCTGACGTCATAACAAATCATATTTCTCTTCTATTCTATTCTGTTCTATTCTGTCAGCAGTCTCAAGGTGGGTGGTTTTGGGCGGGTTTTGGTGGGACCAGTTTGACTTGGCTGGCTGCTATATCTCCCACAGAGGGAGTGCGTTCTCCCTACAAGAGTGATCCAGAAGAATGTGAGGTCCAAGTCCCCAGTGGCCAGACTTACATAAACTCACAGTTAAAGTGCAGTTCTGCAGGCTGCAGTGGTGAATAATAACAAAATAGAGAAATATGCTCGGCATCTGGCACGTTGGAGAGCAGTAATGCACGGTTGTCTACACATTCTGAGCATATATCTGTGCTGGGTAGTGTTGCAAGAGCATCTGTCTTCTGTTTCAGTCTCTCTCAGTTTGTTTGCCTGAAAGTGATTACAGTTGGAATTCAGCTGCCTGGAATAATTTCTAATGATCAATGAAGATTAGAGCATTAGGTGGATGGATTGTGAAAGAAATGTTTGGGAAAGGAGGTGTTAGTCAAAAGTGATCAAATGTGCAACTGGAAGTTGCTTTTGACATGCTGGAATTGTGCACTTAGATGTGTACAGTACATACTTATACATACATTTATATTTTAACCATTTACATGAAAAAAATCCACACACTTTATGAATCCTCTACATTTTGAGGCTTGTCGCGGCTCTAGGGATGACAACATTGGTCACTTGGTTGGTCAACCACTTTGGTCCAGACCGAAGTATCTCAGACACCGTCTCAGGGCTTGCCATGGAATTTTTCACATGCATTCATCACGCCCAGAGGACGGATTGCAATGACTTTGGCAATCATCTGATTTATCCTCCTCCTAGAAGTTCACAATTATAGATTTTGTGTGACATGTCTCCACAGCTTTTGGGTTGGATGCATTGCCATAACATTTGTCACACACATTTGTGTCCCACTCAAGATGATAACACTAAACTAAGAAGGTGCACCTGGTCAACGTTAAACCTGTTTAGTATCAGCGTGTTAGCATGCTGCCTTCATATTAAGCTCAGCGTCATAGAGCCACTAGCATGGCAGTAGACTCAGACTCTTGTTCTGGTATTGAACACACATTTTTGACATATGGTATCATTTCAAATTGGATATGTAACATTTGGACCAGATACATTTCATTTTCATACCCAAGTACTATATTATTCATACATGACAGCTTTTTGTTGGTCACATTTTCTCACACACGACTACAGCTCCCCAGGAGAGAAAGTGGGAGAGAAGAAGAGCGAGGGAGGCAGAGCGCCGTAGAGGTCCAAGACAGCGAGGGAACTGCTTCCAATTCTTAGAGACAGATGACATGATTCACTCTGCATTCAGCTGCTTTCAAAGGCTTCTGCTGCGAGTGAAAGATTGTATCTTGCACAGTCTGCGGTAAAAAGCTCAAGAAATTTGCCAAGATTATTATTACTCTGGCTGTTGTTGCTGCATTCAGACAACGTTCTAAATGAACCGCTGATGTGTCATTTGTAATGTTTTTCACCGACTTTTCCAGCCTCGCATTTTCTTCTGTGCGGTGAACACTCAGACCACCCTACTCAAGCTTGAGATCTAAGGCCTGAAACAAGCGGGTCAATTACAATATAGTCAGAAAAGAGGAAATGCATTTTGCCAAGGACGGATAGAGAGAGAAAGTGAGCGAGAGAGAATGAAGTAAAAGGTGTAATCAAGTCATAGAGAAGGGGCAAAACAAAACAAAAAGTTTG